>CP136063.1:292002554-292621813 GCA_032622095.1 Siphonodentalium dalli
ATGAATTACATATATGGAATAACTTTGACATGTAGCACTAAAACAACGAAACGGGCTGGGTGGATCTAATATGGCCGCGACTCAGTGACAAGGCTTATTGAATAATATGTATACATTAATTCGGACTGAAAATACGCATAGTGTTAAAATATGTTCGGATCTGAAGAGTTCTAAATTTCATTTCAGAATTGGAAGATGCCTCAAATTTCCTGGAAAAAAATTCAGGTGTGTATGTAATTTGTCGTATTCGTGTGCAACGTTTTCGACGCCCTTCAGATCAACGCAAATGTGATATATGTACATCTGATCCACTGTGTACACATGTGATACATGTACATCTGATTCACTATGTATACATGGGGCACATGTGATTCACTATGTATACATGGGGTACATGTACATGTGATTCACTATGTATACATGGGGTACATGTGATTCACTATGTAGACATGGGGTACATGTACATGTGATTCACTATGTATACATGGGGTACATGTGATTCACTATGTAGACATGGGGTACATGTACATGTGATTCACTATGTATACATGGGGTACATGTGATTCACTATGTAGACATGGGATACATGTGATTCACTATGTATACATATTACATGGGGTACATGTGAGTCACTATGTATACATGGGGTACATGTACATATGATTCACTGTGTAGACATGGGATACATGTGATTCACTATGTATACATGGGGTACATCTGATTCACTGCGTACGCATGTCATACATGTACATCCGATTCACAGTATACACATGTGGTCAATGTACATCTGATTCACAGTATACACATGTGGTCAATGTACATCTGATTCACAGTATACACATGTGGTCAATGTACATCTGATTCACAGTATACACATGTGGTTAATGGTCATCTGATTCACAGTATACACATGTGGTTAATGTACATCTGATTCACTGTTGGTGAATATTGACTTCCTTGGGGTTGAAAATTCCCAGTGTCAAGCTCGAAACAAAGCCATAATTGTATAATGTTGATAAAAACACATAGTACTCGTATACAGAATATATATGCCTCTTTTAAATACTTATAGCTATATTATAAATTTCCTCAGTGAGAAACCATGATATAACGAAAGAGTCTATCTCGATTGAAGTCAATGACTGGTATAGTCGATGGCATCTTGGTATAAGCACTAGTGCATGTGTGAAACAAAATCTTCAAATTCCTGCTTATTTAAAGATGTCAGGTCCAATTTGACACCAAATGTGACAAATTTCCCTAAGCCAATGTCTAGCTTGCATGGAAAATAAACTGGCTTATAATATATATATGGATCAGATCTAATTATTTACGGAAAACAAATAGAGATTGTGGTGTAATGGTGTTTCAATTTCAATTTCTTTATTATCTCCGTCCACTAGTCTGTGGAACTGGATGTAGACATTTATATTACCATAAACAATGTCAACAAAAGTTTAAAATAATAGAGCTAAATCAAATAGAAAAACTCACACGACTAATATAACAAATTTAACGTGATAATATACGGAAATATTATAAAATATACACTGAGCTGGGAAAGCTGCACATGTTCACGTACAGGAGGGCGGGTATGTAGATTCAATTTAAACTAATTTATATGGTGCTTTGGTAACTATTTCCGATGAGAATCTAGCTAATTTCCACATGTTAAATCGGACAGAGTATCTTTAATTATTTAATTCTTGTTATGTAATATATGAGTTTCTATATTCTCGCCTCACCAGAATGATTTGGGCGGATCCATTACTGTCCACACAGACCAGACTCCATTATCCATAAAAAGCTTCCATGCTACAACATTAGACAACAAAAGGTTGGTATATCATACTCTCTGAGCGTAAGATTTCACCGGGAATTACGCTCATCTGCAGCAGAAATAAACAAATTTATATTGTGCCTGTATAGATAAAACAACCAATTTATTGTGCCCGTATAGACAAATAATATATGCTGATTGTTTCCTTTCGACCCTTTGTTGGGACCCACCAACCCCCGCGTCCAAACTTTTTTCGACAGTTTTTTCCCCGACCATTTTTGGACACCCACCCCCTTTTAACACTAAAACAGCGATTTGCGGGGGGAAATTCACTATAAACAGCTGTATATGAATTTCTGTGCATACTATTTGTCATGGATGTTAACATTGACATGTAAATAGGAACGAGTCATTTTGGGGTCATTCAGCCAAAAAAAACATGGCTGCCAGCGGCCATCTTGGATTTCCAAATTCAATCCATTAACATGGGTATAGACGCAACATCCGTCCGATCTCGATACTCTCATCGGGCCCGACGAGTAGCGAGATCGGACGGTTGTGGCGTCTATAGCATGGGCTACAGGCTGTACTGTTTGTCTGATCATCATGAAAATTTTCATTTATGTTAATATTGACATTCTAAGGTGTTTTAAGCCGAACTCATTGCAAAAACAGTCAAAAAGACTTGCAGGAAAAAACATTTTGAGTTGAGGAAAAAAAAATTGTTGGTCCCACCCACCCCGACATACGTGACGGAAAAAAAATACCCCCCCCCCCCCCGATTTGTTCAGGCTTGTGTGTATTTTATTCACAAAAATGCTATTTTGGGTTTAAAAAAAAATAAGTTGTGATATTTTTAAAAGATATATGTTACAATCATATAAATAAAATGATCAAAATCTTGTCCCAGATCCTGGTGACATTATAACCCTTTCATAACTCGAGCTTCCTGAATTTTTTGCGAAAACCCTGTGCGAATCTCGCATATGTAAGAGAATACTGGTACATTATAATTGGCCTGACAATATTTACATTGATATTGTAAGCCAGTGTATTGAGTGCAATCTCTTATATATGCGACGCTCCCTATATGAGACTCGCATAATTATATAAGATAATGCACTGGCACAGAATCTTTAATGCTGCACAACGCAGCCCCCGTTATGAAAGTTGCTGTTGACTGGTCTCTCGATCTGGCTCACAATTAACACTGTGTACCCCTGAATCAAATTAACACTGTGTATCCCCCCCCCCCCCGAATCAATACATAACGTTCAGGGAAGAGATAATAAATTCTGGATAATGAATCATATAACAGGAACATACCTTACCAATCAAGTCACTAACCCAAAGGAACATACCTTACCAATCAAGTCACTAACCCAGAGGAACATACCTTACCAATCAAGTCACTAACCCAGAGAACACACCTTACCAATCAAGTCACTAACCCAAAGGAACATACCTTACAAATCAAGTCACTAACCCAAAGGAACATACCTTACCAATCAAGTCACTAACACAAAGGAACATACCTTACCAACCAAGTCACTAACCCAAAGGAACATACCTTACCAATCAAGTCACTAACCCAAAGGAACATACCTTACCAATCAAGTCACTAACCCAAAGGAACATACCTTACCAATCAAGTCACTAACCCAAAGGAACATACCTTACCAATCAAGTCACTAACACAAAGGAACATACCTTACCAACCAAGTCACTAACCCAAAGGAACATACCTTACCAATCAAGTCACTAACCCAAAGGAACATACCTTACCAATCAAGTCACTAACCCAAAGGAACATACCTTACCAATCAAGTCACTAACCCAGAGGAACATACCTTACCAATCAAGTCACTAACCCAAAGGAACATACCTTACCAATCAAGTCACTTACCCAAAGGAACATACCTTACCAATCAAGTCACTAACCCAAAGGATACCTTACCAATCAAGTCACTAACCCAGAGAACATACCTTACCAATCAAGTCACTAACCCAAAGGAACATACCTTACCAATCAAGTCACTAACCCAAAGGAACATACCTTACCAATCAAGTCACTAACCCAAAGGAACATACCTTACCAATCAAGTCACTAACCCAAAGGACCGTACCTTACCAATCAAGTCACTAACCCAAAGGAACATACCTTACCAACCAAGTCACTAACCCAAAGGAACATACCTTACCAATCAAGTCACTAACCCAAAGGAACATACCTTACCAATCAAGTCACTAACCCAAAGGAACATACCTTACCAATCAAGTCACTAACCCAAAGGACCGTACCTTACCAATCAAGTCACTAACCCAAAGGAACATACCTTACCAACCAAGTCACTAACCCAAAGGAACATACCTTACCAATCAAGTCACTAACCCAAAGGAACATACCTTACCAATCAAGTCACTAACCCAAAGGAACATACCTTACCAATCAAGTCACTAACCCAAAGGAACATACCTTACCAATCAAGTCACTAACCCAAAGGAACATACCTTACCAATCAAGTCACTAACCCAAAGGAACATACCTTACCAATCAAGTCACTAACCCAAAGGACCGTACCTTACCAATCAAGTCACTAACCCAAAGGAACATACCTTACCAACCAAGTCACTAACCCAAAGGAACATACCTTACCAATCAAGTCACTAACCCAAAGGAACATACCTTACCAATCAAGTCACTAACCCAAAGGAACATACCTTACCAATCAAGTCACTAACCCAAAGGACCGTACCTTACCAATCAAGTCACTAACCCAAAGGAACATACCTTACCAACCAAGTCACTAACCCAAAGGAACATACCTTACCAATCAAGTCACTAACCCAAAGGAACATACCTTACCAATCAAGTCACTAACCCAAAGGAACATACCTTACCAATCAAGTCACTAACCCAGAGGAACATACCTTACCAATCAAGTCACTAACCCAAAGGAACATACCTTACCAATCAAGTCACTAACCCAAAGGACCGTACCTTACCAATCAAGTCACTAACCCAAAGGAACATACCTTACCAACCAAGTCACTAACCCAAAGGAACATACCTTACCAATCAAGTCACTAACCCAAAGGAACATACCTTACCAATCAAGTCACTAACCCAAAGGAACATACCTTACCAATCAAGTCACTAACCCAGAGAACATACCTTACCAATCAAGTCACTAACCCAAAGGAACATACCTTACCAATCAAGTCACTAACCCAAAGGAACATACCTTACCAATCAAGTCACTAACCCAAAGAACATACCTTACCAATCAAGTCACTAACCCAGAGAACATACCTTACCAATCAAGTCACTAACACAGAGAACATACCTTACCAATCAAGTCACTAACCCAGAGGAACATACCTTACCAATCAAGTCACTAACACAGAGAACATACCTTACCAATCAAGTCACTAACCCAAAGGAACATACCTTACCAATCAAGTCACTAACCCAAAGGAACATACCTTACCAATCAAGTCACTAACCCAGAGAACATACCTTACCAATCAAGTCACTAACACAGAGAACATACCTTACCAATCAAGTCACTAACCCAAAGGAACATATCTTACCAATCAAGTCACTAACCCAGAGAACATACTTTACCAATCAAGTCACTAACCCAAAGGAACATACCTTACCAATCAAGTCACTAACCCAAAGGAACATACCTTACCAATCAAGTCACTAACCCAGAGGAACATACCTTACCAATCAAGTCACTAACCCAAAGGAACATACCTTACCAATCAAGTCACTAACCCAAAGGAACATACCTTACCAATCAAGTCACTAACCCAAAGAACATACCTTATCAATCAAGTCACTAACCCAAAGGAACATACCTTACCAATCAAGTCACTAACCCAAAGGAACATACCTTACCAATCAAGTCACTAACCCAAAGGAACATACCTTACCAATCAAGTCACTAACCCAAAGGATACCTTACCAATCAAGTCACTAACCCAGAGAACATACCTTACCAATCAAGTCACTAACCCAAAGGAACATACCTTACCAATCAAGTCACTAACCCAAAGGAACATACCTTACCAATCAAGTCACTAACCCAAAGGAACATACCTTACCAATCAAGTCACTAACCCAAAGGAACATACCTTACCAATCAAGTCACTAACCCAAAGGGACATACCTTACCAATCAAGTCACTAACCCAAAGGAACATACCTTACCAATCAAGTCACTAACCCAGAGGACATACCTTACCAATCAAGTCACTAACCCAAAGGAACATACCTTACCAATCAAGTCACTAACCCAGAGGACATACCTTACCAATCAAGTCACTAACACAAAGGGACATACCTTACCAATCAAGTCACTAACCCAAAGGGACATACCTTACCAATCAAGTCACTAACCCAGAGGACATACCTTACCAATCAAGTCACTAACCCAAAGGGACATACCTTACCAATCAAGTCACTAACCCAGAGAACATACCTTACCAATCAAGTCACTAACCCAAAGAACATACCTTACCAATCAAGTCACTAACCCAAAGGAACATACCTTACCAATCAAGTCACTAACCCAAAGGAACATACCTTACCAATCAAGTCACTAACCCAAAGGAACATACCTTACCAATCAAGTCACTAACCCAAAGGAACATACCTTACCAATCAAGTCACTAACCCAGAGGAACATACCTTACCAATCAAGTCACTAACCCAAAGAACATACCTTACCAATCAAGTCACTAACCCAAAGGAACATACCTTACCAATCAAGTCACTAACCCAAAGGAACATACCTTACCAATCAAGTCACAAACCCAAAGGAACATACCTTACCAATCAAGTCACTAACCCAGAGAACATACCTTACCAATCAAGTCACTAACCCAAATGAACATACCTTACCAATCAAGTCACTAACCCAAAGGAACATACCTTACCAATCAAGTCACTAACCCAAAGGAACATACCTTACCAATCAAGTCACAAACCCAAAGGAACATACCTTACCAATCAAGTCACTAACCCAGAGAACATACCTTACCAATCAAGTCACTAACCCAAAGGAACATACCTTACCAATCAAGTCACTAACCCAAAGGAACATACCTTACCAATCAAGTCACTAACCCAAAGGAACATACCTTACCAATCAAGTCACTAACCCAAAGGAACATACCTTACCAATCAAGTCACAAACCCAAAGAACATACCTTACCAATCAAGTCACTAACCCAAAGGAACATACCTTACCAATCAAGTCACTAACCCAAAGGAACATACCTTACCAATCAAGTCACTAACCCAGAGAACATACCTTACCAATCAAGTCACTAACCCAAAGGAACATACCTTACTAATCAAGTCACTAACCCAGAGGAACATACCTTACCAATCAAGTCACTAACCCAAAGGAACATACCTTACCAATCAAGTCACTAACCCAAAGGATCATACCTTACCAATCAAGTCACTAACCCAAAAAACATACCTTACCAATCAAGTCACTAACCCAGAGGAACATACCTTACCAATCAAGTAACTAACCCAAAGAACATACCTTACCAATCAAGTCACTAACCCAAAGGAACATACCTTACCAATCAAGTCACTAACCCAAAGGAACATACCTTACCAATCAAGTCACTAACCCAAAGAACATACCTTACCAATCAAGTCACTAACCCAAAGGATCATACCTTACCAATCAAGTCACTAACCCAGAGAACATACCTTACCAATCAAGTTACTAACCCAGAGGTACATACCTTACCAATCAAGTAACTAACCCAAAGAACATACCTTACCAATCAAGTCACTAACCCAAAGGAACATACCTTACCAATCAAGTCACTAACCCAAAGGAACATACCTTACCAATCAAGTCACTAACCCAAAGAACATACCTTACCAATCAAGTCACTAACCCAAAGGATCATACCTTACCAATCAAGTCACTAACCCAGAGAACATACCTTACCAATCAAGTCACTAACCCAAAGGAACATACCTTACCAATCAAGTCACTAACCCAAAGGAACATACCTTACCAATCAAGTCACTAACCCAAAGAACATACCTTACCAATCAAGTCACTAACCCAAATAACATACCTTACCAATCAAGTCACTAACCCAGAGGAACATACCTTACCAATCAAGTCACTAACCCAAAGGAACATACCTTACCAATCAAGTCACTAACACAAAGGAACATACCTTACCAATCAAGTCACTAACCCAAAGGAACATACATTACCAATCAAGTCACTAACCCAGAGGAACATACCTTACCAATCAAGACACTAACCCAGAGGAACATACCTTACCAATCAAGTCACTAACACAAAGGAACATACCTTACCAATCAAGTCACCAACCCAAAGGAACATACCTTACCAATCAAGTCACTAACCCAAAGGAACATACCTTACCAATCAAGTCACTAACCCAAAGAACATACCTTACCACACAAGTCACTAACCCAAAGGAACATACCTTACCAATCAAGTCACTTACCCAAAGGAACATACCTTACCAATCAAGTCACTAACCCAAAGGAACATACCTTACCACACAAGTCACTAACCCAAAGGAACATACCTTACCAATCAAGTCACTAACCCAGAGAACATACCTTACCAATCAAGTCACTAACCCAAAGGAACATACCTTACCAATCAAGTCACTAACCCAGAGGAACATACCTTACCAATCAAGTCACTAACCCAAATAACATACCTTACCAATCAAGTCACTAACCCAGAGAACATACCTTACCAACCAAGTCACTAACCCAAAGGATACCTTACCAATCAAGTCACTAACCCAGAGAACATACCTTACCAATCAAGTCACTAACCCAGAGAACATACCTTACCAATCAAGTCACTAACCCAAAGAACATACCTTACCAATCAAGTCACTAACCCAGAGAACATACCTTACCAATCAAGTCACTAACCCAAAGGATACCTTACCAATCAAGTCACTAACCCAGAGAACATACCTTACCAATCAAGTCACTAACCCAAAGGAACATACCTTACCAATCAAGTCACTAACCCAGAGAACATACCTTACCAATCAAGTCACTAACCCAGAGAACATACCTTACCAATCAAGTCACTAACCCAAAGAACATACCTTACCAATCAAGTCACTAACCCAAAGGAACATACCTTACCAATCAAGTCACTAACCCAAAGGAACATACCTTACCAATCAAGTCATTAACCCAGAGGAACATACCTTACCAATCAAGTCACTAACCCAAAGGAACATACATTACCAATCAAGTCACTAACCCAAAGGAACATACCTTACCAATCAAGTCACTAACCCAAAGGAACATACCTTACCAATCAAGTCACTAACCCAAAGGAACATACCTTACAAATCAAGTCACTAACCCAAAGGAACATACCTTACCAATCAAGTCACTAACCCAAAGGAACATACATTACCAATCAAGTCACTAACCCAAAGGAACATACCTTACCAATCAAGTCACTAACCCAAAGGAACATACCTTACCAATCAAGTCACTAACCCAGAGAACATACCTTACCAATCAAGTCACTAACCCAGAGAACATACCTTACCAATCAAGTCACTAACCCAAAGGATACCTTACCAATCAAGTCACTAACCCAAAGGAACATACCTTACCAATCAAGTCACTAACCCAAAGGAACATACCTTACCAATCAAGTCACTAACCCAAAGGAACATACCTTACCAATCAAGTCACTAACCCAAAGGAACATACCTTACCAATCAAGTCACTAACCCAGAGAACATACCTTACCAATCAAGTCACTAACCCAAAGGAACATACCTTACCAATCAAGTCACTAACCCAAAGGAACATACCTTACCAATCAAGTCACTAACCCAAAGGAACATACCTTACCAATCAAGTCACTAACCCAAAGGAACATACCTTACCAATCAAGTCACTAACCCAAAGGAACATACCTTACCAATCAAGTCACTAACCCAGAGAACATACCTTACCAATCAAGTCACTAACCCAAAGGAACATACCTTACCAATCAAGTCACTAACCCAAAGGAACATACCTTACCAATCAAGTCACTAACCCAAAGGAACATACCTTACCAATCAAGTCACTAACCCAAAGGAACATACCTTACCAATCAAGTCACTAACCCAAAGGAACATACCTTACCAATCAAGTCACTAACCCAAAGGAACATACCTTACCAATCAAGTCACTAACCCAAAGGAACATACCTTACCAATCAAGTCACTAACCCAAAGGACCGTACCTTACCAATCAAGTCACTAACCCAAAGGAACATACCTTACCAATCAAGTCACTAACCCAAAGGAACATACATTACCAATCAAGTCACTAACCCAAAGGAACATACATTACCAATCAAGTCACTAACCCAGAGGAACATACCTTACCAATCAAGTCACTAACCCAAAGGGACATACCTTACCAATCAAGTCACTAACCCAAAGGAACATACCTTACCAATCAAGTCACTAACCCAAAGGAACATACCTTACCAATCAAGTAACTAACCCAGAGAACATACCTTACCAATCAAGTCTCTAACCCAAAGGAACATACCTTACCAATCAAGTCACTAACCCAGAGGAACATACCTTACCAATCAAGTCACTAACCCAAAGGAACATACCTTACCAATCAAGTCACTAACCCAAAGGAACATACATTACCAATCAAGTCACTAACCCAAAGGAACATACATTACCAATCAAGTCACTAACCCAAAGGAACATACATTACCAATCAAGTCACTAACCCAGAGGAACATACCTTACCAATCAAGTCACTAACCCAAAGGGACATACCTTACCAATCAAGTCACTAACCCAAAGGAACATACCTTACCAATCAAGTCACTTACCCAAAGGAACATACATTACCAATCAAGTCACTAACCCAAAGGAACATACATTACCAATCAAGTCACTAACCCAGAGGAACATACCTTACCAATCAAGTCACTAACCCAAAGGGACATACCTTACCAATCAAGTCACTAACCCAAAGGAACATACCTTACCAATCAAGTCACTAACCCAAAGGAACATACCTTACCAATCAAGTAACTAACCCAGAGAACATACCTTACCAATCAAGTCTCTAACCCAAAGGAACATACCTTACCAATCAAGTCACTAACCCAGAGGAACATACCTTACCAATCAAGTCACTAACCCAAAGGAACATACCTTACCAATCAAGTCACTAACCCAAAGGAACATACCTTACCAATCAAGTCACTAACCCAGAGAACATACCTTACCAATCAAGTCACTAACCCAAAGGAACATACCTTACCAATCAAGTCACTAACCCAGAGGAACATACCTTACCAATCAAGTCACTAACCCAGAGGAACATACCTTACCAATCAAGTCACTAACCCAAATAACATACCTTACCAATCAAGTCACTAACCCAAAGGACCATACCTTACCAATCAAGTCACTAACCCAGAGAACATACCTTACCAATCAAGTCACTAACTCAAAGGAACATACCTTACCAATCAAGTCACAAACCCAAAGGAACATACCTTACCAATCAAGTCACAAACCCAAAGGAACATACCTTACCAATCAAGTCACTAACCCAGAGAACATACCTCACCAATCAAGTCACTAACCCAAAGAACATACCTTACCAACCAAGTCACTAACCCAAATAACATACCTTACCAACCAAGTCACTAACCCAAATAACATACCTTACCAATCAAGTCACTAACCCAAAGGAACATACCTTACCAATCAAGTCACTAACCCAAAGGAACATACCTTACCAATCAAGTCACTAACCCAAAGGAACATACCTTACCAATCAAGTCACTAACCCAAAGGAACATACCTTACCAATCAAGTCACTAACCCAAAGGAACATACCTTACCAATCAAGTCACTAACCCAAAGGAACATACCTTACCAATCAAGTCACTAACCCAAAGGAACATACCTTACCAATCAAGTCACTAACCCAAAGGAACATACCTTACCACACAAGTCACTAACCCAGAGGACATACCTTACCAATCAAGTCACTAACCCAAAGGAACATACCTTACCAATCAAGTCACTAACCCAAAGGAACATACCTTACCAATCAAGTCACTAACCCAGAGAACATACATTACCAATCAAGTCACTAACCCAAAGGAACATACCTTACCAATCAAGTCACTAACCCAAAGGAACATACCTTACCAATCAAGTCACTAACCCAAATAACATACCTTACCAATCAAGTCACTAACCCAAAATAACATACCTTACCAATCAAGTCACTAACCCAAAGGAACATACCTTACCAATCAAGTCACTAACCCAGAGAACATACATTACCAATCAAGTCACTAACCCAAAGGAACATACCTTACCAATCAAGTCACTAACCCAAAGGAACATACCTTACCAATCAAGTCACTAACCCAAAGGAACATACCTTACCAATCAAGTCACTAACCCAGAGAACATACATTACCAATCAAGTCACTAACCCAAAGGAACATACCTTACCAATCAAGTCACTAACCCAAAGGAACATACCTTACCAATCAAGTCACTAACCCAAAATAACATACCTTACCAATCAAGTCACTAACCCAAAGGAACATACCTTACCAATCAAGTCACTAACCCAGAGAACATACATTACCAATCAAGTCACTAACCCAAAGGAACATACCTTACCAATCAAGTCACTAACCCAAAGGAACATACCTTACCAATCAAGTCACTAACCCAAAATAACATACCTTACCAATCAAGTCACTAACCCAAAGGAACATACCTTACCAATCAAGTCACTAACCCAGAGAACATACATTACCAATCAAGTCACTAACCCAAAGGAACATACCTTACCAATCAAGTCACTAACCCAAAGGAACATACCTTACCAATCAAGTCACTAACCCAAATAACATACCTTACCAATCAAGTCACTAACCCAAATAACATACCTTACCAATCAAGTCACTAACCCAAAGGAACATACCTTACCAATCAAGTCACTAACCCAGAGGAACATACCTTACAATAAAGTCACTAACCCAAATAACATACCTTACCAATCAAGTCACTAACCCAAAGGAACATACCTTACCAATCAAGTCACTAACCCAAAGGAACATACCTTACCAATCAAGTAACTAACCCAAAGGAACATACCTTACCAATCAAGTCACTAACCCAAAGGAACATACCTTACCAATCAAGTCACTAACCCAAATAACATACCTTACCAATCAAGTCACTAACCCAAAGGACCGTACCTTACCAATCAAGTCACTAACCCAAAGGACCGTACCTTACCAATCAAGTCACTAACCCAAAGGACCGTACCTTACCAATCAAGTCACTAACCCAAAGGAACATACCTTACCAATCAAGTCACTAACCCAAAGGACCGTACCTTACCAATCAAGTCACTAACCCAAAGGACCGTACCTTACCAATCAAGTCACTAACCCAAAGGACCGTACCTTACCAATCAAGTCACTAACCCAAAGGAACATACCTTACCAATCAAGTCACTAACACAAAGGAACATACCTTACCAATCAAGTCAAAGCGGTTTTTATTTTAAAATATCCACAAATAAAAAATACTGTCTCGTGGGATAAACTAGTACATGAGCTGTGGCAAAACACATTCAAAAATGATTAATCGTTAAAATCTCATATTTATAACTGAAAATAGCTACCGATTGTGCTCCGATTTTAAACACCAACACACCTTAAATGCACACAGCCCCTTTCCCTCGTAAGTACAATAACTCCTGCAACAAATATCTACCTCATCCACTGCATGATTTCCAGCTAGTGACGTAGGTTCCTGACTCTGATCATGACTGTCAATGTTGAGACGAATATTATGTACTCAAATAGTGCCATACAAACAACTTCCATAATTAATCTGAGTCTCTTTGTCCGTATGCATTATATAAATTTTACATTTCAGACGAGATTTCAGGCTCTTTGTAAAGTCAACTGACCCGTCAGTCAAGAGTCCAGTGTTCCATCCTGTGTTCTGGCATTCCAGGGATGTGGAGAAGCTAGTGAGTATCAAGCTCCATATAGAGTTCAGTCCCCTGCTGCGCAGGACTTACCGCTACCAGCACCTGCACATGATGTGAAGAAATCACACATTTATTTATTTGAAACTTTTGTATTTTACAATTCATTCTGCTTCCAGAGAAACTGAACTGTCCATAATCATTTGAAAATTGTCTAGATCAAGCCAGAATGAATTGTAACTGACAAAAACAATAACAAATGTTAGATTTAATTAATAAAATACACATGCCGGCAGCGCTCAGACATAGCTTAATGAGGGGACTGAACTCTATTTGCAGCTTGAGTGAATATATGTATTATTTTATTAAAATTGAAAAGTGACATTATGAAGTCAAACGTAAAGAGGTGGAAACCGGAATATAAATATCAAGAAAAAAGTTACCTCTGAAAATTATTTAAACGGGACGGGCGGCGTTCTTTGCAGAAATATTAATATTTGTTCAAAGCGCCATCAACAGAAGGAATATTAAAATTTATCTTACAATATAGCTATATTTCATCAAATACACGCGAAAACGCCTAGGCGGTTTCCGATCTTGTATCCTGGATGGCAACAAGGATATCGTGGATGGCAACAGCTGGTGCACGTGCGTATCGACAACTGGCTTGTTTTCAAAACAAAACGTCTAAATAACCAACTAAAAGTCGTAAAATAATATACTCGTGTGCTACGAATGTAAAATAATCAATAATTAGTTCAATAAAGTTGACAAAATGTGGAGACAGGGTCACAAAAAGCTCAAAATAACCACCCAAAAATGTTTGGAAATCGAAAAAGTAACGAAGTTTACACATTGTTTACAGCGCGCACGAATACGGATTATTTTGACAATTTCTATTTTAGCGAAGCGGAAGTAGAGAATTCCCCGTAATTCAGTACGGTCTTGATCAAAAGCTACTGAACGCATTTTTTATTCGATAAAATACAGAAGGGAAAATCAAATTAATTTTATCTTATGTTAATGATATAAAACAGAATACTTACGAAAAGTCCGTGATTTATTGCATTTCCTCTAAATGAAGTTTAATGGGTTATTTTAGCGCAATTCTATTGGTTAATCACACACAAATTATATAAACGCTCTTTATTATTTCCATACCAGGAAAACAGTAACAAATAACGCTCTTTATGTTTACCATATCCGGATCTAAACAAAAGCCAGGCAACGTAACGTTTTTTTGCTTTTGTTTCCATAACAAAGGGGAAAAAATTGACAATAACACACTGTTTATGCCTTAGTTCTGATTGGCATAAGAACAAAGTCTGTCTATATTTGACTATTCTTTCTGTTTATGGCGGTTTTTGACGGAGCTGAATATTTTAATAGCATACCCACCGCCAACGCCGCCCGTATCTTTAATAGGGGGCATATCTATGACGTTACATTTTGTGCATAACAAATTGTTCACACATAAGGGCCTACATCTAAATTATGTTGTCGAATTAGACGTCCGAAGATGCACTTTTGGATAAATTTAGAACGTTTATTTTGCCATATAAGTCACAAACATGTTAAGTTACAATTGTTTGTGTTTTGATTCGTCTAGAAATTTCATGTAAAAAAGGAACAATTTCGTAATGAATCATAAACTTTATGATCGAACAGATATATTTTTGGTAAATTCAAAATGTCTAAATTTTAAAGAACAGAAATTATCATAACGGTGTGTGTATATTTGCAGGGAAGTGGTGTGTATCAAGCCAATTTCACAAAACCGGACAATGGTCGCTGGTTAGGTTCCTTCATAGAGGTAAGTTAACGCAGTTACATGCAAATAGGATATATATTCTCAACTCTGTGAAGTTTTTCTTATGTTAATCTCGTACTTTGTATGTCGGGATATCCGAGTATTTTTGTCTATATGTAGTCTTTTGAGAATTTATCTGTTAATTGTTAAAGATACTCAATCCCCATATCATCAAGATACAACAACAAAATTTCTTTTAAAATATGCTTTAGTCATCAGAATCGATTAATTGCACCAAAATAATGCGAACCACTGTCAAATATGGTATCAAATTTCCCAAAACGTGTTATTTATCAACATTTTGTTCAACGAAATAACGCCGTATTATCACTTGAGTATTCACGAAAGTTGGCCGTATTGCCACTTGTTTTAGAGTTATCCATCTCCATCCGCAATTTTGGCTGAGACCATCCATTTTACTGCGTGTTTCTGGGCCACAAACATTTGAAATAACAAACTTTAAATATTACTCTGAGCGTTGGTGGGTAGGTTCCTCGACTCGAATCAAATATTTTTTTACTCTCGAAGACTAATAAATAGTAATTTAGGGGTGTATAATCGGTTTGAGTACCTTTAAATAAATATTTTAATGACACTCGTATATACGTTAGTAATATATTTAAAGGACTGTGCCACGGTGGGTTGTCAAAAACTTATGTGCAACGCCACAACTATATTAAATTGAACTTAATTGAACTATAACTACATGTAAAAGCACATTATAATGAAAATATATCAAGTGGCGTCTGGTTCGGCCAATCATGTGAGGAGAGCATTTTAGTTCCCAAAATTCATGAAATTGTGATCTTTTGTGTGGATACCATTCAGATGAGTGGGAAGACGTTAACTCCAGGAGTTAATATTATGCCACAAAAGAAGCAACCGTTCATCAAGTACAAATTGGTTGCACCCCCAAATCTGTACCCCACTCACTATTCTCAGTGATCAGAGAACATCTGGAAAACAACTTATTGGGGGGGGGTACAAGTGTAGAAGTGTTATGGTATTGACCTCTGAGCCTTTATTTTTATTGATTTTTAGTCGAGTTTTTCAAAAACTCGACTTATGGTTTGACGAGGGACGGTTGGCGGGCGGGCGGGCGACCGGGCGGCGGGCGGACATAAAGAATGCCTTATAACTTTGACATTTGTGAACAGATTCAAAAACATTTTGGTATGTGAGTTGCTCCCCGTGACTATTTACTGCATGTAGAAAATAGGTCACGTCCGAACTTTTTGACAAGAGTTATCCATCTTAGATGGATATATTTGGTATATTAGACTCTTGCAACAATATCTCGGACGAGTTCGAAAACCAGGTGTGTCCGAATTTTTTTCCCGGAGTTATGGGTCTTAGTTTGTCTATTTTTAGCAATTTTATCACCGTTAGCGCGATAACTCGATGAAATATTAACCGACTTCAACAATATTTGGTATAGTCTTTTGCAACACTATCTCGGACGAGTTCGAAAACCAGGTTTGTCCGAATTTATTTGGTATATGAGTCTCTTGCAACAATATATCGGACGAGTTCGAAAACCTGGTTTGTCCGAATTTTTTTCCCAGAGTTATGGGTCTTAGTTTGTCTATTTTAATAACAATTTTATCACCGTTAGTGCGATAACTCAATGAAATATTAACTGATTCAATCAGGGGGGGTCAGGAAAAAATTTCAATACACAACGCTGAATTTTTTTTTTGCAGCACTTTGAACCAACACCCCCCCCCCCCCCCTCTTTGTGCAAAAAAAATATTTTTTTCCACTCATGGTTTTGGGACCCCACCCCCTTTCCAGTACTGGACATATCACATGGAGAGCCATTATAGGCAAAAACATCAGGGTGTAGAATGTCCAGTGAAGGTGGCTGATGTTGAGAAACAGAGAATGGTTAAATTAGAATGAACATATATAATAATTATCAGTCATTCGTAATTTGACCATTCTGTTTTTTCCAGCATCATCCAACTTTGGTGTACTTTCGCCACCAGTTAAACTCAAATACTAATAAATTATAACTATTAGCACAAGCAATACACTCATGAGATTAAAAACATTTATCATGAAAAACTCAACACAACCAGCTGACACAACCAGTGAAACAACTTTTAAAAAATAATTATTTTATCTAATTATTTATTCCAGACTTTGCACTGGACTTTGTGTGATGTGCATTTATCCATGAAATGCACTCGTGTTTACTTTATATATATTTTTTAAGTTGCTAGTTAAAGTGAAGTTGTAAACACACAACACACCGGAAAATTATATGGTGCCCAGGTTGAGATGGGGCTTTCTAGATAAATGTTTTAAATCTCATATGAGTGTATTGCTTGTGCTGAGAGTTCAGCTCTTTTTGTTATGCGGTATTTCATAAAGTGTATGTCCTATATATTTCTATTGGACGTGTGTCCTTATAAGTGTTTTGACTGGTGGTATTAATATAGTTTCCTATGAACGATCCATGCCGATCGTATTGGATTTAATGGAGTCAGATGTAGCAGTGACTTTCTATGCAAAATGTATCAGATATATTTACTTTCATTTTATCATCGATGTCGTTCAACTGACATTTCTAAATTGAATTTTGAAAAACGTTGAAGCTGATTGAAGAATTATTTAAGTTAATTTAAAGGCACGTGAGGCCTTAGTTGTCGAAAATATTCATATTTGTTCCAATCACCGTAAACAGAAAAAACAGTAAAATGCATACAGTTCCGTTCATACATACCATGACCATCACGTAAACAGCATGTTATCATAAAGACCTACTATATTTTACATAAGCAAGAGCCTGATTGTGTTACAGAAGACAGCACAATGCTACTGTCTAATCACACACAAATGGCATAAACGCTCTTTATTAGTTCCATATCAGGAATTCACCAACAAAGAACGCTCTTTATGTTTGCCATCATAATATAAACAAACACCAGAAAAGTTACTTTTTAAGCTTTTGTTTACATAACAATTGTCAAACATATGACCATTACATTCTGTTTATGCGATATTTCTTATTTGTACACGGACAAAGTATGTCTACATTTTGATGTTCTTTCTGTTTGTGGCGGTTTTTGACGAGTGGAAATATTTTCATACGATACCCACCACCAAGGCCAACCGTATCTTTAAACTCAGGTGAAGTTTCAATTATCGTTGTGCAAAGTGACTTACAAAATCTTGATCTAATCTGGAATAAGACATGAATGAGTTTAACAAGAAACTTTGATCACATTTGCTGGCACAAAATTACCCAAGTATTTCAGACTAGACACTTATCAAACTGTTTCTTGCCTGTTTTACAATATGCAGTGTACGTGGTTAGATGGATCATTTTAATATTAACAATAACTAAATGGTTGTAGAATAGCGCATATATATAAATAATATCTCATTATTTCAAGTGAAAGACAGTCATGTTTTACTAAGAAAATGCTATTGAGACTGATTGAGATCCATGTGAATGTCTGTTCATTAATAATTGGATATGTAACACTGTAGAATAGCACTTTTGTCTTTTATAGCATTAGTAACTTTGTGCCAGAAACATGTTTATAGATTAGAGAACAGGCATGTTCTACATTTATTTTACACATTATTTCAGTTTCATATCAGACATGGAGTGTTGAATTTCAGTTTGATACCACAGATAGTGGTAATGAGATATTTTATTTTACTTACTGAATTATATGTGGTTTATTTGTCTTTAGAGTTCATTATAATATATTTACATACCAAGTGGTTATCCAACCCAGATGGGCCAGCGCAGTTAAAAATTTCACGAAGGTTTACTTAGTATTAGAAGGGACCAAATATAAAAAAAATCTGAGGCCAACCTGACCACAGGTAACTGTACCTAGTATCTTGTGTGTACACAACAGGTGTTATTTAGATCATAACACATCAAAACAATCATTATATAGACTAAACAGCTTGTAATTAGGTCAAAAAAGGGCAAAAGGAAAAAAACGTGTTCTCATGAGCTGCGACCCCCCCCCCCCCCCCCCACCCCACCCCGGCCTTGTGTCGGAATTTTTTTGCGCGACCCCCCCCCCCCTGTTCAATTGATATTTGGTATATAGGTCTATTGCAATAATATACCACCGTCCGACATTTTTTTCCCGGAGTTGTGCACCTTATTGGCAGAAGTTTGGTTCGACTGCCAAAAAACTCGACAAAAGCATCTTAGATGCGTACCCCTTGTTTATTTGTACAATAACAAGTTATATATATATATATATATATATACTAGCAGGTGGACCCGACTTCGTCCGGGCTGTTTCCCCTCTGCTTTTCGGCGAATTGCGCGATTTGACCTTGAATTGTCAATTTTGAAGGTCAAGGTCAGGTGGGGGTCACGATTTGATCCGTCCAAAACACTGCCCGGACAAAAATACCCGACAAAGTACCCGTCGAAATCCATCCGGTTTTACCCGAATTGACCTTGAATTGGTCCGGGCTGTTTCCCCTCTGCTTTTCGGCGAATTGCGCGATTTGACTTTGAAATGTCCATTTTGAAGGTCAATGTCAGGTGGGGTCACGATTTGACCCGTCCAAAACACTGCCCGGAAAAAGTACCCGACAAAAGTACCCGTCGAAATCCATGCGGTTTTACCCGATTTGACCTCGAATTGATAATTGTGAAGGTCAAGGTCAGGTCGGGGTCACGATTTGACCCGTCCAAAACACTCAGTGGACAAAAGTAACCCCACGTATCAAATTTCGTCGAAATCCCATACAAATTCGCGATTTGACCTTGAATTGACCCGATTTCAAGGTCAAGGTCACGTCGCACGGGCAAACGAATAGGCTTACGACACTCCCCATACGAAAGTATCCCCAGACACTAATTTTCATCGAAATCCCGTGATACTCGGGCGTTCTACCTCGAAATGACCCGATTTCAAGGTCAATGTGACGTCGCACGGGCAAATTAATAGGCCCATGCCACTCCCCGGCCGAAAGTAACCCCACATACCAAGTTTCATCGAAATCGGCTCGGCCGTTCTCGAGTCCATCGCGAACAAACAGACAGACACACACACACACACAGACATATATAATAGACTAGCCGATGAGCCCGAAGTCGATAGCTCCGCCCGTTTCCGAGATCTCGTCTGCGCATGCGCGAAGCTAGCGTAGCACGGGCTCGGCGACCCGATAAAATTCGTATCCGGGGCAAGATACATTCACATAGCAAATTTCAAGTCGATAGCTCCACCCGTTTCCGAGATCTCGTCTGCGCATGCGCGAAGCGGCGCCGCACGGGCTCGCCAATACGACGTTGACGACCGCCTGGTCAAATACATACACGTACCAAGTTTCGTCCCGATCGGTCGATAATCGTAGATTTGCATCAATGACATACAGACAAACATACAGACAGACAGAGGTCTTCAAAATATATATGAGACTAGCCGATGCGCCCGACGTTGTCGATAGCTCCACCCGTTTCCGAGAGCCGATGAGCCCGACGTTGTCCGGGCTATTCAAAAACCAAATTTCAAGTCGATAGCTCCACCCGTTTCCGAGATCTCGTCTGCGCATGCGCGAAGCTGACATCGCACGGGTTCGGCTACCCGATAAAATTCGTATCCGGGGCAAGATACATTCACATACCAAATTTCAAGTCGATAGCTCCACCCGTTTCCGAGATCTCGTCTGCGCATGCGCGAAGCGGGCGCCGCACGGGCTCGCCAATACGACAACGTCCACCGCCCGGTCAAACTACACACACGTACCAAGTTTCGTCCCGATCGGTCGAGAATCGTAGATTTGTATAAATGACAAACAAACATACAGACAAACATACAGACAAACATACAGACAAACATACAGACAAACATACAGAGGTCTTCAAAATATATATGAGACTAGCCGATGAGCCCGACGTTGTCCGGGATCTTCAAAAACTAAATTTCAAGTCGATAGCTCTACCCAGCCGGACGTTGTCCGGGCTATTCAAAAACCAAAGTTCAAGTCGATAGCTCTACCCGTTTCCGAGATCTGGTCTGCACATGCGCGAAGCTGGCGTCGCACGGGCTCGGCGACCCGATACAATTCGTATCCGGGGCAAGATACATTCACATACCAAATTTCAAGTCGATAGCTCCACCCGTTTCCGAGATCTCGTCTGCGCATGCGCGAAGCTGGCGTAGCACGGGCTCGGCGACCCGATACAATTCGTATCCGGGGCAAGATACATTCACATAGCAAATTTCAAGTCGATAGCTCCACCCGTTTCCGAGATCTCGTCTGCGCATGCGAGAAGCGGCGCCGCACGGGCTCGCCAATACGACGTTGACGACCGCCTGGTCAAACTACATACACGTACCAAGTTTCGTCCCGATCGGTCGAGAATCGTAGATTTGTATCAATGACATACAGACAAACATACAGACAGACAGAGGTCTTCAAAATATATATGAGACTATCCGATGAGCCCGACGTTGTCCGGGCTATTCAAAAACCAAATTTCAAGTCGATAGCTCTACCCGTTTCCGAGATCTGGTCTGCGCATGCGCGAAGCTGGCGTCGCACGGGCTCGGCGACCCGAAAAATTCGTATCCGGGGCAAGATACATTCACATAGCAAATTTCAAGTCGATAGCGCCACCCGTTTCCGAGATGTCGTCTGCGCATGCGCTGCACGGGCGTCGCACGGGCTCGCCAATACGACGTTGACGACCGCCTGGTCAAACTACACACAGGTACCAAGTTTCGTCCCGACCGGTCTAGAATCGTAGATTTGTATTAATGACATACATACAGACAGACAGACAGAGGTCTTCAAAATATATAGGAGATGGAGTGTATGAGACGTATTGTACAGGAGCACCTGAATGAAGATATATCAACATAAAGAATGGCGGATGAATTTAAAGATGTATTCGGGGTTCGATACATCTAGATTCTGCACCAATATGGGTTATAAAGTCTATTCGGACAAGTGCAGTATCCTTGTGTCGCTGAAAGGTTTTACTAGAATCAGAGTCGACACATTACATATTTTCAAACAAAATGTTTTCTGTCAATTTAATTGTCTCTCAAATATTCCTTTAAATAACATTTGACTTGACTGATTATTTTCGCCCCAATTAAACGTGTGTTATGCATTATGATGCTTGTCAAGCAAATCTGACTATTTGGAAGTGCGATCGAACTGGAGAGCTGCGTCATGGAGCAAAGGTTTCACCTTTGCCTGGTCGCCAAATCCTTGATTAATAGTACAAGCCGATGGCAATTCTATCAACACACAAAAAATTAATATACAATAGAAAATAACTTCACCAACCAGGTGAAACGAAATAGAAAATAGAAAAGTAATAAAAGAGTGATAACTCTATTGTATGTGCTGACCATTTCTTAACTAAATACTCATTGACGAGTTGTTTCCTCGTGTAATGTTCAGATAGGCCATTTTGTTGAACTTATTATCTAAAGATTCTCCGCCAATGGTAAGGAGTCCTATTATCTAAAGATTCTCCGCCAATGGTAAGGAGTCCTATTATCTAAAGATTCTCCGCCAATGGTAAGGAGTCCTATTATCTAAAGATTCTCCGCCAATGGTAAGGAGTCCTATTATCTAAAGATTCTCCGCCAATGGTAAGGAGTCCTATTATCTAAAGATTCTCCGCCAATGGTAAGGAGTCCTATTATCTAAAGATTCTCCGCCAATGGTAAGGAGTCCTATTATCTAATGATTCTCCGCCAATGGTAAGGAGTCCTATTATCTAAAGATTCTCCGCCAATGGTAAGGAGTCCTATTATCATGTCGCTTGTCTGTCCACTGTGTGTCCTAAACATCCATCCATATGAATAATATACCAATTATCTAAAGATTATCCGTTAATGTTAAGGAGTCCTATTATCATGTCGCTTGTCTGTCCACTGTGTGTCCTAAACATCCATCCCAATGAATAATATACCAATTATCTAAAGATTCTCCGTTAATGGTAAGGAGTCCTATTATCTAAAGATTCTCCGCCAATGGTAAGGAGTCCTATTATCTAAAGATTCTCCGCCAATGGTAAGGAGTCCTATTATCTAAAGATTCTCCGCCAATGGTAAGGAGTCCTATTATCTAAAGATTCTCCGCCAATGGTAAGGAGTCCTATTATCTAAAGATTCTCCGCCAATGGTAAGGAGTCCTATTATCTAAAGATTCTCCGCCAATGGTAAGGAGTCCTATTATCATGTCGCTTGTCTGTCCACTGTGTGTCCTAAACATCCATCCATATGAATAATATACCAATTATCTAAAGATTATCCGTTAATGTTAAGGAGTCCTGTTATCATGTCGCCTGTCTGTCCACTGTGTGTCCTAAACATCCATCCATATGAATAATAGACCAATTATCTAAAGATTCTCCGCCAATGGTAAGGAGTCCTGTTATCATGTCGCCTGTCTGTCCACTGTGTGTCCTAAACATCCATCCATATGAATAATAGACCAATTATCTAAAGATTCTCCGCCAATAGTAAGGAGTCCTAGGGTTCTCGCGCGTTTGTGTGTTTCCTGGACTCGGCGAAGGCTTTCGATCTCGTCTGGCACACAGGCCTAATGTTGAAATTATATCAATTTGGAATTCGAGGTAAACCTCTTAGATTAATCAGCAACATGCATAAGGATTGCTGCAGCAAAATATTGTACAATGGCGGTGTGTCGGATCCATTCCCTATCTCACAAGGAACGCGCCAAGGAGCTGTCAGTTCACCGTTCTTTTACTTGGTGTATGTGAATGACTTGCTCCTAAAACTAACTGCGGCACAACAGGGGATGGCAATTCACAACATCGTATGCTCTGCCACAGTCTGGAGTAAACTACATACCCACATATAAAAAATAGTGGGTCTGACGACCTTTCGTTCAGTTTTCATTTCCCAAACCCGGGATTCCTTGTAATTACCGCCAATCAAAACTTAGCTCCAAGAAATGTGTGCCCCAATAAAAAACTAGTAACATGTCACGTGCTCTCGGTGTGGAAATTCCGAAGGTGTGGCTAAATGTTGTTAAAATAGTCTCCATGACGTCATGTTATACCGGAAGAGAAATTCACAAATCGACAAATAAAGTAGATTGTTGACGAGCGGTCGAAAGTTTAAAATCAAGAATCACCGGAATTTGGATTGCAGGCAATTGTAATTAGGGTACAACTGGCAAATCTTTGGAGCTAATAATACGGCTGTGTAAGGTCGGGAGGGTTTCGGTGTGGTTGGTGGTAGAAATGTGTTGCTCTTCGCTCGTTTTGGCTGCGGTGGTACTACTGCCGGTGCTGGGGAACTGATATATCGTTTTGTTATGTCATTTAACTTTTTTTTAGTTCTGTAGTTGTTTTAGCAGATAGTCCCGACATTCATGTATTTTTGATTCGTGGCCGTTGATTTGTGTTATTTTTTGACAACATGGGCGACAAATCGCCTGGCCAATCTAAAAAATAATTCCAAGTCCAAGAGATCCACATAAATTGACATTTTTTATAATTTCAAGAATATCTGTCTTAGTTATTGTACATATTATTTTGGATCCCGGAAGCTAGCTGTTTCCCTTTATTGTCAGTAAAACAATTAACCGCCGAACGAAAAGTCACAAACCCTGCTACTATTAATTCCGATTCTTAGAATCGGCTTCACAGGGTTGAAGCGGCCATGACGGCATTGACACGTGACCACGTTTACGCCTGTCAATCACAACTAATTTCAGATTTATATTTAGTGCTGTGTGACGTAATTTGGGGGAAGCCGACAACCGTTCAGAAATGAAAAGTTGATGGGAATGCAATAGACTCAGTATCAGTATGAATCTGAGTGTATGTTTACATAGACTGGCTCTGCCCCAACTACAGCAGACGATATCGCAATTGTATCGCTCTCCAAAGCTGGTCTCGATGAAATGCTATCTATCTGTCACGATTACAGTGTGACTTGGAGGTTCAACTTTTCGAGTACGAAAAGTAAGGTTGTTGTTTTTAATGAAAGTGTCCGGCAAAATAAACAGAACAGAACATGGCTGCTCGGAGGCCATAATCTCAGTGAAGTTACAGAATGTTCTCATCTCGGAATAACCCAAGGGAAATTCAACAATTCAGCCAATCGTTCGGAACAGATATCTCATAAAATGAGAAATACATACTTCGCTCTAGCAGGGAAGCCAATGACGAGATCTTGTTCTCCATCCGTAATGGCCAAGTTACTGAAATGTATCGTTCTCCCCAAAGCTCTATATGGGAGCGAATTACTTCCATTAAACAACAAATCTACTCTGCTAGCAATCGAACGGTCATTCCGTGTATGTGTGAAACATATGCAATCTCTTCCAACCAGGACACCAACGACTGTGGCGCTTAGTCTCCTGGGATTGCTTCCAGTCGAGATGGAAATTCATCTGCGGAAACTGTACTTCCTTGAAAAACTCATACACATACCGGTGGGCCACCAGACTCCGTTGAGGATATTTCTTTTCAAGGCACATCAATATCGGCTATTTGGTCGCTCCATGTCAGGATTTGTTAAAGACATTTTCACCTTATTAGAGGAATATCATCTTTTAACATTCCTCACTGTCTTCATGGACACAGGATTATTCCCATCGAAAAACGAATGGAAGAGACTGGTTCGCGAGACAGTCGAAACAAACTATTACTCTTCGTGGTATCGTTCGACTGCGCTCAATGCCGAGCTCTCACTATTCATGTGCTGCCATTCCCATCCCAATCAAACATGGAAAATTTGGAATCTGTGCAAATCCCACCAATCATTCTCGAAGCCACTGAGACACTTAGCAAAGCTGCTCAACAAATCAACCTACGAAAATAATCTGACGTGCAGTTTGTGCGACACGGATTACAACCACGAGTTATACCATGTGTTTTGGTCTTGCAGGTCGGCCACAGTGATACATTTAGTTGATCAGCACTGGGAAATGATACTAAATAAACACGGGATCGATGTGTATCTGTTCATCGCATCTCTCGCACCAACAGATCTTATGTCAGTTTTCCTCGGAGGTCACATGCCGTCGCTCTCCGAACATATCTACGATGTTTTAGACTTGGTGATCATAGACACAAGTGTATTCTTGCTATATATATGTAATATGATCACAAACACCAATTCGGACCATGTATTCCAGCGCTGTTCATAAATACACGAACATGTATTCTTGTGTGTGTCAGATTGCTATATAAATGATTCTGATAATGCATGGACTATCACAGAAATCGTGTTACCAATCTAGTTAAACTGTATATTTTTATATGTATTATAACTCATGTAAATATCTACTCTCCCACGAGGAGGCAACAAAGATATATAATTATCTAAAGATTCTCCGCCAATGGTAAGGAGTCCTATTATCATGTCGTATGTCTGTCCACTGTGTGTCCCAAACATCCATCCATATGAATAATATACCAATTATCTAAAGATTCTCCGCCAATGGTAAGGAGTCCTATTATCATGTCGTATGTCTGTCCACTGTGTGTCCCAAACATCCATCCATAATAATAGACCAATTATCTAAAGATTCTCCGCCAATGGTAAGGAGTCCTATTATCATGTCGTATGTCTGTCCACTGTGTGTCCCAAACATCCATCCAGAATAATAGACCAATTATCTAAAGATTCTCCGCCAATGTTAAGGAGTCCTATTATCATGGCGTATGTCTGTCCACTGTGTGTCCTAAACATCCATACATAGGAATAATATACCAATTATCTAAAGATTCTCCGCCAATAGTAAGGAGTCCTATTATCAGGTCGCCTGTCTGTCCACTGTGTGTCCTAAACATCCATCCAGAATAATAGACCAATTATCTAAAGATTCTCCGCCAATGTTAAGGAGTCCTAGTATCATGGCGTATGTCTGTCCACTGTGTCCGAAACATCCATCCATATGAATAATATACCAATTATCTAAAGATTCTCCGCCAATGACAAGGAGTCCTGTTATCATGTCGCCTGTCTGTCCACTGTGTGTCCTAAACATCCATCCATATGAATAATAGACCAATTATATAAAGATTCTCAGCCAATGGTAAGGAGTCCTATTATCATTTCGCATGTCTGTCCACTGTGTGTCCTAAACATCCATCCAGAATAATAGACCATTCCAATTTCCAATGTATACTTCTATAATTGGGCCGGCTCAGGGGCTGTGTGGAAGAATCCATCGTACAGAAAGTGTTAAACAAATGAGGGTCTCATGTATATTATGTACATACTATAATTTAGACCGTTGTATTTCACTTTCTGAAAGGTCGTATTGTCAAATTGTGTATTGTTAAAGTGATGTGAAACACTCCGGTTGCGTGATCAAATAGAAATGGAGAATAATCTTGCTCAAAGTAGTTATTTTTACGAATATTAATCCAAATATACAATATACACACACCGTCATTCTTATATATTAATTCAATGTAATATCACCGATTGTTTCGTCCTGACTCGAGATGTAAATATTTACAATTGGGCGTTGTTACGACGATGTTTGCTATGGAGTGGTATGGTCGATTTCTTTGAGACTTTCGGCCATGTTAATAGAATGGTACATTCCCCAGGTTGGCATAGCACCCGAGTACTAACTAATAAGTTTGAATTAAATTCTTTATTCTCATCACCTAATTCTTACAGGTATGGAGAAACAAATTTACAATATATACATTATTTACAATAGCATGAGGACTCCCAGTGATCAATGTCAATTAATATCTATTTACCACATATATACATACACATACATACATACCCGCACTTGCTCATACGAACATTTTGATATACTATATTTTATATACGCGCACACTATTAATTTCAAATTTCCATTTATATATATATGTGTATACGTCCAAACTACATTGTGGGTTCAGAACATACTGCTCGGGCATCATACACCTAATAATAGTATTAATAATAGCAACAACGCTGAATTAAATCTAAAGTGAACTTTTGTCAGAAATTTTGCGATTTACCAATTTTGAGGAAATCGCATAATTTGCGAAGACCCGTTGTGTTTTATTCATTCATGAGTTCGCTCATTAAGATGGTATTTGCTGGTCTTCTTATGAGTTGGGGGAGCAAACTATTCTAAAAAGGTAGTGGAATTCGTCTCCTACTTCCCTAGAGTCACATAAGGGGCAAATACGGTCACATCGATCAGAGCCATTCCATCTCTCTGTCTCGATTGGTAGCTTATGATTACTCGTACGGAATTTACACAGTACACTTCTATTGGTGCGATTCAGTGTGTCGAGATAACTTTCAAAGGATATATTGTGTTTAAATATACGGTACATTCTACCACGACTGCTATTGTGCATATCTCTCTCCCAGGTTTCTCTGAATTCGGATATTAAACCACATTTCACATACGAAATTAGTTGGTGAAAGTCAGTTACACGGCCTGCGCACCAAATGTGTGGCTGATTAAAATCATCTAGTAACCCCTGTATTCTCTTTAATCAGGGGAAACCGCTATCTTGGATGGATTGTCCTAATTTCAGTAGAACTTTTGGGAATCGATCAGCGTCACTATTGACAATCTTGCACCAATATTTAACCATTTTGACTTTAATCATTACTTCATGTGGTAGTTTGCCACTTTCACCATAAATCATACAATTTGGGGTCGATGGTCTCAGTCCTAGAATATGTTTTTAGGAATTTTCTCTGTACGATCTCGAGTATGTCATTATTATCAAACCCCCATACTTCACAGTCATAAAGAAGAATGTGTGTCACGTATGTCTCAAATAGGTCGAGCTGATTGCCGATGGATAAACAGTGTTTCCGATATTTACCTATAATGGAATACATGGCCCGCGTGGCCTTATCCATTAATATCTTTTTCGCTGGGTTGAATGAGCCAGATTTGCAGAAACTTATGCCTAGGTAGTTAAACTGTTTGACAATATCAATCTTACTCCCTTTAAATACGAATTTCGTTTTGTATGGGAGACTACTTTTGGACATGTTTAGAATTTTAGTCTTATCAGTATTAACTGTCAATTTCCATTTGTCGCAATATTGTTCAAATTCATTTAATTGTTTTTGTAGTGCTTTTGGTGTCTGAGCCATGATTAGTGTATCATCAGCATATAATATTAAAATATTTTCAGGTAACAACCTAGTCGGTCCTCACTGTTCTCACTGTTAATTTTACGTAACCGATCACATTTTGTTTGGACAGGTAGCCTTCTATATCATTGAGGTATATCGAGAAGAGGAGAGGTGATAAATTGGTTCCTTGTCTAACCCCAGAGCAGCATGGGAAATATTCAGAACGGTCGCCACTTAACTGAACACAAGACATAATGTGTTGGTACATATTTTGGACAACTCTAAAACAATTTCCATTAATTCCATATTTAATCAGCTTATACCACAATCCCGGCCTCCATACCATGTCAAATGCCTTTTTGAAATCGATGAAGGCACATATGAGTTTCTTGTTTAGTTTCCTGCTGATATAAGACAATAGGTGTAATATGAAAATATAATCCACAGTTGAATGATCCTTTCTAAATCCTGCTTGGTTCTCCAAAATAGTACGATGTTCCTCTGTATATACACTTAAACGGTTTGACAATATTTTTAGTAAAGAGTTTACCTAGACAACTAAGAATCGTGATTGGTCTGTAATTACTAGGATCAGCTGAATCCCCCTTGTTCTTGTATAAGGGAATAATCGACCCCCAGTACCCAATCTTCTGGAATTACACCCGAATCCAGAATTACATTAACAAGTTTACAGTAAAGTTCCATCATCATTTCAGAAGTACATTTTATATACTCATTCATAATACAATCATGACCTGAGGAATTCCTATTTTTTAAGCTTTTAATATCGCAAGTTATTTCTTCGCGGATAATGGCATTATTCAGGTCTGTATTTGGATTCAGATTCGAGTTCTGACAAATAAATGTATCCAGATAGGCATCATCTTCGTAAGTAATAGCATTAATACTGCGGAAATAATATTCGAGAGAACTCAAATTTATATTCAGACGCCGATGTGGTGTAACATCTTTAAATCTTCTCCAAAACTCTCGAGCATTGAAACGTTTCATTGCCGCCATATCGCGCGATATTGTATCGCGATGGAGATATAGCTTTATCCATTTGTTGTTTATAGACGCGCGAGGTTCGTTTCATTTCTATTCCAGAGGGAGTGTGGCTTGTTTAAAGTATGCGATTTCTTGTTCACGCCCATCGGGTGTATACTGGTGGGGGAGTTTTAGATCGCCGTCCGTCGCCGAATGCGCCGTGTGTCTGTGGAGCTTTTATAAATAGATAATTGGTTTTTCATTTTTCCGGTTGTGACAATTCGCAGTAGGTCCCTGTTTTCGGAGATCTATTTGCGGAGCTCCCCGAATTCGCGGAAGTCGCCTAAAATGGTCGAAATATGTTTTAATGAGGGAACGGGTGCGTATATGTCAATTGATACGTATTTTAAACAAATAACGACAAGATGATCATAATAGTGGTTTGTTCTATCAATCATATCATGATCATGATCATCATAATACGGAACAAGTCTTGCGACTTTTCGTCCCAATAACATTATTTGCAATGCTTGTTTACAAATATATGTATCGTCATTCGATATTTACTTGTTAATTTACTTTAGTAAAAAGGGAAATAGTATTCAACCAACTGATAGATAGCCTGTTGTGACAATTCGCAGTAGGTCCCTGTTTGCGGAAGTCTATTTGCGGAGTTCCCCGAATTCGGGGAGATCCCCTAAAATGGTCGAAATATGTTGATTTTAATGAGGGAACGGATGCGTATATGTCAATTGATACGTATTTTAAACAAATAACGACACGATCATGATACTAGTGGTTTGTTCTATCAATCATATCAAATTCGCTGGATTGATAGTTGCGGTATGTAACTATTATGACCGTATTAATTGCTTTCAATGTTTAGATGTCAACAATGGCTGGACCACTGTTGAAGATTTTATGGCGGGAACACAATGCCTCCGATTTTTTATCCGCATTTAGAGACTTCTGGTGTGGTGAATTAGAAATTTGCGGTAATAAGCAGTAGTTTTTTGTAATAATTTGAAGGATTAGTTGTTTTAACGCAATTCTGAGGCGGTGCATTCATGTAACCAATATATTTAACATTTTTTTTTATGATTTATATTTATGCGTAATAATATAATCTTGAGGGCGTTACCATTTCTGATTATGGTTTTCTGGTTATGTGGACGGGGTGTGCGTGTGTCGAATGAATGCTCGGCTGATTTCATAAACACTTCTGTAACTTATTTAACAATCGTATTAATTTGAACTGGCGTTACACTATTCGATGAGTATGAGCGTCTTGTGTGTTTCATTCAGTATATAGTTACATCCATATTCAATAGAAAGTCGGTCATTTTACATGCGTCCCATTGCCTGATTTGGTTCATGTGCATTGTTGGTTCGGGTACGGTTTCGCTATTATCACCAAAGGCCAAATGCGTAGACAATGGGCAGTGTACGTCAGAGAACACTGAGCTGAACGGAAAAAACTTGGAAGTTTTTAACTAATGGTAGGGCTATAGCCGAACAAATTGTATAGTCAATTACGGAAGCGTCACGGCATGTCAAGTTTCCGCAATCACTACCAAATCTACCGTTTAGTATGAGAAATCCATTGTTTTGACACATATTCAGGAGTAATCGCCCATATTGGTTCATAGAACCGTCCTGGCTCTCTCTTATCAGTGGAGTGTTTGTGATATCAAGATAAAATAACTGTTCGTAGCTCAAGCTAAGCAAAGGTGGTAAATTAGCCACTATCAGATTTTCTTCAATGTTATCGATACAAACATCGAGGTCGGATGCAGTTCGATCATTAAAATCACCTGTAAGAAAAATTTTATTCGTTCGGTTAGTCAATGTAATAATTTATTTGCTTCCTTCGGGAGGTATGTAGACAACTCCAATTATAATATGAGAGATAAGTCCATTCGATGAGTTAATTTTCTTTATCTCTACCCAGCTGACATACAGACTTAGTATCTATAATATTTGAAAAATTAATAGTTTCATGTTTCATTCCAATGACAATACCACCCTGATCTTGTATTTGATAGAGTTTTTCTATTTTTCATGAATAATGTGAAATCCGATAATTCTAAAAGGTCGCAATCATCAGTTTTCGTAGCTACGAAGCATAGTAGGTCGTGGTCTTCACACAAATTACAAAATTCAGGATATTTGAGTCGTTGTCTAAGGCCACACACGTTCAAGGTAAGTATTTGTACGCACCCGAACAAGTCCATAATATGTCTTTAACGTCATGATAAGTATACTAATAGGTTGAACTGTCACCAAACACCAACCAATGTATGTCATCACAACACATAATACTATTTTCCTACCCATTATATAGCGGCCATAATAAGGCTTCCAATCTGTTTTCTTTCAGGTCACGTTTGCCGGTCCAGACGGGTCAATCCTGGAGTTCACCACCGAAGCCATGATACTTCCGAACACATTCCCATTCAAAGACTGTCACGGCGCCGGTTGCCGTGGTACCTTAGTTTGATGTGGAGTCACGGCGCCGGTTGCCGTGGTACCTTAGTTTGATGTGGAGTCACGGCGCCGGTTGCCGTGGTACCTTAGTTTGATGTGGAGTCACGGCGCCGGTTGCCGTGGTACCTTAGTTTGATGTGGAGTCACGGCGCCGGTTGCCGTGGTACCTTAGTTTGATGTGGAGTCACGGCGCCGGTTGCCGTGGTACCTTAGTTTGATGTGGAGTCACGGCGCCGGTTGCCGTGGTACCTTAGTTTGATGTGGAGTCACGGCGCCGGCTGCCGTGGTACCTTAGTTTGATGTGGAGTCACGGCGCCGGTTGCATTGGTACCTTAGTTTGATGTGGATTATGGATTCAAACAATTATGTGATACATTCTTTGAGATACCGTATATACATGTTGTTCATAAACTAAGTGATGACAGCTCACTAAAACATCAAAGTTCGATAATAGCCAGGTTCAGTTATCATAACATATTGGTGAGTGACTGTTTCTGGGTGAAAGTTTGTGCCTGAATTTGTGAGCAAGAGCCCGGCGAGCAAATAACTGTAGATCTGTCAATTGCGGGGAGCTGTAGCCCGTATAGAATAATTATGATCGGGTTTAAAGGCCCACTTAATTTTCGAACCCCCAGATTACATTATATAAAATATATGCCATATTATATACCATTTGAAAGAGGACGCTCCAAAACATTGTATTATCAACTTATCCGGTGTAATAAACTGAGGACATGTTGTTGTTGTTGTTGAGTTGCCAACGCGTTTTGTCATCAAGATATAAGTAAAAATCAGTATTATTTTCAATGCAGGGGGAATAACTCTATATATTACAGATAGAGTTCTTCCCCTTTCATTGAAAAAGTTTGAATTCTGTTGCATTATGGGTGACAGAGGGGGGAGTCTTCTATTTCTCTGTGGGCATCTTCTGAGACACAGATGTTTCAAATAGTGATTAATTATAGCATTTTAATAATATTTTATGGCATAGATTGTTCTAAAAACCGTATATCAAGTCACTATGAAACAAATAATTGGCGACTCGAAAATTAAGTGGGCCTTTGAACATGCAGGTTATACTTTAATAGAATGAAGCCAGTGGTAGGCCTACCAGAATTGGGCAAATTTTACTTATTTTTGTTTTTTGTATATAGTATAGCACAGATCGCGTGCATGTCACGACTTTCATTGGCACGAACAACACGTTCAATTCAACTTGTGTACATGTATCAGCGGTATCGAAATTGTAATGCCAATGGTCACCAGAATGGATGCCAGCCGTGTTGCAAAGATGCTATATAATATAACTCGTTAAATTCGAAAAGCATTTGTCGAAACCAGTGAAACAAAACATGCACCAGGATGATACACCGATAGTCAGAATTCAATTTGTCTGTTGCATTTTATTATTTTCATTTACATGTGATATTTTGTGCTCTTCCATAATAAATCTAAATTTTTTGGGGTCGTGTGCAGACATGTTTGTTAAAGGGGTACTGTACAATCCGGCTATTTATGCGACCATCTCGAGTCATACACTAATTTTCATTATAATTGCTATGTCGTTTGCATCGTTAATAGAGCTTATGTGTGTATTTTGCACTAATTCATGGCTCAAATTCATTATTTGTTACATATATGCTGTTGAATATAAAAGGAGATGGTCTTATAAATAGCCGGATTTAGTGGACAGTCCACCTTTAACATATGCGAGCAAGTGTATGAACATGTGCATATGTGAGTGTACATGTTTGTGTATATGCACCTGCCTGTGGAAACCTGAGCTTGTAAGGGACAAATCCCTCTATGAAAGTTTTGTAAAAATAAAATAAAATGTGTTTAAACTATATAAGCTTGTTTCTTTTTGGCAATTACCTAGATACCTTGTGCGTTTGCCAAACTGTGATTCTTTATTTGTTATTCGTATAACATTACTTTTTTGGCTTTCTTCCCACATAGCTGTCGTTATAAATAAACTACTCCTGAGGCGTTATTTCGCTAAAATCCGATTCAGATTCTGGATTCAGATTACAAATTGGTCCCCGTACGACTTGGTTCGGCAAAAGAACAGACCACAAATTTGCAGAATCAGTAAACGAACAGACCGTAATCCTAATTTCGTGGTAATCCGATTGGGATTTGGATTCCGATTACGGACTCAAATGTTCATAATGTAAACAAACCGAGATTTCGCCACCTCGGAGTTTAAAAACACAATAAAACATAAGAATCCGTCTCTTGTGTACAAATTATTCAGTGCAGAATATAAACGATCTATACCAAAGAATTTTAAATGCGGAGACAAATTTGTTTTATTGAATGTAAACTGGGAGAATATTACTGAAATTAGCCAAATAATAAGCTATTGATAGTAACGCTGGGGGAGCACTTCGGTTGATGGCGAAGCAAAATTAAATCATTGTTGATTGTCACTTTCATATGACCATTTCATAATTCCATCCATAAATACCGCCCGAACGCATGTCGATTTCGAATTCGGCGGATACGTCACCATTGACCGAATTCATAAGAGAGATAAGTTTAATTGGCAAAAACATCCTTATAAGGACAGTATGCATACATAATAACATATAATTGTACATTGTGTATTGAACAGTATAATAAATGATATTAATATAAGGTCAAGCTGAATGTGCAATGGATCATCTATTCTGTATTTGTTCATTGATTTATGATACGATGCTCATCACGTGCGGGGAATAATCTTCGGATCATATGACAAATTGAAGTGCATGTATTTGACACATTGTTGGATAAGATTTTGACAAGCTGTTCAGTTTGGGTCATGCTTTCAAAGTCTGAGAACTGTGTCTTCATAAGGTTTGTGAGCTCGAGACGTTGTGTGCGGTAAGCGCTGCACTCTAAAAGAACCTGCATGGATATGTCTTCTGCTGTGTTCGTTATTATAATGTTTCTTCTTATTCAAGAAATAGTAGGATTATATATATATATGATATCGATGGATTATCAGATACACGTATGTACTATCATCTAGTTTTATAGCAATTTCATGTTTCATCTTGAAAATGTTTTGTTTCGTTAAATGCAGTCGTTTTGCACAATAGTCTATGTATATACAACAGACATATGTTCTAGGGACGTGGTTAGATGTTTCCTCAAATTTCAGGCCAACTGCCCCCCCCCCCCCCCCCCCCCCCCCCCCCCCCCATTGAACCAAACATCAATCTCACAGATTCGCAGAATTCCATTTGCTCCCCTTGGAAATATCCAACCTGACAAACACCAAACCAAGATTGGAAAATTACCAACTTTTACTGGTTGAAAAAAAAATTCAAACAATGAGAACAATGACAACCTATATATGGTGTCAAATTAATGTCCAACTAATGTTGTGTCATGCATGAAATTTCCGACTGCTGGAATGTACCAAAGTTTAGTTTAGATATATTTATTTCAAATATATGTCAAATTTAGATAACACATGATATATAACACATACATTTGTTTATACATACAAATAAATTGGGGGACAAGTGCTGACTCACTTAAGGGTACCCCCTCTCCCATATATTATTACACTGAAAAAATAAATAATTAGTAATGGTAAAGCAACATGACTACCAAAACAAGTTGAACATATATACAGATCACTGGACACCACCTCTCCCGAGTTAGTCATAAGTTTGTATATGTATTTATTTAAAATCGGGTTTGTTTGTTGCGTTTGTTGGCTTGTATGTATCATTATTTGAAACAGTTAGTCAAAATAATCCTAATTTTCCTCACGTATGAATGACTGCACAGCTTAGCAAATTGTACCAAAGTTCGGGTGGGGGTCGAGACACCCAATCAACCCCTGTCGTCACGTCCCTGTTCAACTGACAAGTTTCGTGTGTTCTTCACAACATCTTCGGAAATTTGATTCAGGAGGCCTAGAGCTGTCACGTTTAGATATGCTTGCCATCATCAATAAACACACTTTAACTTGAAAAAAAGAAGATGCGATTAAGTCGGATTGACAGCAAATTATGTGCCGTGTATATACACAAAGAAGAAAAGCATGACTTTCACAACAAACATGAACTTTATAAATATAAGATACAAATGATACTTGTGTCAAATACATGAGCCATGTTTGACGCTGGGAGAACATTAAACATAGTTTCGGAGACCACGTGGATTTCAAAATCTGACCTAGAATCGGGAATTAGCCCCGCCCCCGTAATCGGCTTCGGATTCTCAATCCGGATTTTAGCGAAATTACGACTCTGCAGACGGGCATGCATGATATAAATAGAATATCCATATAGTTTGACGAGATATAAGGTTTATTTTCGCGATTATGATTCAGCAAATGGGGCCGAGCTTTAGCGGGGTTCTCTATTTGCTGAATCATACGAGCGAAATAAACCTGGTATCTCGTCAAACTTTATGGGTATTGTTTTTATCCATCGCCAAAGTTTAAAAGTAGTTAACGTCTATTAATTTTTTTTAAATGGGATATGAAATTAATGGGGAATTCTTTAGGAACAATTCAAATCGATTGCAAGTTTTTTCGGTTGAAGTTCTGAGCATGTGACTTTATTATGATAGCTGTAGCCGTTCGTGCTTTATTTTAGTACGTGCTAAACTAAAGCCATGGTTTATTTTGCAGCCTTTATCTATATACAGTAGACGACAAAGGTGATGGATACAAATATTTATTCTGGAAATATATGGTGTAAACATATGGGATATCACAGCTGCTAAGAAATGTTGAGATCGCATGCATTTAGTATTTTAGAGGAAAACTGTCGTTTCAAATCACCAGAGAGTAAGCAGCAGCTCCAGCCTCCATCATTGGCCAGGCTCTTATTTTCATAATTAATAACTCACCAATAATTAAATTTCAAAATTTCAAAACCATTGTTATGTAAACATTACTGTTACAGTAGCATTGTCGACTATTAGTCCAATATATAAGACACCAAAGTTTAATCAAAACATTGGAAAAGGTCAAAGCATTGAAAAATATTCTGAAAATTATATTCAGACTTCAATATTTGAATTTACTGCACGATTATCACTGTTTCTTTAAAATCACTGTGACATTTTTTATAATATAACATGAATAATGAATATAAGAACAAAGTGTATCTACATCTATATGTTCTTCTTGGTGGTGATGTATCCCCTTAAATGCAAATGGCTCGTTTCAAGTTGTGTATAATCCGGCAGAAGAAATTTTGAAACATACCCACGTTGAACATTTTCAGACGTCGTTAAAGCCTATTTTGTGTGTTAGAATTTACCATACTTTCTAAATGTTTCCTGGCCATTGCTTGCCCAAAACATCTTTCGGTTTTAAGCTTAAATTGCCTGTGATTGCATACCGCTCGTTGCGACGTGTGTGGGCGGGATATTGAGCTTTGCTAATCACAGTGGCTAAACCGTACAAACATATAATCGGAAGTTGCTTTCGTCAAGACGAAAAATTCTATTTTTTAGAACGTGAACACTACAGAAGAATCAAAACAACACCATAAAAACAAGTTTTTAGACCGGATAAATGGTTTCCCAACATAAGTAAACGTCAGTATAAATTGTACATACACATTTGCCGATCGCAAACGGGCTCCATTTGAGCGAAGGACTCTTTTCTATAGATGAAAACGGCCTTTGATCACTTCAGAAAAAAAAATTCTCGCAAAATATCCCTCTTCAAATGTCATTTTAACACATATACAACATCTGTCGGAAATCTCACTATATTCCAACAGAAAGGCCGTTGTGTGTGCAACATATATTGACAAGACTTTGGCTCGGGTGTATTCACAATATGAAAGTAGAGACTATTTATTTGGACACCCATTCGTCAGTATCTGTACGCCTAGTTGCTTAAGTTGCTGATCACTAGTAACTGTTGTCAAAAATATGTACGTCATGTTGTGGTGATGGGATTTGTATGCAAAGACGAATCCATGAATTCGGTTTCCATATTAGACATGTTCCACCTCCGGATGGTCATTATTAACCTTCAGTCATACGACGAAGGAACTGTTCCCTTCCACATCCATTTTCCGATTTCTCGACAAAATTTGTTCTTATATGTTCAAGCACCGAACGTAACTGTATGTATCAATAGTTACCGTGCTGAAATCTTTAAGTGTATTTGAAATCTATTTTAAAATGTATTATGACATTGAATTACATGTAGTTCATCGATAAGCATGGTACGTAATTGAATACTTCTGCTATACATGTATACATATCATGCATATTACTTCTGCTATACATGTATACATATCATGCATATTACTCGTTTTCCGGTGACTCACGAGATGAAACTCTATCTGTTCAATATAAGGACCCAAAGCAATTACAATAAAATTAAGTAAACATAAAATAATAATGTAGAATTAAACTTAATTGAAAAACACAAAACCTCATGTGTTCAATGTGCGTTATCAGCACGTGGAGTGATTTGTTGATTTAAGCGACAGCAAACTGAAATATGCATGTACAACAAAAATCGACATCGCATGACATCTGTCTTTACGGGGTACTTCCGTACATAACACACTTTTTCTGATCGATATTATGATCAGAAGACATATTTAGGCACAGTGAACCGTAAAATACAATCTATCTCTCCAGTTAACGAACATTGACAATTGCGATATTGTCGTCCCAATTGTGACACAATATGTCTTATATCCACACATATCTTAGACAAGTCTACTTATGTGGACATCTATGGCTTTATTGGAGACACTGTGTCTAAAATGTGGTCATAAATAGTCCTGTATCCAGGTACTTTGTGATGTGCGAGCACTATCTACCCCACCCCCATTGTTTTGGGGTTTTCAATGTGAATCTAAATCGAACTACCAATGGGCAGGGTGGGGTTGGGGTAATTTTCTCCAATCGTTTGTCTGCGAGTCTCTGTCGGAAAATTCGGGACTGGCCAGTCGACATTCGTGTAGTGATACACAAGGAGGCACTCGCAGTCACGACCCCTTCATCACATCACCGTAAATATAAGTCGATGGTGCACATACGACATGTATGTTTTATTAGTAAATTCCCACGTATACACAATTTCATCACAGAATATAACATACAGCCCCCACCACCAAATATATACAGTGTGTTACTTGCGGAGTCAAATAAAAATCGGTAAAGGTTAATAAGATTACCTTGTTTGATTCAATCAGAGTCTGTAAGTTCAATGGCGTGTCATTTCGAAGATATAGTTATGTTTAAATGTGTTGAAAGGAACATATAATTACTGTACGATTCCTGTACAACGTCACAACTGAAAATTGTCGTCGTACACAACTAGGCGTACAGAGACTGAAATAGATAGTCTCTACTTTCAGATTGTGAATAAACCCGAGCCAAGGTAATGTCAATATGTGTTGCACACATAACGGCGTTTCCGTTGCGATATAGTTGGATTTCCGACATATGCTGTATGTGTGTTAAAATGACATTTGAATAGGGGATTTTCGCGAGAAAATTATTTTCTGAAGTGATCAAAGGCCATTTTTATCTATAAAAAAAGTCCTTCGCTCAACAGGAGCTCGCTTGCGATCGGCAAATGTATATGTACAATTTATACTTACGTTTATTGCTGTTGGGGGGAAACCGTCTATTCGGTCTGAAAACTTGTTTTTATGGTGTTGTTTTTATTCTTCTGTAGTATTTATGTTCTAAAATTAGAATTTTCGATCGTCCGCGACAAGAGAGATGTTCACTCGACTACGTGTTAGCAATCACATTTTAGCTATAGAAAAGGGTCGACACACGCAACCGAAGACGCCATTAAAAGACAGAATTTGTCACATGTGTGATGAACTTAAAGTTGAAACAGAAAAACATTTTATTATGGAATTCAGTGCGTACGCTGACTCTAGAAAAGATTTGTTTAATATTGCTCAAAATTATAGCATAGATTTCATAAACTTGAGTGATGATGATAAGTTCATCTTTATTATGAAAAACAAGGAGAAACAAATAATCAATTCCGTGTGCAACATGATCCGGTTATTCTTTCTAAAAAGACAGAATGTCAATATTGGGAAATAAACGTTGAAAGTATTAATTTATAAATACTGATGATTATTTATCGTACATATGCCTATTACATGTATTTTATTTTAATGTGTAACTTTCCATGTATTAACTGTTATTTGCAACTGCCTCCATTGGTGTATTGCAATAAATCATCTTATCTTATCTTATCTTATGATCCGCAAGATATCTTGTCATTCTGTACTTCAGAGCGACGAGTTGGTTTATGTTAGAATCACAGCAAAACACTAAAACAGAAAAACAGCTAACAAGAGAAACAAAATAACTTAATAAGACAAAACAATATTAAATTTGCAGAATGTAAAAGGAAACTCGAAGAAGCAATCAAACAAAGAATTTAGCCATATACGATGGGGAAAATTATGTTAATACGAATATCATGGAAAATATCATCGTACTGATTAACATGTCCGAGAGCACTAATTCCAAAGAAACATTCATGGTGATTGGAAAAAATCGATAAGACTTCTCAAAATGGTAGAGTGCAGCTCTAATGAAATATTGTATTTGCAAAAAATTGGACTAAGAAACGAAGAAAAACAGACCTATAAAAGTTAATGCAAGTTCAACTCATATAAGGGACCAAATCACACAGGAAGCAATCAAATACAACAGCGGGAAATATGAACTACCAAGCAACAAAAAAAAAGATATACTTAACAAGGAATATCCTTAGCAACGCTTGACAAGCCAGTGCATACTTCCCAAGGAACTATTGAGGGGTAGATTAGTAAAAGAATGGTTCACTTCGTGACTAAAGCATGAAATGTTGCACATATGCACATATTCCCATACCAATTGATATTAGATATGGAGCCACGCTGAAATTTCACTTTAACCCCTCTTTTAATGGGGTTTTCCGAATTTAAAGAGCGTTTCGTGATTATATAATTTATTAAATGTCACAATTAATCTTACCATGGAATATGCGATTTAAAATTTGGCATATACAGTAAGTATGTCTCTGTGAGATATAATGGCACATTTTAGGGCGAAATTGGAACCCCTCGTTCAAGATGACCGTCAAAATGGCAGCTGTAAGTGGAAAATTTGACGTTATTTCACTAATATCTTCTAGACCAGTTTCTGCTGTATGGAACTGGTTCTGAAATGTGACTTTATTTTTGTATTATTCATGTTAACTGATCATTGGAGCAATGACATATGCTATTCATGAGATCCCAGCCACTTTCGATCCCTCAATAATTCGGTTTTACAGAACGCTGTATTAAATTTCACCAAAAATCACCATTTGGATTCTAGTCATATTTCCATAAGAAATGGGCAGAACTGTGCAAATTAATTGAGGCATACCATTGCTCGTGTATATTTCAACTCAATAGAGCCAAAAATTGTCACTTTTGCTCAAAATGGCTGTCAAAATGGCGCCCAAAATATTGAAAGTGGTAAATATTGACCCAGAGTGCCATGCAATCGATCATAAGTCGTGGATGATGAATAAAATTGGCTGTTCTGTCATATATACATTGAATACTAACATTTATGATGCATTTTGAATGTTTTACTATTACCAAAATTATTGGAATTTTCTCGAAAAATAAGCAAAAAATAACTTTTCAGGTTTGCACCATTTTTTTCAAGTTAAATGGAACTATCTTTGTTGTTTGGTGTTTGTTTTTATCCGTCTTAAAACCGCCACAATGAGAACTATCTATAATGTTTATTGTTTTGATCCGTCTTAAATGCCTCACTTTTATGTGTTTTTAGGAAAACATACTCAGGCTGACTTACTTACTGTCCACAAATTTGGTATTAAAGTTGATATTTTCAAATATATGCCGGTCATTATTCTCTGCTCTTCTATATGCCTTTTAGAAAATAAACAAGGAGATTAGTGAAAACTGCTTAATAACATCATATTCTGGGCCATTAGCATCAAGATTGATTGACTCATGTCGTGAACACCGTTTCCTCCATTGTGCATATAAGAGGCCACCATGATGAAGAACTCTCTAACATTACCTCCCAATCGATTAACATATACTTGAATTATTATGGAAAGTGATAGCCACCAAAGGTCCTAACTGTACAACTCACCCCTGACAAAGCAATCATGTTATTTATACATGAACACCACACAAATGACCATGTAGCCATTCCCTTTGTACACATATATCTCACCCATGACCTACAACCACAATTGCGTAAAGTCGTGAAACACACACGTAACTACACAACCACGAGTTGTCCATTCGGGTACACCATGTATATTCCTATCCATGACCAAAGTCACTTCCTGTATACATATGCACCACATTCGTGGCCGTACAGTCGCTTCTTGTATACATGTTCGCCTCACCATTGGCCATACACGCACTCTCTATATATATTTGCCACATTTATGGCAATATATCCACTCAAGATATACCTAAACACTGCAACCATAACCATAGAGTAACTATGTGTATGCATATACTCCTGACCAATGGCCATACAAACATTGTATATATACGAGTGCCCCGCACAGTGGCCATTCACACACTCCAGGCTTGAATATACTCCTCACTCAAGACTATTCAGCCACAGCATTCGTGCATACGGTCAATCATTGTTTAACAATTCACCTCACCATTGGCATCCAATAATTCGCTGTATGCATATCGGTCACACACACATGGCAATATAACCAATAAATATATACAATGTACATACACACACACACCAATGCCGATTATAGAATCACTCCAGGTATTCATCGACACCTCATCATTGACCATAAATACCTTCTAGATATAGCAATACAGCGCACATCACCTCACCGTTGGCCATACAGTCACTCACTATACATTTTCTTCACACCATGACCATATACCCACTCATGATATACATATACACCCCACTCATTACCATAGGTTCAATCCAGGTATAAGTAGTATACACATCACCAATGGATATACCAATACCCCGCACAACAATTCGTGCACTCCAGATTTGCATATACACCTTGCCCATGAGAATTCAGCCAATCGATGTATACTCACACACCCCATCCATGAGCATACATCTACTCTCTGTATAACTATACACCCATCAATGACAATACAGCCACGACAGAGATGCATATACATCACATATACAACCATGACCACAAGGACACTTCATATATACCCACACACCGACAATGACCACCCAGCTATACTCCAGGTATGCAAAAACACGTCAACAATCATGGCCGTACATTCATTCCATGAACAATATATACATTACACATAAGCAAGCAACCACTCCCTATGTATTCATACACCCACAGTCCCACACATGATCATACAGCCAACATATGTATAGGTGTACACCCATCCACGACAATAGTCACCCAAGGTACGCATGGATATCCCACACATGACCATACAGTCACTCTATATATACATAAACAACACACATTCCCAGAAGATATTTCATACTACAGTTCATATTTTAAAAGGAATTTGTCATGCATCAGAAGGTACAGGGACAACGAGAATGAAATATGTAGTAGTCATTGGATTAAGCATAACATGGTAACAACCAAGTGAGTTGGGAACAGAGAATAATGCTTGGGATATATGTACAAAAATCAACTCTTTTTTTTACCAAATTGATTGCCATTTTGGATGCCATCTTGAGTAATTTTGTCTAAAAACACATTCGTGCGACGTATTTAAGACAGATCAATACCAAAGATAGTTCCATTTACTTGAATAAATGGCCCAAACTTGAAAAGAAATGTTTTGCCAATTTTGATGTCAAGTTTGTGATAGAAAAATCCAATAATTCTGGTAATGTCAGTGGTTACATTAGTAACGCTGAAGGGGTCATTCTCACCAAAAAAAATATCAGAATAGCCAATTTTATTCATCAATCACAGCTTGTAAACGATTACATGGCATGCTGGGCCAATATTGACCATTTCCCATGTTTTGGTCGCCATTTTGGTAGCCATTTTCAGAATAAGTGACAATTTTTGTTCCATTGAGTTGAAATATTCATTAGTAATGGTATGCCTCACTTAGTTTGCACATTTCTGTCCATTTCTTGTTAAAATATGATTAGAATCTTACCGGTGACTTTTGGTGAAATTTCATACCGAGTTCTGTAAAATATAATTTTTGAGGGATCAGAAGGGACTAGGACCTCATGAATGGCATATCCCATTGCACCAATGAATAATACAAAAATAAAGTCATAATTCTGAACCAGTTCCATACAGCAAAAACTGGTCTAGAAGATATTAGTGAGAGAAAAAAATTCCACTTACGGCTACCATTTTGACGGCCATCTTGGTGGGAGTTTCAATTTTATCCTAAAAGTGTGGCATTATATCTCTCAGAGCCATACTTACTGTATATGCCGAATTTTAAGTCGCATATTTCATGGTAAGATTAATTGCGACATTTAATAAATTATATAATCACTAAACGCTCTTTAAATTTCGGAAAACCCCTTAAAAGAGGGGTTAAAGTAAAATTTCAGCATGGCTCCATATCTAATATCAATAAGTATGTGAATAAGTACATATGTGCAATGTGTCATGCTTTAGTCACAATTTGAACAATTGCCTTGGAAATTTGACTTAATCTACTCCACTACTAGCAAAAAAACGAAAACAAGCACCGCATTGAAAATGACACAAATGTTCAATGTTAACGGATTAACTCAAAATGCGCATTACTAACGACCAACCTATACTAACAATTGTTATGACATTTATTACCGTAAATGTGTGATAATATATTTGATATGAATATACGGGGACTTAAGTCAGAGGACTCGTTCCGTCAACAAATGTAGTTGGTGGACCCAACTATTCAAACAGAGCTAAACTCTCTAGAATAGTTGGGAAGTTGGATCTTCAATCAGTACCTCCATGGGCTTTTCCATTATTATGAATTTTTTTCCCACTTATAACATGTAAATACAAACATTGCATATCAATTTTGTTGAAGACTAATCTATTCTGAGTCAGTATCAGTAAGCTAACCGACGAAAAAAATAAAAATGTGACATTTGTAGCTGTTTGAAAAATACGTGGTAGACGGCTTGCAGAGGCGCTACTTCGGGAAAAATAGCCCCTCATTTCAATCACCAAATTAACATGTAACTAGATGGTTTTGTCTGCTACCATTTAGAAATAAGGTCAATCGATAGTGACATATTACGAAGTCATTGTGCACAATACCTGTCTCTCGAAATATAATCCGAACTTTGAGAGACATCCGAGACCGTTAATTTGTCAACATTTAAAACTTGATATGGAGTAAATTGACGGAACGGAAAAGCGGAACGAACTTAACTATATATATATGGTTGTCTCCAAACTCTCTCATCGTGGTATCCATTGTTGTTATATGTGCTTTTAAATCTATTTGAATCGAGGAAAAAAAACTCGTAACAAACAAGAACATGTTATAGCCGGAATCCAATTATGTTCGTTTATGTTCGTTCCGTCTCCGATTCCCGTTTCCTATTTTCACGGCTTTTTGCAAATAAAAAATGGCTGAAAGTTCGAGGCGGTAGAAATACGCTCTCGATTTATGTGAAGAATAACACGACTAACATCTGAAACATGCATTGACACCACACTAGAAATGTACTAGAAGCTCTGATCTACAATTATGTGGCAGTTTTGGTTGTTAAATAATATTTTTAGTGTGTGTTATCGCTTGTGAAAAGTCGAGTAAATGTCCATACCAATGATTGGTGACGGAGTACTGATTTCAATGATATAACCAGGGAACTTAAATAACGGGAAGGTTCACTTCCCATTGGTTCTATTGTAATGCGTACCGCCGCAGCGCCCTCTTGCGGTCGGTAGGTTAAACCGAGAAATGCGTCTATGGATACACTATAGAATTCTATAGAGTTGCTCATTTCTCCCGTCCAAAAATCATTTTAAAACAACATTTAAACCAAATGTTCCCTATTTTGTCGATATTTCCATAAACAATACGCATTGACCTACACTATATTGAACTTTCTGAGGAAAGTTACTACTAATGTCCAGTTAAAACTGGTTAAAACGATGAAAAGCATCACCCAAATTCGCTGTCAATGTCAATTTGTATACAACTGAACTTTTTTTGTTTGTATTTTTTTAGTACTATAATATATAACTACATGCGTATCTGAATTATAATATATGGCATTGACAAGTCATTTATAGAACTTAAATCAAAATTTAGCCAAAACATTTTATTTTTTTTCACTGATTTTATGAACCGGCCATAGGCATAGCCATAGGGACATATTATAGCCTATACTATAGGCCTACCACAGTACCAGTACCATATTACCATTATTCATTACTAACTTTACTTGCAGTTCTACCATCCCAATTATCTTAAGTCCATTTACCAGGCTGGAAACTGGATAGATCAATCATGAACTAATATAATAGAGTATATATAACTAATATTACTAGTAAGTCTATTATTAACCAAGTGCTACACTTCAAACTCAAAGTCCAGCTGACACACTGGAAAACTTTTACATATCTCATGTCATTAAATTGACTCAAAAATAATTCCTCAAAATGATCTAGGTCTAGTCAGGCATCGCTCACAATGATACCATTTTAGATTATACAACATTTTATTCAATGCACATGTATGAAGATCAGAAAACCCAATTATTTTTAAGCATTTATATCTCAATTACGCTTAAGCGTATTTCAAATATGTAGGAGGCGTAATTCATATTTAATATCTTATTAATATTATGCTTAAGTTAAGTGTAATTCAGATTTCCATTACACTTAAGCCTAATGGAATTTGGCATCCCACTACACAATTATGGATTTATAGATTTACCGTACACTATAAGTGCAAATGAATTGCACTTCTTGACTTAACCATAATTAAATTAGATTAAGTTACCACCCCCGGGTATTTTTTTTATTTATATATAAAATAATATAATAAAATTTAAAACAAAATTCCCGGATTCCTGTGATGGAATTGCGCATGTTGATTGTCATTACTGAAAATTTGAATTTTGTCTCCCATAACTCCCATATTGCATTTTGATAAAAAAAAATACTATGAGTATGAATACATGTACCGGTGCAAAATCATTAAATTAAATTAAATAAGTATATTGTAAAGGATGAAATACTCCCAAATGACAGATATCAATCTACACTTATTATGCGTACCATTATTTGAAGGGTAATTAATGCCTAATATGTCATTATATGATATATATCAATGAATTTATAGTGAAATACTAATAGTACATGTACATACAGAAACTAGAACAAATGCTAAAAAAAAAACTTGGTCAATACATTTTTACAAATGTCAAATTAAGTGGATTCCAAGGACCCATGCATGTCATGATAGGGCAATCATTTAGCATATTTTACATATAATAAGAGAAATTGCTTCACAACAGATCAACAGTTAATCAACTTAATCATTAATGTGTCATATGAATTAATATGTTGTGCAAATATCAAGGTGTGAGGGGATGAATATACTGACTGAGTTACAAGATATCAAATATGACATTTCCTATTCATGCGGCTGAATAGGTCACTCTCACCGGTTTTCTGTGATAAAGTTACCCAGGTTCCTAATTTTGTGATAAAGTTACTCAGGTTGGTGAGAATTGTGATAAAGTTACCCAGGTTAAGCAAATCTCACAATATCAACTCGATTTAAAAGTGACAGAGGGAAATATTGTTCAGTTTTGGCAAGTAATAGCCCTTATCAAGCATAAATTAAGACATATTAGTACTGTAGCTCGTCATTTTGATCACAAAAAATCAATAATTTGTTGCTAAACATGAACTATTATTAACCTGGGTCACTTTATCACATTCTTCTCCAACCTGGGTAACTTTATCACAATTTCAGGAACCTGGGTAACTTTATCATAGAAAACCGGTGAGAGTGACCTATTCAGCATTAATGCGATGCCCATGTAACAATGACAAATTTGCCTAAGTTGACCATACCGGTAGGCTGTACTGCATGAAAGAATCAACATATTTTTTGGGGGGAGGGGGGGACATGTTCTCCAGCTGATAATATCACCATATAATTTGACATGGCCTAATATTTCTGATTGGACAATTGAACACATAACTTTAGAAATGATCTATTGCAACTGCATGCAGATAATATGAATTGTGTTGATTTGGGGAACACTACCATGTAAAAGTGGAAGATTCAGGTTGAATAAATACAAATGGAGTGTCCATCTAAATTTGATGACATTTTTTTTAGGTACAAAAATGTCTATAATTCAAACAATAATTAGCCTATTAACTAAACTGAAGAAAAAAAGGTGTTCAGATTTGTGATCACAATAGATGAGTTCTACAAATAAGATAAAAAGTGAAAGGACGAATTTGAAATTTCCATGTACTAAACCAATATTCACAGTGCCACATAATTATGCAGGCACACTGCGCCCACACAAACGCTGACACAGACTGCAGACAAATTTAAAGACAACGTAAAAATGTAAACAAAAATAAAAGTTAAAAAATTCTTTAAAAGTTGCAACAAAACAAAAATAACAACTATAGTACGCAAGGATTGAATATAAACGACGTATTTTCTCAGTTATAAAAGTGGCTGGGTAGTTTTCCTTGCTTTTGGTTGAGAATGTTGACCAAAAACGATGTACCAGTATTTCCATTCACTCGTATTCGTCGGAATTTGACACTGACAGATCGATTAAAATAAATCAGAATAAAGTCAACAACCGTTATTAAAATGAAATAAACGTAACAATCACCAAGATTAATACTCGGTGAATATATAGATCACTTCAGTTTACCTATACAGGCTCTAGGTGGCCGGTGAGTCATTTGATACAAAAAACATTCATTCGATTTCTGTATTCCTCGTGTATTTACCATTTCAAATACGGCCCATGTCCTACCAGGAGGATCGATAACTCTACCAAGACGATTACACAAATATGATTGGGTGAGCCATCCTGTTATTTATGATCCTTGATATAACGTCCTGACTTTTATGGAGCTATGGTCTGATAATAAAAGCCAGGTTTATGGACTACAACAAATGATGATGTTTGTGAATTAGAAACATCAAATTCAGAAAAACGTGAAGTGGTGTTGGCACAAGATAGTTCGTAAGCACATATACGACAGCTTGTATCAGTACTCGATGCGTTAAAATGAATATCTCTATTTGTGCAACTGTTGATTTTGGCTTTTATTCGTTATTAATGTTGTTGTTGTTGTTGTTGACTTCCGCTATTCACTATCCGTTGAATAAGGACTCAAGTGCTGTGTTCCCTCAGGTATTATCACTGCAAGTACTAATACTCTCTACTTCATAACGGAAAGGTCGGATTTTCACATTCTTTTCAATGTAGACGAAAGGAAGCCATGAACTGCCTTCTGGATAATTTGCTGCATAGTCATATTTAAATAAGAGCTATCTCCAATCAGTGATCTGGCATTAATATCAACCTCTACTTCAGTCTGAACGAACCCCATCTCGATCTCATTTATCATTTCTTCCCTTTCGACAGAGTACAATGGACATTCCAGAATGAAATGGCACACCGTTTCCTTGTCATCGCATTCACAGCTTGTGGTGGTATCCTTTATGAATTTCCCTATGTGTCATTTCAAGCTGGAGTGTCCGGCTCTCAATCTGTTCATTTTATGTTGTATTTGTTCGTCATCGCTCATATTGTTCTTCACATATGTTACTGTCTCCACTATATTGGGGAATAGCTCTTCAGTGTGACGTGTCTTTTGCAGATTTGACCATTGAAACAGCCATTTCATCATTATATTTTTCTGCATGGCCTTCTTCAAATCTGTTACTGTATTGTTGGTCTCTTTTAAGTCCGAGTCGATCATCTCTGATTCATGTGCTGCCTCTTTGGCCGCACCATCTGCTACATCATTTCCCTTGATATTAATGTGGCCTCCAACCCATTTAATATGTACATCCGCTCCACTGCTGTTTATAGTGTTGAGTTTCCTGCGGCATTCTGTTATGGTTTGGAAATATTTCTCAGGAAGCCTGTTACCAGTCACTGCGTCTATAGCTGATTGGCAATCACAAATGATGCAGCTGTTTCTAACTCCTCTGGATGTGATCCATTTCTCGATGAAGTTTATGGCAAGTAGCAGACCTCGTATCTCGCCGTGGTAGTTATTACTATCCTTGCTAACGGATTCTTTCAGTATAACTGGTTCTGAATTGAGGCCATCTAGGTATATAACAGCAGCTGCACTAGTTGGACCTGGATTTCCTAGTGATGACCCGTCGGTGAAGACCATGATGTTGTTTTGATCAATTTCATTCAGGTATTTGGTTATGTCTTCTCGGGCTGCTTCCTTCTGAGATTTTGAACGAGTCGCTGCATTACCCAATTCGATGTCAGACTTTGGACTAGTTATGACAGCAACTCTGCACAGGAACATGTCTTTCTCGTACTTTGGCTGTGGCTCCAGATTGAATTCTGTCGTACCGAGCATGTATCTCGCTGCAGCATACATTTGCTTCATTTGAGAGCCTCCTTGTTTCACAACTGTCTCGTCCAATATTCTCCTTAGCAACGATCCATCTTTAGTCTGTTTCACTCGTATAAACTCTCGTGCTGCAAATTCCTGAAGCCTAAATATCAATGGTGCTGTTGCTGTGGTGACTTCCAGGGTTCAGTTGGTGTTGACACCATAGCTCCGCTTGCAGTCAGAAGGGCTGATCGGTGAACATCTTCCAGTGAATTAAGATGAGTCTCTTTTGCTGTCATCCAAGCCGGATATGCATACTCTAACAATGGCCGGATAAATGTCTGGTAAAGTTGTAGAAACACCTTCATATTGGCTTTGTTAAATTTACTCAAGATGTTCAGAGCCTTTGATGTCTTGATTTTCAAATTCTGTACCTGTTCATCGAACTTCAGTTTTTCATCAATTATGACCCCGAGGACCTTCTTATACGACACCCTCTTCAGTTGTTTTCCGTTCATGTATATACTTGGCACCGTTGTTGTATCCTCTGGTGAGAAGTGGATATAGTCAGTCTTGTCTGCATTTATGCAAATGTGCCATCTGTTACACCATTGTTTGACCTTTTCCAGACTTCCATTCGTTGATAGCTGCACTTCCTTCATTACGGATGGTCATATCATCAGAAAAGTGTTGTTGTACAATTTCCCATTGTTGGCGTGTCGCTTGTGTATATTATGAATAGAATGACAGACCCTTGTGGTAGGCCAATCTGTGTCTTTTTCAAAGGGCTTATATAGGAGTTGACCATGCTCCTACTCTTTCTATTACACGAGAAATTCTTGATATACTGTACAATTCTTCCCTCTGGAGTGTGAAGTTTGTATAGAATACCCAGTCTCATTACTGAGTCGAAGGCGCCCTCAAAATCCACGAATGTCATCACCCCATGCATCTTCTCATTTACACAGACCTGAGCTCCTTGTGTGATTTGCAGTAGCGCCTGTAGTACTGTGCTGTTTCCTATATGCAAACTGATGCTCATGTATCCAATCAAAAGCTTCCGCCTTCCACATCAGTCTATAAGTTACCACCCACTCGTAGATTTTCCCAACTATACTTGTCAAGCTGATCGGTCTGTAACTTTTCTCTGTATTATAATTGTCTTTCCCTGGCTTTGGTACATGTATATACACTTTATTTTCCTGGCAGAATTGTGCAGGTACTCGTCCAGTCTTCCAGCAAGAATTGAAAAATGCTGTTAAGGCTTGCTCCATAATTTCTCCACTCCTTGTGATAAATAATGGTAGTATTTTGTCAGGGCCTGGTGCAGAACTTTTATTCATCTTCGATATAGCACATTTAACTTCCTCCTCTGTAATATCCGAGTTTACAGTATCATCTCCTTCTATTTGCCCTGTAGCTTCGGCCATGATCTCTGTCAGTTGAGTCTCGAGTGACTTCACCCATGCAGTATCGAAGTTGGTAGTGTTTGTATGTTGGCGGTGGATATGAACATCTTCAAGTTTTTCTGCGATATCTTTGTCTTCTGACGCATACTTGTCCGTACCATATCTGATTGGCTGTAATGTGCTGTTACCCATCGGATCACCCATTTTCCTTATCGTGTTCCAGAATTGTTGTTGTGAGCACTTATTTAGTTCTTTGCATTTCTTGTTCCAGTACTTCTCAAGAGCTGTTTTATAATTCTGTTCATTATTCTGATCTGATCGCTGCTGCCATCGTCTTCGTAATATTTTGCACTTGCTATATAGCTCTCTCATCTCCTCCTTCCAGTAAATGCTTCGAATGATTAGTGATTGTTTTTCGAGGTATAACCTCCTCTGCTGTACCCATTACAATCTCACATAAATCTTCATATGTTTTATCTATATCGGCTCCATCTATTGAATCCATCAATTCTTTTAGTTTTGGCTGTATTGTTGTCTGCCATGAAATCCAGCCACACTCTTCAAATTTCCACTTCTCCAACCGCATATATGGCAAGACTTTTTTTAATCTCTATATATAAAACCCGTCGTGTGTGTGTGTGTGTGTGTATCTGTGTGTGTGTGTATAACTCGGTCACGCATTTGGCGCGTTTATAACTTTTCAACCATGCGTCCAATGTGGCCCAAATTTGTACCACGACCTATAGTGTGTCATAAAAGGTGACTCACCAAATTTCACGCCGATTGGTTAAAGCAAACCTGAGATCTAACATGGTCCCCAAATGCAGCATTTGCACTCAAGTAGACACTATTTCTTATGACGTTTGTCGAAATGACGTCATTGACGTCGAACGCAAACCAACACTTGCTTTGCTATTGTAGGCGAAACTTCCATGCGCTCTACCAAAGCGTTGTTGGAAATTAATGTGTCAGTTCAGGTTCAGTGTGAATTTAGGTAACGAATGTTGATTTGTCGCGGAAGTGCATGTATAGTGGGGTGTAGAGTCAAGACTCGAACGTTCTACCGTCGTTGGGAATGGGTGGATGTAGTGGTGTGCAGAGCCAAGACTCGAACGTTCGTCGTTGGGAATGGGTGCTAATATGGTATTTTAATTTGCCAGTTGGGTTTGAACATACGTAAAGAATGCTGTCTTTGATACGAAAGTTGTGCATTGAGTGTGGAATCGAAGGAGTACCGGTATACACGTGGGTAGGCGGTACCCAGTGGGTACCGTGAACTCAGTAAATTCGCCGGAACTCAGTTGGAAAAAGCACATTCCTGGGACGGGCCTAATAATAGGGCCTACAGTGTAAACAATACTGCCGACGCTAATTAATGCTCTTTTAATCTTTCGTTTGAGTGCAAATCTGATACAAGAATAAATGTTTAAAAGATCACAATGCGCGAAGTTTAAATGCATACAGGCATAATGTGAGCGAAGCTCACAAAGGGGCTGCAGGCCCCTCCTCCGCTAAATAAAGGTTCAGAATTGAGCCTGTTTCAGTTAGTATAGATTAAGTAAAATATCTTGATTGTTGCGTTCCATATATGTGCATGCATATACATGGGTTGGGGAGATGATGGTGGGGGCAAAAATACAGTGTTATTGAAATAAAGTGTTCATACAAATGGGCCACGCAGTGCAGGGCGTGTGATCAATAGGCTCCATGTTGAATACAGGGTCCGTTTAAAAACGCAGAAAGGGGCTGTACATAGGCCCATCCCCTATAAATAAAGATTCCAAATTGAGCCTGTTTAATTCAGTTAGTATAGATAAAGTAAAATATTTTGATTGTTGCGTTCCATATGTGCATGCATATACATGGGTCGGTGAGATGGGGGTGGGGGTAAAAATACAGTTTTATTGAAATAAAGTGTTCATACAAACGGACCGCGCGGTGCAGGCGTTTTATCATTAGGCGGCATGCTGAATACAGGTTCCAACGAGGGTCCGTTCAAAATGTGCAGCAAGCTCCCGAATGTAGGCTCCTGAATTGAGTATGTTTTAGTTGGTGCATAGTATTAAAATAATATACTGATTTTGTTTCGTTGCGCATATGTGGACTGGCTGTGTAGAAATAGAGTTTTAGTGAAATAAAGTGTTCCAACGCGCATCCAGTAACAAGAAAGAGAAGCGTGACCATTCCATGTGTCCATGAACGCGGACACTAGAACATAAAAAAGAACATTTATATACCCGTCATTTTGTGACGGGCAACCCCCTAGTCTATATATATAAAACCCGTCGTCTGTGTGTGTGTGTATAACTCGGTCACGCTTTTGGCGCGTTTATAACTTTTCAACCATGCGTCCAATGTGGCCCAAATTTATACCACGACCTATAGTGTGTCATAAAAGGTGACTCACCAAATTTCACGCCAATTGGTCAAAGCAAACCTGAGATATAACAGGGTCCCCAAATGCAGCATTTGCACTCAAGTAGACACTATTTCTTATGACGTTTGTCAAAATGACGTCATTGACGTCGAACGCAAACCAACACTTGCTTTGCTATTGTAGGCGAAACTTCCATGCGCTCTACCATAGCGTTGTTGGAAATAGGCGCTAAATTAATGTGGCAGTTCATGTTCAGTGTGAATTTAGGTAATGAATGTTGATTTTGTCACGGCCGTGCATGTATAGTGGGGTGTTGAGTCAAGACTCGAACGTTCTGCCGCCGTTGGGAATGGGTGGATGTACATGTAGTGGGATGCAGAGTCAATACTCGAACGTTCGTCGTTGGGAATGGGTGCTAATATGGTATTTTAATTTGCCAGTTGGGTTTGAACATAAGTAAAGATACGAAAGTTGTGCATTGAGTGTGGAATCAAGGGAGTACCGGTATACTCGGAAGATGGCGAATGGACACAGTCTGGCCTCCCGCCAGTGGGTACCGCGAACTCAGTAAATTCGACGGAACTCAGTTAAAAAAATCAGATTCCCGGGCCGGGACTAATAATACAGTGTAAACACTACTGCCCGACGCTAATTAATGCTCTTTTAATCTTTCGGTTGAGTGCAAATCTGATACAAAAAAATGTTTAAAAGATCAAAATGTGCGCGAAGCGCACGCAGTTAAAGATCATATAATGTGCGCGAAGCTCACAAAGGTGTTATAGGCCCCTCCCCCGCTAAATAAAGGTTCCGAATTGAGCCTGTTTCAGTTAGTATAGATAAAGTAAAATATCTTGATTGTTGCGTTCCATATGTGCATGAATATACGTGGGTTGGGGAGATTGGGGTGGGGGTAAACATACAGTTTTATTGAAATATAGCGTTCATACAAATGGGCCGCGCAGTGCAGGGCGTGTGATCATTAGGATGCATGCTGAATACAGGTTCCAAAGGGGGTCCGTTTAAAATGTGCTGTAAGTTCCCTATATGTGCGCGAAGCGCACGCAGTTTAAGATCATATAATGTGCGCGAAGCGCAGAAAGGGACTGTAGGCCCCTCCCCCGCTAAATAAGGCTCCCGAATTGAGCCTGTTTCAGTTAGTATAGATAAAGTAAAATATTTTGATTGTTGCGTTCCATATGTGCATGCATATACATGGGTTGGGGAGATGGGGTGGGGTAAAAATACAGTTTTATTGAAATAAAGTGTTCATACAAACGGGCCGCGCAGTGCAGGTGATTATTAGGCGGCATGCTGAATACAGGTTCCAAGGGGTGTCCGTTCAAAATGTGCAGCAAGCTCCCGAATGAAGGCTCCTGAATTGAGTATGTTTCAGTTGCATAGTATTTAAATAATATACTGATTTTGTTTCGTTCAATATGTGCATGCGCATGCATATGTGGACTGAGTGTGTATAGAAATACAGTTTTAGTGAAATAAAGTGTTCCAACGCGCATCCAGTAACAAAAAAGGAGAAGCATGACCATTCCATGTGTCCATGAACGCGGACACTAGAAAATAACAAAGAACATTTATATACCCGTCATTTTGTGACGGGCAACCCCCTAGTCTATATATATATAACCCGTCGTCTGTGTGTGTGCGTGTGTGTGTATCTGTGTGTGTGTGTATAACTCGGTCACGCTTTTGGCGCGTTTATAACTTTTCAACCATGCGTCCAATGTGGCCCAAATTTGTACCCCGATCTATAGTGTGTCATAAAAGGTGACTCACCAAATTTCACACCGATTGGTTAAAGCAAACCTGAGATCTAACATGCTCCCCAAATGCAGCATTTGCACTCAAGTAGACACTATTTCTTATGACGTTTGTCGAAATGACGTCATTGACGTCGAACGCAAACCAACACTTGATTTGCTATTGTAGGCGAAACTTCCATACGCTCTACCAAAGCGTTGTTGGAAATTAATGTGTCAGTTCAGGTTCAGTGTGAATTTTGGTAACGAATGTTGATTTTGTCGCGGAAGTGCATGTATATATAGTGGGTGTATAGTGTCAAGACTCGAACGTTCTACCGTCGTTGGGAATGGGTGGATGTAGTGGTGTGCAGATCCAAGACTCGAACGTTCGTCGTTGGGAATGGGTGCTAATATGGTATTTTAATTTGCCAGTTGGGTTTGAACATAAGTAAAGAATGCTGTCTTTGATACGAAAGTTGTGCATTGAGTGTGGAATCGAAGGAGCACCGGTATACACGTGGGTAAGCGGTACCCAGTGGGTACCGTGAACTCAGTAAATTCGCCGGAACTCAGTTGGAAAAAGCACATTCCCGGGATAGGCCTAATAATAGTGCCTACAGTGTAAACAATACTGCCGACGCTAATTAATGCTCTTTTAATCTTTCGGTTGAGTGCAAATCTGATACAAGAATAAATGTTTAAAAGATCACAATGCGCGAAGCGCACGCAGATTAAATTCATAAAATGTGCGCGAAGCTCACAAAGGGGCTGCAGACCCCCCCCCCCCCCCCCCCCGCTAAATAAAGGTTCAGAATTGAGCCTGTTTCAGTTAGTAGGCCTATAGATTAAGTAAAATATATTGATTGTTGCGTTCCATATATGTGCATGCATATATGCGTGGGTTGGGGAGATGATGGTGGGGGCAGAAAAAATACAGTTTTAATGAAATAAAGTGTTCATACAAATGAGCAACGCAGTGAAGGGCGTGTGATCAATAGGCTGCATGTTGAATACAGGGTCCGTTTAAAATGTGCTGCAAGCTCCCTATATGTGCGCGAAGCTCACGCAGTTTAAGATCATATAATGAGCGCGAAGCGCAGAACGGTGCTGTACATAGGCCCCCCCTCTAAATAAAGATCCCAAATTGAGCCTGTTTCAGTTAGTATAGATAAAGTAAAATATTTTGATTGTTGCGTTCCATATGTGCATGCATATACATGGGTCGGGGAGATGGGGTGGAGGTAAAAATACAGTTTTATTGAAATAAAGTGTTCATACAAACGGGCCGCGCATGCAGTGCAGGCGTGTGGTCATTAGGCGGCATGCTGAATACAGGTTCCAAAGGGGGTCCGTTCAAAATGTGCAGCAAGCTCCCGAATGTAGGCTCCTGAATTGAGTATGTTTCAGTTGGTGCATAGTATTTAAATAATATACTGATTTTGTTTCGCATATCATGAATTCCAGCGTGACGGAATCACCAAATTTTACGGAATTTCACTTTTCTGTGGCCTATAAAATCTACAATTATGACCAGTAGGGTACCGCTTAAAATAAAAAAACATTGTACATACTATACAAAGTTGTTTGATTATATACAACTATATGTGTATTTAAGTATCATCTCACTCTGGGTCAAATTGTGTCCGTGACGGAATCACCAAAAAAGTGCCATCAATATGAGGGTAGGTCCGTACTATTGAAGAACCCTGCTCATTCAGCCAAGCTGACCTGGAAAAAGTTCCCAATTAGTAAAGTAGATACATTATACTTGCAGAAAAAAGCCGCATTGTCACACACTTATGTGTATATTACTAGTTAACTCGGTTTGTTCGCCGTGACGGAATCACACAACGGGCGTGACGGAATCACCGTGCGATTTTTTTAGGTATAGTTTTTTGTGTAACAAATGCGGACATTGTCATAAAAGCATAAAACTTGGCACATTTGTATATTAGGTCCCACGTATTATTTTCAGATATGGGGGCAATCACGAAAATACTTTCCATGGCAACGGTTGCTATGCGACTGTTTTTACCTTAGAAACGGGTTGTTGGTAGGGGTTAAACCGTCATTTTACTAAAATATATGTGCAAAAAGGGGATACTATGGTAATTGAGGCAGATTGTGATATGGGAAATGTGACAAAAATAACATTTCCACACATACCCCACTATTAACCTAGAATGACCATTGAGCTGCTTGAAAATTATATTTTGGTTCATTTGACCTTATTTGGCAAAACATGAAAATATGCGTTGACTGCGCATGCGCGCATCATTGATCCCCAGTCACACAATATCTGGTGTTTAAGAGATTGTATAGTGAGGGCAATGACCATTCCAAAACATATTCATTGGATAGTAATAATGAAATACAGAAGAAGCAACAACATTCCCCGATGACATGACAATGATGCAAATACCCACTATCGGTATCCATGGCCGCCTTTTCGTGGAATTCATGATATGTGGACTGGGTGTGTAGAAATACAGTTTTAGTGAAATAAAGTGTTCCAACGCGCATCCAGTAACAAAAAGGAGAAGCATGACCATTCCATGTGTCCATGAACGCGGACACTAGAAAGTAACAAAGAAAATTTATATACCCGTCATTTTGTGATGGGCAACCCCCTAGTATTAAGAATAATAGGAGAATGATCAGTCCGAAGATAGGCACAATTATTTATAGACCATTCCATATTTTGTGTGGGTGTCCCTCTGGTTAATGTCAGGTCCAGAGCAGAAGAAATGTCATTCCTCCTCCATGTATGCTGACCATCACTGTGCAAAGTGGGCTTGAATCTGGACTTCATTTGCACCATTTTCCATCCCATTTTGAAACTCTTTGATGCCTCTTTTGTAAATACTGGGTTATTTTCCCACATCCTATTCCGTGCATTGAAGTCTCCGACAATTAGGAGGTTGTTGTATTGGATACCAGATATTACTCTTTCCAATTGGCATAAATCCTCAATTTTCTCAGGTGGAATATATATATTTCCAAGAATAAACTTCACATTCTCATGAAAAATTTGACACCAGACTGCCTCAATGTTTGTATCCAAGTGTTGCATTGTTACATAATTTATGTCTGGTCGAATCAGTGTAGCAACACCACCACCATCAAATCCATTGTTGAAATTCTTGTTTTTTAGAACACAGTTCCAATTTTTTACTTATGGTTTTTCAACCTTTGACTTAGTTTCCTGTAGGCAAAGAATATCAATCTGGTTCCTATCCACAAATTGTTCCAACAATAACTTTGATGTATTAAAGGTGTTAGTATTTAAGTGACAAATCTTGATAGTTGATGACGATTGAATGAGTCCAATAAAGTTTATAATCACAATAAAGAATATATAGTTTATAATCACATTAAAGAATATATAACGATATGATTGCTGATATATGTTATATACCATGTTCACTCAGCAATGTCCTTGTAGTTGTAAGCGAGCAGCAATGGTTTTGTCCAAATCAATATATTTTGAACAATTCGTAGAGTTAGCTCTATGACATCCACCACAGTTTATGCATTTAATATTTTTGTGACTATCATAAATTCTTGTGTGATGAGGACCAGCACACACTCCAACAGGATGCCGAATTTTCACATAGATCAGATGTATGTCCATATAAATTGCAGTTAAAACAGCGTATTGGTCTAATTGTTTTAAAAGCTGAACAATTATAGGAGTTGTTGAATAATCTCAGATCGGCTGTGATTAAATGTTGAATGAAGACTGGGTCATCCGATGTTATTTTGATCACAGGTATCTAGAGGTCTTCGTGTGTCCGTATATTTCAGTCTCTTCACTTTAACATCCTTATGGTAGTACGTCGAAATATAGTCTATAATATGATATGTCTCTATCCTTTTATTTACATTTTTCACAATAACAGAATTACCTTTGTATTTTGGCTCATGAATTAATAACTGGTTACCACTGTTATTGAAATCACTTGATGACTATGGTGTTTTGATAATATCCAGATCTTCTTTGGAGTGTAGGTGTTTTGATAATATCCAGATCTTCTTTGGAGTGTAGGTGGATTAATTTTCTGACTTGAGGAAAATTCTTTTGGGCTTAGTAGATTGTCAATGATCACAATAAATTTGTCAGTTGTGGAAGATGGCACTTCTAACGAAGTTTCCTTTTCCTCAGATGAGCTTGTGTTGGGCAAACTATTCACTTGAACAGAATGAACTGGCGCATGACTTACCGGTACATGTTGACTTACTTGTTGACATTTAGAAGCAGCATTTGTATGTTGCAAGTTTTCGTCATCCTTGTTTTTACTTTCATCAATTGTTCTGTTAGAACTTTTGTTCCTAACACGTCCAATCTTGTTTGAAGCTAATTGGAAAATTGTATCCCACAAAGTCTTAGATTACACACCGCACATAAATATTTCAGTTATTCTGCTTATAGAACTTTATTAACATTTTGCGTCGTAACCGTTGTGCCAGGCGCCGAGCTTGGCTTTATCTATCTGGTCTTGTACGGGTCAAGGTCATTACTTTCCAGAGTTGTCTCCCTAATTCACTTCCGGTAATTTTTGCCGCGAGTTTACAAATTGCTTTTTATAAAAAAAAAAAAATTAAACGGCTTGAAATATATGTAGTTTTTACGAAAAAGGATCCACTGGACTAATGCCCGCCGTCTAGCAACCTGCAACGATCTTCAGCTGAATTTGTGAGGGTCATTTTAATATCAGTATTGACAGTAAATTAGTAATCACAAAAACTGTTTGTGATTATCGAGTTTCTGGACACAAAAAATAATTTTATTTCTCATATTACTAATAAAAAACACGTTTAGTAACATGAGAAATAATAATATTTTTTTGTGTTCATCAACTGGGGTTTACACATATTCTCAAAAGAAGTGTCCCTCTCGACCGTTTTGGAACCGGCATGAGATCGCGTTGAAAAATTACCATCTACGCTGTTCTAACTTCTACAGTTCTAGTGCCTAGTAGTGGTAACGTAACATTACTCCAATGCGGTTGAAATTTTCAACGCAACTGAGGTAACCATCAACGCAATATAATGTGGTCGGTGTAAGCGTCAATGCAACAAAACACGGTCGAGGTAACTGCCAATGCAACATAACATGGTGTAGGTGGTCGCAAACAAAATGGTGCCTTGGATTCGAACAGCGATACTCTCGGTCCTCGTCAAACTTCAACGCGGTCACAACATACCATCAATGCATTATCAATGCAATGACTGCATTACGTTGACGTTACGGCCACAGTGTTAACAGCTGAGAGTAGTGAGGACCGCATTAAAGAGGTCAGGCACATCCTGAATTCCACTATTATAGCGATATTCCACTATTATAGTGATATTTGACTATAACATATTCATGTTTCACCTGCCGAATCAACTAGCCCTGAAAATGGATGGCGCTAGAGCGTCGGGCCTATACCGGGCCGTCGAGGCAATGCGACTGTTTCGGCAGCCGGCCACGCCTCGACGAGTAGGAGGGTCGCTGCGGCGAGTGCTTTGTTTGCGTTGGGAATAGAAAACGGCGCATACCAGTGCACAGCCAAATGTCACTCATAACAATATCGCAGCGAATGAACAGTCTTCCGACAAAATTCGTTGTGCAATCTTTTGCGCCAGCTTTGATATTCAATTATATTATATATACTATTACTAATATATCCCGTTCTAAATGACAATAGCGGGATGACTCAATCGCTCCTTCATAAAAATATTTCAATTTATTGCATGCTAATTGAGTTGCTTAATATCGTGTGCCGTCATGATTAATAATTCTCCTGGACAAACTATATGCATGGTATCGAGTTAGTGCGATCTGATTTGGAATAATATTTGTGGGAAATATGATTTTGGATTATCCTTCTTTTATCAAATTAACAAAACGGTAATGGTCAAATACCACTATAATAGTGGAATATCGCTATAATAGTGGAATATCGCTATAATAGTGGAATATCATTATAATAGTGGAATTCAGGATGTGCCTGACCTGTTAAAGTGACCCTTATTTTGAGAATATGTGTAGATCAGGTCTGGGAAATGTGAAAACATTAATATTTCGCTTGATGACCCGACTAAAGCTATAATTTGGCCAAAAAAAATAATACCTGTGTTTAGGGTTACATGGTCCAAAATAATTAATAGGGTAGGTAGGTAGGGAATTTTTTTAATTTGTTTTATTCTAAATTCCATTGGGTCATTGACAATTCAATCTGGAAAGTTTCACAATTCAGATTAATTGAAAGGTTCAATACTAAATATGGTTAATCTTGAATTAGTCAGAGCACTAGACTAATAAAACTACTAAATCTTTTTTAGGCCTAAAAAAAAAATTAACTGTATTTCTGCTAACCCGATTGACCCATGTTCAAAACCCCCGACCCTACTAGTAATTTTTCCGGAATGTAATTTGAATCTTTTCCTGGATCACGGTAATTTCTTTGCATTGGCCTGTCCAAATATGCAAAATTATCTTCTACTTTCTATTACTTGCAGTCATTAATTTAATTCAATGAGTCATTACTAGTAGCCTAATTAACTGTGAAAATCATGTTCACAAAACCCGTCAAACCGGAGTTAATTGGAAACAAACTTCCAAAATTGCGAATTTACATTGCTGAAGGGTCTACTACCTCGAAAATAGGGAACAGTAAACAAAAATAAAACGAAGTCTTTTGGGTCCATGTTTGAACGTATACATGTATATACGTTTATTAACTTTGATGTGTGAAGGGTGTTTGGTTAATAGAACTCAAATGAGTTTGGACATATATGACAAGTGATTGTTTGTAATTTTGTTCTGTATAGTTCAAATAAATATTGTTTAAACTAAGTGATTGTTTCACAGAATTTCTCGGCATAAAATCGATAAATTTGAGTGATCGGCAGGCATTAAAAGGTGTAACACTAGTATGGATGCAAACATTGAGCATTTGTGGGAGGGTGGGAATTTTTTTGGCAGGTCTAAATACTCACTGATATCAAGATCATACATGTACATATATTAAAACTATTAATTTGAATATAATAATTACTACTATACTAGAGTATAGGATATCACATAGCAGCCTCGTGCCTCATAATATTTAAGGCAGTTGTTTGAAGATAACCATGCATCTCTTGTGTCTGCGAACTCCAGTGGCTAGGTGACTTCTAAGTCTGATTTTAGGAGACTTTTTAATAGCTATATCTGCTATTTTGTAATACTCAGGCACCTGGGATCCAAATTCCTGTCAAATTTGATATATAACTAATCACCTTATCAGGCCTGGAAATCTCAAGGCGGGCTGGCGGGCTGCCCGCCTACAGCCCGCCTAGAATTTTCCAAGGCGGGCTTTTTATAGCCCGCCTCGTCTACGATAGGACATTTATTATTTAGTTATTTTATTGTGTTTAATGAGTAAAATACTGCATCGAAATCGTAATTATATTGTACAGTGTGGGGACTGTGCACATGCGTGACCTGACGGTAATGTCAAATGGGAATTATAGCGGAATCAGTAAATTCCGGAACGAACTGTTTCGTAAATCTGATCTTTTGATCGATTCTCACACATTTTATGATCAAAATAAATTATTTCTCTTCATAAGATTGAGCTTACAATATATTTCACTGGATAAAATGAACACATGTTTGTGGATAGTGAGAACCAAATGTCACTGTCCCAATTAAGTTCAACCTTTCGTTCCGTTTCCGGTTCCTATCAGTGAAAATTGTATTTAGCTTGCAGCCGTCTTTTATCGCTTCGATTGACAATATTTTAATATAATTAGCTAAATATATCCACGTATTCTAGTTTACACTGTTATTCAATTATTAAAGTTCAGAAACTATTTTCTATGTCCCCAATTGCAAACACCCAGTAAATCTATAGATAGCGACTTGACTGCTGCAAGCAGCAGTCTGCGATCGGCAATGGAATATGGATTACATTGAGAGAAAAAGCAGTCAATATTCAAGTGCAAATATACTGGATTTAATATTGTTCTTGATTGTGTATTTTATGTAAAATTACACTTTCATGGAGAATGCTTTTAACGTGGACAAACTCACCCAATTCCGTTGCATGGGTTGGACACCGACTGACAAATTGTTGAGTACAAACACTCTTACATTTTGTTTCTTGTTCATATAAATTATCATAACATATAAAACATAGTTAAATATTCACCATACCATAATTACTGTGGGGGATTTTGACATTCACAACTCTGTGGACACTTTGTTTCCACATAATTTTTTTTAATTTAGATGGAGTTATACAACATCAAAAATAGACAAACTAACGGCATTAGTAACTCATATAAAGTAAATCATAACTTTAAAAGTTGAGGAGGGCTATAGCCCTCCTAGGCATATCTAGGAGGGCTATTAATAGCCCTCCTGGATTTTCTAGATCGCCAGCCCTGCCTTATTGAGCTGGATTCAGTTCTTTCCCACATAATACATAGACAGGCTCCACATAGGAGAATACATTTAAGCATAAAGATCTAGACATATTGCTTGTTTAAAAAAAAATCCTACCTGTCTACCTGGAATTTTTTGGCTTCATGATAGGAAACAAGCAAGTTTAGTTTTGGCCTTAGCTACAATATAGATATTCATGTCATGATTGATGTGTTCTGTCAATAAAGTGGCATCTTTACAGCATTGTGATCAATACTGAGTTCACCCAATTTGCATGCCACAGACAGACAGACAAATAAAATAAAATAATTTTGATACTATTAATTTTAATTTAGACAATATTACAAACGGTATTTAATTTTAACTGGGTGTGGTCAATTAATCTGGAAACGATCAGTGCTACATGTATATAGCAATCACAGAATAAAATAAAATATAAATTATAAATACAGCTTTCACAGAGACCAGTCTAGTTTAAAACTTTCCAACACATTTCGATGTATTGTTGTGTGGAATTTGGTGGGGCAATTAAATTGTCACTCAGAAAAATGTATTAGTTTGTGACTCCCATTTGTGTGAAGTGTCAAAAAAATGGGTTGCAGCCAGTTGTTGCCAGGAAATATACAAATTGAATACATACATGTATATTATTCCTTCAACAGTTCTTGGTAAACCTACAAATTGTAAATTCAGGCCCATTTGTAACGCGGGCCTTTTTGTAAATCGTCTTACACATATATATTTTAATACTGAATACAATTAATGGGGAGTGTGATCTATCAATTTTGTATATCTAATTATCTATCCACTCTCAATGTGTGTCAATATGTTCCTTCCCTCTATTTTGGAATAAAATTTAAGACCATATATGGTCACTCGGTTGTCAAAATATCATATACAGTTTGGAGCACCTCCGAGCGGGGTGTGAACAAAAAAATATATATATTTTTTTTTTTAAATCCCTACCTACATGTACCTACCCTACCCTGGACAGGTTCCGTTAGCAGAAACACGGTTTAATTTTTTTTAGGCCTTATAGGAGAGGTTTGAAATGGGTAAGATACCTTTTGATGCCCTTCCCGCTGAAAAAAATTATATCTGTGTCTACATTCCAATAAAAAGTTTTGGGTAGGCATCGTTTTCTAGGGTAGGTAGGGAAACCCTAAACACAGGTAATTTTTTTTTGGCCTTTCCCCATATTCGGTGTTTCATAACAAACTTGACTCCTGTAGACCAATTCAACTTTTGTATCATTACACTGTGTTCCAATTCTGCACTGAAGTGCACCACATATTTTAACCAATCAAATTGTTTGTTTCTTATATGCACCAAGTGGCATATGGAATGCACCACAGGATTTGACGGAAAATGATATTATGTGAGCAAGTAAAGAATAATTTTTCATAGTTTTACAGACAATGTTTCACAATTGTTATGAAGTACAACGTCTTAAATGAGGATTAAACTGTAAAATATTGGTCCGACATTTGCAGGTTTGCATTTTAATTTGCTAAAAATACTCTTGGAGTTTTTTGAGCAACCATTTGTCGATGTATAACGTGCCTGCTTGGGACTATCCATTGTTTCTTATTTTTGGGGAGATCGATTGGTCTTCCGAGATTGTTCTGTCTCCGGAGATCAATTGGTACCTGTGCCCAACCTGTTTAAAAGTCATCCTTGACGGATGTAAAACTTGAAGTGAGATGGAATTATTGTTGCCCATCTCGAGCATTTTAAATTAGGCATAAAAAAGCAGGTGTGTTTCCTGTAGGGTCCTGCGAATATTTGATATTCGATTCGATATTGCCAACTCGAAATTTCGAATTTACACTGATGGAAAAGTAGGCTGTTTACGGGTAGGTCACATGTCGATCTTAGCTGTTTTGTGCCATTTAATTACAGAAAATGATGTATACATGTATATGTACCTTATAATTCTCATTGTACATCGCGGTTATATATATTAAATATAAGTATAGACAGCAATTAGCCACTATAGGACAACTAAATACGTCTGATTTCTATCTTTGAACATGGTCCCCAAAAGCTCGTAGATCGCCGATGGACCGACGACGCGCGTAAATTATAATAGCTATGAGACTGATCAACCGCTAGCGTGATCTGCAGTCTATCCGTCTCAGATTCCACGTTATGTAATATAGCTCAGAATTTAAACAGCATGTGTTCCCGGCATCGAAAAATTTGGCGGTGTTTTCTTTTGAAGTTTACTTTCAATTTCGGAGCGTTCTGTGACACTAATGTCTTGACAAAACGTCATCCGTTATTCATGTTTATTTTAAACATGATAAAGCTGCAGGCTTACACATGTGATGAATGCAACATGGTGTATAAATCGCAAGCATCTGGGACAACGACCCATCTATGGAATCATCTGTCCAAGAAGCATCCAGCACTACATAAACAGGCTACACTGCGACTGTTGTTGCATCTTCAAGTTTATAACAACGTGTGATTCCGAATGTTGATTTGCAATTTTGCATGCACATGCAATCTGTACAAATTTTGCGTGATTTTAGTTCCAATAATCCGTTTAGTGGTTATATATTAATCGTTGTGATGGCCGCATGGACATTTTAATCAATTATCAATTGAAGTTAATAGTATTGCAAATGACGGTTCATGCCACATAAGTTATGATGGAACTTCGTGCATGTAGTTCATGGAACGTTTCACAAATCGTCTAATCGTTGACAAAACATGCCCAATTGAGAATACAACATACAGATATGATTCGAATCGATATTCGATTCGATTTCCTGAATTCGATTCGATATTCGATTCGATCAAAATCTCTAAATCTCTAAAGGCTGTGCCACCACTGGTGACAAACTACTGGCTTTATGTGTTTTTCAAATTTTGTCTGAGATTCTTTTGCCTCTGGAATCATTCTCAGAGCACTGATCATGGCATCGATGGTTGATTCGTTTGTACTGGGAATGCAAATGGCGACACTAAGTCTAACCAATATTATGTTGAAATTAACCCTCGACCATGTTGAACGTTTAGCTCAGAGGTCGACCCACAAACCAACAGAACTATCCATCTATTATCCTCTTTATCATTTAGGACCCATTAAGACATTTTATAACCCACCATTGTATCACCTACTCGCAACAGATTTGTTAAATTAACCTTTATTGCCAGCCGATAATGTCGCCTGCTATCTTTCGTTAAATGAGTAGCTTATTTCAATTCTAATGATCAACTTCCACATCATTTTAGATGCGATCTTTATTGAAAAAGTTCAAGGAAAAACATTTGTAGGAAGAAAAACATTTGTAGGAAGATATTTAGAGGAGAGAAATAGAATGTTTTGAGTCGAAATTTGTCTGCGATAAAAACTTTACAAAGCTATGAATTTGTACTCTACATGTATGAAGAATAGAAGATTAATTAGTTAATTAGCATAAGTAATAAAGGATGAAATCTGTTGCAAATAGGTGAGACAATGGTGGGCTTTAACATGTTTTAATAAGGTCTGAGTGATAAAAGTGAAAACTAATTTGCTCAATTCCGTGGCACATGCCAAAGTCACCTGAGGGTGTTTACGTGTACAAAACACAATAAAACGATAGATAAATGTTTTGCATCTTTGCCCAACCTGACTACAGGTACATATATTGAATAGAACTATAAACCTGCCAGTCGATGGACTCTTTCTTAGCACTCAGCCTCCTTTGCACTAGTAAGTAGATCCCGAAGCCACCACCGTGGCAACATGTGGAATCTATTATGTCACTGCATTAAATTTGCCTTGTCCAGAACAATTTTGCTAATATAGAGGACGGCAAATGATTTATTGCTGAATGATGAAATATGCAGTATATGAAGTCAGCCCTTTACTTCAGACTGTTTGCTTCGGCAATCTGTTATGGTATTCCACTACAGCAACCATTTGCCGTGGCCCACTTTGCTTCAGCATTGCTGATTGACGTAGCCATTTATGAGGGCTGTGAAGTAATTGACAGATACTAATCTGTCTGTAGGCCTACGCATAAATGAGGCCAACAAAACGACTTTAACAACATTGTCTGTTTCCGCATATCGACGACCCTAAATATAACTGCTGACCCTATACTTGATATTTAAATTTTGTTTTTAATTTAGTATATATGGAATTGTGCCCAAATTAGCAGATGAAGATATACCTTCTTTGGTTTATGTGAATATAAATGTGAAACTTCAGAAATTTCTCATTTGAGCAGAAGATAAATAGTTTTTAAGGTTTCTTGAACCAGGAATTGAGCCCCCAGAAGGGAAGAAATTGATTATTTTTATGTCAAATTCCAAACTTTGCTCACACCACTGAACCATTGTTGGCATGTTGAGCACATGCCACTGTGGTGTCTGGTGTGCCCAATTTAAGAAAAACTTCACAAACAAATGGAGGAGTGCTCCCCATAGATATCCGGTGAGATGGAAGTCGAAAGTATTTACAAGTAGAAATGTAGAGAAAGTGATTATTTGACATCAAAGCATTTTAATGCAAAAACAGGGAGAGATGACGAAAGATACCTAATTAGCTCCTCCCAATTTAGAATTGTTGATTCTGGTAAATTGTTTGCAAGTCATCAAATAAAAAATGTAGTAGTTTGTTATAAGGTTTCAGTGATAACTTATAGAGTTCCTGGGTGTTGAACTGGTGCAATCTCTACAGCCATACTATAGCCAGTGTAGAAATTCATGGCATGATCTTGTTATATTCCAGAGTGAACTCTCCATGCATATAAACATGTATGAATTGGTGAGTGTGATTTAATTTTCTGGATAATTTGTCAGATAGTGAATATTGTGTTTTCTTTTCACTTCAGAGGTGAGAACATTATTTCAAAAACATGGAATCAATTGATTTGGAGATGGATGATATTTTTGGTGGCGGAAACCATGACGATGAACAACAGTTGGAGGCTCAAGCTGATGGAGATGAAAACAATAATGAGAATGGTGAAAATGAGGAAGACGGTATGCTCTCAAACTTTCTCATTTATAAACAGCTTTGGTTTAACCCTTTCTATACTAAATACTCATTGATGAGTAGTTCCCTTAGAAAATGTTCAGATAATAAGTTCAACCAATGGCCATTAATTAATATGAATCCTTCTGCACTTATATTATCTTTTTGTCTGTCTGTCGTCCAGGCCTTAAAACCCATCCATTTTTGCAAGAATCAAAGCTGATTCACAAGTTTGAAGGTACGAGAATCAAAATTATTATGCCAGAAGTTGGTTGGGAGGGGGTATGGTGTATCACTCGTTCCACATTAGAGACGGTTTGAAGGGCATCCCCTGGGAAAGTTTTTTAAATTCAATGCACTGAGTCAATTTCTACAGTAATATCTTACTTTCAAATCTTAAAAAAAATTACCCTATCCCTCTATGTTCAGTCAAATGAGTTGATATCCTTATGGGAGACTCGCATATATAAAAGAATGCATTGGCAAAGGGTTTTTGCCAAATTTCTGGAAGCTCCAGTCATGGAAGGGATATACAGGGCAATAGAAGGGTTTTTATTTATTCTCTTGAATCTAATTAATGTTAATATTTGAATTTCTTCATATTTTCAGATGCATCAGCTCTGCTGTCTAAACTTAAAGATTTATCAAAGGGAGCTGCAAAGAAAGTTATCAAGCGTCCACAGCCTAAACTTGATTATGTGAGGTAGGTGTGAATACAAAATTATATCAACTCATTATAGGCATTCAAAATATACCATTTCTACAGCAAATCATGATTCTGATTCTCATCAGATTTTAAGCCCTGGCTTTTGCTGACTTCTGTTAGTGTCTACTGATTCGATCAGATCGGCCCCATTAATATAATATAACTTGATTATGTGAGGTAGGTCGTCTACTGATCCGATCAGATCGGCCCCATTAGGGCCATTAATATAATATAACTTGATTATGCGAGGTAGGTCGTCTACTGATCCGATCAGATCGGCCCCATTAATATAATATAACTTGATTATGTGAGGTGGGTCGTCTACTGATCCGATCAGATCGGCCCCATTAACATAATATAACTTGATTATGTGAGGTAGGTCGTCTACTTATCCGATCAGATCGGCCCCATTAATATAATATAACTTGATTATGTGAGATAGGTCGTCTACTGATCCGATCAGATCGGCCCCATTAATATAATATAACTTGATTATGTGAGGCAGGTCGTCTACTGATCCGATCAGATCGGCCCCATTAATATAATATAACTTGATTATGTGAGGTAGGTCGTCTACTGATCCGATCAGATCGGCCCCATTAATATAATATAACTTGATTATGTGAGGTAGGTCGTCTACTGATCCGATCAGATCGGCCCCATTAATATAATATAACTTGATTATGTGAGATAGGTCGTCTACTGATCCGATCAGATCGGCCCCATTAATATAATATAACTTGATTATGTGAGGTAGGTCGTCTACTGATCCGATCAGATCGGCCCCATTAATATAATATAACTTGATTATGTGAGGTAGGTCGTCTACTGATCCGATCAGATCGGTCTACTGATCCGATCAGATCGGCCCCATTAATATAATATAACTTGATTATGTGAGGTAGGTCGTCTACTGATCCGATCAGATCGGTCTACTGATCCGATCAGATCGGCCCCATTAATATAATATAACTTGATTATGTGAGGTAGGTCGTCTACTGATCCGATCAGATCGGCCCCATTAATATAATATAACTTGATTATGTGAGGTAGGTCGTCTACTGATCCGATCAGATCGACCCCATTAATATAATATAACTTGATTATGTGAGGTAGGTCGTCTACTGATCCGATCAGATCGGCCCCATTAATATAATATAACTTGATTATATGAGGTAGGTCGTCTACTGATCTGATCAGATCGGCCCCATTAATATAATATAACTTGATTATGTGAGGTAGGTCGTCTACTGATCCGATCAGATCGGCCCCATTAATATAATATAACTTGATTATGTGAGGCAGGTCGTCTACTGATCCGATCAGATCGGCCCCATTAATATAATATAACTTGATTATATGAGGTAGGTCGTCTACTGATCCGATCAGATCGGCCCCATTAATATAATATAACTTGATTATGTGAGGTAGGTCGTCTACTGATCCGATCAGATCGGCCCCATTAATATAATATAACTTGATTATGTGAGGCAGGTCGTCTACTGATCCGATCAGATCGGCCCCATTAATATAATATAACTTGATTATGTGAGGTAGGTCGTCTACTGATCCGATCAGATCGGCCCCATTAATATAATATAACTTGATTATGTGAGGCAGGTCGTCTACTGATCCGATCAGATCGGCCCCATTAATATAATATAACTTGATTATATGAGGTAGGTCGTCTACTGATTCGATCAGATTGGCCCCATTAATATAATATAACTTGATTATGTGAGGTAGGTCATCTACTGATCAGATCAGATCGGCCCCATTAATATAATATAACTTGATTATGTGACGTAGGTCGTCTACTGATCCGATCAGATCGGCCCCATTAATATAATATAACTTGATTATGTGAGGCAGGTCGTCTACTGATCCGATCAGATCGGCCCCATTAATATAATATAACTTGATTATGTGAGGTAGGTCGTCTACTGATCCGATCAGATCGGCCCCATTAACATAATATAACTTGATTATGTGAGATAGGTCGTCTAATGATCCGATCAGATCGGCCCCATTAATATAATATAACTTGATTATGTGAGATAGGTCGTCTACTGATCTGATCAGATCGGCCCCATTAATATAATATAACTTGATTATGTGAGGTAGGTCGTCTACTGATCCGATCAGATCGGCCCCATTAACATAATATAACTTGATTATGTGAGATAGGTCGTCTAATGATCCGATCAGATCGGCCCCATTAATATAATATAACTTGATTATGTGAGGTAGGTCGTCTACTGATCCGATCAGATCGGCCCCATTAATATAATATAACTTGATTATGTGAGATAGGTCATCTAATGATCCGATCAGATCGGCCCCATTAACATAATATAACTTGATTATGTGAGGTAGGTCGTCTACTGATCCGATCAGATCGGCCCCATTAACATAATATAACTTGATTATGTGAGGTAGGTCGTCTACTGATCCGATCAGATCGGCCCCATTAATATAATATAACTTGATTATGTGAGATAGGTCGTCTACTGATCCGATCAGATCGGCCCCATTAATATAATATAACTTGATTATGTGAGGTAGGTCGTCTACTGATCCGATCAGATCGGCCCCATTAATATAATATAACTTGATTATGTGAGGTAGGTTGTCTACTGATCTGATCAGATCGGCCCCATTAACATAATATAACTTGATTATGTGAGGTAGGTCGTCTACTGATCCGATCAGATCGGCCCCATTAATATAATATAACTTGATTATGTGAGGTAGGTCGTCTAATGATCCGATCAGATCGGTCCCATTAATATAATATAACTTGATTATGTGAGGTAGGTCGTCTACTGATCTGATCAGATCGGCCCCATTAACATAATATAACTTGATTATATGAGGTAGGTCGTCTACTGATCCGATCAGATCGGCCCCATTAATATAATATAACTTGATTATATGAGGTAGGTCGTCTACTGATTCGATCAGATCGGCCCCATTAGCATAATATAACTTGATTATGTGAGATAGGTCGTCTACTGATCCGATCAGATCGGCCCCATTAATATAATATAACTTGATTATGTGAGGTAGGTCGTCTACTGATCCGATCAGATCGGCCCCATTAATCTCATATATATTTTGAAGACCTCTGTTTGTTTGTCTGTATGTTTGTTTGTCTGTCATTGATACAAATCTACGATTCTCGACCGATCGGGACGAAACTTGGTACGTGTGTGTAGTTTGACCAGGCGGTGGACGTTGTCGTATTGGCGAGCCCGTGCGGCGCCTGCTTCGCGCATGCGCAGACGAGATCTCGGAAACGGGTGGAGCTATCGACTTGAAATTTGCTATGTGAATGTATCTTGCCCCGGATACGAATTTTATCGGGTCGCCGAGCCCGTGCGACGCCTGATTCGCGCATGCGCAGACGAGATCTCGGAAACAGGTGGAACTATCGACTTGAAATTTGCTATGTGAATGTATCTTGCCCCGGATACAAATTTTATCGGGTCGCCGAGCCCGTGCGACGCCAGCTTCGCGCATGCGCAGACGAGATCTCGGAAACAGGTGGAGCTATCGACTTGAAATTTGGTGTGTGAATGTATCTTGCCCCGGATACGAATTTATCTTGCCCCGGATACGAATTTTATCGGGTCGCCGAGCCCGTGCGACGCCAGTTTCGCGCATGCGCAGACCAGATCTCGGAAACTGGTAGAGCTATCGACTTGAAATTTGGTTTTTGAATAGCCCGGACAACGTCGGGCTCATCGGCTAGTATAATATAACTTGATTATGTGAGGTAGGTCGTCTACTGATCCGATCAGATCGGCCCCATTAATATAATATAACTTGATTATGTGAGGTAGGTCGTCTACTGATCCGATCAGATCGGCCCCATTAATATAATATAACTTGATTATGTGAGGTACATGTAGGTCGTCTACTGATCCGATCAGATCGGCCCCATTAATATAATATAACTTGATACTTGTTGATGGTTATTATTTGATTCCCATTGCCATAAAATTTTTGACTCATAATGTTCCAGATGAAAACTTTCCAACCATATTGATATATTAAAATGGGTGGAGTCACTAGTTCAGTATGATGTGTTCATTCAGACCTTCAAATTGCCCCAAATTCAAATAGAAAAATGGTGTGACCAAAATATGGAATTGTGCCAAAATTAGTGCAGATGTATGCTTTTAATGAATCTACATGTATGTAGGAACTACCGTATCTGTCTGTCAGGATTTTTCTCCCAGATCCCTGGACCGATTTGGTGCTGTGACTCGCGGTATCATGTCGGCATTATAACGGCATTAGTTTTTAAAATTAAAAAATATTTGTTTTATTAAATTGAGCAAGGAGTTCAATTTAAATAAAAAAAATTGTATTTAAAATCCGTTTGTTTAAATGATCAGGGGCCGCTATTGAATAAAGGCTTTAGCTAAAATCAAAATGTGCGCAAAGCATATACATCTGGGGCCACTGGTGCACATACATGCATATTCCATGTTTCACTCTATTTATCTTTTGTATACTATCTCCATTTATATTTCTCAATATCCATTTATGTATTGTATTTTGGATCAGAGAATAAAGCATATAAAAGGCCCCTCGATGCTGAATAAAGGCTCCCGAATGGAGCCTGTTTCAGTTACAATAAATTCCAGAAATTTCTCATTTGAGAAGAGAAAAACATAGTTTTTCTTGAAGCAGGTAATTAATTGAACCCCTAAAAGTGAAAATAAATTGTTTATGTCAAATTTAAACAAATTTCTCACTGGGCCGAACCATGCAGTGTGCCAAAATTAAGGGAATCTGAAGGCCTTGTTTCATGCATGTAAGTGGGTGATATAATATACATGTATGTGGGTGATATAATATATTTCTTATCAAAATAACCATGATACATTCAGAATGGAACATGGAGATGGCAGGAAAGGGCTGGGGATACAAATTCTCTCAGTTTTGAATTTGTTATGGTTTAATTAGAAACTTGATGTCAGATACCCATACTCCTCCAATTAAGACTCAAGCCACATCCTTTAATGTAAATAACAATTCATTTCACTTGGAAAATGATTGGTAATATATTATAGTGCCGTGAATGATTGGTAATATATTATAGTGCCGTGAATGATTGGTAATATATTATAGTGCCGTGAATGATTGGTAATATATTATAGTGGCGTGAATGATTGGTAATATATTATAGTGCCGTGAATGATTGGTAATATATTATAGTGCCGTGAATGATTGGTAATATATTATAGTGCCGTGAATGATTGGTAATATATTATAGTGCCGTGAATGATTGGTAATATATTATAGTGCCGTGAATGATTGGTAATATATTATAGTGCCGTGAATGATTGGTAATATATTATAGTGCCGTGAATGATTGGTAATATATTATAGTGCCATGAATGATTGGTAATATATTATAGTGCCGTGAATGATTGGTAATATATTATAGTGCCGTGAATGATTGGTAATATATTATAGTGCCGTGAATGATTGGTAATATATTATAGTGCCGTGAATGATTGGTAATATATTATAGTGGCGTGAATGATTGGTAATATATTATAGTGGCGTGAATGATTGGTAATATATTATAGTGCCGTGAATGATTGGTAATATATTATAGTGCCGTGAATGATTGGTAATATATTATAGTGCCGTGAATGATTGGTAATATATTATAGTGGCGTGAATGATTGGTAATATATTATAGTGCCGTGAATGATTGGTAATATATTATAGTGCCGTGAATGATTGGTAATATATTATAGTGCCGTGAATGATTGGTAATATATTATAGTGCCGTGAATGATTGGTAATATATTATAGTGCCGTGAATGATTGGTAATATATTATAGTGCCGTGAATGATTGGTAATATATTATAGTGCCGTGAATGATTGGTAATATATTATAGTGCCGTGAATGATTGGTAATATATTATAGTGCCGTGAATGATTGGTAATATATTATAGTGCCGTGAATGATTGGTAATATATTATAGTGCCGTGAATGATTGGTAATATATTATAGTGCCGTGAATGATTGGTAATATATTATAGTGCCGTGAATGATTGGTAATATATTATAGTGCCGTGAATGATTGGTAATATATTATAGTGCCGTGAATGATTGGTAATATATTATAGTGCCGTGAATGATTGGTAATATATTATAGTGCCGTGAATGATTGGTAATATATTATAGTGCCGTGAATGATTGGTAATATATTATAGTGCCGTGAATGATTGGTAATATATTATAGTGCCGTGAATGATTGGTAATATATTATAGTGCCGTGAATGATTGGTAATATATTATAGTGCCGTGAATGATTGGTAATATATTATAGTGCCGTGAATGATTGGTAATATATTATAGTGCCGTGAATGATTGGTAATATATTATAGTGCCGTGAATGATTGGTAATATATTATAGTGCCGTGAATGATTGGTAATATATTATAGTGGCGTGAATGATTGGTAATATATTATAGTGCCGTGAATGATTGGTAATATATTATAGTGCCGTGAATGATTGGTAATATATTATAGTGCCGTGAATGATTGGTAATATATTATAGTGCCGTGAATGATTGGTAATATATTATAGTGCCGTGAATGATTGGTAATATATTATAGTGCCGTGAATGATTGGTAATATATTATAGTGCCGTGAATGATTGGTAATATATTATAGTGCCGTGAATGATTGGTAATATATTATAGTGCCGTGAATGATTGGTAACATATTATAGTGCCGTGAATGATTGGTAACATATTATAGTGCCGTGAATGATTGGTAATATATTATAGTGCCGTGAATGATTGGTAATATATTATAGTGCCGTGAATGATTGGTAATATATTATAGTGCCGTGAATGATTGGTAATATATTATAGTGCCGTGAATGATTGGTAATATATTATAGTGCCGTGAATGATTGGTAATATATTATAGTGCCGTGAATGATTGGTAATATATTATAGTGCCGTGAATGATTGGTAATATATTATAGTGCCGTGAATGATTGGTAATATATTATAGTGCCGTGAATGATTGGTAATATATTATAGTGCCGTGAATGATTGGTAATATATTATAGTGCCGTGAATGAACTATTGCAGGCTTACTGGTGACAGAGGAATCGACATCCTTCCAGACAGTTTCAGGGATATACGACTAAAAGGCAAAGGTCACGAGGTTAGTGAGGAGATCTAGTGATGTTCTTCCGGAGTATCATATCTCTTGCATGACTAGAGCTGCGCTTGTGCAGCATTAAATATCCTGTTGCAGTGAAATTGAGTGAATTCTCTTATATATCCGAGTCTCCCATAGAGAGCATCGCATTTATAAGATAATGCACTGGCTTACAAAGTCAAGGTAAATATTGTTAGGCCAATGAATTCTCTTATATATGCAAAGCTCCCTATGTGAGACTCGCATATATAAGAGAATGCATTGGCACAGGGTTTTCGCAAAATTTCAGGAAGTTCAAGTCATGGAAGGAATATATAACGAAAGCACAAATACTATAATAGAATATAAACTTCCTTTGCCCAAATGATGCAAGGAAATGTTGCTTCGACGACCAAAGATAGCCTCGCATTGAACCTCGCCTGGTATATAGTCCAGGCACATTAGGCGTGAAAGGGGAAAAGTAAGGAAATAAATAGGGGAAAGCTTATTGTTTTATATTATTTAGGCCATAACATCGCGGATGCGTCACGAAAAGTCCCCTAAAATCCGAGTTGAGCTTTTTGAGTTAAACCATTTTTTCCATATAAAAAAACAAACTTTTATATTTTTCACAATCATGGGAATAATTGGATGCTATATCAATTTTTCAGCCGAAACATATACCAAATGTACTCAATATTGTTCAATACACAATTCTTGAACCAGATATACCAATTGAACGGGAAGATTTGAATGAATTTCGCACATTATGGACAAAAATAACTTAATGACCCCAAAAAATGATGATTTTTTTCAGACAAACTGTCGTAATCGATGTCAAATTTCTCGGGCTACTCATTACGTAGACGCGAGCAATTTGATTTAAAAACTGCACATACACCACTCCTTCAATATAACATGCGGAATTAGCGACTATACCTATGATAAGTGGCCAATACTTGTAAAAACATAACCCTACCCCCTAAACTGACTCTCGTCACATTTTGCCCTTCTGCTAGTCCAAGCGGTTGTTGTAGAAAACACAACAACTGTGAAAAAGGCGATAAAAGCATGACACTTGGCACATATGTTTCTTATACACTACTGCTCATTTTGCACATGTGGCGACATTCGCAACAGGCTCTTCTTAGCAACGGATGCTAGGCAACTACCCGGCATAGAATTAATGCATATGACTGATATTATGTTAGATCTAACAAACTAAATTACGTCGTGTAGCATTTTGTGGTGAAAATAATTGTTGTCAGTTTTGACCTGACTGACCAACTGCCATATGTTTTACTTACAGGACAGTGGTGGTGAAGGTTGCTAGGGACACACCCAAAATATAAAAATGCACATATGACTGATATTATTTGCTTTAACAAACTAAACTACACCAAATGGCACTTTTATGTTGAAAACAATGATAATAGTTGTTGTTAGTGTTGAGCTGGCTGAAAATAGTACCATATAATTCTTACTTATATGAGTGGTGTCTGTTGCCGGGGTCATACACGAAATACCCAAAATGCACTGATATTATGGTAGTTTTAACTAAACTCGTTTTTTATGGTGTTAATGTGAGCCTAACCAGAATGTGCAACAAATTTAGTTTCCATATGGGTACAATTATCCGTTATGCTCCACCAATTCAGATATCGGGAATTCAAAGTGAGAGTTGAAAAGTCGTTGCTTATATTTGATATGAGGCATTACCATAATAGTTATATAAGCCATAGACCAACACAGCTAGATGTATAATGTAAGTCACGGACCCACTCCTCTATATGAAGAACAAAGGGCCAGCCACCAATATGTTACCATGGACATAGCCTACAATAGTTGGGTTAGGACCCAGGCACATATACGTAGTCGTAGGACCCATGGCCATACATATAGACTAGGGTATGTATAGTCCATGAACCAGACCGCTTCATATAAACCCTTACATACTGGCCTTGGATCCAGGCATCTATAGACTGGGCATACACCATTTAACTACGATGTTAGACGGGTATACATGGTCACCAAGGCCGCAATGGAGCGATGCCGTGTTATATAAATACAATAGTATACTCTATGGCGATGGACCTAGCCCATTATACATGTATGATACCTAAGCTGCATTTCCAAGGACCATGACACGGTTGCATGGTTCAAATACCCAAGTGCCCATGTACTCAGATACCATAGACCAAGTCCGATGCGCAATACATTAGTACACCATGGATTCAGGACCATATATATGGTTAGAACATATGGGACAGTTTTGTGACATATCAACCTATACATAGATATTGGACCGATGCCACATATATGAAGGTTAAGGGTGGAGGCGCCTATAAATAGCCCACACACATGCCACTGTAGGTTGGCCATGGACACATGCCCATATGTGTAGACCATGAACCAAGGCCGATATATGTATGCCATATAGCATTGTACCCAAGCATAAGCAGATGCCTATATGTAGAATATGGATCCACCCTTTATACGTGATATATCTACACCAAAGACCCAGGCACGTTTAAGTAGTCCTAATACCCAGGTGACTATAATTATGTATGCATTGGATACAGGTCCCTAAATATAAGCTACGGAACCGACGTTATTAGTCAGCTCATAGATTCACATATATGCTGGTAGGCAATGGACTGATCCACATATATAGGAGACATATGGACTCCAGGCCCTACGGGTAAGACATGGACCAAAATGCCTGTGCATGGATCCACGTCTCTATATGCATGTCATGCAACGCCCTATAGGATGGAGGTCCCTATAAATTGGCCGTGTGCACCAATATGGCTATGGACCCAGGCTCATCCAAGTGGGAAATTGAGACGTCCAATATGGACTGCCCATGTATCCAGGCTGACTTAGTTATGACCTTATCCAACAGTTATGGCCTTATTACCAGGCACAGTCCTAAATAGTATATCATCGGTCCAGACCCCTTTCTATGACATGGACACAGTAGTTAAGACACGTCATTTGATACAGTTCCATATAGATAGGTCATGAACCATGGTAACTATGGGTTGATAATGGGCCCATGGCTGCCCATGTAAATAGGAAATGGGCACCGGTTCCTAAATGTAGTTCATGGTATTGCAGTCTGAAATATATAGGCCATGCTCATGTACGAGCTCCTATAGACATGTAAATGACACATGCCAATGTATTGACATATATGTAGTTATGGCATGGATAGGAAGGACACATAGTTAGTTCCTACCGTATAGCAACTGGTGGGTATGCTACCACACCATGATATAGTGTTCTGCATGGATTACATTGTCAATTGTAGGGTGAATGATGGATTCCATGGGGGGGGGGGGGGGGGGGTCAGGCGGTATCGACATAAATGTGGGTCAATATGTTTTACATGTCTCATTAAAATGCATTCCAACAATCGATTGATGGAAGATACAATCATAAACTCCACACAGGTATGTCATTTTGATAAAAATAACTGAATAGTCTGTCAGTTTTAAGTAGATTTGTCAATGGTAGGTGGTTACCTAGCAACATTGAAACCTCAATACCAATCTGCCACACGGGAATCACATGAGAATACATCAGTACACAATACAACAACCTTTAGTGATGCATTATTGTCAATATAAGCATAATGTGGCATATTATGAAACAATTATATCATGTAAATTGCCCGAAACGCATACCATATTATGAAACAGTTATATCAGTTAAATTACCAGAAACTCATACATATGGTATGTTTTTAAAGGTGGATATGTCCATAGCAACCATTACACCACCGTTAGGTAACGAATGCAGCAACTTTACTATCATGTTCACAAATACAACTATTATAATAATTGTGTTCAATATATGTATGTTACATGGCGTAGTTTAGTTTGTTTAAACTACCATAATATCAGTCATGTGTGAATTTTTCGATTTCGGGTATGTCCATAGCAACCGTTACCAGAAACATATAGTAATTGTTTAAGTCGAACCCACACTAACAACAACTATTAAAGTTGTTTCACCATAAAATGATAATGACGTAGTTTATATTAGTTTGAATCTACCATAATATCAGTCAGTTCGGCATTTTTCTATTTCGGGTATGTCCCTAGCAACCGTTACCATCCCAGTAAGTAAGAAATATGGTAATTTTCCAGCCAGATCCACTCTAACAACAACTAATTTTATTTTCACCATAAAAATACTGCATGACATAATTTAGATTGTTAAAACTGCCATAATATCAGTCATATTTGTATTTCTTCGATGTCGGACAGTTGCCTAGCAACCGTTGCTAAGGAAGGACCTGCCGCGATGTTTACACATCTGAAAATGATTAACATTGTATAGGGAACCTACGTGCCAAGATTCATAGTGTCATCACCATTTGCACAATTGTTACGCCAAACGCCAGGACTATTATGTGGTAGTTTGGCCTGTTATACACTCAAAGCCATGGCGTACAATTTAGGGTGTAGTGTTAAGTTTCCGGCTATAAAATCTTAAGAATGGTGATAGTTCGATATATCTTATCACTTTCCTTTTCTGAATTAACCACTGGTCTAATATAATGATTCATATTTGAGCTCATTGCTGTCTGAATACCTTTACTCGCCCTCTTTTATTAGGAAAATGTTGAATCACCATGCGATTTATATGCTCTCTTCGGCAATAAATGTCATCACAATTATGGAATATCGACTGTTAGTAAGCTCTAGTATCAATTACACATATCTAGCGACACCTGCTCCACGATGGACGGGTATGTGTGAAGAATGAGTCCGTAAATTAGCCTACATATGACTGCATTCGCGTATGGTCTGATGGAATTTCGTCAGAATCTGCACCTTTACGAAAAATCATGATATCTCAAAAAGCTCAACTCGGATTCTAGGGGACTTTTGCCATATTGTCCATAATCATCTTCTTAGTAATCCCAGAAAAATTCAGCTTTCCCCTATTTTTTTCCGTAGTGAAACCTAATGTGCCTGGACTAATAAACCAACTGGACTATGTATAAACCCAGTTGGTGAATATGAGCCCAGAAATTTCATATTTTAACATGACAAACTGCTTTTGTTGATCAATATGACTGTGAAAAACAATAAAATATGCAAGCCTGCAAATAGCGTGTCTATCATTTGCAGAATGAGGTCCCTTGAGGGTGAATTTAGTGATGCTATCCCGCACAGCAGGCTAGCATCACCAAATTCACCCTCTGGAGACCTCATTATGCTTAGGCTTCATCTTCTGGGAAGTATCTATAGTCTCAAATTAAGATTGTTTGTAGTTACATTTCCCTTCTAGGAAGTTTCTATATGCCCTAATTTGCAGAAGATAAAATTCATAATTGAGGTGCCCAATGGGTGAACATCACCAACTTCAACTGGGGAACTTCAATCTGATCCTAGGTCTACCATAGAAGTAGAGGGCCTAAGCAGAATGAGGTCCCCAGATGGTGAATTTAGTGATGCTAGCCCGCTATGTGGGGGTAGCGTCACTAAATTCACCCTCTGGGGACCTCATTCTGCAAATGACAGACAAGATCCTATAACACCATGTCACTGACACGTTGTGAATCTTTTGACCCTTTTTTATTGTAAAGAGAGAGGACCTACGAACGATGATGAGGAAACTAGAACATTGGTCGCACCGGTTGTTCCCAAAGATGCCATTTGATGAAGTTCTTGAACGTGTTGAGAAACTTGGAGCCAAGAAAGCTGTTCAGGTAAGGTCATGCAAAATCCATTTCCCATTTCTCTGCTCAAATTTTATTTTTGAAAAACATGCGTGCGCACGGTTTTTAACCCTTTCATGGTGCAGTATTAAAGATCCTGTGCAAGTGCATTTACTTATATATGCGAGTCTCCCATAGGGAGCCTCGAATATATAAAAGAATGCACTGCCTTACAAGGCAAAGGTAAATATTGTTAGGCCAATGCAGTCCTTCCCACGAGGAAAACACAGCGAGAGCATTTATTTGCTCCTGTAATGCTGAAGACGGGTGTAATATGGCAGCCATACTATAATTGTAAGTTGGGTTTTTGCTCCAACAAAAAGTCATTGTGGAATAGACCTATGTCGAGTTACACTTTAATATGCCATAGTTGAACTGAGATGGTAAAGGATCTAAATAAACCTTAAAATAGCTCAATATTGAACTAACAATTACAGGCTCCATTAGTATTTTGCGAAGAGGGACGGGTGCAAATTTTAGCACCCATGAATTGAAAATTACGAGTGCGTACGGGTGCGAGAGCAATCACTCCCATCTCCTGGGAAGTACTGCCAATGTATTCTCTTATATATGCGAGGCTCCCTATGGGAGACTTGCATATATAATAGAATGCATTGGTACAGGGTTTTCACAAAATTTCAGGAAGCTCCAGTCATGGAAGGGTTAATTAAGTTTTTTATATTTCTGGGCCACACGCCAACGAGAGATTCCATAACCTGACTTGGCCTGCTTGGTGTTCAGTATCAGTTGCCCATGGCCATTATTACCCACACCAATGTCCATAAAAGTTAGTTGATACAGACTCCATGTGTGATTTTTTTCATAATAAATCACCCAATGAAGTATCATTGACACATTTATTACTGAGATGCAATTCCCGGCGGTCGTGTGTGAATCATGCCCGGCGGTCGTGTGTGAATCGGAAATATGAATCCGGAAACGGGTATGTTCGATCTCAATTTGGAGCAACTTTGTACAAGCCTTGTACTGAAATGGTCATCTCCATAGTGGAAAGCTTGAGCCCAGTCGAGGTGCTAGGATTTTGAGATTTTCTTGTTCAGATTAAATAAAATTACAATCAGTGTTGAGTTTCGGTTAACAATTAAATAGATTGTTTCTGTGACAAACCGTGCATTTTATATTTTAGATTAGAGAGGGTATCAAGCCATTGTTCAGTGGCTCTCCAAATTCCAGTATTAAACGTGCGTGTGAAACCACTTAGTAATGCGGGGTAGCATCACTAAATTCACCCTCTGGGGAGTGGGGACCTCATTCTGCAAATGACAGACAAGGCTTGACTTGGTATAAATGTCTGTTGCAATTATTTCCTACCAATTATAATTTTCGGGACCATGCACTCTGGTTTGAGAAATAGTCTTTGCGTTGCCTGAAGAAATTTTATGAAATGTTTCCTTCCTGTTGAACAGTGTTCACGCTGGACCGAAAAAAACTTTAGCCAAAAGTTCAGCCAAATGAAAATTTTATTAGCCAAATGAAAATAACTTTAGCCAAATGTTTTTTGGCCAAATTAAAAACAATTTAGCCAAATTAATCGTTTTCTGGTCGTTTCACAATTAATGACTAAAATATTTGTTTTAAACTTTATTTGTTATACTCAGAATGAAAACATAATTAAAACAACACAAAAACAACTTTAAAATCAATATTATACGAACATATCATCACATATCACATAACACACAGGCAGATCAATTTATAAAACATTAATATAAAATACGACGGGATTTCACGTCGGACCATGCGCATAAACATTCTATATAATTATAATCACATAAATCCGCCAAACTAATTGTAATAACCCTATGTCGACATTATTGACATAGCATGACGGCCGCTAACAATGGCTTATTATAGTAAGGTGTTAACTGGTGAATATCTATTGTATTCAAATCTTTTATGAAGTTAAGCCAGGGATACATTTAATGACACACATTGCGTAACCACTGAGTTAAGAACTGCTCTTCTATCACGAACAAAGCAGACGGCTTAATTATTTACATAACCAGTATACAGCTTATACGTTTTGATGATTAGGCTAAATGTTAAATGTCTGATCCTCATTTCCATACATTATCTCTTCTATATATATTTGTATATTTGTATCATCTGTATATTATGTTAGATTTGGAAATAAAAATATGTTTACACTAAATGTTAGAGCTTACCTTTTGCTGTCTCGTGAAGTTTGATCACCTGCAGTTTCAATGTTGTGCAGCCAGCCACGAAAAGATTACTGACGACAGCCTGAATGCACACACTACAGAACATCACACCCTTCCCATTGTCATACGTCAACCAAGGTCTATTCATCGTCCACACGTCTCTAAAAGCACGTTTCATCAACGGAGAGCCCAATGTCTGAACATCAGAAGTCTTTTTAATATAGTAAGGTGTTAACTGGTGAATATCTATTGTATTCAAATCTTTTATGAAGTTAAGCCAGGGATACATTTAATGACACACATTGCGTAACCACTGAGTTTAATGTCATTCGGTCTCGTCGTATTCAGTAGTGCTTCGTCAGGTTCGTTCGTCTGTTCAGTAACTTCCTCACATCTACTAACGTCATTTCGTATGTCAGTTAGAGGACACTCAGTCTGTGGTATAGAAGGCAATGTCTGTCTTTGTCCGAAAAAGTCAGTCAGTTTTTTTGTCTTAGCCGGGCGTTCTGATGTGGCATTCGGTAGCTTACGTTTATTACTCATTGTGGAAATTGTGAATGATGGATACTATTCCGATCCGCCTATTTATTGGACATTACAAAAACACCTTAAAACAGCAGCGGTATCACTAGTTAATCACCTATTCATTGTGCTCACTGATGACAACTCTCTTCAAAGCATACATGTTTCGTATTGTTTACATAGTCGGTGTCATCGACGGCGTATAAACAAAAAATCACTCTTTAAAACAACAGCGTCACCACTAGGTATTCACCTATTAATTGTGCTCACTGATAACAACTCTCTTCAAAGCATATATATAAACAAAAATACTGATCAGATGTCAATCAGTTGTATAATGTTTCCCTTTGTACAGCCACCACACGGAACGATATTTCATAAGTACGAAAATAACGAAATACCGGTACTTTCGTCACCTAACTGCGTCTTGAATGTCGATCTATTGAGCGCTTTTATTAATTAGCTTTCTGACTCCATGATTTCCGTCTCCATTTTGGGTCAAAAAAAGTTTAGCCAAAAGTTTAGCCAAATGAAATTTTTATTAGCCAAATTCGAAAAAGATTAGCCATTGGCTAATTTGGCTACCGACAGCGTGAACACTGCTGTTGAAGAGTTTTGGAGCATCACATTACACCTAGCAATTCTCACATTATTGCCCAGATTTTGTGATTAAAATAGGTCCATAGCTAGGTGGCCCTGTTAATTAGCTGGAATTTGCCAAGCATGCCTTAAATTTAATCAATATTTGAGAGAATCAATTTATGGCATTTCTACAGCGAATCAGCTTATTTTACGAGAATCAAACTTAAGAATCAAGATTCTGATTCTCGTCAGATTTTAACCCTTTGAGTGCCAGGGGCCGATCTCATCAGCCCTAAACCTACAAAATAAGTCTGTTAAAGAATATAAGAATAAATTATTAAAATTGTAAAAAAAAAAAATGTTAGGCCAATGCATTCTCTTATATATGCGAGGCGACCTATGGTCGACTCACATATATAAGAGAATGCATTGGCACAGGGTATATGGGTTGATACAAAAATCGCACCTGGCACTCAAACCCCATGCCATGGGATGGCCAAAAAATTTCCTGGGCTAGAAATTTTACTTCGGAATATTGGCATGCTCTACAGTTTATAATTTTGGCATTTGATCCATTATCATCACAGACTTTTTTTTCGGGCTTGTTAAAGATAGTTAATTTCTAATATACAATAGTCTTTGTCATCTGGTCATTGTTTTTGTTTCCTAGGTATTCAATATTCATTTCAATTTGTTTACAGACTAGCCACAATGCAAAACAAATAAAACACCCACAGAAATTTGGTTAAATTTTGTACTAAATATTGGCAGCTTCTAATTCTAATGCCTCAGAAAGACTTACTGAAGTCATAGAATTTAGAAATTACCATTTATGATATGTTTAACCCTTTCTATACTAAATACTCTTTGACGAATAGTTCCCTTAGGAAATGTTCAGCTATTAAGTTCAACCACTGACCAAGTTAATCAAATTTATTGTTTTTTGTTCTTTGATAGACATGTGTGAAAAGAATCCGTTTGGATATGGCACCAATAAGTGCTGATGTTCCTGATCATGCGGTTACTGGATGGACCGATGACGAGAATGATGCTAACCCTGCTGTTGCTGAGGTAATTTATTAAAACCCCATGCAAATAGCATTGTGAGTGATACAATCTTTGCCAGCAATGCAATTTCTGTGATTTTTCCGTTGTTGTCATCAAAACTTGAACAAATGTTGATTATCACTGAGTTACATCATATTTTGGGCCTCATGTCTTTGTATTATAATATAAAGGTGCCGACCATACAGGGTGATACTCAATCTTTGCAATCAGAAGAGAATGTAAAGCTACCACAATGTTTTATCGATCAGCTTTGACAGGTTTGATCAATTTCTGGCATTTACATCACTCTCCTTAAACATAAATGATGGAAATTTCCAGATGTGCAGTATGCCACTTTAAAAATATAGCAAGTTCCTACCCTTGTTATGACCGACAATATATATATATTTTTGAAACTTTGCACTGATATATAGTACCATGGGAACCCGTGCACCTGCGATTATAAGGTCTGTCAAACTTTTTTGTGGAGTTATCCCCGATTGGGCAATTTTGTTTGGTTTTTCTCGACTGGAACAGCCCACCTCTAGTTAAATCTGAGTTGGTCGTAGTTCCATGGTTCGGGAATTAGAGTACTATACACTTGTTTGTGAAACTAGTAACTCTATACCCACTAATTGATGGGCTTAGAATGATAAAAGTGACATATGAAACATTCCAAATTACCAACCAGTGTTCTTGCTGGCCAAAAAATTCTTTTGACCAATTTTTTACAAGTACATATATATACTAATTATATATACTAATACATATATATACTAATTATATATACTAATACATATATATACTAATTATATATACTAATACATATATATACTAATTATATATACTAATACATATATATACTAATTATATATACTAATACATATATATACTAATTATATATACTAATACATATATATACTAATTATATATACTAATACATATATATACTAATTATATATAATAATACATATATATACTAATTATATATACTAATACATATATATACTAATTATATATACTAATACATATATATACTAATTATATATACTAATACATATATATACTAATTATATATACTAATACATATATATACTAATTATATATACTAATACATATATATACTAATTATATATACTAATATATATACTAATTATATATACTAATACATATATATACTAATTATATATACTAATACATATATATACTAATTATATATACTAATACATATATATACTAATTATATATACTAATACATATATATACTAATTATATATACTAATTACATATATATACTAATTACATATATATACTAATTACATATATATACTAATTACATATATATACTAATTACATATATATACTAATTATTGTTTTCTGTGATTCAAGCATAAGAACCCTGCATTTAAAGGCCCATTTAATTTTCGTGTCTCTGATTTTTGTCCCCCGACGTTTCCGTCGGAGGACTATAGAAATGACCCTCGTCCGTCCATCCAAGATTGGGTACCTTCATGGTGTACATTGTACATGGTGGAACATTTTTGCCTTTTGGATGAGATTGGGTACCTTCAAGGTGTAATCAACTCCTCCTACAGTTTTAAACGTAGAGATTTTAAACTCTGGGATATTGTTCCTAACATGTTGATGATTTGCAACATCTATATAGCTAATAAAAAATATCATTTTTTCCATATTTTTGGTGGGTTTTCGACTTAGAAAATTTGGAACATTTTTGCCTTTTGGATGAGATTGGGTAACTTCATGGTGTAATCAACTCCTCCTACAGTTTTAAATGTAGAGATTTGAAACTCTGGTTTAATTTCTTTAACAAAGCGGCCATCAACATTTTTTTAAATTTCTTTAACAAAGCGGCCATCGACTTGCCACGTTGTCGGGGGACACTGTGGTCAGCCGACCTTTTATTGTTTTTATAGTGCCTTGAATTACAGTTTTAATAACAATCTATAACACTATGGCATAAAATATGATTAAAATACTATAATTCATCACCATTTGGAACGTCTGTGTCTCAGAAGGTGCCCATAGAGTAATAGAAAATAGCTGAAATCATAGAAACATTTCCCCCGTTTCGCTCCCAGAATGCAACAGAATTCAAACTAAGATTTTAAGATATTCCCCTTCCATTGAAAATAATAAGACTTTGTAGTACAGTCCATATGAAACTTAAGGAAAGAAAACACGTCGGAACCTCAACAAAAACAACATTTGCAGTTTTATATTACACCAGATATAGAGTTGATAATACAATGTTTTGGAGCTTCCTCTTTCAAATTGTATATAATATGGCATATCTCCTATATATTTTGAGACTTCCGTATATGTGTATATATATGTGTCCTCTATAGACTCTAAAACGGCTGGCTCGATTGAGCTCAAACTTCCCATCTAAGGGTAAAAACCCATGGGAATCGTCGTCGCGGCGTTTTGGAGAAGCTCTGAGCACTCATTCTCCACTCCCAATCATCAAAATCAATCGCGTTGATAGTTAAAGAGCGTTCCTATCCGCAGTGTTGTTGATAAAGATCTTCCATATTTGGGTTCGTTATCCCCTTTCGCATATCGCATTACGGCTTTTGTTTACGTTATATTATGCAGAGAGATTTATTGGAAGTCATAAGATACGGGAACAATACTTTTGAGTGCTTTCCTATGCGGAGAGATTTATTGGAAGTCATAAGATACGGGAACAATACTTTTACAATTGGATCAGACGCAGTTGATTTGCAATTCACCGTGTTGGGGGTGCATGGCGGGATTAATTGTCTGTCCGCTCTTTGCGGGGACTATTGACCATCTCGTAAGGGTGGACAACCTCTGTCAGGGGCTGCTCAATGGCCACTGGCAGGTTAAAAAAAATCATACCTCTTTAGGGACGGGCATCATAATTTCTCTTGATTAAAAAGGCAAAAATAACTCATTGGAAAACAAAAAATGCGTGTTGTGTGATTCTTATGTCTGTCGTTCCTAGGAACGGGGAAGTTTTTCATCGGGTCAGTTTTTCCGCCCGATGTACCGTAAATTAACTCATTGAAAAACAAAAAATTCAATTAAAATATTAAAAAAAATAATTTACAAAATGTCATGTTTCTGACCAACGCCGCCAGTGCTGGGCTAACCTAGTATTTTATATAATGTGATCTGGGGTTCAAAAATTAAGTAGGCCTTTAACATTGTATTAGAGTATGCCGCTTTGGTTTTCAATGAAATAATTTGTTCCAAAAACAAAATCATCTAAGCTGCTCCGATTTATTATTTCAGGATCGTTCTGTTGTCAATGCAGAGGACGCATTTGATGAAATGATGAGGGATAATGAGACCGCACATTCTCCACCTCCATCCTCTCAAGTTCAGAATGATATGATCTCTCCAGAGAGTTCAACTCAACACCAATCACAGAAAAATAACGGGACTACAGAGCCGCTGGTATGTATTGTATACCGGTGATTTAATATGTTCAAAGTACTACTTTGAATTGAGGCATGATATTATAGGTTAAAAATTATCATAAACATTGGGATCTTTTTGAGAGAATAATGATTGTGCATATCAAGTAAAGGAAACCTTGATACTGGCCATTCGCATGAATTACTGCAAACAATAAAGCTTTTACCAATTATATGTCAATGCATAATGATGCTTATTAATTCTGCACACAGGGACAGGGTACATGGCTTATTTTGCAGGATTGCACTAAATAGCAACTGAAAATATTGAACGGCTTTTGAATGAGATTGATGCAGTAAAGATTCATTTAAAATTTATTTTACCCCCATGACTGAAGGAAATGGTGGGTATACTCGATTACTGCGTCCGATCCTCCGTCCAAGTAGTTATCTCAACCACAGGTTGTCGGACAAGCCTGCAAATAGTGTGTCTGTCATTTGCAGAATGAGGTCCCCAGAGGGTGAATTTAGTGATGCTATCCCGCACAGCGGAAGATAAAATGCTATCCCACTCAGCAGAAGATAAAATACATATTCAAGGTGCCCAATGGGTGAACATCACCAACTTCAACTGGGAACTTCATTCTGATCCTAGGTCTGCCATAGCAGTTGATGGCCAAAGCAGAATGAGGTCCCCAGAGGGTGAATTTTGTAATGCTTGCCTGCTTTGCGGGATAGCGTCACTAAATTCACCCTCTGGGGACCTCATTCTGCAAATGACAGACACGCTATTTGCAGGCTTGTTGTCGGATCTCAAAGAAATTTGGTATGGATGTTCACCACTATGAGGACATTCAGAGGATGTTATCAGAATTTTATTTTATAGTGTGTAATAATCTGAAATAGGCTGTTTTCAAATATTGTTTTTTGTGTTTTTTTTTTAACCTAATTTTTGCCATTAAATTATATAGGGGTTATAATTAAGGCAGAACTATACGTTGAGTGTAGGGATTTTGTTACAGTAATGTCACTATGAATTTTGTTACAGTAATGTCACTATGAAGTTCCCAATATTTGATGATATTTCCAACTCAAAATGCACTTTCAAGTTGTTATTTTTCACTCAGTTGTAATTATATATAATAATCTCGGTATCCTAATATAATTACACAGTTTAAAGATATCGTACTGAATCACAATCTGTTCAGAAATCACTTTGTGATTCAGTATGATGCCTTTTGTGCCGAACTGCAATATAGACCTAAAAAATAATATGACGGCAGAAAAAGACTTACTGGTATTCCTATTATAATTCCCTACCTTTTGATGAATGGATCAACCATGTTTGGTCAATGACAGCAGAGATATCTTCCCTTAAACCATCGGAAATCAGATCAGCGAAAAATAATTTGTCTAACATGATTCTCGACCACTATCTTCCATTGGTCTCTAATGGCTTCGTGGGAGATAACTCCACTTGTGATAGCTTTACCTTGTTAATCCATATATCAAAATAAAGGGAAATATTCAAGGAATACGATGGTTGTATCGATGTATTCAATTTTCTTATATGATTGCCATCATTGTCTGTTTCGGGACCGGACAGAGTCTTGTTGTTTCGACCACTGTTTTCGTCCTGTTACCAGTACCAAGCTTGGACACTCATGATTATATTACACCAGCCAGTACCAGGCTTGGACACTCATGATTATATTACACCAGCCAGTACCAAGCTTGGACACTCATGATTATATTACACCAGCCAGTACCAAGCTTGGACACTCATGATTATATTACACCAGCCAGTACCAGGCTTGGACACTCATGATTATATTACACCAGCCAGTACCAAGCTTGGACACTCATGATTATATTACACCAGCCAGTACCAAGCTTGGACACTCATGATTATATTACACCAGCCAGTACCAGGCTTGGACACTCATAATTATATTACACCAGCCAGTACCAAGCTTGGACACTCATGATTATATTACACCAGCCAGTACCAGGCTTGGACACTCATGATTATATTACACCAGCCAGTACCAAGCTTGGACACTCATGATTATATTACACCAGCCAGTACCAGGCTTGGACACTCATGATTATATTACACCAGCCAGTACCAAGCTTGGACACTCATGATTATATTACACCAGCCAGTACCAAGCTTGGACACTCATGATTATATTACACCAGCCAGTACCAAGCTTGGACACTCATGATTATATTACACCAGCCAGTACCAGGCTTGGACACTCATGATTATATTACACCAGCCAGTACCAAGCTTGGACACTCATGATTATATTACACCAGCCAGTACCAGGCTTGGACACTCATGATTATATTACACCAGCCAGTACCAGGCTTGGACACTCATGATTATATTACACCAGCCAGTACCAAGCTTGGACACTCATGATTATATTACACCAGCCAGTACCAGGCTTGGACACTCATGATTATATTACACCAGCCAGTACCAGGCTTGGACACTCATGATTATATTACACCAGCCAGTACCAAGCTTGGACACTCATGATTATATTACACCAGCCAGTACCAGGCTTGGACACTCATGATTATATTACACCAGCCAGTACCAAGCTTGGACACTCATGATTGTATTACACCAGCCAGTACCAAGCTTGGACACTCATGATTATATTACACCAGCCAGTACCAAGCTTGGACACTCATGATTATATTACACCAGCCAGTACCAAGCTTGGACACTCATGATTATATTACACCAGCCAGTACCAAGCTTGGACACTCATGATTATATTACACCAGCCAGTACCAAGCTTGGACACTCATGATTATATTACACCAGCCAGTACCAAGCTTGGACACTCATGATTATATTACACCAGCCAGTACCAAGCTTGGACACTCATGATTATATTACACCAGCCAGTACCAAGCTTGGACACTCATGATTATATTACACCAGCCAGTACCAAGCTTGGACACTCATGATTATATTACACCAGCCAGTACCAAGCTTGGACACTCATGATTATATTACACCAGCCAGTACCAAGCTTGGACACTCATGATTATATTACACCAGCCAGTACCAAGCTTGGACACTCATGATTATATTACACCAGCCAGTACCAAGCTTGGACACTCATGATTATATTACACCAGCCAGTACCAAGCTTGGACACTCATGATTATATTACACCAGCCAGTACTTGTAGCCCGGCTGTGTAGCTATTGAGTTGGCTGATTTTTTTAGCTACTTCAAGAGTCTTCAATTCATATCATTTCATTTCATTTCAGAGGCACATTGATAACTCAATGTGTCATCCCTTCAACATATAGTTAACCCTTTACCCAACAAACCGGCCAAATAAAGCTTCAACAGCCTAAAATATCTTCGGTCTGTCTCAATAGAACCATACAAATATGGATATCATTGGAACCGGCTCCTTGACCACATTGTGATAGTTACAGTTATGCCCTGTGCCAATGCATTCTCTTATATATGCGAGTCGACCATAGGTCGCCTCGCATATATAAGAGAATGCATTGGCCTAACGCATTTAACACTTTTTACCATTTTTTCTTACATTCTTTAACAATTTTATAATTTTTAATGTGTTAAGCCAATGCATTCTCTTATATATGCGAGGCGACCTATGGTCGACTCGCATATATAAGAGAATGCATTGGCACAGGGCCCTTCTGTTGGGTAAAGGGTTAAATTAGGAGAAGACACATTACGTACAAAAACTCAATCAAGCAGGTCACTTCGGAGTTTGTTGAGGACCATGTCCTCCTCAATGGTCCTCCTCATGTCCTCCTCATGTCCTCCTCATGTCCTCCTCATGTCCTCGACCGAATGCTTTTAATCAGGCTTGGTCGGCAAGGTTATTAGCTCACCTGATTCAATGTTCAGTGATGACGAATCTTAGCTCACCTGATTCAATGTCCAGTGATGACGAATCTTTGGTCTCCTAATGAGTGTTGATTTTGATGAAGCTTTTGTCTCATAATGAGTGTTGATTTTGACGAAGCTTTTGTCTCCTAATGAGTGTTGATTTTGTTGATTTTGACGAAGCTTTGGTCTCCTAATGAGTGTTGATTTTGACAAAGCTTTGGTCTCCTAATGAGTGTTGATTTTGACGAAGCGTTGGTCTCCTAATGAGTGTTGATTTTGACAAAGCTTTGGTCTCCTAATGAGTGTTGATTTTGACGAAGCTTTGGTCTCCTAATGAGTGTTGATTTTGACGAAGCTTTGGTCTCCTAATGAGTGTTGATTTTGACGAAGCTTTGGTCTCCTAATGAGTGTTGAATTTTTTAATCCAGGGAATGACACCCGATCAGCAAGAGAGAATGGAACGAAATAAAAGGATAGCAATGGAGAAGAGAGCAAAGAGGCTAGGTAAGTTACAGTGTCGGTAAACTCTGGACCCTGTGCCAATGCATTCTCTTATATATGCGAGTCGACCATAGGTCGCCTCGCATATATAAGAGAATGCATTGGCCTAACAATTATTTATCATTTTTTTTAAATAAATGTTTCTTACAATTTTTAGGACATAAATTAAAAGACATCCATTACCCTGCAGGGAGCCCCACACATATATAGAAGCATATAGAAGAGTGTCATCTGCTCATGTTTGTCTGGGGCTCTGTATGGGTGAAATTATAAAATTGTTAAAGAATACAAGACAAAATTATTAAAATTGTAAAAAATTGTTAGGCCAATGCATTCTCTTATATATGCGAGGCGACCTATGGTCGACTCGCATATATAAGAGAATGCATTGGCACAGGGTAAACAAATCCCGACTTACGACTGGATTTGATATGGCGGGTCACATATATAACAATGGGTATATTACAAACCCAGGGATTCAGAGTCATTAACCCTTCCATGACTGGAGCTTCCTGAAATTTAGCGAAATATATAAGATAATGCATTGTCCTAACAATATTTACCTTGACCTTGTAAGCCAGTGCATTCTCTTATATTGAAAATGCACTGGCACAGGATCTTTAATGCACGGCTCCCGTAATTAAAGGTTTAACACCAATCAGAACTCACACTAAGATGAAAGTACCTAATCAAAATGAGATGTAAAGTACAGGTCTAATCAAAATGAGATGTAAAGTACTCAGAGTTAAGTCATTTGGGGGAAGAATTGTTTTTGTGTGGTTAGAGTGAAGTCACTTCATTAATCTAGTGTAGAAGAACAGACCGGAATAGTAGTACAGGGTGGACAAATTCTTAGATGTCTCAATATTCGAACGAGCCGATCATTGGCTATCAATCTGTTAACCCTCCCTTGGTACTTGCTGGTACATGAGTGTCCATAACTGTAAATTGAATTCAAAGTCAATGACATCCAGTTTTCGATATCTACCAGTACCAATACCGGTACATGTATAAGTATTAGTATTGGTACATGTACTACTAGTGGTAACTTTAGATGGGGTTCAGTGTCATGACATGGATACGTAATTGGCTGTTGCCAGCTGTGGCTTATAAATTTGTCAGTAAAAAGCTACAGCTTGTCACAGCTGGCAATTTTTATACGATTATGTCTGATTGAAATTGAAAAAAATAATAAACATACAGACCGGAATAAGCTCATACAGGGCGGCAATTTTCATGAAAAAAAATAAACATTGTAAACATACACGTATGTTTATTCGGGACACTAGAGTAGGCAAAAAAAGTTACTTATTTCAGGGAGAAGAATTTGATGTCTTTCGGGACACGGTTTGATATATTGTTTACATGTTGCTTATAGCTTTTGATCATATAAATAATTACTCGTGCTCTATTAAAACCTTTTTCGATGAACCCCAGACACCACCTTCGCTGTGAACACAGTATAGGCTGTGGTGCCATCAGTAGCCTCATGCTATGCCACATGTGGTATCTTAAAGAATGAGGTCCCCAGAGGGTGAATCGGGGGGGGGGGGGGGGGGGGGGGGGGAGTAGCATCACTAAATTCACCCTCTGGGGACCTCATTCTGCAAATGTCAGACACACTAAATTGAGGCTTGATTTGTATACATAGGGGGGGGGGGGCTTGATTTGTATACATAATACCTACTGGATCACACAAGATTGATTGTATTATTAAAGGTACTCAATCCAATCAGATGGTCCCCATATCGACAAGATACAACAACAACATTTCTTCAAAATACACTTTAGTTATCAGAATCGATTAATTGCAATAAAATAACGCTAACCACTGTCAACTATGGTATCAAATTCCCAAAACATGTTATTTACCAACATTTTGTTCAACGAAATATGGCTGTATTATCACTTGAGAATCACGAAATTTGGCCGTATTACCACTTGATTTTAGATTTATCCATCTTCACCTGCAATTTTGATTGAGACCGTCCTTTTGACAACATTTTACTGGACCACAAATAATTGCACATCTCGAGAAATAACAACTTCAAAAATTTATATCTGAGTTTTGATGGGTGGGTTCCTCGAGTCAAATATTTTTACCCCTGAAGCCAAAGAAATAGTAATTTAGGAGCGTTAATTCGGATAATGAATCTTTAAATAAATCTCACTCATTGCAGGGATAAGTGTGAATAGCAGCCCAGATTGTAAGCAAACTCCATCTCAAACCACGCATTCAGACTCGGTGATAAAGACAGTACAGGATGGTAAACCTTCGGACTCGGTGATAGAGACAATACAGGATGGTAAACCTCAGTCTAAACAGATAGGTTCTGAGGAGACATTTCCTGATGGACAATATATACCTTCATATATACCTTCTGAACAACAGGAAAATGTGACATTACTGGATGAGCATTCGGCAAATGGTGAAACAACTGAGCGAGGTGATTCGTCAATTCATCCTGTATCTAATATAAGCGAAGAAGTAGAAAAACCAGAGACCAAATCAAATGGTGAGAATGATGTGCGAGGTGATGCATCATATGTTCCTCATGTGTCTAAAATTAGCGAGGAAATAGAAACAGCAGAGACCAAGTCAAATGATGAGAATGTTGTACGAGGTGATTCATCAACTGTTCCACCTGTGTCAAAAATTAGCATGGAAATAGAAACGGCAGAGATCAAATCTATCGATGAGAATGTTGTGCGAAGTGATTCATCAGCGGTTCCTTCGGTGTCTAAAGTCGTCGAAGCACAAACATCAGAAATAAAATCAAATGATGAGATAGTTAGTGCTATGCCGACCGATGTTAATGGTCATAAAAGTGATTCACAGACTGTTTGTTCAGAAATTAATTCTGACTCTGAAGAGACTCAACGACCTGTTAGTGAAAATCAGGAGTCTCAGACTTTGAAGGAGAATGAGGAAATACACAAACCTGAGCCCATGGACATGTCTGTTGATACGAACAGCGAAATGTTGAAAGACAATGAACTCGAACAGATGTTTTCTGAAGATATGGATGGGTTCGATTGATAATAGGAACAAGCCTGCAAATAGCCTGTCTGTCATTTGTAGAATGAGGTCCCCAGAGAGTAAATTTAGTAATGCTATCCCGCACAGCAGTCTAGCACACCAATTCACCCCCAGGGAACCTCATTCTGCTTAAGCCTCATCTTCTGGGAAGTATCTATCGTCTCAAATTTTTTAGTAAAATTTTCCCTTATCTTCAGTTTTTATATCCCCTAATTAGCAGAAGAAAAAATGCACAATCGAGGAGACTAATGGGTGAACATCACCAACTTCAACTGGGGAACTTCTATCTGATCTTAGATTTTCCATAGCAGTTGAGACCTAAGCAGAATAACGTCCCCAGAGGGTGAATTTGGTGATGCTAGCCCACTCTGTGGGATAGTATCACTATATTCACCTTCTGGGGACGTTATTCTGCATATGACAGACACATTACTTGCAGCCTTGATTTTGAACATACTGAATATGGATACATAATCAAGTTCAACCTGGTGCTATAACCCTTTACCCAACAAACCGGCCAAAACCGGCCAAATAAAGCTTCAACAGCCTAAAATATCTTCGGTCTGTCTCAATAGAACCATACAAATATGGATATAATTGGAACCGGCTCCTTGACCACATTGTGATAGTTACAGTTATGCCCTGTGCCAATGCGTTGGCCTAAAAAAATCTTTTTTTAACACTTTTTACCATTTTTTCTTACATTCTTTAACAATTTTATAATTTTTAATGTGTTAAGCCAATGCATTCTCTTATATATGCGAGGCGACCTATGGCCGACTCGCATATATAAGAGAATGCATTGGCACAGGGCCGTTCTGTTGTGTAAAGGGTTAATTTAGCCTTTTCAGATATTCTTTCTCAAAAGTTGCTTGCAGAAGGAGCCCTTCTAATCACAATATTTATTGGTCAAATTGTTTTCAACCTATAGTTTGGCAAGGTCAATTCGCAGGCAGGTTGTCTAACAGTCCTCGAAATTTAAACAATTCCGTGTTATATGCCATGGCAACATGTGGAATCTAATAGGCCACAACACTAAATTTGCAGTGGGACATTTTTCCTAATTTCAAGGGCTGGATGATACCAAGTTCCTCTGGATAACATTGTTTAAATTATTATACAATATGCATTTTGAACATAAAATCATGCAGTCAAACTGAGTTTACATGGCATGCTCCAGACATAATTCCTGAGCATGGAATATAATCTGTGGTGCTATTGTCTGACATGTGATGCCGAATCAAAATAAAATGAAGCCTTGTTTCCCCTGTCCCAAATGACTGTGTCCAACCTGCTGACCCTATTATATTTATTAGGCTTGGGGGGGGGGGGGGGGGGGGGAATTAGTTCTCTCCGAGCACCCAGTACTAATAAGAAAAAGGATCAATTTATTTATTTTGAGAGTATATTTAAACCATAGCAAAAAAAAACCTCTGTTTTTTGTTGTTTTGTTTCACAGTGCAGTGAAAGTTGAGTTATTAATTTTGTCTGACTGGAAGCACATGCTTTTGATTTGGTTTTCGCATGTTATGAACAGTGTAATCTACTTCTACTGCTTCTTTTCTTAATTATTAAAACAGTTATCAGATCCTTTTAGTATATATCACATGTTAGAGTATACAGTAATGCTCTAATTAATCAACTTCTTAACCCTTTGAGTGCAGGGGCCCTAAACCTACAAAATAAGTCTGTTAAAGAATATAAGAATAAATTATTAAAATTGTGATAAAAAAAAAATTGTTAGGCCAATGCATTCTCTTATATATGCGAGGCGACCTATGGTCGACTCGCATATATAAGAGTATGCATTGGCACAGGGTATATGGGTATATATAAAACTGAAAATTGTGTTAATCTCAAATTTTATCTTTTTAAATTTATCCAAAAACAATTCAAATGGAAACACTGTTCGTCCCTCCATTTTTAGGGGAAACAAAGCTTAAGTTTAATTTGGCCTAATCGCTAATCAGGGACCAGCCTAGTATAGAGGTTGACTTGGGAGAGGACCAGCCTAGTATAGAGGTTGACTTGGGAGACATCTCCACAAAAATGTGCCACTTCTCGCTATTTTTGTCATGGAAAAGTGACTTCTCTCTCATATACTAGTATTCATATGTCCCCCAACAGCATGTTTAAAGTATATTTATTTATTATATTGGTGTTCTTACTCACTATGGTTTTATAAATTGGATTTTTTGTTTTATAATACTTATTGAATCATAGAAGGGTGATGTTGGGGTGTAACTTAAACTTGTCCACTTCTCTTTAAATAACCAAACAGGAGGAAGTGACTTCTCCCAATTCAAAACCTCCAGAGTGGTGCCTGGGCCTAATGATATAATCCATAGATACAACACAATATTTATTTTTATTAATCTTTCCACTGCTGTCAATCAAATACTTATAAGCAATCTATTCAACCAGTCCGCAACTGAGCTAGCCGGTTGTTCACTGCATTAAAAATTCTAATGTCATCAGTGTTCACCCTAATTTGGATATCCGTGCATAGTAAAAAACATTGTTTGAAAAATGCCGATTTAACACTGAATGTATGCAGTGCATACATTCAGTGTTAAATCGGCTTTTTTCAAACAATGTTTTTGTTGCCAAATGATAATGTACTGAATTTGCGATTTCTGTACTGATCAACATTGGAAATATATATTTATGACTTCGATATTGTCTTTAATTTTGCGTAACACTGTTTTTCACATTTAAAGAGAAGAATAGTATGTTCTTGTGTGTGTAAACCAGCACAGACCATAAAATAAATTAATATATTAGAGGAGAAAACTGTCTCCAAGCAACCGCTATGTTCCACACCTTAATGCTGGCTGTGTGATCATTCATTGCAGAAGGTGTAGGGATATATATCACATCCACTATGAGTTTGACAACAGATTTAAGATTCTGATGCACGTTGTGTTCTCTAATTATACCACATTTATTTCTTGAATATCATTGATGGTATAATTACCATAATTGTGACTTAATTCTGATAAAAAGGTGTCAATTTCTGAAAGCATGTTTTAATTTGTCATTAATTATCAGAGATTTTTTATATTCTTATACTTTTAATAAATTTAGTTATCCTCCCATACATTCTTGTATTCATTTCTTAGTTAACCCCTTCTATACGAAATAGTCATTCACTTAGGAAAAATGAGCTACCAGTGTTTAGAATTAAGAATAGCTAATATTAGTCATAAAACTTCATATGGATCTTCAGGATGACCTCTAGATGGGAGCCATAGATTTTTTTCCAAAATTCATTCAAAAACTTGGCTGCCAGCGGTCATCTTGGATTTCATATTTGAATCCATCGGCACTCCCTGCAGCCCGCATTTATTGAATTGTTTTAGTAATTTACAGGCATGATTAGGATTGTCTCTAGATGGGAGCTATAAAATATTAACAATTTTCTATGAAAAACATGGCCACCAGCAGTCATTTTGGATTTTACTCTTTGTTTGACTAAATACTTTGGCACACCCTACAGGCCACATCCCTTATCCGATCATCACCAAACTTCATGTGGATCTTCGGGGTGACCTCTAGAAGGGAGGCAACATTTTTTCTGAAATTTGTTTTTTTTTTAAACATGGCCAACAGCAGCCATTTTGGATCTCAAATTTTAATCCATCAGCACACCCTGCAGCCCGCATATATCGAAGAAATGTTTTGAAATTTACAGGTATGATTAGGATCAATTCTAGATGGGAGCTATCGAATTTGACTGATTTTCAATGAAAAACATGGCCGTTGGCAGCCATCTTGGATTTTACTCTTTGTATGCATAAATCCTTTGGCACACCCCACAAACCACATCCCTCTATTGATCATCACTAGACTTCATATGGACTTCGGGGTGACCACTAGATTGGAGCCATTACATTTTTATGAATTTTGTTGAAAAACATGGCTGCCTGTGGCAATCTTGGATTCTAATTTCTTTATATTTATTCATGTTGACATCTAGTATTACTTAGACATTTAACTTTCCACATGCTCAATTGCTCCATTGACTTTAACACATGAAATTATCCCCTCTCCAAGTTGAGCTACAGTATTATTGAAACTTTAATTTGGTTGTTACCAAAGAAGCCATCATTGAAATATTCTAAAATCTATATAGTCTGAATGTTTTCCTACAGATAAATTTGTTTTCATTGAATCATTCTGATTTGTGAAAGACCGTGAGAATGTCAGTTTGAGAAAAAAATCAATACTTTTGCTTAAAAGTATCGCTTGCCGCCACCAACATCATGACATTATAGCAGGACCACTTATACAATGTATCTAGGATGATATCAGTTGAGCAAAAGGATAAAATCATGATACGACTGAAAGGGAACCTTTTTTATTGAAAAAAAAGTATATCTTAAATGACCTTTCAGTGTGCACAAGTTATGGTTCTGGATTTGGTTTGTACAAGAAGGACTATTGAATAGAATAGATCTTTGAATGATTAAATTTATTGCACTTGCCACATTCTATAACCATTGACACAATGACATCTAATATGATGTGTTAATACATTATAACCCACAGATAGCATTCAAACCCAATTTTTTTAATTTTTATCATAGTATAAATCAATAATACAATTGGAAAGGAAACTAACATAACATACTTTAGAGGTACTCAATCCGATCAGACGCTCCTAAATTACTATTTATTTGGCTTTGGGGGTAAAAAATATTTGATTCGGGTCGAGGAACATACCCATCAAACTCAGAGTGATTAGATATCAATGTTTGAAGTTTGTTATTTCAATTGTTTGTGGGTCAGAAACACGTGTTCAAACAGATGGTCTTGCATATAAAGATGGATAACTCTAAAATCAAGTGGTTATTATTACCACTTGATTTTAGAGTTACCCATCTTTATCTGCAAGACAGTCCATTTGACCTCGTGTTCTGGCTCACAAACAATTGAAATGACAAACTTCAAAAATAGATATCTGATCACTCTAAGCTTTGTTGGGTATGTTCCTCGACTCGAATAATTTTTTTTTTACCCCAAAGAAATAGTAATTTAGGAGCGTCTGATCGGATTGAGTACCTTTAATATTTAAAATGAGAAATCATGTTTTTATAATAGAAAAATAACCAAATTTGTGTTGAGGGCATCCTAGGGCTGTAATGATACACTTGGTCATGATACAATACAAATCAATACAATACGTTATTAAAACCTCAATTCGTATAACAGGTAATCAGTAAACCTGTGTATGGATAACAATTCTATCAAAAGTCACACATTCTTACTTATCAACACAATGATAATCCGCTAGAATGATTACTTTCTTAATCAGTTGACAATACTTTGTGGTTTTGAAATGACAGTAGAAAATCAGTGCCCATTTATTTCAATATACCTGGATCTATTTTAGTTTTTGCTGTTCCCATCGATGCACATTTTTATTGTTATTTTGTCCAACTCGAAATATGTCAGTTATTTTGTATGTATGTTAAATATTTTTGTTTAAAGGCCCACTTAATTTTCGAATCAACAGATCACATTATATACAATATATTCCATATTATATACCATTATATACAATATATTCCATATTATATACCATTTGAAAGAGGAACCAAATATAGATATATTCCACCAGAATACGGAACAACTGTGGCCTTGGAGCGTCCACCAAGTGATAGAAATTCTCAAATTCATTCCAAAACTCCCCTCTTGTCAATCCAGAATGCATCAGAATTCAAACTAATAGATAGAGTTATTCCCCTTCCATTGAGAATAATAGACTTTATAGTACAGTCTGGATCAAAATTAATCACAGAACACACCTCAGTACCTCGACAAAAACAATATGTTCCCAGTTTAATCGACCGGATCAGTTGATAATACAATGTTTTGGAGCTTCCTCTTTCAAATGGTATATAATATGGAATATGTTGTATATAATGTGATCTGGTGGTTCAAAAATTAAGTGGGCCTTTAAGTATCGGTTTTCTCAATGATCTCATATTTTGGTTTTTAATTTTGGCCAAAGTTCCTGAAAAATGGCCATACTAATTCAAATTTGGAAGAAAAAAAGGGAAAACGCGACATTCCAGAGATGTAGAAGAAAAAAAACCCCGAACTGCATTTAGTTCTCTTTTGCCATTTCATGCCATTCCACATAAATGGAATTTATTAAAGTCAAATATACGTTCTATTTCATTAAGAAATTCTTTCAAAAAGACAGTCAAAGACTGTGGGGTCGCTCACCAGACTGCAAAGACCGATGAGACTGGGACTCTGGAGACCACAATAGTCAGAACTTTTCATAATCACTTTGAAAGAAGTAGATCTAAACACGATATGTGGCTAGAGAGGCTTCAGTAGTGTACAGTGGATAACTTCAAGGTGAATATCCACCTTGAAATTACCCACTGTACACTACTGATCACCCCCCTCCTCCAGCTCAACAAATCCCCTCGCGACCAGGCTCCAGACTCTTGGGTTGGAATTTCACAACCGACATCTCAAACTTTCTCAATTTTTTGAAATTTCCAATCTCACAAGCACCTTTTTATAAAACCATTTAGACATGTTTGAAGCCCATTTATCCATGGACCCAAAACACCATACATGTATGTCAGATTAATCAGTTAGGTAGTTCCAAGGAAGATGTTTTGATGAATTTGGTATTTCAATGATTTTTTAAACACAAAAGTGTTAACTCCCCATAGCCCCGTCATTTCTTAACAGGTTGACCTGATGTTAACAAATCTAAATATCAGTCACTAAAGGATACTATATGTTAGCTAAATAGTCCAACCTCTCTTGAGAAGACAATTTAAGAATGACTATAGAGACATACAGTTATGTCCCTGGTCCCACCCTATTTAACATGGTGACCACATCTGAATAAATTTGAATACCAGACACCAAAGAACCCTTCATACTAAATATCAGTAAAATAGACCTGATGGTCCTTGTGGTGGAAGCATGTTAAAATTAGTGGCTATTTCGGTCGAACAGTTTAACCCGAAGTAGGAAAATATGGACTGTTACTGGTTGAAAATTCAAATCTACAGCCTCATTGCCCCAACCCAGGCAGCTTAGAAATCAAATGGAATCTATATATTATTATACCAGTATCAAACAGCATACATACATTATGCCCTTATTTGAACAAATGTGAATCCCCATCTATGAGATCCATTCATCTAGAAATTTCAAACGGAGATTTTAAGAGTTGAAGAAAACTGATTTTCCTCAAAAGTTTCCTAAAAATGACCTCACGTTGACAAATCTGAACCCCACTCACCAAAGGACCCTCCATACCAAAAGCTAAATAGGCCTGATGGTTTTTGAAGAATTACTATGGAGGGAAAGAGTTATGGCCCTGGCTTCTCACCTATATGACCTGATGAACTCATTTGAACAAATCTGAATGTGAGTCAAAATATATAAACCCATTCGGTCTTTAATATGTATGTGGAGAAGAAAAAAATTGATGGATGGATGGAGACATCCCAAAAGGGATGGATGGGAGGACATACTGACAGACAAATTCAATCCAATATACCCCTCCCACCAGTTTTCTTTGCAAATCAGGGTATAATGAGTACAAGTGGATAGGTGGTGGTTAAGAATATAATAGTGGAACAGCCAAGCCTGAATATAGTGTCTGACTTTTGCAGAATGAGGTCACTAAAGGGTGAATTTAGTGCTGCAATCCTGCAAGGTGGGCTAGCATCACCCAATTCACCCTCTGGGGACCTCATTATGCTTAGGCCTCAACTGCTATGGGAGACATAGGAACAGATTGAAGTTGTCCAGTTAATTGGTGATGTGCACCCATTGGGCACTTCAATTATCAATTTTATCTTCAGCAAATTAGGGGATATAGAAACTGAACAGAAGGGAAAAAGTAAGTAGAAATGTCAATTTAAGACCCTGTATACTTCCCTGAAGATGAGGCCTAAGCAGAATGAGGTCCCTGGAGAGTGTATTTGGTGATGCTAGCCTACAGTGCAGAGTGTGCAGAGTAGCATCACCAAATTCACCCTCTGGGGACCTCATTCTGCAAATGTCAGACATACAGCATTTTGTTTTGATATGAAGTTAATGATACACACAGAGCATGAATGTTTACTCCTACCTGTCAGCCAGCTAGATAACATCTGAATTGATGACTGTGTTATTAACTCTTTCTGTCTGGGGCTAATACCATACTCTATGGATGTACAATGGTGTCAGTTTTTCTAATTAATTTTTTCTTGACTGCAGTGGGTGCAGGGGCGGCGCAGATTGGGGGGGGGGGGTGTGATAGTGGGGACAGGGGTGTGGAGGGGTGAGGAGGGGAATGGGGTGTTTTGTGTCTAAAAAAATACAAAAAATCAGGGGTTAAAATGAAAAAAATATTTTTGTATTGTTCATTTTGAATTTTGAATTTTTTATTTTATTTTTTTTAAGTTATGTTCCTGACACGGCCCCTATTTGACACACTGACCCCATTTGAACAAATCTGAACCCCAGTCACATAAGGACCCACCATACAAAATATTAGCTAAATCGGCCTAATGATTCTGGAGAAGAAGTCGTTCTAATAATTACTAGGGAGAATAGAGTTATTTCCCCGATTCTGCCCCTATTTGACCCAGTGACCCCATTTGAACAAATCTGACCCCCAGTCACCCAAGGACCTTCCATACCAAACATAAGCTAAATGGGCCTGATGGTTCTTGAAAAGAAGTTGTTTTAAGAATTACTATGGTGGGAAAGAGTTATGGCCCTAGCTTCGCAACTATTTGACTCGGTGACCTTATTTTAACAAATCTGAGTCTGAGTCAACCAGGGAACATCCACACCAAATATGAACCCATTTGGCCTTAGGATACTGGAGAAGAAGATGATTCTTGACGGACAGACGGACGACGAGTGATGACTATAGCTCCACCGGAGACTTTGTCTCAGGTGAGCTAAAAAGCGTCTTGCAGACTCTATTGTAGAGACATATCCTCAAACAGTTCAATGCAGTAACACCTTTTGTCCCGACTGCAAAAATTAGTTTAAGAATTAGTTTACGCTTAAGATTACGCTTTTCACTGAAAACAAAAAACAACCTACCATTCCAATTAATATGTCTTTTGTTTATAGCACAGTGACTCAGCAGTGATGTATGTGTAGCTGAAGTGGCCTATGGGTGGGACAGGAAGACGACTGAATAGTCATATCCCTCCCCATCAGATATCTATGTTTGTTCTATATGTATTGTTATATTTTTGTTCATGTATAGTTATCTGATGAATAAATTAATTTGAATTTGGCCAAAAAAATATTCATACCATATCTTATTCAGATCCAACAACTGGTGTTTGAGATATCTGCTCGTACAGACAGAAAAACAGAGGGATAGATGTCCCGACGGAGGGGATTAGGTCAATCCAGTATACCCCCCCCCCCATTCTCTTCGAGAGTGGGGGCATAAAGACGGGCATATAAAAATCAGACAAGTTCTGTGTACGAAACAATTATGTCTTTGGAACAAACACCTGTCAATCAACCTTCCAGTTGAAGAAAAACTTCATCAGGTCAGGCGCGTCCTGAATTCCACTATTATAGTGGTATATGACCAGGTCAGGCGCGTCCGGAATTCCACTATTATAGTGGTATATGACCAGGTCAGGCGCGTCCTGAATTCCACTATTATAGTGGTATATGACCAGGTCAGGCGCGTCCTGAATTCCACTATTATAGTGGTATATGACCAGGTCAAGCACGTCCTGAATTCCACTATTATAGTGGTATATGACCAGGTCAAGCGCGTCCTGAATTCCACTATTACAGTGGTATATGACCAGGTCAGGCGCGTCCTGAATTCCACTATTATAGTGGTATATGACCAGGTCAGGCGCGTCCTGAATTCCACTATTATAGTGGTATATGAGCAGGTCAGGCGCGTCCTGAATTCCACTATTATAGTGGTATATGACCAGGTCAGGCGCGTCCTGAATTCCACTATTATAGTGGTATATGACCAGGTCAGGCGCGTCCTGAATTCCACTATTATAGTGGTATATGACCAGGTCAGGCGCGTCCTGAATTCCACTATTATAGTGGTATATGACCAGGTCAAGCACGTCCTGAATTCCACTATTATAGTGGTATATGACCAGGTCAGGCGCGTCCTGAATTCCACTATTATAGTGGTATATGACCAGGTCAAGCACGTCCTGAATTCCACTATTATAGTGGTATATGACCAGGTCAGGCGCGTCCTGAATTCCACTATTATAGTGGTATATGACCAGGTCAAGCACGTCCTGAATTCCACTATTATAGTGGTATATGACCAGGTCAGGCGCGTCCTGAATTCCACTATTATAGTGGTATATGACCAGGTCAGGCGCGTCCTGAATTCCACTATTATAGTGGTATATGACCAGGTCAAGCACGTCCTGAATTCCACTATTATAGTGGTATATGACCAGGTCAAGCATGTCCTGAATTCCACTATTATAGTGGTATATGACCAGGTAAGGCGCGTCCTGAATTCCACTATTATAGTGGTATATGACCAGGTCAGGCGCGTCCTGAATTCCACTATTATAGTGGTATATGACCAGGTCAAGCACGTCCTGAATTCCACTATTATAGTGGTATATGACCAGGTCAGGCGCGTCCTGAATTCCACTATTATAGTGGTATATGACCAGGTCAAGCACGTCCTGAATTCCACTATTATAGTGGTATATGACCAGGTCAAGCACGTCCTGAATTCCACTATTATAGTGGTATATGACCAGGTCAAGCACGTCCTGAATTCCACTATTATAGTGGTATATGACCAGGTCAGGCACGTCCTGAATTCCACTTTATAGTGGTATATGATCAGGTCAGGGAAATCCTGAATTCCACTATTATAGTGGTATATGACCAGGTAAGGCGCGTCCTGAATTCCACTATTATAGTGGTATATGACCAGGTCAGGCGCGTCCTGAATTCCACTATTATAGTGGTATATGACCAGGTCAAGCACGTCCTGAATTCCACTATTATAGTGGTATATGACCAGGTCAGGCGCGTCCTGAATTCCACTATTATAGTGGTATATGACCAGGTCAAGCACGTCCTGAATTCCACTATTATAGTGGTATATGACCAGGTCAGGCGCGTCCTGAATTCCACTATTATAGTGGTATATGACCAGGTCAGGCACGTCCTGAATTCCACTTTATAGTGGTATATGATCAGGTCAGGGCAATCCTGAATTCCACTATTATAGTGGTATATGATCATTACTGTTTTGTGAATTTGATAAAAGAGGGATAATCCAAAATCATGATACAATACAAATCAATACAATTATGGTTATCGAGTATAATCTTAAAGGTACACAATCCGATTCCATGGTCCCTGGATCATCAGATTCCAATAACAACAGCATTTCTTCAAAAGAAACTTTAGTTATCTCGATTAATTTCCAAAAAATAATGCTAACCACTGTCAATTCTAGTATAAGATTTTCCAAAATGTGTTATATAATAACATTTGGTTCAATGCAATTTGTTATTGAGAGTATGTCGGTCGGCTTGTCTAATATGTGAAAAATAAAAAGATTTCAAAAATTGATATCTGATAACTCTGAGCTTTGATGATTGGGTTCCTCAACTGGAATCAAATATTTTTTACCCCCGAAGCAGCCCGAAGAAATAGTAATTTAGGAGAGTTAGTTTTTGATCTTTAATGGCTAAAAGTAAACATTGAAATGGTGTATTACAATAAAACCTCTCCAAACCGAGCACCCTTCGGACTGACCATTTTGTTAGGTTTAGAGATGTGTTCAGTTTATAGAAAATGGTGCCATCATGAAGCCGCCTTTACAATGCATGATCCAGATACAAATTTATTCAATTTTATTGATATAACTTTGATAAACAACACAATAACAAAAATATTTATATGAAACTAACGATGCAAATGTATAGATAAAAATATAAAAGAAATACAAAGACCGACTTTATGATAATTTGTTGCAGTTTTTAATAATGTCACTGGTCAACATTGATCCATGGTTTTACTAAGCTCTTTCTATGGCAAAGATTGTGGATCATTTTAAAACTTTAATGTCCTTTCGGAGTTCAATGCTTTGTGTGAAGTCTGACAGTTCAATCATTCTGGATGCAAATGTTTTGGTGACAAAGTTACCAAAGTTACAACTGTAATGTATTAACTGTAATGTATTAACTGTAATGTATTAACTGACTCAGTGATGTAATGATAATTTAACTGAATTCTCAATTTTTCACTGACAGTACGAAACAAACATAGCAGTATCTAATCAGACAACTGTTAATGTGGGGCTTACGGGGAAAAATCTTCAGTGTACAATCAACACACAATCATTTTGACAAGCCTCGAAATAGTGTGTTTGACATTTGCAGAATGAGGTCCCCAGAGGGTTAATTTAGTGACGCTATTCCCACATGGCTGGCTAGCATGCATCACCAAATTCACCCTCTGGGAACATCATTCTGCTTTGGACTCAACTGCTATGGGAGACCTTGGATCAGATTGAAGTTTCCCACTTGAAGTTGGTGATGTTCACCCATTTGTCACCTTGATTATATAATTTATCTTCTGCAAATTAGAGGATATAGAAATTGAACTAAAGAGACTATAGATACTTCCCAGAATATGAGGTCTAAGCAGAATGAGGTCCTGATTCGTGAATTTGGTGATGGTAGCCCGCTGTGCAGGGTAGCATCACTAAATTCACCCTCTTTGGACCTCATTCTGCAATTGTCAGGCACACTATATCCAGGCTTGTTCAGGCCGCATGTTGAACTTATTATCTGAACATTCCCCGATGAACTGCTCGTCACTGAGTATTTAGCGATCAAAGGGTGATGAAGCATTATCTTCTCGGTGCACTTGAGCACCAGAGGTGAGTATTTCACATGACGTTAAAGCCACATCGTGATTTGTATTCCAACTACACCTAATAATATTCGCTTCTGAATTTGTCCTGGTATTGAAATTTGTCAATAAATACCCGAATTACCTTTTTACAAACATTATGTGGCAAGCTGACAGATAAGGCAGTCCATTTCCCACTTGCATATTTGTAAACCCACCGCACGCGCACGTAGCCCGACTTCCGGCAGGCCAGTTGACGTCAGACATTTGAGGCGAGCGGTCACGTTATTGTCAAAGAGAGAGATTTAAGCCTTCGTTGTAAGTGAGTTAAAGATTTAAGGCCTGTCAAAAGCCGGGAAGACGGGCACGTGCAGTGGGTAGTGTATGGTTTGTGTCATTGTGTGATTTCATGTAAATATAACATTGAATTTGAACCATTGAACTCTCTTTATTTCGAGGCAATTCCATAGCCGTTTAAGATGCGGCCAAACCCCTCCCCTCCAGATAATTGGGCCTATATGAGGCGGCGAACGCTACATTGGTGGCAGCAGGTGGGATATATGGAAGTTTGATGTTATTTTGTCCCAATATTCTACATTCGCCGATTTTTTCTGCTGAGCTCTCATGAAAGAGCCAGACTCCAGCGAAATAGCCACAGACTCTCGTGAAAGAGCCACAGACTCTCGTGAAAGAGCCAGACTCCTGTGAAAGAGCCACCGACTCCCGCGAAAGAGCCAGACTCCAGCGAAAGAGCCACAGACTCCCGTGAAAGAGCCAGACTCCCGTGAAAGAGCCACAGACTTCCGCGAAAGAGCCACAGACTGGTGGAAGAGCCAGAGATTGTCGTGGAAGAGATACAACTCCCGCAAAAGAGCCAGAGCTCCCGTGAAAAAGTCAGTCTCCCGGAAAGAGGCAAAGACTCGCATGGAAGAGCTACAGAAGGAGCTCAGAGAAAGAGCACACGACTCCCCCAAAGGAGGGATGGATTCCCGTGGAAGAGTCGGAAACTCCAAAGAAAGAGTCCGAACAAAGAGCTGACAACTTGAAAGAGTCATGGCCTCCAACAAAAGAAATCAGCTAACTGTGCTTGAAACTCTGGAAAAAGAGTTTCCAACCCCATCAAAAGAGCCGAGGAAAAGAGTTGATGTCACCAGAAATAACACTCAAGACTCGGACAACGAGCTGTTGACTCAGCAGTATTTAAGTGAAGAGTCAGACCTATACGAAACTGATGTGGAGCAGCAAAGATTGTTTTCTCGGAGGAAAAGAGCTGATAACCGAGGCTCCAGGAGCAAGCAACCGAAAACGGACTACTCAGAGACCGACAGTGAACCTATTGATGGGTCTAGTGATGAACCTACCCTAGTTCCAACAAGTGATGGTTGGTATCGAAGCAAAATTCCTCCATCATATGAATCTATCATGGAACCAGGTTATCAGAACTGCAAGAAGTGTAACCAACTGCCCGCCAAGGAATCGTTGTGCCTTGCAGCAGAGAAAATGCAAGAAGCTGAAAGAGGATATGTAACTGACATTGAGAAATGTAAATATGCCGTAGGAGAGAGAGAAACCACATTAGAACATCGGGAGCTACACAGCGAAACAGAGAAGAGGAAACAATTACAGGCCTGCGAGTATGGGTATAGCCCATGTAACTTTGTCAAGACAAAAGATGGAATTCACGAAGAGACAGTTGTCAGACAAAGAAATATTAGACCTAATTATTATGCGCCAATGGGGGTGCCATAGTCGACCATCAGATTAATTGGTGCCTCCGTGCTGGTGCGAAGACTCAGCTGAAACTCACAAAGTAGAATGCCTCCACATGAGCAGAACACTACATTGAATTATGGTGACCGAAATCACACCAGCCTAGAATGTAACTGTGCAAGCCTGCCAAGTTATAGTCGTCATGAATCGCCCCTATATGACAGTGGTACTTTGCAGCACAATGCGGAATCTGATATGTTTGTGCCCAGGGTACCTGCTAATCAGCCTCTTCAACATGCTATACCGACAGACAGGCAGCAGGACAACTACAAAAGAGCCACATTCGACCTGTGAATCTACAAGGGCAAAGTGATAGGCATGATGAAGTGCCTATTCCCCTCAACTGTCGAGAACAGCGAGGTCTGAAAAATAAAATACATGCAAGTGGACCTTTCAGTTCTACACCAGCACTCGCTAGCGGTCCTCAGGTTGCAGCCAGACTGCACCCTAGACTGGAATCCACTGTCTGGATGGATCTCAATAGAGGGTCTGAACCTCACAACATTCACCATAGCTATGCAGCTCACAGAACTCTTCGGAAACAGAGGGTTACAGTCAATAGAACTGAAGTTGAAGACATGGTACCAGTCAGAAAGAAATACTCTCACTGCAATCAGCCCGGGTCAAATGTTAGTCATGCCTATGGGTATGCAGATGGACGATTGGTTGAATTCGAAGCGAGAAAGGAGCCCCCAAGAACTAAAAGATTGGAGCCGGATGAAACGAAGTACACCAACAATAACATGCAATCAAATAGAAGAGACTTGTCACGTGCCTCCCACAGACGAAGTCGGTCACCAGAGAGAAGCGACTTGTCACGTGCCTCCCGCAGACGAAGTCATTCACCAGAGAGGAGACAGAGTTCTAGAGATTGCTCTCGCAGCTGTTCAGGATGTAAATCGATAACCCCTGCAGTTCCAGAAAGGAAAAGTCGCATTTGTTCTGTGATCATTCGGAGATCACCACGAGGATCTCATCATGTTGCAAATCCTCAAAGAAACTCCAGTATTGGCCCTGAGCCAGCTATACATATTGAAGAGCCTACGGATGACAGTACGAGAGATGTTACGTCGGAAGCTAGTGATGTGCCAGAAACGAAGGATGCAACAGTTCAATGTCAACCGGGTGATGTGCATATCACAACCAAGATCCGAAGTGCTGATCGGCTGCAAGAAGTAGAAACTACGTTCATGGAACGTCACTCTATGGATTGCTTGGAGTTCCACCGGTTGCTGTGGAGTTTGTCTGTTCCTCTGATGCCAGATACCCATGGAGAGTCTGGCTGAAATGAATACTGCTACTGGAAGGAGTGTTGCGGGCAGTTGAAAGCATTCCTGCCTTACGTGAGCTGAATTACTCATCCTAAGGGTACTGAAAGAAGTCTGGAACGACCTTTCTTATGTTGATGAATACAGAATGCGGGACGTATTCTTGAGGAAAGGGAGCGATGTGGAAGAGCCACAGACTCCAGTGGAAGAGCCACAACTGCTGCAAAAGAGCCAGAGCTCCCGTGAAAAAGTCAGTCTCCCGGAAAGAGGCAAAGACTCGCGTGGAAGAGCTACAGAAGGAGCTCAGAGAAAGAGCACACGACTCCCCCAAAGGAGGGATGGATTCCCGTGGAAGAGTCGGAAACTCCAAAGAAAGAGTCCGAACAAAGAGCTGACAACTTCGCTGAAAGAGTCATGGCCTCCAACAAAAGAAATCAGCTAACTGTGCTCGAAACTCTGGAAAAAGAGTTTCCAACCCCATCAAAAGAGCCGAGGAAAAGAGTTGATGTCACCAGAAATAACACTCAAGACTCGGACAACGAGCTGTTGACTCAGCAGTATTTAAGTGAAGAGTCAGACCTATACAAAACTGATGTGGAGCAGCAAAGGTTGTTTTCTCGGAGGAAAAGAGCTGATAACCGAGCCTACAGGAGCAATCAACCGAAAACGGACTACTCAGAGACCGACAGTGAATATACAGATGGGTCTAGTGATGAACCTACCCTAGTTCCAACAAGTGATGGTTGGTATTGAAGCAAAATTCCTCCATCATATGAATCTATCATGGAACCAGGTTATCAGAACTGCAAGAAGTATAACCAACTGCCCACCAAGGAATCGTGCCTTGCAGCAGAGAAAATGCAAGAAACTGAAAGAGGATATGTAACTGATATTGAGAAATGTAAATATGCCATAGGAGGGAGAGAAACCACATTAGAATATCGGGAGCTACACAGCGAAACAGAGAAGAGGAAACAATTACAGGCCTGCGAGTATGGGTATAGCCCATGTAACTTTGTCAAGACAAAAGATGGAATTCACGAAGAGACAGTTGTCAGACAAAGAAATATTAGACCTAATTATTATGCGCCAATGGGGTGCCATAGTCGACCATCAGATGAATAGGTGCCTCCGTGCTGCTGCGAAGACTCAGCTGAAACTCACAAAAGTAGAATGCCTCCACATGAGCAGAACACTACATTGAATTATGGTGACCGAAATCACACCAGCCTAGAATGTAACTGTGCAAGCCTGCCAAGTTATAGTCGTCATGAATCGCCCCTATATGACAGTGGTACTATGCAGAATCTGATATGTTTGTGCCCAGGGTACCTGATAATACATCAGCCTCTTCAACATGCTATACCGACAGACAGGCAGCAGGACAACTACAAAAGAGCCACATTCGACCTGTGAATCTACAAGGGCAAAGTGATAGGCATGATGAAGTGCCTATTCCCCTCAAAATAAAATACATGCAAGTGGACCTTTCAGTTCTACACCAGCACTCGCTAGCGGTCCTCAGGTTGCAGCCAGACTACACCCTAGACTGGAATCCACTGGATGGATGGATCTCAATAGAGGGTCTGAACCTCACAACATTCACAATAGCTATGCAGCTCACAAAACTCTTCGGAAAAAGAGGGTTACAGTCAATAGAACTGAAGTTGAAGACATGGTACCAGTCAGAAAGAAATACTCCCACTGCAATCAGCCCGGGTCAAATGTTAGTCATGCCCATGGGTATGCTGATGGACGATTGGTTGGATTCGAAGCGAGAAAGGAGCCCCGAAGAACTAAAAGATTGGAGCCGGATGAAAGGAAGTACACCTACACCAACAATAACATGCAATCAAATAGAAGAGACTTGTCACGTGCCTCCCACAGACGAAGTCGGTCACCAGAGAGAAGCTAGTGATGTGCCAGAAACGAAGGATGCAACAGTTCAATGTCAACTGGGTGATGTGCATATCACAACCAAGATCTGAAGTGCCGATCGGCTGCAAGATGTAGAAACTACGTTCGTGGAACGTCACTCTATGAATTGCTTGGAGTTCCACCGGTTGCTGTGGAGTTTGTCTGTTCCTCTGATACCAGATACCCATGGAGAGTCGGGCTGAAATGAATACTGCTACTGGAAGGAGCGTTGCGGGCAGTTGAAAGCATTCCTGCCTTGCATGAGCTGAATTACTCATCCTACGGTACTGAAAGAAGTCTGGAACGACCTTTCTGATGTTGATGAAAACAGAATGCGGGACGCATTCTTGAGGAAAGGGAGCGATGTGGTGAGCCGACAGATAAGGCAGTCCGTTTCCCACTTGCATATTTGTAAACCCACCGCACGCGCACGTAGCATGACTTCTGGCAGGCCAATTGACATCAGACGTTTGAGGCGAGCGGTCTCGTTATTGTCAAAGAGAGAGATTTAAGCCTTAGTTGTAAGTGAGTTAAAGATTTAAGGCCAGTCGAAAGCCGGGAAGACGTGCACATGCAGTGGGTAGTGTATGGTAACTATGGTTTGTGTCATTGTGTGATTTCATGTAAATATAATATAACATTGAATTTGAACCATTGAACTCTATTTATTTCGAGGCAATTCCGTAGCCGTTTAAGACACAGTCAAACCCCTCCCCTCCAGATAATTGGGCCTATATGAGCCGGCGAACGCTACAATTATATGTCCCAGAAAAGTCATAACAAATATCAATTGAAACACGATTATCAGACCCCGAGTATATAGGTATGCCATTTGCATTATGTGATGTTTCGGATTTCGGAAAGGAATAATCCACTACTGTCTGGAAAAGGTATATTGCGTTTTATTACACGCTTGTTCCCAGAAGTACAGTGTTATTGCTGTTCCATATTTACAAATATGTATGGAACGTACGTTCCATACGCATGGAACGTACGTTCCATACGCATCTCGTTGACGTAAAATGACGTTCGCCTCAACCATTAAACCGGAACTATAAAATAAAAGCATCATCAGACATGAAAAACACGCCCTCTATGTGCCTAAATAAACCTTCTTTAAGCCTGTATTTTTAATGCGCGGATTCTAGGATGCGAAGCATGTAATAAACACAGAACGACACGATGTGTAAATGGGTTTGTCGATACAGCACTCGTGCTGTCGCGGAAGGATAGAACTCGAGGCGCAAACGCCTCTCGTTCTGTCCTCCGCGACAGCACTTGTGCCGTATCGACAAATCCATTTACACATCTTGTTGTTCTGTGAATTTTTCAACTGGAAACTGTTTTAGCTTAATGCAATGCTTTCTCTTTCTCTTCTCATTTTAATCATCAAAATTATGTAGTACCACAAAGTTGGAGAATGATGACTTGGAGAATGATGACTGCTATAGGTTTTCTTTCCATGGTCTGCTGGTGACTTTCACGGAGCCGCTAATTAAAAAAACTTTTAAACACACAGTTCAAACAATATCAAATTACTGAAAAATATAAAAAACAAAAAACAAGTTTTCAGCACAATTTCAACTAGATCATTCAGAAATGTGTAGGTATGATCAAGCCTGCGTTTAGTGTGCCTGTCATTTGCAGAATGAGGTCCCCATATGGTGAATTTAGTGATAGCATCACCAAATTCACCCTCTGGGGACTCCATTCTGCATGACCTCAACCGCTATGGGAGACATAGACTCAGATTGAAGTTCCCAAATGGTGAATATTGTGATGTACACCCATTGGGAACCTCCATTATGCAATGTCACATATGCCAGTTTGGAGATATAGAGAAACTAAACTAAAATAGAATCTAAGTTTCTATAGAAATTTTATAATAAAGAAACTTTCCAGAGAAGATGAGGCCTAAGCAGAATGAGGTCCCCAGTGGGTGAATTTAGTAATGCTAGCCCACTATGCGGGATAGTGTCACTAAATTGCCCCTCTGGGGACCTCATTCTGCAAATGACAGGCACACTAAACTCAGGCTTGGGTATGATTTGATTACATATACATAACTTTGGGCTTCGAAACAAACCATGTGAGACTATCACATCCATGATCCTGTCAACCTCTGAGAGAGGCAGCACAATCTGAGGTATTCCACAACGCACCCACACTGTAACGTCAGTCCGAGTCAATATCCAACACACAGGCTGTCACACCCCACACTGTAATGTCAGTCAGAGTCAATATCAACATGTGGGCTGACGCACCCAGACTGTAATGACATCAGTCAGAGTCAATATCAACATGTGGGCTGACGCACCCCACACTGTAATGACGTCAGTCAGAGTCAATATCAACATGTGGGCTGACGCACCCACACTGTAATGACGTCAGTCAGAGTCAAGATCCAATCCATCGATCTCATCCTCATCTCCTCCAACTGCTTTCCAGAATGATACAGCTATCTGAAAAATAAAGAAATATACTGGTAAAATAGAATGATACAGCTATCTGAAAAATAAAGAAATATACTGGTAAAATAGAATGATACAGCTATCTGAAAAATAAAGAAATATACTGGTAAAATAATCAATGCATTTATATAGAGCATTACAATATATTAGTTCCAATATGCTTTAAATGATTATTAATCCAGTCATAGGGCATTGATTTCCCATCCTCACTTAGCAGGAAGCAATCCAATTGTTTTTATCAGTGGTCACGTAAATATTGCACCTGTAGACTATGCGAAGACAATCTGGAGCTGCCTTCGCAGGTACTACATAATTTTGATAATTAATATGAAGCGAAAAGAGTTGGTGAAGTGTTTTTAAATAGTTTCATTTTAAGATAACAACCTATACCTTTTCTGGACAGTCGCGCATTAATCCGTTTCCGATTCCAGAAATTCATTAAATACAAATGGCACATTATTTGCTCAGGGTCCAGATTTTTGTGTTTGAAGGTGTATTTTTTATTACTTCAATGAGTCTTTCTGGGACATATAATGCTCATGGAATGGCAGTTCAGGTATTTATCGACCTATTTTTATAACGGAAAAATTAAAAAGTGAGTAAGTACGATAATTTTGTAACATCAATATTACCTTTTCTGCATATTCCTTTCTTTGCTCAGGGGGAAGACTGGATGCTTCATCTAAAAAAATAATTAGTTTTTATTCAGCATGTGGTAATGGAAGTAAAATTGCCTTAACATCTATGATAAGAGAAATATCACTAAATTGACACAATGTTGGAAATTTCATACTGATGAGCTAAACATTTATGAGTAATCAACATTGTTTTTATGCATCTGTGGGCATATAGAAGTGCCAGATGCCTAGAGATACATCTGTGGGCATATAGAAGTGCCAGATGCCTAGAGATACATCGCATATAGAAGTACCAGATGCCTAGAGATACATCGCATATAGAAGTACCAGATGCCTAGAGATACATCGCATATAGAAGTACCAGATGCCTAGAGATACATCGCATATAGATAGAGCTGGGACGGTTATGCGGTTAACCGGTTAACCACCAACTATGGCCGTGACCGGTCACGGATTTGCCGTGGTCGGTTAACCGTAACATCACTATTATAGTGTATGATCACTGTGATGGTCAGCTATAACTGGCTATAAGAGGGTTAATCTGTCTCCGTCAATTAAAATGAATCCGAGATTGACGGAACAACATCAAACGCGGTGTGTCGGCTCTTTGAAGGCTACATTTAACAGCCTGCCGACGTCAAAACGAAACATCAAAGGGTCAGCACACGTGTGATCTTACAACATTGTCACATCGCATGACTCGTATTCAGTGCCACGCCGGCATCGATGGCATGTCGTTTTCACTTTGATATGAAGCCGACGGAGTTGTCTGCTTGGGACTCCCGGCCCTTCAATCCATTCCCCCCCCCCCCTGGTGATATATCTCACATACCTTTCATGACTTTGAGCTTTCGGAAAAGTTGTTCGAATGAGTCGGCATCTCCTTCATCTCCGAGTGAGCTCAGTAATTCCATCTCGTCTGATTTGAAAAACTTATCTGCAGAATATCATAGATTGGAGTGAACATATATAGAATAATCGCATTGAAGAATGTCAATTCCATCTTGAATCCAGGAAATCATGTAAAAATATTAGTTGCAACGATTAGTGATTTTCGTAATCGATTAATCAATCCCATTAATTGACAATTGATTATTTCGATGTAATGTTCTTTGCTGATACTGAGCTAATTTAGGATTGACATAAGTGACACTACTCACATTCCAAAGATCGTCAGAAACAGAAACGATAGCTATAACACTTTCAAATTATAATTAAAAGTACATGGCATGTTCGACCACCAAAATTACGTTTAAACAGTTTTATTTACATAACAATGGTTTCAACACGCCAAATTTATTTTTTAAATAATATTTATTTTTTCATGTTCTTCTTTGTGATAATGTTTTTACAGACTTTTATATTTTGCACATTTACCCAATGTGAGTGCCTTGGGTCCCTTTAACCCATTATTTACTAAATACTCATTGACGAGTAGTTCCCTTAGGATATACATAGAAAATAAGCTCCAACAAACGACCATGGACCATTTGTTGAACTTATTATATGAACATTTCCCAAATGATGAATAGGAAACCATATGTGTCTTGTGCGTTGTTTCCTTTCAGTGAAAAAATGGTTAACTAACCTATTGATGCTTCCTTTTGTGGATTTTGTTCCGTGGATTTGGAATGTTTCTCGCTGTTATCACAGTCGGCACATTTAGATTCACCAGCCTCAGTCCTTGAATGTGGTGATGACTCACCAGCCTCAGTCCTCGAATGTGGTGATGACTCAGCAGCTGACACCACTGTTTTAACATCATGTGATTTATCAGTTGCTATGGCGATATCCTTTTGTTTGGACATATAGGGCCTGCTTCCGGCAGCTCTCTCTGAATTGTCAAAAGTACCATTGAGACGTCGATTACTATTGTCATTCAACAAAATTTTAACAAGCGGACACTGATTGAGAAATATTAAGTTTAACCCTTTCTTTATTAAATATTAAGTTTAACCCTTTCTTTGTTAAATATTAAGTTTAACCCTTTCTTTATTAAATATTAAGTTTAACCCTTTCTTTATTAAATATTAAGTTTAATCCTTTCTTTATTAAATATTAAGTTTACCCCTTTCTTTATTAAATATTAAGTTTAACCCTTTCTTTATTAAATATTAAGTTTAACTCTTTCTTTATTAAATATTAAGTTTAACCCTTTCTTTATTAAATATTAAGTTTAACCCTTTCTTTATTAAATATTAAGTTTAACCCTTTATGTATTAAATATTAAGTTTAACCCTTTCTTTATTAAATATTAAGTTTAACCCTTTCTTTATTAAATATTAAGTTTAACCCTTTCTTTATTAAATATTAAGTTTAACCCTTTCTTTATTAAATATTAAGTTTAACCCTTTCTTTATTAAATATTAAGTTTAACCCTTTCTTTATTAAATATTAAGTTTAACCCTTGCTTTATTAAATACTCATTGATGATTAGTTCCCTTAGGAAATGTTCAGATAATAATTTCAATAAACAGCCATAGGCCATTTGTTGAACTTATTATCAGAACATTTCCCCATCAATGAATAGGAATCCTCCTGCACTTATTATCTTTTCATCTGCTCATTTTTCCTTAACATCCCTCCAGATGATTCCAATATATTCTTTTATAACTGGATGGAAGAACCCAATTAGTAAAGAAAGATATATTTAACCCTTTGAGTGCCAGGGGCCGATCTCATCGACCCTAAACCTACAAAATAAGTCTGTTAAAGAATATAAGAATAAATTATTAAAATTGTAAAAAAAAAAAATAAAAAAATTAGGCCAATGCATTCTCTTATATATGCGAGGCGACCTATGGTCGACTCGCATATATAAGAGAATGCATTGGTACAGGGTATATGGGTTGATACAAAAAATCGACCTGGCACTCAAAGGGTTAAGGGATAAGGATGAATTCAGGGCTTGTGACCAATTTTTGTGAAACCTATATTTCTTTTTTAAGATTCTAGTATATAAAATAACATTTTAGGATGAAAATCACAATCTGAAGGAAACAATTCATTTATCTATATATATAAAAGAAGTAGGATCTGTCCATCCATCTGTCTGTCTGTCCTAGAGGTGCCACAATTATTGATTTTGATAATAGGTTGTCAATAATTGGCTCTAATCGATTAATCGTATCTAATATTAATAACATCAGTGGACGTATTCTGTAATATGGCCTATTGGCCGGGTGCTGGTTAATTGCTGTCGCTGATTGTTTCAGGCATCAGCTGGTTTAATTGTTACATTGATAAAGTGATCATAAACCACCGGCAATTACTAATGACTCGAGCACAATGTATTAAATACCATCACAGGTCTCGGCAAATACTTGTGAGATCATTATTTAGCGATTAATTTCACTGTTATGAATAGCCAAACAGGAATGCACAATGGACTGCCAGCGGTTTCTAAAAAAAAGGAATCTAATGTTAAGGAAACAATAAATTTCAGCAAACTTCCAGAGCGTGGTTATGAAAACTGTTTAAAAAAGTAAGCTAGGTTTGAAGATCGAGATCTCTAATATGATCGATTGAGTGACCATTCTTCTCATACATCAGTAGTTTGTATGCCTCAACATTGGCGTCTTCAACAATCTTCCATTTTATCAAGGCACGTGTGAGAAAATTGATTCTCCATACTACATGTGTACATACTTTCAGTTTCCATGTGGAATACGATGGTGCAAATGGTTAATGCGAGCTGGGATATCTTTGATTCGTTTTTGAAATTGCGACACATGTTATCAGTTATGAAACTATAATTTTAGTGATGCAGAACTAATTAAGTTTAAAGGCCACCAATTTGTAGAAACTATCCAATGACCCAAACAGTAAGCATGTCACATCATCAAATGAACTGCCGAATGTTTGCAACATATTAATAGTACTCATATTGTCGGAATCTCTTTGATACACGATCACTGGCTGTTAACCCCTCGGTTGTAGATTAAACTGTGTAAAACAAATATGGTATTCAATAATACCCAGCATTTTCCATCGTCTGAAATAACACAGATAAATTGACGACGGAAATGGTAATCGATTATCGGCTTTATCAACGGTTCATCGATTATACGATTAATCATGGCACCCCTAGTCTGTCCGCATTTTTCAACCAGACTGCTGGTCCGATTTCAACAACATTTGGTGTGGTGACTCGGAGCACAGGTCCCTGGCACAATAGACCCCAACCACCCAAAGACATATGTCTTATATATATGTCTTTGGGTGGTTGGGTCTATTGTGCCAGGGACCTGTGACTCGGAGTACCCTGGCAAAGGAGCTAGCTTCATATATATTCAATGTTTTAGAGGAACACCAATAATTCTTTGTTATCTGTGTAACCCTTTACCCAACAGAAGGGCCCTGTACCAATGCATTCTCTTAGGTCGCCTCGCATATATAAGAGAATGCATTGGCTTAACACATTAAAAATTATAAAATTGTTAAAGAATGTAAGAAAAAATGGTAAAAAGTGTTAAAAAAAATTTGTTTAGGCCAATGCATTCTCTTATATATGCGAGGCGACCTATGGTCGACTCGCATATATAAGAGAATGCATTGGCACAGGGCATAACTGTAACTATCACAATGTGGTCAAGGAGCCGGTTCCAATGATATCCATATTTGTATGGTTCTATTGAGACAGACCGAAGATATTTTAGGCTGTTGAAGCTTTATTTGGCCGGTTTGGCCATTTTGTTGGGTAAAGGGTTAACCCTTTATATACTAAACACTCATTTACGAGTTGTTCCCTTTTGAAATGTTCAGATAATAAGTTCAACAATTACCATACTTTATGTATGTCAGAGTTCAAGAAATATGAAATATTATAAAGATTGAAAACAATAGAGGCTTCTAAGGGTGTATCTATCTTCCCAGACAACATGTACAACAACAGAAATTATTATGAGATTCATTTTGCAGACACATTTGTATTGGAAAACACATCTTGTATCACACAGACACACACTTGACTTAAAAGTGATAATGAAGAGATTGGGGTATATTTAACTACTCGATTCTCATTTTATGGAGAGTAACTCAGATTAAACCTACCTTTGAGAACAAGATTTGACCATGTGTGAGCAAACAAAGCTTCTTTTATCCGCTTTATGCCAAAAGTCTCAGCAAAATCGTCTGGAAATAAAAACAAACATTACACACAAAGAATCAATGTACATGAAATTTACACGGCATCACAAGCTTTCTGTTTTATTGTTGGTTTATTCAAAGGGGTCGCTTCACCATGTTTAGGCATGTCGGCCCTGTCTTGTACCCAGATGTAGGAAAATGGTACCACTTCCTTGATGTATATGCGTTAAAAATTGGACCCCTTTTGTTAAAGCTGATATTTGAATATTACAAATACCAATATGTTAGCTAAAGAAATCCTTGTGTCCCTAAATTGTGCTTCTTGTGAGTTTCTCTATGATGATCCTTATTCCTAATAATTTGAAAAATATTAAAAAAAATTGTGTGTGAATTTTTTACCCTGTGCCAATGCATTCTCTTATATATGCGAGTCGACCATAGGTCGCCTCGCATATATAAGAGAATGCATTGGCCTAACAATTTTTTACAATTTTAATAATTTTTTCTTGTATTCTTTAACAATTTTATAATTTCACCCATACAGAGCCCCAGACAAACATGAGCAGACAACACTCTTCTATATGCTTCTATATATGTGTGAGGCTCCCTGCAGGGTAATGGATGTTTTTTTATTTTATGTCCCAAAATTGTAAGAAACATTTATTTAAAAAAAATGATAAAAAATTGTTAGGCCAATGCATTCTCTTATATATGCGAGGCGACCTATGGTCGACTCGCATATATAAGAGAATGCATTGGCACAGGGTATATGGGTTGATACAAAAAACCGACTTGAACAAAGTGAAACAATAGACAATGATGATGTGTTGGTATATATGTGAAGATAAGGGTTATACCCAACAAATTCAGCAGCAATGTTTAAACATATGTCCTTTTATTGGGCTCCTGTGAACATCTGAGATTCGATTTGATATGAAATCACAGAAACTTTTCAATTTTGATTAAAAATGATAGCGAAGATTCGATAAATTTTCTAACGCTCCCCCCAATTGGAGACTTCTGAGAATTTCTCTAATATACAAGGAATAATGGCCATAAACATTGCCATTATCAGCCTTCATAATTGGCTACGGCAATCAGCATTGCCGAAGCATTTTGCTGAAGCAAACTGGGCCACGGCATACTGTTGCTGTAGCAGATTGCCGAAGCCAAACAATCTGAATTAAGAGGGCTGCATTATTGTGGTCAAATTGAATTGTTAATAGAACAGAATTGAATGACATAACCATACATATCATCAATTATTACATTAATTATATGCAGATGAGCACAAGTTGACAAATAAACAATAGAGTTGTTCACCAACTATGTATTTTCAATTGATGTGCTAGGTCCGTTATGTTCTGTTCCAATATTTTTCACTGCATGGATCATATAAATAAAAAAGTTAATCGATTCTCATCCGATTTCAGTTATCAATTAAATTTTCCATTCTAGTCAGTCAAAAATGTAACAGCGTGTGCTAATTTACTAATAATGCTTCCAATATTCGTCTGCAATGAAAAGAAACTGTTGTTTCCAATAATGTCGCTGAACATTCAATTACTGTGGTTCAAATGGAGGTGTGTTTTGATGTGAAATCTTATCCCCCAATTTGATTCAATGAAAAGTACGAGATTCATAGAATTTTTTACCCTGTGCCAATGCATTCTCTTATATATGCGAGTCGACCATAGGTCGCCTCGCATATATAAGAGAATGCATTGGCCTAACAATTTTTTACAATTTTAATAATTTTTTCTTGTATTCTTTAACAATTTTATAATTTCACCCATACAGAGCCCCAGACAAACATGAGCAGACGACACTCTTCTATATGCTTCTATGTATGTGTAGGGCTCCCTGCAGGGTAATGGATGTTTTTTATTTTATGTCCTAAAAATTGTAAGAAACATTTTTTTTTTTTTAAATGATAAAAAATTGTTAGGCCAATGCATTCTCTTATATATGCGAGGCGACCTATGGTCGACTCGCATATATAAGAGAATGCATTGGCACAGGGTATATGGGTTGATACAAAAAACTCATAGGAGCCAACCTTCCATATCTCCTTCTTCATCCTCTGGATCTAATTCTACCAGCTCAAATGAATTCTCTATACACCACATCTGTACTGTTAGTCGATCATTTGCTGGAAGAGAATTTTTGTCTATTAGGGACCATGGACCTACAATTCAAATATGCATGGTTCAAGCATGTAATCATGTAAATCACTATATTGGTTATATTCGTAGGCTTTAGGCTGCTGGCCAGTATTCTTTATAACAGTTCAACTTAGAGAGATTCACCCATAATGGTATAATGGTAGTACAATATAGGGTTAGGACAATATCCTGATACGACGATGTAAACTTGATACGAACCCCAGAACATCGTGGTATGGTGTTATTCCTACATATTGTGTCTAATAAATTAGATCATCATCATAATATAGGCCATAATTATTGATGGAACTGAATGAAGTCTCCAGGGAATTAAATTGGGGAATAACTGATATAAATATTTTAATATGGAGGGTTGAGTCAAAGCACATTGGGGATAATTGAGAAAACATCATTTTTATATCTGTTTTCACTTAAATAAGCCGAATACCTGTATCATCTGTACATTTGTCACAAACCAACATCAAAATACTTGGCTCCAGCTCCTGCAGGTAGGGTAACCATGACTTGACTAACTCAAAACTCTCTTTCTGTAAGAACAAAATAGTTTGAATTCAGGTAAGGTAACCATGACTTGACTAACTCAAAACTCTCTTTCTGTAAGAACAAAATAGTTTGAATTCAGGTAGGGTAACCATGACTTGACTAACTCAAAACTCTCTTTCTGTAAGAACAAAATAGTTTGAATTCAGGTAGGGTAACCATGACTTGACTAACACAAAACTCTCTTTCTGTAAGTACAAAATAGTTTGAATTCAGGTAGGGTAACCATGACTTGACTAACTCAAAACTCTCTTTCTGTAATTGGAAGAACAAAATAGTTTGACTGGATCTTCCTAAATTAATTTTCTTATATATGTGAGTCTCCTGCAGGGAGCCACGCATATATAAGAGAATACATGGCCTAACAATATTTATCCTGACCTTGTAAGCCAGTGCATTCTCATATATATGAAAGGCTCCCTATTGGGAGATTCGCATATAAAATGGAATGCACTGGCACAGAATCTTTAATGCTGCATTAATACAGGTCCTGCCATGAAAGGGTTAAACAGTTACTTGTAGCTCAGCATTGTAACGACACTAAATTAGGAATGTAGTTTGAATTTGAACTGATAGTTGTAACATATTGTACATAGCATACACCTCTGTTGACACGCCACTTGAGTCATCATAGTAATTACATCACCAACAATTTGCCACACTGGTTGTGATTACATGATCACAGACCACTGCATGCAATTATAGCTCTCCCCTATATACCTTTAAACATTCATTCATTAAGTAAGTCATATCGAAGACGGTTGTCGAGTTATTTCACTGGCCACGGGAATAAACAAGAGTGCTCATTGCTAGGTCGTGGCAAAATATGACCATGGTAATTTCAACAATGGGCCAAATCTTGGGAGAAAATTTGCCGACGGAACCCAAATTTGATATTGACCTGTATTTTTGACTAGTAATAACACACACACCAAATTTAAGTTCATCCTATTCAGACTTACAAAAGTTATCATCAGGAAACGAAAAAAGTGAGTGGGCAGATGGACAAACTGACGGATGGATCAATAACATAATATGTCCCGTTTTTTTCAAAATGGGATTATAAAAATATGTAGTTAATATGTAGTTAGGGTGTCGAAATATTGGCGGTAGGCCTATTGTTTGGTGCAGCAATGGGTTCTGGTTTCTTTGGGACAATTGAGAAAAAAAACGACATCAAAAGTGGACTGATGAAAAATGCTGGTAAAAAGGGGGCATTATTTTCAATGTTTGTGGATGTAAATCGCATAAACTAATTTCTGAGTTCCCATTATGAATGATAGCCGGCCGCTAGAGTGCTTAAAAGGTCTTTACTCAGTAGTGAGTACAGATATATAGCATGCAGTGTGACATTTTATGTGACATGTCGGCACTCATGTACATGTATAACAGCTAACAGGTTAAAATACTCACACTTGATGAGTTGAAATGAACAATGAAGGCTTCTGTAGTTTCAGCGAGATTTGCATCGCCGATAGTTCTGCTTCCCGTTGTACATAGCTTCACATCAGCTGTGTAGTACTTTGTGTCTAGATGCCAGTCATAAGCTGCTATATCATCAACAACTTTAGTTGCCTCAGGTAGACTGTCTCGTTCCAATATTTCTGAAAATATTAAAATTCTTTTTGAGTAATATATCATCTTATTAGATCAGGTATCATTCTTCGTGACAGGGTTCAAGGCTTCATGCTAACCTGAAAATTCTTTTGCCAAAATAATTTAGCAATTTCTGAATATTTTTTAGCCATTTTTCAGAAACATTAGCCAAACTGAATAAGAGCACCATTGGGGCATGGCTAAATACGCCTGTTAGTTTACTTGTAAATTGTTATTAAATCAGGTGAATTAAGTCGAAAAAGGACCGTAATTCATGTAAAAATAATTTGAAAAAATGTTTGAACTTGGCTTGTCTTTTTGGCTGAGAAACACACCTACCAACTTTTGTTCTGATCAAATAATCCAAACTGGAATTATTGATCAGAAACCAAAATGTTATGAAATCAGGCAAATTCTAAGTTAAAAATGGGTCGTAAGTCATGTAACAATAATTTGATGGAACCCATATTCGAACTTGGCCTGTACTTTATAGCAACTTTGGTTCGGATCAAATTATTAAAAAAATTGAAGTTATGGGTCGGAAACCAAAAATGTTAACAAACGGACGTTCTTTCTCTTGAGGATGTAATTGTGAGGTGAAAAAAGAGAAACCAGAATGAGTACCAGTTGGACTTGTGAGGTGACATGGTCACTTGCTAGGTGCAAGTGACCATGTTGAAATACGTAACCCCTAAACCTGGCCTCATATTTATTAGTAAAAGACATGTGTATTATCGCTATCTGAGGTCGCCTGATCTGAGATGGCTCATCTGTTCTAAAAAATACCCCGTAAAAATGCTTCAGATTATATCAGGGTAGCAGTCACATGTTAATTAGCAGAGTACTCCATGAGGTATTAATTTTTAAGTGTTTTTATAACACCATGTACCATGTACGATATGGAACACCGATTTATTATTATAATATTACCAAAAATATTTTTTAACTTCATCCATCTTCACTGGGAAATGAACCCATGTCGAGTTAACTGTGACTAAATACAGAGCCATCTGAACCGCACTGGGTTATTGCATACCGGCCGCTAGCGTTAGTTAATTAGACAGCGCTGTCTAATTAACTAACGCTGACGGCCGGTGCCGGTAATCACAGTGACAACACAGCTCGTATGTTTACCCTTTAAGGCTTGTTATACTAATTAATTTGCAGTCAGCTCAGGGGGGGGGTCGGAAAACAATTTCAGGCACGTATGGCATTTTTTCCCTTTCGATAATTTTTTGTACCCACCCACCCCCACCGCCAAATTTTTTTCCGTTTTCGGCAGTTTTTTCCGACCATTTTTTGACACTAAAACAGAGATTTGCGGGGGGAAATTCACTGTAAACAGCTGTATATGAATTCTGTGCATACTATTTATCATGGATGTTAACATGGACATGTAAATAGGAATGAGTCATTTTGAGGTCATTCGGCCAAAAAAACATGGCTGCCAGCGGCCATCTTGGATTTCAAAATTTGCAACAAAATACAACACGATAACTGCCTGCAGTCAATTTACCAGTTAGAATTACATTATTTCTCTCATTCAAACTGATTCAAAGTGGTTTTGAAGCCCAACTCATTGCCAAAACACTAAAAAAACAAGCAGGAAATTTTTTTTTTAGTTGCGGAAAAAATTGCTTGTTGGTGGCTTTGACCACCCACCCACCACGGCATATGTGCCGGAAGAAATTTTTTCACCCCCCCCCTGGTCAGCTGCTTAGATATGTCTTCATAAGCAATGTATATCACGTTTCAAATTTCATTTTTTTTATTTTAAAATTTCCTTTTTTTTACTTCTTTTTTTTACATTTTTAGATCCTCAGTCCAGCCTAATATACACCATAAAACTGTCTTTTTCATTGCAAGTTTATAATTTTAAATTTTAAATTCAAAATTTAATTTTTATGATTTAAAAAAAAAACCTGAATCTGAAATGATAAATAAACGAAATTAAAAGTTTTAAAACCTAACTTACATTTAAAAAGGAAGACAGGTAGCAAGACACTCTTTTTAGGTATGGTAACTGGTAGCAAACTAATCTTCCGAAAATTTTCTGAGTTTTCTCCGCCTAAACTCAGCTATAATATTTTGGTCGGCATCTATGAACCGACAAAATAGGAACCAAACAAATATACCGTGCCAGTATAAGAAGTATTAAATAGTTTGCCGATGACTGTGAATATCCGAACCGCACCCACACCCAGGTCTGGTAAATTGATAATAAATCAAAGTTCCCGTGGATATATTTTCGATTGGAAAACGGCTATATGTCGGGAGAATATAGCTCTATAATATCCAATAAATAGAATCATATGCTGTGACTTAATATTTCAAGATATAACGGTTTCAAAGTGAAACGTTCTGACAGCCACGCGGGCCTTGTGTATAAGTATTAAATAGTTTGCCGATGACTGTGAATATCCGAACCGCACCCACACCCAGATCTGGTAAATTGAAAATAAATCAAAGTTCCCGTGGATATATTTTCGATTGGAAAACGGCTATATGTTGGGAGAATATAGCTCTATAATATCCAATAAAGATATTCATATAGGTTGACTAAATATTTCACGATATAGCGGTTTCGGAGTGAAGCATTCTGGGCAGCCACGCGAGCCTTTGGTATAATAAGTCTGTCCGCACCCAGACCCAGCATTTCGTTCTCGCTCCATTAAAAAAGAAGTCCGTGTGACAGGCTAATTACCTTACGCCATGTTAAAAATAGCTTTACCAGGCCCAGTCCGTCGGTGGTAGATCAAAGGTTATGTCGCCGCAGTCTGCTGTCTGGCATGTGGGTAAGTTACGTAATCATGTGACACATCGAAAAATAAGCTGATACTATATATCGCATTTTTTTTATTTCATTAAACTTCAGCTTTTGACAAAAACGAAATGTACCAAGTGTATAATAACATAATTGGAATCCGCGGTTGTGGTTTGAGACTTCAATGGCTCGAATCCGTTGATAAATACGGAAATTACCCATGTGCATGTATAAATAAAAATATAATCTACACCCGAAATTAGAAAGAACTGAATTCATACAATTAGCGATAAAAACATGTTCATGCACGATCGTTTTCGCATTGTTTATAGGAAATACATGGTTTTGGGTTCCGTTTGCATTGAACGAACAAATCGTTAAATTGTCGTTTTGGAAACTAATTCAATTATATTTTGCTGATTTTCTAAAAAATATAATTCGTTTGATAACTTTGCTTTGCTGCGTCACAATTGTTTTTATCGTTTTATTGGCTAATTGCAATTCCGTTTTTCCTTTAAAAATAACAATACAATTTAACATTTTATACATCGAATAATAAACGGTGATTAATTTGCCAGGGTGCCCTGCCCATGCTCCCACAGGCTGAGATATGAAAGGAATATGGAGAGCTAATTAATTACTGGTTGTATGCTGGAGTCACCGTATGGTATAAAGCCAGTGCGGTTCACACCCAGGCGCCCTGCATTAGTGCTGGGAGTATATTTTAGTCACAGATAACTCGACATGCCAGGCATAACATCATATTAAAAAGATATGCCATTTATATAATTTGCACAAACATTTCAGTATTCAAAAATGTCTCTTATAATATAAGTTATAACTTATAGCGATGGTTGGGACTCATTCATGGATCATACGATCACAATAATATCGCATCCGTTAAGCACGGAGGAGCGATAGTCTAGACTGAGATATTGATGTCACATAAAAAATTGGGTCAATCTAATATTAGTTAGCATGCAAGTATTAAATTTCCAACATTTTCGACAGGGACGATTATCAAAGTTGATTTTGAGAGGTTGATGGAACGATAGATCTATACTGCATGAAACCACAGTCCCTAGGAATCACTGTTAGTTGAATAAAATATTATTTAATAATATTAAATCAATATATTATAGTTAGTTATTATATTAATATTAAGACCAGTTTGGCAAGTAAAAATTTTGTGTTCTGCATTTTCATTGGTAGATGATTTGAACGAAATTACAAGAGTACAAATTTTTATGCCACACAAACATTCCCGCTCTCTGAGTTTATATCATCATATTCCGTATTTTTTTCTTGAAACGCTGGTGTATTCAGATTGTTTCTATCTTTACCCACTTACCAGAAAAATGTCTGTTAGTTCCTCGAATATTCATTCAAGTCTAACTGTCTGGAATGCCTAATCATTTCTGAGAAAACCACCCAATCTGTAAATAGTTCGTTCGCGTATAGCCAACCGGTGATAATCCGAATAAAAGGGATTACGGATGTGAGTAAACAGACGTCGGGTGTGTTAAAACTGGCTCTGCTGTACACTACTAAGTACACATTTTAACTCATTCTCATTACTAGAGAAATGTAGAAATGACCATTTCAAACTAATATATCTATATATTTTCCGGCCCTGGGGGTGGTTGATACGGGAACGGGACTACCCGCCCCCGAGACAACCTGCCCCTGTGCTATTTTGGGGGCGGGTTGTCCCGATAAATGAGGGCGGGTTGTCCCGAAATTGTTAATAGTGATTATGTTCTTTTATGTTCTTTGATGATATATTATTAAAGATTTTGATCAACAAAACATGTGTTTATTCATCAATTATGTCAATGCGTGGACTGAGATAAAGAATGACACGATGTTTTGACAACTGAACGGCATTTAAGGTAAGTGAAGACTAATTAAAAGGGGTGCTTTCAAAACAAACATTTGATGCAAATGGTTCATTATCACAGTGTGTTATCACAACACTTAGTGATCGGGATTCATCTCACTGATTTTAACTGGAGGTGAGTATACAAACAGCCTTTGTACGATGCCGACGGACACACATCAACCGTCGGCCTTAAGACGACATATGGTCAGAAGGGTCCATTGCACAATTTCATCCGTCAGTTGCTGGCTCTTCCCTTCCTCCCGGCTCCACAAATAAGAGAAACGTTCCAGGAGTACTATGACAGGGTCTGGCAGGAGTCGAGCGGGACAGTTCATTATTGCTTTGTCTGTCTGCTGTTCCTCTTGTCAGACACTGAGCACGGGTGAGTTGTGCGGTCGCGATCTAGGTTGCAGCTGCCCCCGTGCTTAGCGCCAGTGAGATGGTTTTGGATTAGGCTTAGGACGGATTATGGACTTGATCCCCGAAGCCGCGTTGCTTGCAGTGCAAAGTAGTTCGGTAGTTAACATCGCTAGTTGGTCTCTCCAGTCTAGCGGGGGCTACCTTACACTTTGCTTGGAGTTCAGGACCAAAGATGCTGGAAACCAGAAATCTAAAGACCTGGACGTCAACGCCAAAGCCACCCGCTGCACCATGAAGATGAAGACCGGGCCTACGAAGAAAAAGACTCCTTCTAGGCGCCGAAGGGACGCTGCTAGACGGGCAAAGTGGAAGAAGAAGATGGGGGCGACCGTTGATCGACCGGTCACCCCTCCCCGTGTGGTTCAGCCATCTACAGTCATAGCCGGCGGGTCGAAGTTGTCTGAGAGACGCCCAGACGACTCGACCCGCATGGAGACTGATGACATTGAACCAGCTAGCAGGGACTCAGTGGATCTGCCGGAGGTCCCTGCTGTCGTCATCGAAGCTTGCGGAGACAGGGACGTGGATAACACCCCAGATGTTCCTGCCGCCAGCTTCGACGTGGAACTGGACTTTACACCTCGGACACCGGATTACCAAAACATCCCGGTGTCCCCCAGCTCCACCAGCACCAACAACAACACCAGCACAGCCACCGCCCGTTATTCTGATGCAGAAATTGCAGCCCTAGTCACAAAAAGCTATAAACTCATAGCAGATGCCCAAGCTGAAAGAGAAGAGAATACCAGAATACGAGCTGAACAAGATCAGAAAGAACTGGCTGATGCGTACCAACAACAACAACAACAACAAACAGAACAACAAACAGAACTCCAACACAGAAAAAAAAAGAAAGCCAAGAAAAAGAAATAATGTCTAGATCATTTTCACTTTCACCCTCACCAATCTCATGTTAATGTTACACCATTACATGTTCACAATTAAATTCAACAGTGGGTTGTAGGAGAGGGGTTCCGCCCCTTTCAAATCTTCCCGGGAAAGTTTCCCAAACCCCCCATAGTAGTACAATGACAGGGAGGTCCTAGACTACATGCAGCGCCAGTGGATCACGAGCTCATCATTCCCCCAAGAGAGTTGGAGCATATACCTATATGACGTCCGCACCAACAACGACATCGAAGCATGGCATAGACGAATGAATACAATGGGGACCGGCTTAGATTTTTATACCATGGTCCCACTTCTGCAGAAGGAGGCCCAGACGGTTACTACCCGAGTCACCTCGGCAGATCTCGACACAGAATCCCGATCACGTTACACAATCCAGGCCATGAAGATTAGGGAGTTTTGGGATGATTACATGTCCGATCCACCGAGGTTAACAACAGCCAGCTTTCTGAAGAAGTGCTCAAACGTCTACGGAACGAAGAAGAGACCGGCACAGTGCAGACAGACACCAGCAGCAGCAGCCTCAAATTAATCATTGTTCGTTAAACTTATTAAATTTGGTTTTTAATCTTCGTTCATTAAACTTCGTATAATAAATAAACATATTATCGTTGATGCATTTTTGTGTTCATAAGTTATATTATATTACATGTGTATTTATTGTTGTCTATGTTGTTAAATCAAATAATCTATAATAAAAAACAACCCAGTTTCGTTAAACAAACATCTCATAATCCCCTCACACCTCCTAATTAGCCACTGATTACCGCTAATTGATTTTTGGGGGCGGGTTGTCCGGGGGCGGGTTGTCTCAGAGTGAACGGGGGCGGGTTGTCTCGGGGGCGGGTAGTCACGGACCCGGTTGATACCTTGAGATGTGAAAGCAATTTTTATATTCCAAGCTCCCGGTTAACTCCGCATCTCGAGTGGCAATGGGAGATAACTCGTGCTGGGTTTGGCTGCAAAAGTAATGTGTAATAGGGAACTGGATTGATATCTTCCCGTTTTAAACAATTTTGCAGAATTACGTCACTTGATAATAGCCGACAGTTATTCAATGTGAATATTGGATGGAAAATTACGATTTACGTACAACTCAGACAAGGTACAGTTGATATGACCCGACGAGCACATTAAGAACAATTAACTTAATTGTCACATGTCAAATGTGGGGAGATCTCATCATAAATGCATTTTTTTCGAACGAAAAATCAAATGGTTCGTTTTAGTGATAGAGCACAGGGGGTGGTCTTTAGCCAATGAGGTGATGGTTTACATAAATAACACAATCTGAAGTTGCCTAACTGTACATATATCTGTATAGTAGAGGTAATATATCTAGATCTATTTGTTATATTTTAATCAAATTTAATATTACATGGACAGTGATTCCTAGGACTGTGATGAAACCAACAACAAGGAAGTCACAAGTATGATTATTTATTGATATTGCTAAACTTCATCTTGTTATATATTCATATTTTATTTTACAGAAATAGAATAGGAACACTAATATGATTACGTCAGTACGTATGGACAACCCAAAAACACGTACGTCCATCTATAAAATGAAAAATGTATGTTTCATAGGAGTGCCTGTATTTCTGGCCAACTTGGGATATATACGATAACGCCAGTACGTATGGACCGTATAGGACGGCGACATGTCACTCTGTGTCCAAAGGTTCGCTAATCCCAAGGTTCATTATACCGAAGTTTCGCCATTCCCAAGGTTCTCTATATTCCTCGATATTCAGAAGGTTTTTATAACTTTTATTTTGAAGTTTCATTCTATATTCTAAAGTTTTGAGAGGTTTCTTTATCATAAGACTCTTTTTATGAAGGAAATAACTTAAAAGTTAAAGGTACTCAATCCGATAAGACGCTGCTAAATTACTCCTTCCTTGGTTTCGGTGGGGAAAAAAATATTTGATTAGTGTCGAGGAACCCACCCATCAAAGCTCAGAGTAATTAGATATCGATCTTTGCAGTTTGCTATTTTTATTGTTTCTGGGCCTGATCGTGCCAGAAGGACGAGGTCAAATGGGCGGTCTTCCAGATAAAGATGGATAACTGTAAAATCGTGGTAATAATAACTACTTGGTATTAGAGTTGTCCATCTTTTCTGGTTAAATACGCCCAGAATAGCAAACCTTCAGAATAGCGAACCTTCGATGTCTGAATAAGAACATTTGGAATAGCGAACATGGAACCTTCGAAATAATGAACGCGATCCTGTATGAAGAGCCCATGACACGTCCATCAATAAATGTATACATGTTTCATGGGACTGTTTATATATACATATATAAGACTGGAGTAAAGTTGAGACCAACATGTCTTTGTTAATTTTGGTGCCCAGATTTCAACGAAATTTGGTGTGGTGACCCAGGGTGCCCTGGCAGAATGTATAATGGCGTTAGTTTTTCTAAATTTTGATTTAAACAAATTTAAATGAATAAAAAAAATATGAACATATGTGAATATTCAGGTACAAATAAACCTATTTGCACGAGAATATGTTGCAGCACCAGATATAGAGGAATGTGGGCCACAGTTAGACATGGGTCAGAGTGAGATATTGCCTCTAACATTTCTCTAATTTCCAGACCAATATCCATGGCGCCAGTCAAGCGATATTAGCCATATAGCACATTTTACTATATTTCTTCAAAATGCAATCATCAGGTGAAGGTTGAATCTGGCCAAGCGACCAATTTTCAAGGCAAAATTATTTTAATTTAATTTTTGCAATTTTAAAGGTACTCAATCCAAATTAACCCTCGCAGATTATTATTTCCTTGACTTCGGAGGTGAAAAATATTTGATTCAAGTCGAGGAACCCACAACATCAAAGCTCATAGTGATCAGATACCGATTTTTTAAATCTATCATTTAAATTTTTTAGTGAACCAGCAAACAGCAGACGAGAATACTTTTTCTGACCAAATTGCAGATGAAGATGGATAATTCTAAAATCAACTGTTTTTTTGTGTGTGTGTCAGATGTTTGACAAATCAGCAATATTCGTTGAGCAAAAAGTTGATAAATTGCAAGTTTTTGTCAATTTTATGCTATAATTGACTGCAGTTTTTTTTTAGCAATTAATCGATTCTGTCAACAGAAGCGGCATTTCAAAAAATCTTCTTGTTGTTGGAATCTGATGATATGGGGACTATTGATTCGGATTGAGGACCTTTAAGGGAAAAATATCTTTATTGGATAAATTTACATATAATACTGAATACATTTTTATGAAAACGGGTTACGTGGATGGGGCACAATGACTCAATGAGACATAATTTATGGCCTGTGGTAGGATCCAACTTCAGTAGATGATAGGCACTTCAAAAATGAATGAGGTAATTTGCCAAATGACTATTGTTTTGGGGCTGGAGTGGATAAATATTTTAGATCAAACAAACTGATGTCATTGTGCAATAGTGATATGTTTGGTGTATTTCCTATATGGTTACTACTTTAATAGGGGTAACCCCTTCTGTGAAGTAGATGATAAGAAACAAGTATTAAGGGTGGTCCCAGCTCGAGATTGCATGCTTGTTCGTGACTTTTGTGAGCTTTTATCGTACTCTCAGATGTCTAATCATTGTGATGGTCAACAATAGTGATAGCGGAGACCTAGACTGAAATTAACAATATTGATGGAAATTTAATTCTATTTAATTCTATTTCAATTTAATTCTATATATGTCTCTTTGCCAAAAATCTTAATGATCGTTGAGAATTTAATCTAAAATTACTAATCATGCGACACATGCTGACACTATTGGTTAATAGGCATCTGATAGTATATGAACATTTTAATAATTGCCCGGGAGGAATGGCATAGATACATAGATGTTCATGGCATGGTCTGAGAAAATGCTACTAGATTAAACATTTATATGATTGCCTCATTACTACATTAGTCATGTACATGTATAACTAGAAGGTCGTGACAGTTCAACTAAGTTGGCCTGGAATTATTATGTTTAGCATACATATTATTCCAATCCCAATGTGTCAAGTCGACAATAGCAAATACGCAGGGCTATATTTAATAATTTTTCCACAAATAGCCAGTTAGCCACTAGTTAATATATATATGTTAGCCATGCTGATCAATCTCCCGCTTTATGCTTAAGGTTTAAATCGAGAACACAGTGTTAAAATCATGAATTATTTAATATGTGAGAATGCTAAAACTAATCACCGTGCAATATAATTATAAAATTTAACTTGATGTGTCCATCACAGGAAACAGAATTCATACACACAGATGGAAAGTTGGCCCGGAAGCATATCCTCTCACCCGTCACTGCATGAACTATGCAGTGTGCCGAGACCAAGTGGGATTGGGAGATGTTCTTCTTTTCCTTCACTCAACAAGAAGATAAATGACTCACTTTGTTAGTCACCTATTCACTGGGCTTCACATGTTTGTTACATCTGTGTGTCGAGTCTGTCGACTGTAGATGGCTAGAATTGTATTTTGACCTGAGTCACATTCACAGTGAGTGGCTGAAGTCGTTGATAACTAAATTTAGTAATCTGTAATCACTAAATTGACTAATACAATCCTAATATTATTAGATTAGTAAGCCACATGAACGCTTTCACCGATTACTGCGTCCACAAGTTCCAGCTACGCGCTACGTTCAACGGTTCATGACTGAACTATACTGTGTATAGTAAATCAGTCAGCTCTAAAATGTCCATTTTCTGATTTCCTTGACCCAAGTTGAGGTTTGACATGACAGTGTTAGATATTAACAATTAAATTTACTATTTAGAGAAGTAGTTAGTAGATTGAACGATTTGCCGCTTGCAGTTGAAACTCTAAGTCTAAGTTCTAACCACTAAACCAGTCCAGGTGAAAACAGACTTAAAATTGAACAATAACAGAACAAGTCAAATCGCCGTGGTGAGCAGTCTGCACAGACCAGTCCACATTCCATTCCAGTGACCTTCATTTTCATATTTTTTTCAGTCACAGATTCGTCATTGAGTTTCTTTCCGACTGACTGATTTTCACTTTGAACACAGTTCACTTCAACTTCAAAACAACTTAACATTAATAACAAGTTCAGAAGTTGTTGACATGTTGTTGTTATTCTTCTTCTTCTTTTGACTGCTTTGACTCTAAAGTCATTCCAGTAATTGGCTCGTAGTGCTATCTTCGCTTGTGCTTTCTCGTTTGTTCTCAACGCTTACGTGCTGTGATACCGTTGTACATTTAAAATACGAGCGATAACAATAACAAGCAATTCCATTTCCAATTTGGAGAAGACTGACGGACACGAGAGCGCCACCATTTTGTAACGAAATTACGTCATCATTTCCAACGTTGCTATGGCCTGCCAGGGGACGTAATATTCTAACTGTAACGGTACGGAATCTGGCGATGTTTGCCGAATGCTATGCGCCCGCGTCAGCTAAATCCACATTATGCATTTAATTTTGAATAAGGTTGATTTTGTTTTTCAAATTTAATAGTGTTGCTATAGGGAGGCTGATCGAAGAAGAAAAAATAAATTCGTTTTATTAATTTGACAATTCTATTCCAACATGGCGGCCACCATAGGGCCCATAGGTCTGAATCGCCCGGATGTAAAAACAATTTTTTCATGTTGATAGGGTATAGAAATTACTGACGTCACATACGTAATACCGTAAAACAACCCTTTTGGGTTGTGATAACAAGCTCCAGAAGTCAAAATTTTAAGTGTATAATGTTCTATCTGTTCAGCATCTTTTTACGTTGTTTTGTTTACCTCGAATTTGGGTGACAAAATAATACGAACAAAATGAGAGTGTACCAATTCACGACTCGTTTTCATTGATAAACTGTCAAATCTTTGTGAAATTATAATCATATAAATATATTTGATGAAATATATTGATCGTACTTCGAATAAAATCTACAGGTTCAAAACTCGACGTTGACGCAAACAAAATTGTGGGCGCGGACATCTTTAAAATTATTTTACGGACTTTGTCTATTTCGTACCACGTGTGCCAGGATAAGAGCAAGCTGCAATGTAATTGCAATTTGCGTAAATAAAATATAAGCAGTTTATATACAGGGTATGTAAAACAATCGTAGGAAGGTACATGTATGTATGTATGTGAGCCATATTTACATTTATTAATTATTGCACTGAAGTGAAATTCAATTAATTGTGCTGATTAAGTGAAATTAATTGAGCTAAAGCCCAATCAATAGTGCTGAATCGTAGTCAAATTGCACTGAAATGCAATTAAAAATTAATTGCATTGTTCTATCCAAGCGCAATTTAATTGCTCTGAAGCGCAATTCCTCTGAAGTGCAATTATTGACAAATGCAATGTCGAGTAATCCCTTCTCAGAATAATATTGAAATATCTGCAGTAACCCAATATTACCAATAGTTTGGTCTTATAATCCAAAAAGCTCCACAGAACTAATTAGTCATATGGCAGGGGTGTTAGATATAAACAATAATTGCGCTGAAGCAAAGAATGAATTGTGAACTGCCCTCCCATATGTTGGGGTTTGAGGTACTGCCAAAAACACATTTTTTATGCTCATGTCAATTATTATTTAAAACCCTTTGAGTGCCAGGGGCCGATCTCATCGGCCCTAAACCTACAAAATAAGTATGTTAAAGAATATAAGAATAAATTATTAAAATTGTAAAAAAATGTAAAAAAAAATAATAATTGTTAGGCCAATGCATTCTCTTATATATGCGAGGCGACCTATGGTCGACTCGCATATATAAGAGAATGCATTGGCACAGGGTATATGGGTTGATACAAAAATCGACCTGGCACTCAAAGGGTTAAGACTTTATAATGCCAGATATAATGTAACAGTGTAAGCTTGGAAAAAGTTTTACCCCAAGTCATCCATTTTGCATAGGGGGCCGTAAAGTAAGAATGAATGTTTCAGAGGTATATACTTTTTAAACCTTTCATGACTGGAGCTGCGGCATTGGTGCAGCATTAAAGATCATGTGCCAATGCATTCTCTTATATATGCGAGTCTCTATATAAGATATCTATATAAGAGAATGCATGGCTTACAAGGTCAAGGTAAATATTGTTATGCCAATGCATTTTCTTATATATCTATCTATCTATCTATAGGTTTCTCCTAACCTTCATTATGCTGAAGTTTTAAAGGAGGCGCATGAGGTGTAACTATACAATTTTTTTGCAATATTTTTGGTGAATTTTGGATTATATTTAAAAACATGATAAAACTCAGATTTGGTACAGGTTGGTTATGGGAGTTTAAAGTGGTCGCTATAGAGAGTAGATTTGAATTTGTCCAGGTCTGTGAGGGTAGCAATAGAAGGGTCGAGAGAATTCCATGCAAGGATAGTGCGAGGGTAGAATGAGGTGCGGATGTATTTGGGTCCAGTATAAAAGAACACGAATTTATGACCTCTCGATGTTGTGAGGGGAGCGGTGTCTCGTATGTTGACAATGTTGTTTTTTATTTTGTGAGCCTTGCATATATATGAGAATACATTGGCACTTGGTTTCATAAAATTTCAGGCAGCTCTCATGGCAGGGTTATATTCAAATACTAGAAAAATACTTGAAGATTTATAAGCATGTGTCTTAATTAAAACTAGTACCACAGACTAGCATGTGTCTTAATTAAAACTAGTACCACAGACTAGCATGTGTGCATGTCAGATGTCAGGAATTGTCAGTCTCACTGCATGGTTTCAGGGATGTTCAGAGCATGAACCTCATTTATGTATAATCTTGTAACCCTTTCTACACTAATTGGATTCTCCCACTCAGTAATAAAAGTATACATTGGAATGGTCTATTATTCCTTCAGAGGGATTATGAGGTAAAATAAGCAGACAGTAGATAATACAAGTCATATTTATTGAAAGGAGATGTTCAGATAATAAGTTCAACAAATACTGATGAGTATTTAGTACAGAAAGGGTTAACATTAGTGTTGAATGGGTCTGGTCTTGTATAGGCATGCCTATGTTATGTGTTATACCCATCAGATACAGGCTTACCCACCAGTGGCACCACCACCCATTTCTATATACAGTGTTTTTAGATTTTCTCAATCATCAATATTTTGAGAAATGTCATTATATTTCAGCCTGGTGATAAAATTAAGCATTTGACACTACAACAGAATCACTAATGTCGCCCCTTTCTAACTTCTGTATGCAAACAGGCCTCAAAATATGATTCCAGACATTTGCAGAATGAGCAGCGGGGGTGGTGTCGTTAAATTTGACCACTGGGGACCTCATTCTGCTTAGACCTCATCTTCTCTGGAAAGTATTTTATTATCAAATTAACAAGTTGTTTTTAGTTTCTTTGGAAAGTTTCTCTCTCATTTTTAGTTTAGTTACTCTACATCCCCAAATTGGCAAACAACACAATGTATAGTTGAGGTGCCCAATGGGTGCACATCACCATCTTCACTGTCTGGGAACTTAAATCTGTGTTTTGGTCTCCCACAGCAGATGAGGCCATATAGAATAAGGTGCACAGAGGACGAATTTGGTGACGCAAGCTCACTGTGTGGGGTAGCTTCTTTAAATTCATCCTCTGGGGACCACATTCTGCAAATGTCCAGCACCATATCTTGAGGTCTGTATGGCACACCATATATAATTTGGAGTTCCAACAAGTGGCACCACGGGTGCTGGGATAACCCCCATGGTGAAAATTTAAATATGGGCAGCTCGGAAACCAAATTGTAAAATAAAATGTGATGAACGAACATTAAATTACTTGACTTCTTATAATCATTACTGATAGTTCTCCAATAACGCAATTTTGTGTGATGAAACAATGGTTATGTAAACAAGCATCTTTTCCAATGTTTACCATCAAGTTTTGATTAAACGTTGGTACCTTATTGGACTTTTGTCGGTAATTCTACTGTAACACTAATGTTTATATAACAATGGTTTTGACATATGAAATCTCATTATTGGAGAGTTAATAGTAATCATGAAAATAAGAACAAAGTCGATCTATTTTTGTATGTATTTGTTGATGTTAGTTGTTTAACAGGCTTTTGTGTTATTTTGCATGAAGGCATTGATTCCCTGGAACATTGTGACACTAAACAAATGGACTCATCTTTTTTCCAAAATGTCTCGCAGAATGGAACGCCCTAGAACCCTATTGCAGAAATTCTCGTCTAGAGGACTACAAGAGTCAGTACTTGACAGAATCACTTAAGTTCTAAACATGGACATAGCTGGATGTTCTCAAATGAGCAGGACTCTTCACCTGTTATAATGGTGTCACTTTTTTCAAATTTTAAAACATGTTTAAAAAAAAAATTGTCCCAGAAGATGAGGCCTAAGCAGAATAAGGTAATTGAGGGTGTATTTGGTGATGCTAGCCTGCTGTATGGGGTAGCAACACTAAATTCACCATCTGGGGACTTCATTCTGCAAATGTCAGACACACTATGTCCAGGCTTGGAGAAATGAACAATGGACTATTCCTATTTATTCTTGTAGACTCTGGTAGAATAGTTGTTTAGCTAATGTCATGTCTTGTAATGACACATGGTAAACTGGTCTGAAGCAAGCAGTCTTCAGAAAGAGTATCAGGTGACTACACTATGATAAATTGGCTTTTTCAATAATACAGGCTTCAGTGTTCTCTTAAAAATTAATAGTGCATAGCAAAGAGGTGTGAATTATAAAGGGCCATAACTCTGTTAAAATATATCGGATCAAACCCATATTTTAACTTGATCTGTATACAAGTGTCAAAAATTCATATACCAAATTTGGTGTTGATCAGATGAAAAATGTTTGAGTAATCCTGTCTTGGATGAATTCTATATCAAAACAAGAGTGGAAGGGGTTAAATAAACAATACCAAAATCCATACAGATGAAGAACATGCTAAGAAAAATCTAGGTAAGAAATATGAGGTTGTGATGTGTCCTAAACAAAAATTAAAGGTCAAAATGCAAAAATTTAATTTTTTGTTTTTAAAGTTATGTCCCTAGCTCTGCCCCTATTTGACCCAGTGACCCCATTTGAACAAATCTGAACCCCAGTCACCCAAGGTCTCTCTGTACCAAATATAAGCTAAATCGGCCAAATATTTTTTTAGAAAAAGTCATTGTAAGAATTACTATGAGTTATGGCCCTGGTTTCTCAACTAATTGACCGGGTGACCTCATTTGACCAGTCATCCAAGGACCCTCCATACCAAATATTAGCTAAATCGGCCCAATGGTTCTGAACAAGAAGTCGTTGTAAGAATTACTATGGAGGAATAGAGTTATGGCCCTGGCTTCGCAACTATTTTACCCAGTGACCTCATTTGAACAAATCTGAATGAGAGTCACCTAGGGAACATCCACACCAAATATGAACCAATTTGGTCTTCCAGTTTCAGAGGAGAAGATGTTCAAAGAATTGTTGACGGACGGATGGATGGACGGACGGATGGACGGACGAGGAGTGATGACTATAGCTCCACCGGAGACTTCGTCTCAGGTGAGCTAAAAACAGCTAAAGTTCGCAAATCCTAAGCTGAAACCACCAAAATATTTCTCATTTGGGAAGCGGCGTTCTAATGTTATACAATGTCAGCTCCGGTGTCGATGCAGTGACTTGCGGGAACACAAGGTAGATAACCATTTGGTAGACTCTAAACTGTATAGTTATGGTCTCGGTGATGAGACTGTTGACCACTATTTCTTTGAATGCACGCTATATGCTAGAGAAAGACTTAGGCAATATACAATAGTTTGATACCTTTTGATGTGAATACCATCAGTCAAGACACTTTTGTTCGGCAACCCATATATAAGTCATGATATGAATACTGTAATCTTTAATTACGTGCATCGGTTCATTAAAGAAACAAAACGTTTCAATCTCGACGTCTGAGATGTGTAGAGCTAACATAAGAACGTGAAAGTGAATTAACCATAATTGATGATATTTCGCCCTTGACATTAAATATTTATCGAACCCAGTAAAGCTGTCGAAACCATGCACATGCAATACCTTTATCTCTCTCTTTCTCCATCCTTCCTACCGTTTGCTTAATTTCAGTACCTCTATCGCGTGTTTGTTGTATCACTCTTCCTTCTCTCATACATAACATGTGAAACAATCCATCAATTCTTTCTACTGTTAGTTGTCATTACATGTACATAGCTATATTGTTTATAACATATTTCCTTGCTTTTGTCAGCGTTTAATTTGTATATATTCAGTGTTTTGACAATGGGGAGAGGATGCTACTGTAAGTGACAGCACTTGTCATCCCATCCCTTTTGCCTGTGTGTATGTTAATACTATATGCATTGAGCAAATAAAATATGTTTAAACCACATTGTGTTGCAGTGGGAGTGTTCAGACTACTTGGCTATCACTCTTGTATAGGTATTTTATTATCTAAAAGATCAACAAATGTGATATAAAATATAGAGTATTTCACAAATAATTTGAATAACAAACAGATATAACCATTCTGGGCAGCACAAATCTTGCAAACAAACAACAAGCAAAATGAACATTATACAATAAACGAAATGACTTTATATATCCGCTCATATGGAATTATGGGTATCTTGCAAACAAACAACAAGGCAAATTGATTATCATACAACAGACGAAATGACTCATGGAATTGTGAGTGTCTCTTAATCCTTTGATGACGGGAGCTGTGCTGGTGCAGCATTAAAGATCCTGTGCCAATGCATTCTCTTATATATGCGAGTCTCCCATATGGAGAAATGCATTCTCTTATATATATATATTTAAGAGAATACATTAGCAAAGAGTTTTCGCAAAATTTCAGGAAGCTCCAGTCATGGAAGGGTTAAAGTCACAGAGAGTGTTTGAACCTTTCATATTATTCTACTTTGGAATAGTCTATCATTCATTTGTATGCGTCCAAAAAGATTTAGCAGACGACAGATATACGAAAAATGCAGAATGATTCATATTCACTGGTGGGAAATGTTCAGATAATAAGTTCAACAAACGGCCTATGATCATTTGTTGGACTTATTATCAGAACATTTCCTAATGGGACTATTTGTCAATGAGTATTTAGTAGAGAAAGGGTTAAAAGATGGCATAAAATTGAAATCTTGCCAAAATGCAAAACTTTTGTGGTTTTAAACTATTTACTAATGATAAAAATCACAGGTTTCAACTGGAAAAAAAGAGACTCACTTTTTTCTACCATTGTTCTCTGTGAAAAATTACGGTTTGAATTGGATTAGACAAGCGCTGTGATTGGTCATGAGTCATGACATACTCATTACAGGGAATAGACAAAACTCCAGGCAGAGTTATCTTCCATTGCTCCGCTGAGATACCACTGCCACAAGGACATTTCGCAAGGATTTCTGACATGAGCTTAGTTCTTATGTTTTATGATTAAAATTTTCTATGTCTGTCTCAGTTCATATTGTTCTTATCAATACCAACAGAATTACCATTATTGCAAACTTTTGGTGGACAAAATAAGACAATAGGTGACTAAATATAGTTCCGATGATATGTAAGAATATATATATCGGTCCGCAAAGTACCATCCTTCTGGCTTTGATCTATCGTAGTGATAATGGAGAGGGCGCTGCATGGAGTTTGGGAATAGACATAGAGAGGACTACACAGGCATGTGAATGTGGTGACGTCATCACAAGAGTTTGTTGTGGTGGAATGTTACGAGAGCTGTCAGACTACAATTTGTAGCTTGAGGCATAGCAAATGAGTGCAATACAGTTTACCTGTCAGAACATCAAAATGGTCCCAAGTTTTTTACTCAAGCCTGCAAATAGCGTGGCTGTCATTTGCAGAATGAGGTCCCCAGAGGGTGAATTTAGTGATGCTATCCCGCATAGCGGGCTAGCATCACCAAATTCACCCTCTGGAGACCTCATTCTGCTTAGGCCCCATCTTCTGGGAAGTATCTATTGTATCAAATTAACATTGGTTTTAGTTACTTTTTTTCCCCCTTCTGGGAAGTTTCTATATCCCCTAATTTGCAGAAGATAAAATTCAAAATCGAGGTGCCCAATGGGTGAACATCACCAACTTCAACTGGGAACTTCATTCTGATCCTAGGTCTCCCACAGCAGTTGATGGCCTAAGCAGAATGAGGTCCCCAGAGGGTGAATTTAGTGATGCTAGCCCGCTTTGCGGGATAGCGTCACTAAATTCACCCTCTGGGGACCTCATTCTGCATGATAGACACGCTATTTGCAGGCTTGTTTTTACTGGTGGAATATGATCTCAACGGGTATAGCCGGACTATAGATGCATGGCATGATCTAATAAAATGCAAGTTCAGGGCATTGTTCAGTGAAAGCTAGACATAAAACATATTACATATCTCATATATATTTTGAAGACCTCTGTCTGTTTGTCATTTATACAAATCTACGATTCTCGACCGATCGGGACGAAACTTGGTACGTGTGTGTAGTTTGACCAGGCGGTCGTCGTTGTCGTATTGGCGAGCCCGTGTGACACCCGTGCAGCGCATGCGCAGATGAGATCTCGGAAACGGGTGGAGCTATCGACTCGAAACTTGGTACATGTGTGTAGTTTGACCAGGCGGTCGTCGTTGTCGTATTGGCAAGCCCGTGCGACGCCTGTGCAGCGCATGCGCAGACGAGATCTAGGAAACAGGTGGAGCTATCGACTTGAAATTTGGTATGTGAATGTATCTTGCCCCGGATACGAATTGTATCGGGTCGCCGAGCCCGTGCGACGCACTTTATAGAATCGAAAACGGCTGGCTCGATTGAGTTCAAACTTCCTATCTAATGGTAAAATCCCAAGGACACCGTAGTTGTCGCGTTTTGGACAAGCTTTGACCACTCATTCTCCACTCCCAATCACAAAAAACGTCACTGCGGTGGTTAATCAAGTGATAATTTAATGAGCGTTTGTTTTTGACGCATCGCTATAAAGAGCGTTTGTTTACCATTCAACGTTATTAGCATCTGCAGAGAGATATACGGGAACTCGGAAACGGGTGGAGCTATCGACTTGAAATTTGCTATGTGAATGTATCTTGCCCCGGATACGAATTTTATCGGGTCGCCGAGCCCGTGCGACGCAAGCTTCGCGCATGCGCAGACCAGATCTCGGAAACAGGTGGAGCTATCGACTTGAAATTTGGTAACCAGATCTCGGAAACGGGTGGAGCTATCGACTTGAAATTTGGTTTTTGAATAGCCCGGACAACGTCGGGCTCATCGGCTAGTCTAATACAATTAGGGAGTTCATATTACATATAATATAATTAGGAAGTTCAAACACTAGGTGTGATCTTTACAGATGACAAATGCAGCATGATTACACGTATATGAATCAGGGATGTTGCAACAGGGTGGGGTTGGGGTGGATGGGGTTTCACCTCCGCACCCAACCTTGGTCAAAATTAGCATTAGTTGGAAATTTCACACCAGATATAGGTGGGGATGCTCAGTTGGCTCAGATGTTTGTTGTTTTAACCCTTTACCCAACAGAACGGCCCTGTGCCAATGCATTCTCTTATATATGCGAGTCGACCATAGGTCGCCTCGCATATATAAGAGAATACATTGGCTTAACACATTAAAAATTATATAATTGTTAAAGAATGTAAGAAAAAATGGTAAAAAGTGTTAAAAACAGATTTTTTTAAGGCCAATGCATTCTCTTATATATGCGAGGCGACCTATGGTCGACTCGCATATATAAGAGAATGCATTGGCACAGGGCATAACTGTAACTATCACAATGTGGTCAAGGAGCCGGTTCCAATGATATCCATATTTGTATGATTCTATTGAGACAGACCGAAGATATTTTAGGCTGTTGAAGCTTTATTTGGCCGGTTTTGGCCGGTTTGTTGGGTAAAGGGTTAAGACCAATGGTCACATTTTTTCCTACCTTCTGTCAAAATTTGTGACTGAAATGGCATCAGTTGGAAAACTTCCAACCTTAGGTGGGTGTAAGGTTGGAATTTCCAACAGTTGGAAAGATTGAGGTAGTAGTTTGAAATTCCAAATGATAATGAAATGTATACACCCATCAGTAAGCCCGTGTGGGGGGGGGGGGGGGATGATTTTTTTGACACAAAATCTTGAGACTGGTCTTACCTTTGAGGACCCCAACATGTAAAATCTCATAATTCTCATTTACATTCATAGTGCTAATCTAATGTCATGTTTCAAATGAATCACCCATGATTTTTTTGGGGGCAAAAACATGACTGGGCTTATCCTCATAGATGAGCTTACTGACGGTGTATACAGTAAATTGATCTGGTTCAGGGGGAGGTGCAGTCCAAGAAATACCCTCTAGCCACATCCCTGATTTGAATTGCATTGGTTACTTGTATAAAAATTTCGACATTGGAGATACTGCTCATTCAATTAAGTAAACGTATTATGTTCATAGAAAATTGGACTTTCATCAATTCTAATTTTTAAATTAGATCCTATCATTTCACACACAATATAAGAAAACAAATGACAGTGATTAGGCTAAACAAACATGGGTTAAATTGATGGAAAAAACATACCATTAGAGCCAGTCTCTTTGAACATACCATTAGAGCAAGTCTCTTTAAACATACAATTAGAGCCAGTCTCTTTAAACATACCATTAGAGCCAGTCTCTTTAAACATACCATTAGAGCCAGTCTCTTTAAACATACAATTAGAGCCAGTCTCTTTAAACATACAATTAGAGCCAGTCTCTTTAAAAAGCTGACGAAAATCCTATATCGGAATAACGTCTCTAGAACTCTCTATTAAAATTAGGTTCTGGATTGAAGCAATTTCATTGGTTTATGGCATATCAGATCACGTCAGAGATCAGAGGTTAATGACGTTCCTTAGACAGGCAAAATAAAATGAAAATAGTTGCAATCACAACCATTCATAATATATAGGAATCATAAAAATTCATAATTTCATCCATAAGTACAACCATTCATAACATATAGGAATCATAAAAATTCATAATTTCATTCATAAGTAACATCGAAACAAACACTAATCACTCATATTTGTGAATGCTCTTTATTATCTACGGCATTGGGACAATGGAAACCAGGTTGCTATTTATAAGACGATCATTGGAATTTTTGCTTGTCTGACAGGAATTCAAAACATGTTAAACTTTCAGTTTTGAAAGTCTATATCTGGTCTTCAAATCATCCTACTAACGAGCTCGTGGTCACCAAGCCTGCAAATAGTGTGTCTGTCATTTGAAGAATGAGGTCCCCAGAGGGTGAATTTAGTAATGCTATACAACATGGCAGGCTAGCATCTCCAAATTCACCCTGGGAACCGCATATTGCTTAGGCCTCAACTGCCATGAGAGATCTAGGATCAGATTGAAGTTCCCCAGTTGAAGTCAGTGATGTTCACCCATTAGTCACCTCGATTATGCAAATTATCTTGTGCAAATTAGGGGATATGGAAACTTCCCAGAAGGTAAAAAGTAACTAAAACAATGTTAATTTGAAACTATAGATAGTTCCCAGAAGATAAGGCCTAAGCAGAATGAGGTCCCAAGAGGGTGAATTTGGTAAAACTTGCCCGCTGTTCAGGATAGCATTACTAAATTCACCCTCTGGGGACCTCATTCTGGTATATCAAATGTAATGATGGGGGTTTTATGGTGTCGGATCAGACTGGGTACCTTTAAACAATTTGTTCTCCGTTTTGGCTTTATTCGACATTGAATATTTTAGACAATCATTGTAGATACTCATTTATACTCTCTTGCTCTATGTTTTATGGGTATCCAAAACCATTAAAATGGATCCACTCTTGAATTTCCTTCATTTCTGAGTAAAATGGAACTTCATTAAAGGTATTTTGAAAAATATAACGAAAAAAATAGGGAAAATTCAGGCCAATTTTTACAAACCCTGTTTGACCCTTTATCTTAATACCGACTATAATAAAACAAAAACAAAAAAGTGACATCTGAAAGATGCTCTCTTGTTTGATTTTGAATTTTGTATCAATTCATTTCATAGTTTCCATGTTTTAGAGGGAGGGAAATTATTATTGCGTGAAAATATCATAACAAAAGTTACTTTCTGTTATATTTACTATAAGTCTGGTTTTTATATCATGTTTGGTTGTAATGGTTCTCATGTTTTTTTCAGTGTAATAAATGGAAAAGTGAATTTTATTACATTCCTATGTGTGATTTACCTTGATTTCTCGAGTGTTTATAATGGGTATTATAATGGGTATTATAATGGTATAATGACGGAATTATTTGTTTTTCTGGTAAATCAGATGTTTAAAATGGAAAATAATAAACAAAATAATCACTTGATTGAACTGGTAATGTGAAATAATTTATTCGGGGCAGGGACTATTTTGTGAGACACTCTCATGTTTGTACAACGTCCCTGCCTCTCATTAATAAGTTCAAGTCACCAGTTCAATCAAGACAATATTCTCTATCTATTTTATATTTTGCTGTTGTAACTGAAGCTCTGGAACATTGAATACATTCATCCTTAACCCTTTACCCAACAAACCGGCCAAAACAAGCTTCAACAGCCTAAAATATCTTCGGTCTGTCTCAATAGAACCATACAAATATGGATATCATTGGAACCAGCTCCTTGACCACATTGTGATGGTTACAGTTATGCCCTGTGCCAATGCATTCTCTTATATTTCACATAAAAGTGTTTTAAAATATAAATTTTCAATGAAAATGTATTGTTTTAAAAATACCTGATTCACAAAAATTCATAGACAAATTCCTCTCCTAGCAGACATAAGATCGAGTTGACTAGTTTCTCTGACTTTTACACGCCCTGATTATATACGAAGAGACGCCCCGATTATATACGAAGAGACGCCCCGATTATATACGAAGAGTTCAGGGAAGAGATACACCATCTTTAATAAATAAAGAAGTTTTTTAACGAACTTCTGGAGATCAACACGAAGATCCATCTGAAGTTTGATGATGATCACATGGATGTGGCCTGCAGGGTATGCCAAAGGAAGTTGTTGATGGATACACGAACGATGGATCGCAATAGCTCAAACTTGACTTGGTCAAGTTGAGCTAAAAAGAATGGACCAAACTTAACTTTCCACGTTTAGTATTGTTATGATGGAAATCTTTGAAATAGGTGTTGTAGAGCTGACTTTCTGGTCAGTAAGTCGTTAGTTTTTCAACAAAAGGAAGACTAAATCTGACTAATGTCCATGCAAGTAATCAGTTCTACAGCAAAAACAAAACTGGAGCCAATATAGGAAGATTATTGCATAATTATTAACCCTTTCATGACTGGAGCAGCATTAATGATCCTGTGCCAGTGCATTCTCTTATATATGCAAGTCTCCCATATAAGAGAATGCACTGATTTACATGGTCAAGTTAAATATTGTTAGGCCAATGTATTCTCTTATATATGCAAGGCTCCCATGGCAGACTCGCATATATAAGAGAATGCATTAGCACAGGGTTTTTGCAAAATTTCAGGAAGCTCCAGTCATGAAACGGTTAACCCTTTACCCAAACCGGCCAAATAAAGCTTCAACAGCCTAAAATATCTTCGGTCTGTCTCAATAGAACCATACAAATATGGATATCATTGGAACCGGCTCCTTGACCACATTGTGATAGTTACAGTTATGCCCTGTGCCAATGCATTCTCTTATATATGCGAGTCGACCATAGGTCGCCTCGCATATACAAGAGAATGCATTGGCCTAAACAAAATCTTTTTTTAACACTTTTTACCATTTTTTCTTACATTCTTTAACAATTTTATAATTTTTAATGTGTTAAGCCAATGCATTCTCTTATATATGCGAGGCGACCTATGGTCGACTCGCATATATAAGAGAATGCATTGGCACAGGGCCGTTCTGTTGGGTAAAGGGTTAAAGAATAGATAAGGCCATGCATAGTCAATTCCCTGTTTCTCAGGCCAAACATTTTTTAAAAGCATACACGCACACATATTTATATTTTATTATTTATTATTTAGTTTTGGGGCACATGCCAACAAAGCATTCCATCTCAACATCGGCTAGCTCCGTGTCAAATTTCAGTTGCCCGTGGCCATTGTTTCCTGACCAGATGTCCGTAAAATGTTAGTTGATAGATTCCATGTTATTTATTTCATAAAAAATTAATAAATGCATTTCTTACTGAGATTTCTGATGCAAATCATCATGTGTTTAACAAATATTTGAACATAGATACAAATTACGGTAATGATTCGGAAATCCGAATTGGGAAACCGGTCTGTTCAACCTCATTTCCACACGTATTTGTATATAAAACATACAGCAATTATATCATACCGATTAAAACTACACCCCCCCCCCCCCCCCCCCCCAACCCTGACAGACTGAATGTGGATAAAAAGGTAGCATCCACAAGGTTTTGTGACCATACATGTGGACCTGAAAGACAGTACATTGACTTTGCGTGGCCTAAACAAAACAAATTATTATTATGATCTTCAACAAACTGTCTAATTACCAGGAGACTTGACTGCATTGATATAAAATAACAGATTATATATAAATGTCCTAAAAAGAACTATTCGTTGTATAATATCAGTGGAAATTTTCCTTCACAATTATGTGTTGACATTGAGATTGGGGGGATTGAGATTGCCACCCCTCTGTGTTCACGCAAATCAGTAAAATAGTTTTGGTCAGTTTTTTGTGTAATTTCTGGATTCATGTGGGCATTTTGTATAAAACTTTGGGCAAAGATTCATCTGCACAAACCCAAGAAAAAGCACTATATAATGATAGACAAAATAATATGCATAGATAAATTTCGATAGTTTCTGATTATAAATTAATAAAATCATGTTATAAAATTAATTTCAAAAAAATAATTGGATATACAGTGTATAGGAGCAAATAATGAAAATTAATACTGGCCGTGTGGAGCGGTAGAACCTCACATATTTAATGCATGTACAGTGAAATAACTGCAGCCCCACCAGCATAAATAAAGTAAAGATTAGCCTATATAGTGGGCATGATTTCAAAACCATAAAAAGGTCAATCGTCAAGAATTAAATAAAGTGAATAAGACTAATGTTGGCCAATTATTAATTGTCAGATATATCAGTTGTCTTCAGTGTAGCAGACGGATTGTAACTAAAAACTTAAGCAAGGAAGGATATAATCACCAATATGCAGTAGATTTCAATAAAATCTTGATTAAAGTAATTAATAAATGTCAGACATGTCTCATTGACTGTGCCTCATCTTGGTGTCAATGATTGAGAAAAATTTGCCATATCAAAATTTATACGGCGAATTTCTAAAATAAATTTCCAATAGCGAACATGCCCCAAAAATTGATGCTTCCATCAAGTAGTTGATATAATTTTAGTCCAAGTTTCCCTCGACTTAAACCAGCTTGTGATAATGGTTGTTCAAGATACTGGTTAACATCAGAAATCCGCTCCCTTTATCGCATATAACATAGTTATTTTCGTCATTTGTAATCGGCTCTATCCTACATATTTACACACAATGCAATATATTTATTTCAGAAAGAGTGATATCTTACAGTCGCAATGACATACTATACCAGTAATCTAGATGGTATGTTAATATACATAGATTGTGCCGTGTAACTAGAAGTAATGACATTTGTTTATGTTGGTAAAAGACAAGTTCACAATCTTCCGAATTAATGTAAACAATGTGATAAATTGTATTTTTTCTTCTTAAAGATGCATAATTAACGCTCACAAATTACTATTTCCTTGGCTTCGGGGTAAAAAATAATTGATTCGAGTCGAGGAACCCACCCATCAAAACTCAGAGTGATCAGATATCGATTTTTGAAATATATTATTTTTCACCACCGATAATTTTAGTGGCCCAGTAAACAGTCAACAAGAAGATGGTCTTGGACCAAATTGTGGATGAAGATGGATAACTCTAAAATCAATTGGCTTTTTTGTGTCAGATATTTGACAAACTGACAAAATTTCGTTGAACAAAATGTTGATAAATAAAATGTTTTGGGCAATTTTATACTATAGTTGACTGTGGTTAGCATTATTTTTGGGCAATTACTCAATACTGACAACTGAAGCGGCATTTTAAAAAATGTTGTTGCTGGAAACTGATGATATGGGGACCATCAAATCGGATTGAGAACCATTAAATTCCCATTTGATTTGACAATTCATGTATAGAGCTCAGAAAAAAATTTATATCTTCTATGGAATAAACCGGTTACAGGTTTAAATAGTGACATTTTATCAATGGTATAATTTTATATGGGAGGGTCACTTGGCTCAAACTCTGCTATATATAGGAGAGTAATGGAACATATCCAAGCCTTGAAATAGTGTGCCTGTCATTTGCAGAATGAGGTCCCCAGAGGGTGAATTTAGTGATGCTACCCCGCATAGCGGGCTAGCATCACCAAATTCACCCTCTGGGGACCTCATTCTGCTTACACCTCAGCAGAATGAGGTTCCCAGAGGGTAAATTTGGTGATGCTAGCCCACTATGTGGGGTAGCATCACTAAATTCACCCTCTTGGAACCTCATTCTGCAAATGACAGGCACACTATTTCAAGGCTTGAACATATCCTTGACGTAAAATAGAATCTAGCACAACCAATATCACAAGCTGGTTTAACCCCTTCAGGACTGGAGCTGCCAGAAAATTTGCGAAAACCCTGTGCCAATGCCTTCTCTTAGAGCCACCGCAGACGCTGCGATTAAAATTATAAGTGGGGAAAATCGCAGGGGGAGCATCCACTGCGCATGCCCATGACAATGTCGCAGACAAATCGTAGCGATCAAGCAATGTTTGATTTTTACCACGAAAATCGTGGTGTGACCTTGGCAATGCGCGCGATCGTAGCTGTCACATGACCATGGTCGCACTAGTCATGTGTAAATACCACGAAAAGAAACAATTCAAAAATGGCGCAAAGTTCACAAACTTCTTGGACTTACAAAAATGAGGCCACATTGGTGGAGATGTGGCTCGGCAAGGATTGCAGGCCTATACCACATATCAGCCATCTGCTATACTGACAAGGAGAAGTGGGCTGCCGCAATTGTTGAAATTGCGGCAGCTGTGGAGTTGACAGCTACAAAAATGTAAAAATAAAAAATTATTCAATTTCACTTGAACTTTCAAGTTCAACTTGTTAGTTTATTTAGAAAATTGAGATACATGCCATGTATATGTATGTAATTGCATAATGTGGAAAATGTGATAAAACATTTTGCTATCATGTGATCGTCACGTGGATAAAATTGTAGCTGCATACATTGCAGCACCGTAGCGTCTGCGGGCAAGTCACTTTTTCCCACTTACGATTTTAATCGCAGCGTCTGCGGTGGCACTTAAATATTTGAGACTCCCATATATAAGAGAATGCATTGGCCTAACAATATTTACCTTGACAATATAAGCCAGTGCATTCTCTTATATATGCGAGGCTCCCTATGGGAGACTCGCATATATAAGAGAATGCACTGACACAGGATTTTTAATGCAGCACCAGCGCAGCTCCCGTCATGAAATGGTTAAGTTGAAGGAAACCAATATAATTTAAATATTGATTTATAGATATTGCCTAGTTGTTATTGAGTTTACAAATACTCCATGGATTTCATTCCCTGAGTTAATTATCATAGCTCTTCAATTTCTCACTCTATCACATTTGTCTTCTCAGCCACAACATCTGCTATTCCGAGAGTTTCGCAGCCCATCTGTAAATAAACCAGTAGAAGTACAATTAACCCTTTACCCAACAGAAGGGCCCTGTGCCAATGCATTCTCTTATATATGCGAGTCGACCATAGGTCGCCTCGCATATATAAGAGAATGCATTGGCTTAACACATTAAAAATTATAAAATTGTTAAAGAATGTAAGAAAAAATGGTAAAAAGTGTTAAAAAAAGATTTTTTTTAGGCCAATGCATTCTCTTATATATGCGAGGCGACCTATGGTCGACTCGCATATATAAGAGAATGCATTGGCACAGGGCATAACTATAACCATCACAATGTGGTCAATGAGCCGGTTCCAATGATATCCATATTTGTATGGTTTTATTGAGACAGACCCAAGATATTTTAGGCTGTTGAAGCTTTATTTGGCCGGTTTTGGCCGGTTTGTTGGGTAAAGGGTTAAGTCAAAATCGAACCAATGCAACTAAAATGAATGTGTCAATGACATGGTAGCTCAACTGGGAGAGGGGATAATGTAAAACATTATAGTCAATGAAGCGATAAGGAATACGGAAAGTTTATATGTCTATATATAGGTCAGCTGTTTGAGCCAGAAGAAGTTTGGCATCAATTGGATAAAAAATGTTGGCTGTAGGGAATGCCAAATTATTTACTGATGCAAAGAATAAGGTCCAAGATGGCTGCCATCAGTTGATCAATGAAAGGGTCAATGGCATTGGAGCTAAACTTGGAGAGGGGATAATGTCAAACAATACAGTCAATGAAGCAATAAGGAATGTGGATAGTTTAAATGTTAAAGCAATAGCAAAGGTCAACTTGAAGAGCAATATGAAGTTTGAGATTAATTAGATGACAAATGTTGGCTGTAGGGTGTGCTCAAGTATTTAGTCATGCATAGAGTAAAATCTAAGATAGCTGCTGGCAGCCATGTTTTTCAATGAAAATCGCTTAAACTTAATAGCCCCCCTCTGCAAGTGATTCTGAACATGCCTGTAAATTTAAAAAACATTTCTCCAAAAATGTGGGCTGCTTGATGTGCCGATGGATTCAAATTTGAAATCCAAGATGGCTGCTGGAGGCCATTTTTTTAACGAATATGGGAGAAAATCGATGGCTCCCATCTAGAGATCACCCCGTAGATCTATGTAAAGTTTGGTGATGATTGGATAAGGGATGTGGCACAGGGACCATCCGAGAGGGCGACGTGGGCGACTTCTTCGACCTAGCGGCGTCCGCTTCGCCTTATTTTTGCAGTCGGGCGAAGTTCAAGTCGCCCTGAAAATTCCAAAGTTGACTGACGAAAATCAGCAAAATGCCCCAAATAATTTATGATAATTTACAACTGTCAACTGTGATTGCACACAATACTCCACTGTCAGGGTGTTATAAAACAATTAACACCTGTATTGCTCCAATCTGGAAGCATGTTGACAACGGAGTCTGATTACTGGCACCTGTGAAAACATCGTCGGGCCTCAAATGTTAATCTGGTTGTCGTTATTTTTAGATTACCGTGATTACCACACCTTACAATGAAGATTACAACTCACACCTCTCACAATGTGTCAATTCATCACTCCCTCTATGGAGTTTGGTTAAAGAAATTTTAAAACAAATTCATTTGTGAAGCATATTAAAATTTCAAACGGGATTACTAACAGAGCGCAGTAAAAGTGTTCATGATTTCGTTTCGTTTCGGTTTGATATATTGTTGGCATTTTTAAAAACCCGAAAAATATGAAATAAAATCCTGTCATTTTCCCACAATTACGATATAAAATGCTGCTATCCTCTCACAATTATGTTTGGGTATTATTAATAGTTATTAGGGTCATGAAGTGAACATAATGACTCCATATTTCAACCATTGTTTCATAAGTTTAATTGACATATTTCATCTCTCCTATTTTCGTTCTATATAGCGATTCCTGTCGTAGTACTGCAGATCAATTTAAATTTTTTAGACTCACTTCGCCCTATAGAACGGCCACTTCGCCTTATTTTTATAGTAGGGCGAAGTCATTTCGCCCTGAAAATCTGGTCTAGGCTGGTCCCTGATGTGGCATGTAGGGAGAACTGAAGGATTATTCATGCAAAGAGTAAAATCCGAGATGGCTGACATGTTTTTCATTGAAAATCGTTCAAATTCAATAGCTCACATCTAAAGGTGATCCTAAACATGCTTGTAAAGTATCAAAACATTTCTCCGATAAATGCGGGCTGAAGCCAGTGAAGGGTGTTCCGATGGATTCAAATTTGAGATCCAAGATGGCTGCAGCACATGTAGCCTGCAGGGTTTGCCAAATGATTTAGTCATTTAAACAGTAAAATCCAAGGTGGTTGCCGGAGGGCATATCATTTATTAATGGTTCCCATCTAGAGGTAATCCTAAAGATGCCTGTAAATTTTCTAAATATTTCTCCGACAAATGTGGGCTGCAGTGGATTCAAATTTGTTTTGTTAACAAATTTCGGAAAAAATTTATGGCTCCCATCCAGAGAGTAGGGTGTGTTAAAGGAAAATGTTGATGGATGCACAGACTACAGAAGCCAACCTATAGAAATAGCTCAAACTTCACTTGTCAAGTTGAGCCAAAAAGATCTAAGGGGTCGTCATAATTCAGAAAATTATTAACACAGTACTGCAAACCACCCAATGAACTTATAATATGAAAATTCCTTACCAATGAATGACAGGGATGTGGAGTTGGAAATTTCAATGAGTATTCTATCTTTTCTACAAATGTACACCAAACCAAAGTATAATGTATAGTTTTTAAATTGAATTAAAGACATATTATGTACTTGGCGGGTGCATGAAACTGATAAGTAAGTATTCAGGTGCTATGCCAATTGGGGGAATGCAGCATTCCACTAACACTGCCGAAAATATGAAGCAAATTGACCGTACCATTCCATAGAAAACATCGTCTGAACCATGCTCACTTATAAATATTTACAACTCGATTCGGGATGTATTTATCGGCGATAAGCTAACAAAAACGATTTCACCATCATAAGTCGCTGCATTTAATTAATATATAAAAATGACGGTGTGTGTTGTCAATTTAGATATAATATTTGTAAAAATAACTGCTTTGAACAAGATTATTCTCCGTTTCTATTTGATCACCGTAACGGAGTGTTTCACATCACTTTAAAGTGATGTGAAACACTGCGATATGGTGATCAAATAGAAGTAGAGAATAATCTTGCTCAAAGTAGTTACTTTTTATAGATATAACATTTAAAATTTACTACACACACCGTCGTTCTTATATATCAATTAAATGCAGTGACTCTCGGTGGCGAAATGTTTTTCCTTAGTTTATCGCCCATAAATGCTCCCCGAAGCGAGAAGTATATATTTACAATTGACCGCAGTTCAGACAATGTTTTCTATGGAGTGGTATGGTCAATTTGCTTGAGATTGTCAGCAATCTGAGTGACTGTTTCACTTATAAGTGAATGTAAACATATCTCTAGTTAGTGTCATTTGATAACAGTACAAACCTCTCTGCAGATTATGTGGTAATAATCCCCCACCGAGATTAGTGATCCCCCCACGAGATTAGTGATTAGCTGCAAACATAATCCCCCACAGAGATTAGTAATAATCCCCCACCGAGATTAGTGAATCCCCCACCGAGATTAGTCAATCCCCCACCGAGATTAGTGATTAGCTGGTAATAATCCCCCACCGAGATTAGTGATCCCCCCACGAGATTAGTGATCCCCCACGAGATTAGTGATTAGCTGGTAATAATCCCCCACCGAGATTAGTGAATCCCCCACCGAGATTAGTGAATCCCCCACCGAGATTAGTGATTAGCTGCAAACTGCATCATTATTTTAGTTTAATTACTAAAATTGAATCAGAATGTATATAAATTATACCACTGGAGAATTACAAACGCAATGTTCTTTCTTTATAAATACCTACACTGATGAAATTTCGCGACAACTTACGGAAATAAACTCGCAAACAACCCTACAAAAGAACCTCTGCTATGCACCAGTGAATAGCCAATTTGATTTTTTATTGACATCCGACTCACATTTCAATATCGGAATTCAAATATGTTTGAAATAGTGCCGATTCACAGGACCCTAATCATATTACAATTACAATTACATGATTTACCTGATGTTCGAGATCGTCATGAGCACATGTGTCACCATTCTGTGCCACACGATGTGAGCCATGATGCTGAGAGTAACTCCTTCTGTACATTGTATCTATCTCTGTGAGATACCATGTACCAGGATATAACACGTCAATGGGTCCTACAGGCTTATACGGAGCTACAAAAGAAATTATGATTTTAAAATCATTTAGTATGTTAATGTTGATCGTTATATGTAAGCACGCTTTATCGGCATTTCATTTCACGAACTGAGAATTCCTTCTTTTGTAAACTTCAATATATCAAATCTGTAAATGTGTTCTACAAGATTGCTCGGAGCAGTAATCGAATAAGTTGTGATCAAATTACTGTTAACGTATGTGCAGTCATGAAATGAATCGAATCTTCATTCAAGATTGTGTCTACACATCATCGTTCTTGATTTTCTCAGAATTACAGAAAATTCTAAATGATGCCATCATTGGGCAATTGTCAGTCATGTGTATCACAATTTCCGCAGGTGCACTCAACTTCAAAGATGCTGCCAATGACAGTGTGCAAAATGTGGTCCCCATAGGGTGAAATTAGGGCGCTACCACCCCCCCCCCCCCACAGTGGGCTAGCATCATTAAATTCACCTTCTAGAGACCTCATTCTGCTTGGGCCTCATCTTCTCAGGAAAGTATCTTTATTATCAAATTAATCAGTTTTTTCAGTTTCTGTAGAAACTTCTTCAGAAAGAATCTTTTTCTTTTTTAGTTCAATTTCTCTATATCCCACAATTGGCAGACAACACAGTGCATAATCGAGGTGCCCAATGGGTGCACAACACAATCATCACCATCTGGGAACTTAAATCTGAGTGTAGATCTCCCATATTAGATGAGGCCTTGCAGAATGAGGTCCCCAAAGGATGAATTTGGTGATGCTAGCCCGCTGTGTTGAGTAGCATCACTAAATTAACCCTTTACCCAACAGAACGGCCCTGTGCCAATGCATTCTCTTATATATGCGAGTCGACCATAGGTCGCCTCGCATATATAAGAGAATGCATTGGCTTAACACATTAAAAATTATAAAATTGTTAAAGAATGTAAGAAAAAATGGTAAAAAGTGTTAAAAAAATATTTTTTTTAGGCCAATGCATTCTCTTATATATGCGAGGCAATGAGCCGGTTCCAATGATATCCATATTTGTATGGTTCTATTGAGACAGACCGAAGATATTTTAGGCTGTTGAAGCTTTATTTGGCTGGTTTTGGCCGGTTTGTTGGGTAAAGGGTTAATCTTCTGGGGACCTCATTCTGCAAATGTCCGGCACCATATTTCAGGCTTGTATGTGTTGACTATTATTACAGAACAAAAGCCTCTACTCACCGAGATGATGGGTATCTTCCCGCAGCTTCATGCATTTGTCAAAATCTGCTGGACACACATTATGTCGTTTTTCGAGTCTTTCTTTAATATTATTAATACTACTGATGAGTCTGTGTAAATGTGATGTAACTCCACAGTCACTAGATACTTTTATTGAAAACATGGAAGACGCCAAACCGGATCCGTATGAAAACATAACAAGTCTTCTATTAGCGAGACTTCTAGCATCAAGGCTGAAAAAATGAAATGTTGTGTATGCACATCAAATTTACATGCAAGGAAATCAGATCACAAAATTAATGAAGGCTGTACGCTGTGTTTAATGATGCATTGTCTAAAACAGGAGGTATGGTGTTGCCTTAGATCATGACACAAATCTCTACTTGACCTTGGTACTAATTAATAAAGGCTTTAGAACTAAAACTACAAGCTTCTACAACTCCTTGATTAGTCCTTATTGTTTATTTTAGCGGACACCCACATTTACAGCAGTGACAAAATTCAACTTACGTCTTGTTCAGACAACATATCTTCCAGTCTAGGAAATAATACTAGAATGATAGAATCCTACAATATTGTATTACAATACTACGTATACTTCCATTTAAGTTAAAAATATAACTCCTACTGTAACTTGCTTATTGTCTTGCTTAACCCTTTGGAGAGTATCTGTAACGTCATATACATGAAGTCATGAGTAAATTTAATGTCAACGTCATAGCAATAATTATTAACAAGTTCGGGTCAAAAGGGTCCAATAATTCGTTTTAATTTATGTGGATTTTTTGTTATCGATTGCACTTATACATTTGGGACATTATTATAATCAAAATAACTCCCATACAAATCATTTGTAAATCTGATGATTTATTGAAGTTATGTCTACATAAAATAACAATTCCTGAAACGACATATATGTCGTTCTACTCCTCAACCGATAGACGACATATATGTCGTTCTACTCGCCAAAGGGTTAAATGATATTTACACAAAACATTTCCAAAAAATTCAAATTTATAGTACTTAATTTCTTCAAATACAGTAAACATATTTTATTTTTAAATAAAAGTTATAAATTGAAGAAAGACAAACTCAGGTTATCTATCTAAACTTACTTGTGCTGTATTTTAGTCTTGCCAAACATGTTTTAACTTGTTATTTTATCTTTTTACTGATGTTATAAATAAAGCGATATGTAAAAATTAATACAAGTTTCTCATGTTTTTCTTATTCTCCCCCACTTCTCCCTATTTTGGGCTGAAGTCTCCATAAAATCTCCAGAGGGAGAAGTCTCCCTGTTTTCCACCCCTAGCTTGGGCCCTGACTCCACCTGCTAATAACAGATAATATAAATATGCAAAGGCTAAAAAAATGAAGTGACTTGGATAAAAAATGCTATAAATGGAATACGCAAAACAGAAAGAACTTTCACTGATTCATCCGTTATTCATACAAGGATAGAACAAAACAATTGGAAACAGTCAGATATAAAACATGAGGCATACAAACCTATACATGTATGATATAGGCAACCATAGAGAGATGGAGTGTACAAACCTAGACATGTCTGATATAAGGCAACAACAGATAGATGGAGTGTACAAACCTAGACATGTATGATATAAGGCAACCATAGAGAGATGGAGTGTACAAACCTAGACATGTATGATATAAGGCAACCATAGAGAGATGGAGTGTACATACCTAGACATGTATGATATAAGGCAACCATAGAGAGATGGAGTGTACATACCTAGACATGTATGATATAAGGCAACCATAGAGAGATGGAGTGTACATATTTCCTATCTGGTTAGCAAGTAATAGGGATGGATGACATTTCTCATCAAAGATCTTTTTGCTAGCACCAATGAAGGCTGACTGTACGTCTCTGTCAAGATACGTCTCCTCTAGTTTAATTTGCCTGCAAAGTTAAATAGAAACACAAGCTTTTAGTATATATATCTTTTTCTGTCAAGTCCCAAAATTTTACGAAAAGCCAACAATTGTTATTTTCTTTAACCCTTTCTTTACTAAATGGATTCTCCCATCAGCTATAACAGTATACATTGGAATGGTATATTATTAACTTGGAGGAATGTTCAGGTAATAAAAGCAGACAGACAAAACGTTAATACCATATTCATATTCTTTGATGGGAAATGGTCAGATAATAAATTCAACTAAGTTGAACTTATTATCTGAACATTTCCTGAGGAATAACTACTCATCAATGAGTATTTAGTATAGAAATGGTTAAAGGTACTCAATCCAATTCGATGGTCCCCATATAATTGGATTGCAACAACATTTTAAGAAATGCCGTTTCAGTTATCATAATCGATTAATTGCCCAAAAATAATGCTAACCACTGTCAACCATAGTATAAAATTGTCGGAAACGTGCTATTCATCAAAATGTTGTTCGACGAAATTTGGCCTTATTATCAACACAGCGCCTCTTGATTTTAGAGTTATCCATCTTCATCCGCAATTTGGTTCGAGACCGTTGGCTCGTCGACTTTTTACTAGGCCACTAATAAGTCTTGATGGTGAAATATAATAGATTTCAAACATCGATATCTAATAACTCTGAGCTTTGATAGGTGGGTTCCTCGACTAAAATCAGATTTTTTTTACCCCCGAATCCAAATAAATAGCAATTTCAGGGCGCTTAATCGGATTATGCATCTTTAATTGATTCGTTCCAGCTCTCAAAATTTAGGAGATGAATGAACTCTGTGGAGTTGGATGTTTGGGGATTTGAGTACAAGCACTCGAATCTCCAAATATCCACAGGAAACGAGTATGTTTATCTCCATTGTAATTCAATCCATCATAAAGCTTTAAAAGAAACTCCACGAAAAGCGTTTTTTATTAGCATTCCATGTTACAAAGTGAGATATTCTTTTCTGTTGATAAAATTTCTAGGTACATTCCATGGGGTTACTCAAAACATTGCAGGAACAACTTCCTGTTAATCAATGTTGACTGTATCAATAGTCAACAACTTTGCGGTTGCACTCGATTGTGTGACGCGTGTTCCATTCAAAGTTGTTCAACAATCAGTGGCCAATGTTTGTGAATCGAAAACTAAAGTTAGCAACTCTCGTCCAATCAGAATGTGTGTTTTTGCTAATTCAAATTCTTAAAACTGGAAGAATGGCTTAACTGATGAATAGACAGTCTCCACTGGATATGCCTCACCACCAAATAAGGAATGGGTCACATTATGGGTGTACATACATGGTCACATTATGGGTGAACATACATTCAATAAGGAATGGGTCACATTACGGGTGTACATACATTACGGGTGTACATACATTATGGGTGAACATACATTCAATAAGGAATGGGTCACATTATGGGTGTACATTATGGGTGTACATTATGGGTGTACATTATGGGTGTACATACATTCAATTCAATTTTTAACTTGGATAAAATATATGTTCCCTTGCTCTTACCTGAGTCTCGTTCTAAGGTCTCTAAAATTTTAGTAACATAAATCAATGATATCAGTGAGAATATTTTTGCAATTTTTGGTTTGGGAATCACTTAGTTTTATATCATGCTTAATTAATTTGATGTAAACAGTATTTAATCAATATAATTCATAATAAAAGGTTGCTGACCAAAATGTACCCCGACTAAGGTAGCAGGATTTAACATCCCTATACTACAAACTGTAGGAGGAATTGATAACACCAATATGATACAAAGTACATATTGACTAATATGTAGTACATCTTCAATGTATCGAGAAAGGGTCAATAACTCTTAATAAAATAAAAAACATAAAACATTTCTATGTCGAAAAATAGCAATAACTCCGCTAAAATGACTCTGACTGAACTCAAAATTGCAGGTTCATAGGTTCACATGTTCATAGGTTCATAGGTTCAAAGGTTCACATGCTGGTTGATATCTTTGCCAGGATTTTAAAAGATTAACTGGAAAATGGCGGAATACAGACTCGGACAAAAGATGCGTCCCAGGATGTATGATTATATCTATAAAAAAAACTGGCAATATCTCTGGCCAAAATAACTCTGACTGAACTCAAAATCGTATATAGGTAGTACCCACCCACCATCCCATCCCGCCACCCATAGTATCTTATGCGCCGCAGGCTCTCGTATATAGGTAGTACCCACCCACCATCCCATCCCGCCACCCATAGTATCTTATGTGCTGCAGGCGCTCGTATATAGGTAGTACCCACCCACCATCCCATCCCGCCACCCATAGTATCTTATGTGCTGCAGGCGCTCGTATATAGGTAGTACCCACCCACCATCCCATCCCGCCACCCATAGTATCTTATGTGCTGCAGGCGCTCGTATATAGGTAGTACCCACCCACCACCCAATCCCATCACCCATAGTATCTTATGCGCCGCAGGCGCTCGTATATAGGTAGTTCCCATAAGGGTTCACATCTGTGCCAAGTTTGATGAAAGTGTCAATGACGATGTAGCTCAACTTGTAAAAGGAATAATTTCATGTGTTGAGGAATGCGGAAAGTTGAAATGTCTAAGTAATACTAGAATATCAACATGAAGAGATATATATAAAATAAAAGATACGACTTGTAGCCCATGCCAAAGGATTTAGTAATGCAAAGAGTAAAATCCAAAATGGCTGCTGGCGTCTATGTTTTCGAATGAATATCAAAAGCATTTGATAGCACCATCTAGTAGATCAATATCAAGATGAAGTTTGGTGATGATCGGATGAGGGAAATGGACTGTAGTGTGTGCCAAAGGATTTAATCATGCAAAGAGTAAAATCCAAGATGACATTTATTTATTTTTGTTTTGCATCAACTCACGTAGTGGGCTTGATTGTGTCATAATGAATTTTTTATTTTTTTTTACCCTGTGCCAATGCATTCTCTTATATATGCGAGTCGACCATAGGTCGCCTCGCATATATAAGAGAATGCATTGGCCTAACAATTTTTTATCATTTTTATTTAAATAAATGTTTCTTACAATTTTTAGGACATAAAATAAAAAAACATCCATTACCCTGCAGGGAGCCCCACACATATATAGAAGCATATAGAAGAGTGTCGTCTGCTCGTTTGTCTGGGGCTCTGTATGGGTGAAATTATATAATTGTTAAAGAATACAAGAACAAATTATTAAAATTGTAAAAAATTGTTAGGCCAATGCATTCTCTTATATATGCGAGGCGACCTTATATAAGAGAATGCATTGGCACAGGGTAATATGGCGGGTCACAAATATTATACAGTAGTTACAATTATAGATTATCAATAACTATTAACCTGTATTTTTCAACACCAGCATATCTTTCATATCTTTCGTTCATTGTACTGCCATGTCTCACAAAATCATTGAGCATCAATCTGGCAAACGATTTCACTACAAGCTTGCAGTAAGGTGCATGGAAGATAAATGCATCGGCTGAGTCCAGTAGACTGTCACCATCTGAAAAATGGTCAATGTAATACATGTAGTCACATCACTTTCTGTGTTATATTTCCAAAATAAATGCCCTTTTAATTTGGTATTCAGACATTTACAATTGAGAGCATCAACTCACTCAGATACCCATTTATATTTACACACGAAGTGTTGTCATCACTAAATCCAGCATTCTGATTGGTCGACGCCCACGTGGCTAGTTGCAGTTATTTCTCGGTGAATGCGCAACGCCTTATAACACCAAGTAATAACACCATCGATACGTCATTAGGTTTGGAAAGACGAACGCGTAATGCTTTGGGCGCATTTTGACTCGCGCAGGATTGACTTAATACATCATCGGGTTTCAACATGAAGAGAAATTGTTCCTATTAACTTTTGCCAAGGGTGCTATTGGGTATTTTGGGCTGATCTTGTCACGATACACTTTTCGATTTAAATATATTTACAAAAGTGGCTTTTTCGCTAAATGTATATAAATATAAGGATTAACTGTCATGTGGACTATTTTTATGGAGATGTAACGGTGAGGTAAGTGGACATAACTTGTATGTAAAACCCTTCGGGTTTTACACAAGTTATGCCCACTTACCTCACCGTAAAAACAGTCCACATGACAGTTAATCCTTATATAAACATAGATATGACATGTCATTTGAGAAGCAATTTTTGGATCACTTCTAAATTGTTTGTTAGATCTCTGTGCATGCATGCTACACATGCAGTTCTATACATCGACCTAAATATAAAAGGGCGACAACAAGGAGTTAACATTGCGGGAACTGTGCTGGTGCAGCATTAAATAACCTGTACTAGTGCATTCTCTTAAATATGCGAGTCTCCCATAGAGAGCCTCATATATATAAGAGAATGCACAGGTTTACAAGGTCAAGGTAATTATTGGGAGACTCGCATATATGAGAATACATTGCCACAAGTTTTTTGCAAAATTTCAGCAAGCTCCAGTCATGGAAGGGTTAATGATTGTATATTTGAATTTGATGAAGCTAGCTCACCATACGGGATAGTGTCACTAAATTAACCCTCTGAGGACCTCATTATTTCAAGGCTTGTGTAAGAGTACATGTAGTCAAATCTTCTAAATACATCAGCATCAGTTAAAAATCTCCACTGTTGATATTCTGGATATTCTATCTCTCCGATTAAGAATATATTAACCCTTTACCCAACAGAATGGCCCTGTGCCAATGCATTCTCTTATATATGCGAGTCGACCATAGGTCGCCTCACATATATAAGAGAATGCATTGGCTTAACACATTAAAAATTATAAAATTGTTAAAGAATGTAAGAATGTAAGAAGAAAAGATTTTTTTTAGGCCAATGCATTCTCTTATATATGCGAGGCGACCTATGGTCGACTCGCATATATAAGAGAATGCATTGGCACAGGCCGTTCTGTTGGGTAAAGGGTTAACCATGGCTAATGATATCCTCATATGTGATGACATTGCAGTCGTGTGAACTGACTATCCATGGTTTTGTTGTGCCTAGAGCCCGAAGCCGCCATCGTACGCCGCCGCCGCCAGCCATATTGGCCACAAGCCACCGCCAGCCATATTATTTCTAACACCAGCCACATTTAAAAATCTCCGCCGCCGGAATTGTAAAATGGCTGAGCCATGTGCATGGGCTTATATGTCAAGCACAACTGTACTGTGAATCGCAAAGAACTAAACCGCATTGCCTAATATTGGCATACTCGCATGGTTGTTATATTATCATGTTATGTAACCATCACAATGTGGTCAATGAGCCGGTTCCAATGATATCCATATTTGTATGGTTCTATTGAGACAGACCGAAGATATTTTAGGCTGTTGAAGCTTTATTTGGCCGGTTTTGGCCGTTTTGTTGGGTAAAGGATTAAAGTGAAGTGGAAACTCCCCCGGGGTGATCTAATGATAATACAGGCAGAAGTAGTTATTTTTGTAAACCTTCGATCCAAAGTGCCATTCTTATATATAAACTATATGCAACGACTCTGATTGGTGCAATCATGATCATTTGTTAATTGCCGAAAATCCCGAGGACTAAATAATTACACTTGTACGCAATTCAGCCTTGTGTTTTCTGAAATGGTATGATCAGTGTGGCTTGAATGTTCAGTAATATTTGTTAAATGTAATGTTATTTGAGTGTGTAAAATGCATGTGTAGTCACTCATCAGTTTGATTCCACGAAATAAAAACATGATATGTCTTTAACCCTTTATATACTAAAGCATCATGGACGAGTAGTTATCCCATAGGAAACGTTCAGATAATAAGTTCAACAACCGACCACAGGCCATTTGTTGAACTTATTATCTGAACATTATCTGAAATTTTGAATATACACTGACGAAAGAGTAGGCTGTTTACAGACAGTACACACGTCACTCTTAGCTGTTTCTGTGCCATTTAATTCCTGACAATTATGAATATATGCACCTAATTTCTTATTGTACATCGCGAATGTTCGCATGCTACTAAATATAACTAGGTATAGCCAGTAATTAGCCACTATAGGACAACTAAATACGTCTGAATTCTAGCTTTGAACATGGTAGCCAAAAGCTTGGAGATGGCTGACGGACTGACGACGCGCATAAATAATAGCTAACAATGAGACTGAGCAACCGCTAGCGTTATCTGCCGACTGTCCGTCCTAGATTCCGCTTTATGTAATATAGCTGAGAATGTAAACAACACGTGTTCCCGGCGTCGAAAAGTGCAAGGGGGTGGTGTTTTCTTTTGAAGTTGACTTTCAGTTTCGGAGCGTTCCTTGACACTTGGCAATATATCGTCCGTTGTTCATGTTTATTTTAAACATGATAAAGCTGCAGGGAGTGCAGAAACTTACGCGTGTGATGAATACAATGGTGTATAAATTGCAAGCATCTGGGACAACGACCCATATGGTATCATCTGCCCAAGAGGCATCCAGCACTGCATAAACGGGTGTTTCCAAATGCCGATTTGCAATTTTGCATGTACATGCAAACTGTACAAATTTCATGTAATTTTAGTTCCGATAATCCGTTTATATTAATCGTCGTGACGGCCACATGGACGTTTTAATCTTTTCTTCTCTCGACAATTACCAATTGAAGTTAATAGTAGGCTATCGCGAACGACGGTTGATCGTCACATAAGTTACAATGGAACTTCATGGAAGTTCATAGCCCGTTTCAGAAATAATTTAATCGTTGACAAAAACATGCCTAATTGAGAATGTTCGGTTCGATTTCGTCGAGTCGTTTCGATTCGATCAAAATCTCCAATTCGCAGGACCCTAATTTCCCTCCAATAGATATGACTCATTCTGCACTTTTATTATCTGTCATCAGCTTGTTTTCCCTGAAAATCCCTCCAGACCATTCCAATATATACTTTTATATCTGAATGGGAGAATCCATTTAGTATAGAAAGGGTTAAACTTGAGCCATGTGAATTTACACCAATAATAATTTTAACATGGATAGCTCTCTCGACCACTTACTCATAATATCAGCTTTCTTTGCCTTATCTGTGTATATTTTATAGCATTGATCTAAGGCGTGTAGGTAACACTGAACAGAGAGCTTCCCATCCACCACTGGGTACTCTGAAGACAGGTTGGGTTTGTAGAAGTCATAGGAGTGCTGCATATGGGATGCTTTCAGCTCTGGTAGAATAATGTAAAAATTCATAATTAGTTTGAAGAATGGGCAGTTGTAATTTTTATGTTAATGTCTGACATACATTTAACAATCTGGGTGCCGACGATGAGATACATGCATCTCGTTCCCTGACATCATGACATTCACCATTGGCATGCCTATATTTACATTTTCACTCTAGTCCTTTCCCGCATTTTGTTAAATACCAATACCAATGACGGTGAAATAATTAGCTAATTGACTAAATTGAAACCAAGCATGAATTTAGTGTGCACTGAGGGCTAGCATCACCAAATTCACCCTCTTGGGAACTCATTCTGCATAGCCTCATCATCTATGGGAGACATAGACTCTGATTGAAGTTCCCAAATGGTGAATATTATGATGTGCACCTATTGGGAACCTCGTTGAACAATTTGATGACTTTCATCAGAAAGGTCTCAGCATCAACTGATGAAGGCATCGACAAAGTTTGTTTTAACTTAGACCATCCTACAGTTGTGAAAATAATTCTGGTAGACACAACGGTCACATTAAAGTAAGTGACTCAATTATCAATAATTGAATTAAAAGATTATAGGAACAATCATTGAGGGGACCTACATGTACATTCGGCCACTATCATTATCGAAAAATCTAATTATGACATAAAATTAACATTCCAATTGAAGCAAACTAACGTGACTCACCACTTTCAATAACTAACGGAGCATTCGGACCAATCAGCATTGCAACAGCACCAGCACCCCCTGTACACCTTGCATTTCCCGTTGCATAAACCGCAATATCAGCAGCAACAACCACAGCATATCTACCTAATATAAGAAACGATTATTCAATTTTCTGCATCCAGTAAAAAAAATCAGTGTTTCAATGATGCCTCATTCAGTTTTGATCGGTTATCATGTGAAGCTGATACAGATTTTGAAAAGGGGTTTTAGATAACAAAACTGACAGGTACATGTATGACATCAAAATTACAGCAAATTACAATCCTAAAACATGGTTTATTTTTTGGAAACTATTGTCAACTTCAACAGAAAATCTTTATTGAGAAGCAAATTTTGTAGTTATCTCTCACTGACTATGTATATTCTTTGTAACAGAATAACTTGAAGAGAGACTACAAAAGGAGTTACACTGAAAGTTCAACTTAGCAGAGCCTAGATATTGGAATCACCCACTGGTCATCCATCCAAAGACTAACCAGCCTCAATGTTGCTTTAATAATAATGTTGCTTTTGGTGATCACACAAGTTTTCTAATGACTGGCCGAGAGATCTAGCCCTCTCATGTAGAGAAGGCATTGGCCTTCTACATTTCCAAAGTGGCCGCTACAATTAAATTATGTACAAGGTTGAAAAACTGCCATTTTCATTTAAACAATACTAGTACCTACCATCCCAAGACCTTGACTCCATCCAGTTTACAGCGTTGAATAAGGCTGACGTTCCACCATAGCAAGCATTCGTTGTATCAATACCTTCCACATTACTGTTTCCACTCTTTTCAAACAGTTGCATCAACACCGTTTTAACACTTTTAGATTTGTCCACTATTGTCTCAGTTCCCACTTCGAGTCGACCAATCTGGTTGTATGAGAGATTATTTTTCTCAACAAGCTTTTGCACTACAGTGAGACTGAGAGAATGTATATCTTCTCTGTCAGAACAGAAACCCATCTTTGATTGGCCGAGTCCAATCGTGTACTTTCCCGTGGAAACGCCATCGAATGCTTCAAGTTCTACTTGGTCAACATATTGAGATGGAAAATAAATCTCAATTGCAACAATACCAACATCATCTGGCCATCTTTCTGTCTTAGGCGTACTTGGCATGATTTATCAAGTAAGTATTTGTTCTGGAAAATATTAAGTATGAAGTTCAAGCATGTACACAAAACTTTTTCATAAGATTACCTTATTTCAGGTGAGTAATGGCACTAATGGGTGAACATAAGTACATCACCAACTTCAACAGGGGAACTTCAATCTGATCCTAGGTCTCCCATAGCAGTTGAGGCCTAACAGGGGCGGCAGAGCCAGGGGCACAGGAGGTGTGTGCCCCCCCCCCCACTTTTTTCCTCTGATATCTGCAATTATGGGTATATTCCAATACTAAATACATTTGGAGAAAATAATTTGATTCCCAAGAAAACATTCAATTTTTACAGACACATGTGTTTAATCTTATCAGTTACTGTATGCCACTATGGAGCCGCGCGGAAAGATCCTGTGCCAGAGCATTCTCTTATATATGTGAGGCTCTCTTATGGGAGACTCGCATATATTAGGTAATGCATTGGCACAGGGTTTTCATCAAATTTCTGGAAGCTCCAGTGATGGAAGGGTTAATGGTTCATTTTCGTTGAATATATCTCAGTGGCTACTGATTCAACCGCTGAGGAGTGTACTTAAAGTAGCTTACTAAATCTAGCAAGAATCATCATCGTCAGTTGGACCGATGTAAACAAACAAATCATTATTTAGACAAACAAATTATGACAACAGGTCCCCAGCACAGTTCGAATTATAATTAACCAACATGTGCATGCAGTTTCAACTACCCCATAATAAAACAACAAAAAGTATTGGAAATACTAGTAAGGAAATTAATTCAGTTGCTTCCAAAACATTGTGTCAAATACGCGAGTCAATGAGGCCTGATGTCGCCAGAAATAATACAATTACACGTTGATAATTATCCCTGGGAAGAATGAGTAATATTTATTGCCGCCAGGATTATTTCCCATTCTTCTCGAAGGTCTTTGACAGCACGGAAGGTAAATTATAAGTTTTTATCCAATGTGGCGAGGGATTTATCCAATTACTGTGTCCCACTAATTTTCTAAAATTCTTTAATCGGGTTCTAATTTATTGCAGTGGTTTATTTGAGCAATAAAGTACCCCGCTGAACAAAACAAGTGTTCATTGGCACCGCGGTGTATTTGCCGTTCGGCCGCGGTGTCAGAGTTTGTAACTGCAGTTGAACACCGCGGCCGAACGGCAAGTACACTGCGGCCAAACGGCAAATTCACTGTGGCCGAAAGGCAACTACCCTCGCAGCCGAATGGCATGTACACCGTGGTTAGATTTTTGATTTGTATTGTCTTTTTTCAGTTTGATGAAAGTACACCATGGCAACTACACCATGCCAAATGGCGATTACACCGCGGCCCAACTGTAGCTGATGGGGTCATTGTCACAAGGCTCCGGTCACATTCGTAGCCAGCTTTTTAAATCGATCACAAATGTAGCCAGCTTTTCTACGGCGATCACATTTGTAGCCAGCTTTGCATATTCATGAGAGCTTTAATGAACAAGATTATGTTAGTCTCATTTTTCTGAGTTGATGAATGAAAAACAACATAAATTTTAATTTGATATTAGTTCACCTAATAACCTGAGGTTTCCAATCAATGTCGTTAGATGCTCGAATTATATTCCAATATAAGTTGGTAAACGAAGTCAGTTTTGGAGCATGAATTCGATATTTTAGTAACGAACGCGATGACATCATATTTCGCGCCATATTAGAAAAGCTGGCTACGAATGTGATCGCCGGCGAAAAGCTGGCTACATTTGTGATCGATTTAAAAAGCTGGCTACGAATGTGACCGGAGCCTTGTGACAATGACCCCATCGGCCCAACTGTAGCTGGTGGAACCGTGGTGTAGTTGCATTTCGGCCGTGGTGGCAACGCTAACCGCACCGCAGTTAAGTGGACACTTGTTTTGTCTAGCAGGGTAGGTCTACAGCTTATTTATTTGGATCCGGGCCCACTCGCCCCAGGGCCCACTCGCCCCAGGCAGTTTTTTGGGGCGAGCTGGCCCAGCTTTCAGGGGCGAGTTGGCCCGGGTATTACATTTGTATTAAAGTTGTAAATGAGTTAATATATATTATTATATTAATTTCTTAAGTTCAGATTATGATATATTTCAGAGTTATGTCCGTCAATTTTGACATTTAGATTACTTTAGGCACGTTTGTTAGCAAAGATAATAGCCATTAGCCAGTACTACCAGTAGGCCTATATCACACTAATTGGTTTGAACGACGAGCCAGCGAATCCATAAATAACAATAATGAACTGTTTTCACAATCTGGATATTAAAAAATTTCTTATTCTCTTAGTTCATCTCACTATCTCTGGAGTTTGGGAAACCCTTAGAAGCCGTTATTGTCCCCATTCCTATCCTATCAATTTATCAAAACAATAGAAGCAGGTTGTTTACACAGTAACCAGTCGACTAATCACACTTCAGAGGGTGAGATGGCTTCAGAACGTGTGATAGATAATCACTTTCATATGCCGACCACATACAGTATATAAGCAGTGCAATTATTATCTGACATCTGACAAAGACCGCGCCATTTCCAACAACTACCGACCCATCAGCCTCCTCCAATGTACCGGTAAACTATTCGAAAGAATTATCAGCAGCCGACTACGAGAGCACCTTGAATCCTCCAATTTCTTTAACCCATGGCAGTGCGACTACTGACAAGGCAAATAAGGCATGGATTTATTTTAATTCATTAATCGTAGAAATGGGATTCTTACAGCCGATACACCAGAACTGATCACAGGCACATTCCTGAAGAAATGTGCTTCGTTATATCTGAAGAACAAATCATCGAGAGGAGCAGCGGTCAACTGATTGTGGAGAATTCTTTCGCCGTAATTCATCATTTATTTAAGGGAGAGGGAGAGGGAGAGAAAGAGGGAGAGAGAAAGCAAGCAAAAAGACACCAAAGAAAAACAACTTAAATAAGACATTATCCTTTGGACCGAGTTGGCCCGGGGCGAGCTGGCTCGGGGCAGGCTGGCCCAGGTCGACTGGGGCGATTGGGCCCGTTTCCATTTATTTGACTTTATTTTTAGTGTGAAATACAAACACATCTCAAAAGATTAAGCTTAAGTGTAATGGAGTTGTGAGTGAGGCAATTACGTATAGCATAATGGCATTACTCTTAAGCGTAATTAGCTATTAAATGTGAATTTGGCCTCCGATATATCTTGGAGTAGGTAAAGACTTAAAGTGGCATAACTTTGTCAAAGTAAAATAAATGCCCGATTCAATCAAGCCCGTTTTTATGCGCATTTTCCCGATTTTGTCATGTTGCATAAAACTTATCTGGTGGAAAATAAAATTTATAGGTTAATTCAGCTAGAATAGCTGATTTCAGCTATTGTAGCTGAATGTTCACATTTCCCAGAGTTAGTATCACTAACTTGACTAAGCAAACAAACCCATCAGATTTGGGAAAATTAATTATAAAAAAAATATGCAAAGTAACAATTAACATGATCATTTAGTGGTATCAATCCATTTTATCAGTCAATAAATAATGTAGACCTACTATATATTACATTACTGCGGGGACCTACGCGAATTGAGTGATCTACGGAGAACTACGCAAATCTAGGGACCTACTGCATAACGCGTCACCGGGTCACCGGGAAAATTAATTATAAACTCCGGTAAACTAAACGTGAATTAGGGAATTCAAAATAATAATGAAAAACTAATAAGTCCATACTAGTTTAGATATAGTAGCACCACAGCGATCTGAATGACGAATGAATCCTTATGAAATCGCCAGGTTTTAAATATCTCGACTTTCCGCGTGGTCACATCAATGACAAAGTTCTAAATATAAAACCCGGAAGTAATATTAGTAAACACACAAGAAAGGGCAGTGTATAAAACTTGTTGTTGGACCATGGTTTTGAAAATCATACGCATTGACAGTGACATAGATTTTTATGTGTACCCAGACCATGTATGGTACACATAATGCCGACGTCCGGATCAACCATCCGTCGTTCGTTCGTTCGGTCGTCCGTCCGTCAATCCATCCGTCTGTCTGTCCATCCGTCTGTCCGTAGACACTTGCTATCCGATTCGATTACTCAAATATTTTTTATCGGATCGTGTTCAAATTTTATGGGCATGTTTATGATGACACAACTGTATAGTTTTTGGTATCGATCGGTTGATCAGTTTAGAAATTATTTTGCATCCGCACATAGGCATGCGCTATCCATTGCTGTAAACAAAGTATTTTTTTTTGTCCGATTGTGTTCATATTTGATATGTAGGTTTATGATGACACACACCTCACCTTAATAGTTTTTGGTATCGATTGGTTGATCGGTTTAGAAAATAATTAACCCTGCACACAAATGCTATCTGATGCATCTAAGTCAAACAAATTTTTTCTGATATTCCTCATATTTCTTACCTAGGTTTTTCTTAGCACGTTCTTCATCTGTATGGTGATTGATATCGTTTAGCTAACCCTTTCTGCTCTTGTTTTTAAATAGAATTCATCCAAGCTGTGTTGACTTAAATGTTTTTCATCTGATCAGCACCAAATTTGGTACATATGGTCCTCACCCCTAAATACAGATCAGCTTCAAATTTTAGTTTGATCCGATATATTTTAACAGAGTTATTTAAAATTCAAGTAACTGATAATGTAATTAATGCCTGCACTGTGAGCTTAGAAGAGAAGTTCTTATCAAACAGAGAGTGTATTATTGGCAATGAGTTATGTTTAGCTGGACACTAGATACATGTACATGTAGATAGCATGGCTCACAGAGGCTGTTGATAAAAATATGTCAAAACTGTGATTGATGACTCTCTGGTCCGTTCTGCGTTCTGTGCAATATTAAATTAACCCCTTTGTTGAAACAGGTTCATGACATTAGAGACTGACATATTGTATGGGTTTCTAAATCCAATAACATGCTTTTTATAGACTGTTTGTGTTTATCAGTTCATTAGTTTGGGTAAGATTAACCCCATTCTATCTGATTCATAACTCAAATATTTCCACTGATTATGTTTATAGTTCTTGGCATAGTTTATGATAACACACACCCTAACCTGCATAGTGAGGGTCCTTTTGTTTATTTGCTTAAAAATATTAACATCGTCCTGTTGACACAATGTGATAACTAAATATTTTTCACATGATCACTATATAAAAAAGGTCGGTCGACCAGTGTCCCCTGACAATGTGGCAAGTCAAAGAAAGCTTTGTTAAAGAAATTAAAACAAATGTTGAAATGTTCGAAAGGGTTAATAATTCTTAAAAAAAAAAAAATCAGTCATCTATATACATGTTGCGCATCTCCAATCTGTGGGTAACAATACTCTGTAGTTTCAAATATCTACGATCAAGGAGGAGTTGATTACACTATGAAGGTACCCTCATACAGAAAATTATAAACAAAAAATTTCAAAGTCGAAAGGCCCATAACTCTGAGAAAAATCATTGGATCAAACTCAAATTCGAACTTGACCTGTACTTTGATATGAACGACCCACAAAAAAAAGAATTTCCAATTAAATAATCCAAACTTGAGTTATCATCCGGAAACCAAAGAAAAAAGAAGAAAATTGAATTTTCTAAGTCGAAAAAAGTCCATAACTCAAGGAAAAATCATCAAATTCGAATTCAAACTGTATCTTGATATGACTGATCCACATAAAAACGGTATTTGCAATTAAAGGATCCAAACTTGAGATATCATTCGGAAACCGAAAAAGTGAGAAATTTTCTAAGTAAACAAAAAGTTGAAAAAAGGGAAATAACTCCATAAAAGAACATCGGATCAAACCCAGAATTGCAGAGCACATGTGTTCTTTGTTGAGACACCTACATACCAAGTTTCAATCAAATCGGATGATCATTACTGGAGTTATAACTCCGGACGGACGAACGCACAGACGGACGGAAGACGGACGGACGGAGCTGATTACAATAGTCCTCCGAAAATAAATTTTACGGGGGACAATAATTGCATCCATGTTAATGATGACACATTCTTCACCTGTATAGATTTTGGTATCGATTGAATGGTTTTGATAATATTAACCATAACTTTAATTATATTTCCGCTGTTTACATACATTATATCTTTCCAATGATCAGATTAGAAGAAAATTAACCCACCCCATTCCTTAGTCATACGGTATGCTATCCAATGTAATGAATCTAATATTTTCAATCTGACCAATCTCATATCCTACCTCTAGCTATCTGAAAACTCTGCATTAAAACATTTTATATCCAATCATTATCAATCATTTTATATCCAGGTCTATACATCCCTCACTTGTATAGTTGTTCAGGTATCGATTGGTTTTTGAATCGGAAATATTAACCCATTTCTCCCATCTAAAATATCCCAAGAATTTTTAATATGCAGCTAACACAAAACATAATTAAAAAAATAACAATATTAAAAAAAAACATAATATGTTATGTCTCACATTCCAATGTAATAAGCAAATAGATGGAGTTATCTACTTAATGTCTTAACTATTTTGTCTTTAACTGCTATGGTGCTTCTCTCTGACTATGGATTGAGCTTAATTAGCTTTATCACTCTATAAGACATATCTGTGTTGGAGTGACCTAATAAGTTGAAATTTAATGCCACATCCGTGTTGCTATTGTGTTTATGTGAGCAAGGTGCCCAATAAGTCTGATTCCACTTGTGACCTTAATGGTAAGATGTGAATTATTGAAACTTTAGCACTCATGAAAAGGTTGGTGTAATGATTTATTAAAATAGCTAATCGGTATCACCAAGGTATGGGTTAAACATCTGCCGATCGTGATCGGCCTCTCGTTAGTATAAGATAGTGATTCCGAAAATTATAGGCATATTGGGCTAAATTTTCGGCCACTTTGAAAAGTCACCGTAAATTTGCCTGTGTTTGGGGTTTACAAATGTCGCGGATATGGACAATGTCGCGCTGGACATTTAAAAAAAAAAAATTATAACCACAAGTTTGAGCAACACACGTAGGCCCAGCTACATCATATATTCATCATAGCTTCTCAAAAGCATTCATCTCAGTCATGATATATTTCAATGCGAAACATCCTTAGGCCTACATCATTCGGCTATAAATAATAATAATAATAATTATGATGATGAAATTGTAATTAAAGTAAATACAATAACATGTGAGTGATTTGTGACCGGAATCCTAAATTAATAATATATATAGTCATATCTTCTTTTTTTGCTTTTTTTTGTGATAGACACATGCATGTGCACACAAAAGTCATAATTATCTAATTGTCACACTGACTACATGTACATGCACTGGACTTCAAGTATGATTTCTGAGATCAATTATCTTTCAATGAATTTTTCAACAATGATACATATATCAGCATCATTACTTGCTAATTAATATTATATCATCTTTTCAATATCAGACATAATCTGCATTATTAAATTCAGGTATAAAATCATTTAATTTGCAATCTAAATATGTTAAAAATATATATTATATTAGTATAGAGCGCATACAGAGGGCAGCTACCATGATGATACCATCGCTGGTGGAAACTTCCTTATAAGGATAGATTGGTTAACCCTTTACCCAACAGAAGGGCCCTGTGCCAATGCATTCTCTTATATATGCGAGTCGACCATAGGTCGCCTCGCATATATAAGAGAATGCATTGTCTTAACACATTAAAAATTATAAAATTGTTAAAGAATGTAAGAAAAAATGGTAAAAAGTGTTAAAAATTTTTTTTTTTTAGGCCAATGCATTCTCTTATATATGCGAGGCGACCTATGGTCGACTCGCATATATAAGAGAATGCATTTGCACAGGGCATAACTGTAACTATCACAATGTGATCAAGGAGCCGGTTCCAATGATATCCATATTTGTATGGTTCTATTGAGACAGACCTAAGATATTTTAGGCTGTTGAAGCTTTATTTGGCCGGTTTTGGCCGGTTTGTTGGGTAAAGGGTTAAAGGCCCACTTAATTTTCGAATGCCCAGATAACATTATTCCATATTATATACCATATGGAAGAGGAACCAAAAAATATATATTCGACCAGAATACGAAACAGCTGTGGCATATAGGACTGTCCACCAAGTGATAGAGATTCTTTCAAAAACTCCCCCATTGTCAACCCAGAATGCATCAAAATTCAAACTAAGAGATTGAGTTATTCCCTTCCATTGAGTATAATAGACTTTATAATACAGTCCGGATCAAAATTAAATACAGGACACACCTTGGTACCTCGACAAAAACAACATGTTCCCAGTTTATCAACCGGATCAGTTAATAATACAATGTTTTGGTGCTTAATTCCTCTTTCAAATGGTATATAACATGGAATATGTTGTATCTGGTGATTCGAAAATTAAGTGGGCCTTTAAGGCTAACCTCATGTCACTAAAGTATGAAAAAGATGAGACATGACAAAGTGTACAAAATAACACATATGGTCTGTACAACATCGACAAACATATAAGTTATTTGAGAATGCATTGCACAAAGGCACCCGAGGTCATGAATGCAAATTACAGAAACATTGTGTCAAGAAAGATGTTCGAAAACATTTCGTTACACAAAGAGTATATAATCACTCACTACATGGAACAATCTGTCCGCACAGATTGTCGGCATAGGAAATCTTGATACATTCAAAGAACTGTTTGAATAGTCAAACAGTTCTTTGAATGTATCAAGATTTCCTATATAATTTGATCAACGGAGTAAATTATATAGTGTGCGGACCGGGCGGTCCAAAAGTGGACCGTGGTCCGGTCTGGTCCAGACCGTGTTTCACTGGAGCACTTTGGACCGGTTTACACTCCCGGTCCGGTCCACTATTTTATGTTGAACTATAATAATTTATTGCATATACGTATGTTCCAACATACAATTGGCAACGATCTTAAGTGTTTATTCGCATAATCACATCAAGATATATAATTATACTGCACATGAATTCCACGAAAACAGTGCCCTCTACACAAAAAATTGAACTTCGAACTGGTAACACACTAACACTACTTAAGTTTTAAGCACTTGATCTCGATGTTTTTCAAATATGGTAATTAAGGATTTATTTGGTATATCATTAAATGATATACCAAATACATGATATACCAAACAAATCCTTAATTACCATATTTGAAAAACAACGAGATCAAGTTCTTGAAACTAAAGTAGTGTATGATATTTTTTTCTATAAGCAGCTGTATAAGCTGTCGAATATTTAAAAATTAAAGAGATTTTGTTTGGAAAATTGTTCATTGGAAAGCCAGTTTTTTATGTACTTTCTGCATGTGGTTGAATAAATTCTGACTCGATTCATTTGGGAACGGGACGATTGAGTTTGACGTATAGATTTAACATTAATTGGGGAAGATGATCATTCTTATGATATGTAACCATGGTAACTATGGCATTTATATGAGCTTCATAGAACATAATTAACTTATAGTTGCTATATAATATCCATGACCCAGTGATTCCGTCGTGAAAAGTGTCTTGGTTTCCTTATACCTAAGTGATACTCACTTCCACAATATAGAACAATCTCGAATTCTTATCAGTAGGAATATTTTCATATAATAGCACAGCGCGTAGTGCCAGCCACAAGTATAATATGAACGAAGTATGATATGAATGAATTATGTCATTTAGTATATGATGTGAACGAAGTATGAACGTGAAATTAATGACCGAATGATTGATGATTAATTTAAAGGTACTCAATCCGATCAGAGGGTCCCCATCTCAACAGATTCCAACAACAACAATCCGATCAGAGGGTCCTATATTACTATTTCTTTGGCTTTGGGGGTAAAAAATATTTTATTCGAGTCGAGGAACCCATCAAACAAAGCTCAGAGTTATTAGATATTTATTTTTTGAAATTTGTTATTTTCTCGAGATGAGTACTAATAATTGCCTTCAACTGCGTAATCTGCTCGAGATGTGTACACCAAAACACTATTCAAACGGACAAGGATGGATAACTCTAAAATCAAGTGGTAATAATAACGCAATTTTGACTGTGTTCTGGGCCAGAAAGTATTCCCGATAATGAAAAATAATAGATTTCTAAAATCAATATCTAAAAAATCTGAGCTTTGATGGGTGGCTTCCTCGACTCGAATCAAATATTTTTGACCCCCGAAGCCATTGAAATAGTAATTGAGAGGAGTTTTATCGGATTGAGTACCTTTAAGTTGTGGCTGCTGCCGTAGATCGTCGTGCATACTGATGTGGTCAGGGATGTGGCTAGAGGGGGGGGGGGGGTGTGGGGGGAATCATGTGGTCTCATATTCTTTGAGAACACGTCAGAACATTTCTTCAGAAAGTTGACAGTCGTCAATCGTGGCGATGTGGACATGTAGTCGTCCCAGAACTCGCGTATCTCGATGGCCTGACCGGTTTGGCCACCCTCTCGATGACTCCATTAGATGACTGAGGCAAACATAATGTAGCCTGTACGTTGCCTATGGTTTAGGTTGGTCTTGTCCTTTAGATTATTGTAGCAAACATAATACTGTCAGAGTTCAGTGTGATAACAAGATGCAGAGTAGGAACGCTCGCAAATTACTATTTACTTGGCTTTGCTGGGGGTGGGGTAAAAATATTTGATTCGAGTTGAGGAACCCCACCCATCAAAGCTCAGATTGGTTTGATATCAATGTTTTAAATATATTATTTTTCACCACTGATAATTTTAAGCAGCCCAGTAAAGACGGTTTTGGACCAAATTGCGGATGAACATGGATAACTCTAAAATAAAGTGGCTTTTTTGTGTCAGATATTTTAATAAAATGTTGAAAAATAACAGGTTTTGGGCAATTTTATACTATAGTTGACTGTCGCTAGAATTATTTTTGGGCAATTACTCGATTCTGATAACTGAACGTCCTTTCAAAAAATGTTGTTGTTGGAATCCGATGATATGGGGACCATCAAATTGGATTTGAGTAACTTTAATTTAAAAGGCACTCACGGTGTGCAAATGTGAAAAATCAACAAGGTTTGTAAAACCATCATCACAAGAGCAACATGGAACAATATATCGACTATGTTTTTATTTTTATTATAGATAAAACTCCAGTGCAGGGGGGGGGGGGATATTTTTTTCCGGGCATATATGCCGGGGTGGGTGGGTGGTCGATGCAGGCAACAATAAATTTTTTCTGCAACTAAAAAAAGATTTTTGACTGTTTTTGCAATGAGTTGGGCCTAAAACACCTTAGAATAAGAGAAATAATGTAATTCTAACTGCTAAACTGACTGCAGGCAGTTTTCGTGTTGTATTTTGTTGGAAATTTTGAAATCCAAGATGGCCACTTGCAGACATGTTTTTTTGGCCGAATGACCCCAAAATGACTCGTTGCTATTTACATGTCAATGTTAACATTCATGACAAATAGTATGCACAGAAATTCATATACAACTGTTTACAGTGAATTCCCCCCCAGGTGGGTGGTGGGTGTCCAAAAATGGTTGGAAAAAACTGTCCAAAACAGAAAATAATTTGGACGCGGGGGTGGGTCCCAGCAAGGGTCGAAAGGTAAAAAACAGCATACATGCCTGAAAAGTTTTCCCGACCCCCCCCCCCCCCCCCCCATCCAGTGATGATATTTCACATGTTGAAACTATTATGTAAACATTACTGTTACAGTGGATACCGATAAAAGTCCAATTAGTCCAATAAGATACCAAAGTTTAATCAAAACTTGATGGAAATTAGCGGAAATTGTCAAAGAATTGAAAAATATTCTGAAAATCATATTCAGACTAAATATTTGAACTTACTAAACAATTAGTGATTTTGTTGACAAATTACTGTAACAGTTTTGTTTACATAACAATGGTTTTGACATGTAAAATAACGAATATAAGAAGTATGTTTATCTATTTCTCAATGTTCTTTGTTATGGGATGCCAAATTGATATTTAATAAATAATTGAGCTTAAGCGCAATAAGGAATTCCTTATTGAGCGCAATAAGGGAAGATCTAATTGCGCTTAAGCGCATTAAGACATTCCTTATTGTGCTTAATTGCAATTACATCCTTATTGCATCCTTATTGCAGTAAGGAATTGCCTTATTGCGCTTAAGCTCAATTATTTATTAAATGTCAATTTGGCTTCCCATACTTAGTGGTGATGTTTTTACCCACTTGAATATTTTTTGCACATTTCCCACTGCGAGTGCCTTGGGTCACTTTAAAGTGATGTGGAATAATCTGATTGGGTGATCGGATAGTAATAGAGAATAAAGTAATTAAATTCATAAATTTATTTAAATGGTATTTTCTATTACCATCAGAGCACATCACATACAGGACTGGTACCGGTTTGTACAGTAATGTCCTAAATAATCGACTCCTTAACCCTTTACCCAACAAAACAGCTCTGTGCCAATGTATTCTCTTATATATGCGAGTCGACCATAGGTCGCCTCGCATATATAAGAGTATGCATTGGCTTAACACATATTAAAAATGATAAAATTGTCAAAGAATGTAGAAAAATATTATAAAAATTGTTAAAAAATGTAAGAAAAATTATAAAATTGTTAAAGAATCTAAGAAAAAATGGTAAAAAGTGTTAAAAAATGAATTGTTTTTAGGCCAATGCATTCTCTTATATATGGTCGACTCACATATATAAGAGAATGCATTGGCACAGGGCATAACTGTAACTATATCACAATGTGGTCAATGAGCCGGTTCCAATGATATCCATATTTGTATGGTTCTATTGAGACAGACCCAAGATAATTTAGGCTGTTGCAGCTTCATTTGGGCTATTTTTCTGGGCGTTTTGTTGGGTAAAGGGTTAACCACAGCAGAATTATGAGTAATTTTTCAGGATTTAGTCGGAAATATGGCTTGTTGCCATTCATCGAAAAGCTCTCATAATACTGCTGGTTAAGGAGTCGATTATTTAGGGCATTACTGTAGTTTAAAATTTACAATAGCTGAATTGGTAAAGTTTGCATGTTTCAGATATTTGGGTACCCAGGATTTCCAAATCGTTGAGTAGAGTTCTCAGGATCTCTAAATATTTCCCAAACAGTATGCCACCTTCATCAAAAAGACAATTAACAATATGGCAGTGATTTTTCAATTGCACAGGCGGAGTTATGATGGGGAAACAACACTTCATAAGTCTGATTCAAAATCGGCTGGTCCTGATCAAACTTTGTTGAATTTTTGCCATCAGGTGGATACATATGTTGTCAATGTGGAGACAACAATGGTTTTGCGCAAATAGACTTTGGATAGTCATACTTATGAACAACAAGAGGTACGCTGTCGCGTGGCATTTGCCCCCGACTGTAGCAATTTGGATTAAGCATGGACGAAACTGCGGATATCCGAGGAGGTCTATATGACCATTCCAAAAGAAGTTCGTACTAAAAACCACAAAACAAGCGATCCGGAAACCCAAAAACAAGGGAAAATTCAAATTTTCTAAGTTGAAAAAAGGGCCATAACTCTGGCAAAAATCATCATATCATACCCAAATTGGCACTTGACATGTATTTTTATATAACTGATCCACAAAAATACGGGATTTGCAATCGTACCACCAAAGCTCACGCTATCATATGGAAACCAAAAAAACAAGAGAAAAATTGAATTTTCTAAGTAAAAAAGGGCCATAACTCTGGTAAAAATAGGTGGACGAAACCCGCGCTATGCATGTAGCTGTTCCCCCATGCTGCTCTATCACCATACCAAATATCAGCTAAATCTGCCCAGCGGTTGCTGAACAATAATGCCAAATGTTTGTACGGATGGACAAAATTGAATTTTCTAAGTAAAAAAAGGGCCATAACTCTGGTGAAAATGGGTGGACGAAAACCGCGCTATGCATGTAGCTGTTCCCCCTTCCTGCTCTATCACCATACCAAATATCAGCTAAATCTGCCCAGCGGTTGCTGAACAATAATGCAAAATGTTGGTACAGATGGACGTACGGACGGACGGAGACGTCGACTATATACCCGCCGACTTCAAGTCAGGGGCATAATAACACACAATGGTAACACAAATGTTGCAAATTATCTAAAAATAGACCACCCAATTTATGTATGAACTAGCTGATGTGCCCGACTTCGTCCGTGCTATTTATGTATGAACTAGCTGATGTGCCCGACTTCGTCCGTGCTATTTATGTATGAACTAGCTGATGTGCCCGACTTCGTCCGTGCTATTTATGTATGAACTAGCTGATGTTCCCGACTTCGTCCGTGCTATTTATGTATGAACTAGCTGATGTGCCCGACTTCGTCCGTGCTATTTATGTATGAACTAGCTGATGTGCCCGACTTCGTCCGTGCTATTTATGTATGAACTAGCTGACGTGCCCGACTTCGTCCGTGCTATTTATGTATGAACTAGCTGATGTGCCCGACTTCGTCCGTGCTATTTATGTATGAACTAGCTGACGTGCCCGACTTCGTCCGTGCTATTTATGTATGAACTAGCTGATGTGCCCGACTTCGTCCGTGCTATTTATGTATGAACTAGCTGATGTGCCCGACTTCGTCCGTGCTATTTATGTATGAACTAGCTGATGTGCCCGACTTCGTCCGTGCTATTTATGTATGAACTAGCTGATGTGCCCGACTTCGTCCGTGCTATTTATGTATGAACTAGCTGATGTGCCCGACTTCGTCCGTGCTATTTATGTATGAACTAGCTGATGTGCCCGACTTCGTCCGTGCTATTTATGTATGAACTAGCTGATGTGCCCGACTTCGTCCGTGCTATTTATGTATGAACTAGCTGATGTGCCCGACTTCGTCCGTGCTATTTATGTATGAACTAGCTGATGTGCCCGACTTCGTCCGTGCTATTTATGTATGAACTAGCTGATGTGCCCGACTTCGTCCGTGCTATTTAGGGATTTCTTTGTGATCGCCTCAGTCTGGGCAGAATAGAATATACAAACTAGTGTTTGATCGGTCCAGAAACATGCCTATATGAGCGTATATGAGCGAGGTCAAGGACATGGTCGCACATGAAATTGGACCCACCCATTTTGTTCCCGGGATCAAAGTAGGCCTACATACCAAATTTGAATCGGTTCGGTCAAGGTCCAGAAACATGTCTATATGAACATATATGAGTGAGGTTAAGGACACGGTCACACGTGAAATTGGACCCGCCAATTTGTTCCCGGGATCAAACTAGCCCTACATACCAAATTTGAATCAGATCGGTCAAGCAGTTTTCGAGTCTATAACACACATACATGTACATACATACAGAAGTTCCACACTATATAATAGATGACATATGTCCACCTGGACTACAGGAATTACATGTACATGTAACTGAATATGGCAGATTTCAGAACATGGCAGCAGAATTACAAGGTTTGTCAAATGTGAAAGATTGGAGGCACATAAATATCCATCACTCATTGCATTCACATTGGTCAGTATTTATGTGCATGCATCGTCTTCTTTACTTGTTGCTTCGGGTTTCATGACGGGATCTGCACTGATGCAGCATTAAGGATCATGTGCCAGTGCATTTTCTTATATATGTGCTGGCTTACAAGATCAAGGTAATTCATGTTAGGCCAATGTATTCTTATATATACGAAGCTCCCTACGGGAGACTCGCATATATAAGAGAATGCATTGGTACACTGTACCAGACACAGTACAGGGCTTTTGCAAAATTTCAGGAAATTCCAATCATGGAAGGGTTAAATGTGACCCGCCATATCAAATCCAGTCGTAAGTCAGGATTTTTTTACCCTGTGCCATTGCATTCTCTTATATATGCGAGTCAACCAAAGGTCGCCTCGCATATATAAGAGAATGCATTGGCCTAACAATTTTTTACAATTTTAATAATTTTTTCTTGTATTCTTTAACAATTTTATAATTTCACCCATACAGAGCCCCAGACAAACATGAGCAGACGACACTCTTCTATATGCTTCTATATATGTGTGGGGCTCCCTGCAAGGTAATTGATGTTTTTTATTTTATGTCCTAAAAATTGTAAGAAACATTTATTTTAAAAAAATGATAAAAAATTGTTAAGCCAATGCATTCTCTTATATATCCGAGGCGACCTATGGTCGACTCGCATATATAAGAGAATGCATTGGCACAGGGTAAAAAGAATCCCAACTTACAACTGGATTTGATATGGCGGGTCATATATGGTCTTTTGCATCAGTTTACTTGATTAGATCAATAAAGATCCATTACAGCGACCAATTTTAGTGTTTCTCGGAACTCAATGAATTGCTTCGTGATTCAGTGCGATTTTGAATCTTCTGTCTGACTAAAATCAGACATTCAAACAAGCTACATGCAGGCAATCCCTACATATGACCAGGGTTGGCGCTGGACAAAAATGTTCTATTACCAAAATTTTTGCCAAATGAATAATTTTTTGCCAAATTAAAAACATATTTGCCAAATTTAATTGCGCGTATAATTGGGGAAATTATCGTGTTTTATCTTTGTTAAAAACTAACCACAGACACAGGTAAAATGAGCCACTAGAAAAGCAAGTTAGTATTATTAATAAATATTAAAGTAGCAATAAATATCTAAGCGACACCTGCCTGGAAACTACGTTTAATGTTGCTACAGTCATCAAGCATACATATTATTTCGCCTTGTATTACTGCTGAAATCAACAAGCCATAAATTAATCCGTCGTCATTCACAGTCTGCTGATTAACCTATTGTCTTATACTGCTGGTAATATAATGCTGACATCATAAATATGTGCTATATAATGTCGCCATTAATATGCATTGTTACAATGACTACATGCGTCCATAATGAAAACGGCCAAAGGGAGGATTAACTGTCAAAACAAATTAATAATTAACTTTTGCGATATCTACAATGAGATCATGTTACAGAGTATTACAACAGTCTCAAAGAAAAATGTACAGAACATCGTTTTTTTTCCCCTCCCGACTCACATTTTAACCACGGTCGACTAGATGTTTGATGCAAGTTTGATTATGACAGAAAGATGCGATTACCATTTTATGAAAACTAAAGATGATTACTTATAACTGTCGACAACACTGCTGACTGCGCTACATGTAAATTGATAGATATCTTGTTTTGGTTTCCCATTGTATTGTCTGTAATTAGGCACACGTAACGAATAACCCACTTTCGATTATGTTTTACAACTAGATAGTTCACATCCCATAAAAACTCACTTGCTAAAAATTTTGCCAAATCAAAATATTTTTTACCTATGGCGAATTTGGCAAGCAGCAGCACGAACCCTGTATATGACGTAACAATGCACAAATAGTTTTACGACTGACAGATATTTCCCAAGATTCACCTTTCGGTTTCATTTTCACGAATAACAAATACCGGTTGTTACCTGCTGAAATTCTTGGAAATATTTAATTCTATTCTCCATGCTTGGTATAATTGGTCAATTCAGGACTCTTCATAGATGCGTTTTAGTGTTTAACAAGAGGTGTGCATTCGAGTGCTAGCATACCCCCACCGTGGAAAATTCAACCCGCATTATCCGTAAACCCAACAAAAAAGATTTTTAACTTTAAAGAAAAATTTGGACTAATAATATCGATATGGTGTCACAAGAAGCTTGTACAGATAAAATTATTCAAATTGGTTCATATTTGTTAAAGTTATTAAGTCGGACAGAATTTTCTAAGTCAAAATAAGTCGAAAATGAAGTGTAATATTACGAAAAACAGTCTGAGCCAATCCCTAGCCGCAACATGTAGAGAGGGTATTGTGAGAAGCATGTATACCAAAAATTATTGAAATCGGTTCATATTTGTTAAAGTTATTAAGTCGGACAGAATTTTCTAAGTCAAAATAAGTCGAAAATGAGGCGTAACTTAAAGAAAAAAAGTCGGACCGAACTGCACTTAGCATCATGCGGAGAGGCAGTCCGAAGGAGATTGCATACAAAACATTATTGAAATCGGTTCATAGTTGTTCGAGTTATGAGGTCGGACGGACGGACGGCTCGACACAAGGAGGGAGAAAGTGTGACAGACGGACGCAGTCAATCCAGTATACCCCCCATTTTCTTCGAAAGTGGGGGTATAATTAGTTGTTGTAATTTCTAAATTTGTAAACACTGTGTGAAATTAGTAATGTGACAGTAAATTTATTATGCAATTTTTAGCTATGAGGCAAGAAACTGTGGAGCCGTGGTTACTTTATAGGAATTCCGGCAATCACCTTATCGGCTTCATTGCTTTACTGTTGAGATTGACTGAGACTTCATATCTAAATTCAAATAAGAAATGAACGGCGGCTTCAATGCGGTCATGGGATTTTGACCGCGAGAAAAATTCAGCAAACTGCATGAACCCCGAAGGGGTTCATGTGGAGTTTGATGAATTTTTATCGCGGTCAAAACCCATGACCATGTTGAATCTGCCATTTATTATTTATATCTATATACTTCCATTCATTATGAACTAGGATTGTCTGTCTTTCCCACAATTTATTCAACTTTAAATAAACGCATGGAGTTCAGTTCGGACAGTTCGAATTATCGTCTTTAGAGAACCAAACATTGCGAGAATGCGTTGACAGAGAGCGAAAAAACGCAATTTCACAGTACCAACACTGATTATAGACCAAAACAATTTTTTTGCTAAATCCGGACATGCTAGATACTCAAGCAGTCGGTAATGTCCGACAATCCCCGGTGATTTCAGGGATCAATGTGTTCATAAACCGATGAACGACATTGAAAGTGACGTCAAGTTACGTTCATAGGTTTATGAACACATTGAATAAGGGGGCGTGTCTACCGTAATGCTATGGGGAAATCGGAAGAGATATTAGGTGTATGTAGATATTTCAAAATGAACCCCCACTGCCCTGATTAGGAGGGCCCTATAATCTTTTTTGTAACACTTTTTACCATTTTTTCTTACATTCTTTAACAATTTTATAATTTTTAATGTGATAAGCCAATGCATTCTCTTATATATGCGAGGCGACCTATGGTCCACTCGCATATATAAGAGAATGCATTGGCACAGGGCCCTTCTGTTGGGTAAAGGGTTAAGCCTATTCAGTGTTATAGATCTGGAGAAGAAGTAAAACCAGTAAAATGTTTGGAAATACTTTTATTCTGAGCTCAAGATGTATTGTCGAGACACACGTCCAATTTCTTTTCATCCACATACCGAACTGCTTCAAAATTATTGAAGTGACACACAATTAGGGCTTTTTCCAGCAACAGATATTTAACCCTTTCTATACTAAATACTCAATGACGAAATGTTCAGAAAATAAGTTCATCAAATGACCATAGATTGTTTGTTGAACTTATTCTCTGAACATTTCCCTCCAATAAATAAGACTCCTTCTGCACTTTTATTATCTGTCATCTCCTTATTTTTGCTGAACACCCATACATATGAAGCTCCGTGGTCCAGTGGTTAGCGTGTTGGACTTGTCTTCGCTGTCAACACAGCGAGGCGAGTTCGCGGCTGGCTGGTGGTCTGTTATGAGTTTCCACACAGCAGTGGCTTGGCCGACTTGAGCGATGTGCAATTGTTGGATTGTACACTGTTTGAATCTCGCGCCAAGTTGTGACCCTTGAGCAAGGTCGCTCGTACTGTGTCTGCTTTGCACCACCCATGCATTACAAGGGTACCTGATAATGAGCAGTGAAAGATCTTGTCAGTATGCTAGCCATATGGTATCCTCGCATACTCCCGGCTGTACCTCCCCCAGTCCCCGGGGAGCAGTAGATGGTTACTGAATGTTCAGGCTCATCAGGGTAATAATTGTAAAACTTTGAGCGCTTTGGGCCTCATGGGAAAGGCGCTTTACAAATGCTATACATTATTATTATTACATATGAATAATAGACACTTCCGATGCATACTTTTATAGCTGAGTGTGAGAATTAATTTAGTAAAGAAAGGGTTAATAATGCTGATGGGGTCCTTGTCACAAGGCATCGATCACATTCATAGCGAGCTTTATAAATCGATCACAAATGTAGCCAGCTTTTCCTATTCAGTATTTCCTGTTCACTGAACAAGATTTGGTTAATCTCATTTTTCTGAGTTGATAGACGAAAAACAACTTTAACATTAATTTGATAATAGTTCATCTAATAACTCGAGGTTTCCGATCAATGTCGTTAGATGCTCGAATTAAATTCCAATATAAGTTGATAAACGAAGTCAGTTTTGAAGCATGATGTCGATATTTTAATTACGAACGCGATGACATCATATTTCACGCCATAAAAAAAAAACATTGAATTAGAAAAGTTGGCTACGAATGTGATCGCCGGCGACAAGCTGGCTACATTTGTGATCGATTTATAAAGCTGGCTACGAATGTGACCGGAGCCTTGTGACAATGACCCCATCGGCGTTAATAATTGGTATATTTTCATGTTATATCTCGCTGGGTATCCCCTTGGATAAATGTCATTTTCTTTACATCCTGCACAGCGGCCTCACTAACTCTTTCTGTCTGATAACTGTCCTGTTCTAGTCGAGAAATCTCTGTTTCTTTGAACCTCATTTGAGCCTGTACCCACTTTTTGTTTTTGCTAATAACATGAGCATTGTCCAAAGACACACTATTGCCATGACCAGCTCCAAGACCAGCTGCTGAGTTCACTCGTAGTATGGCAGACACCTGTCAAGTGAAAACATAAAATATGTGTACTAGTAGATTCTCTAAAGCTAACAACAGCATCGCTAGGGCGTGGTAAAATAAAATACACGTACAGTCTCTAAACGAGTCTAAAGCTAACAAGAGATAAGAAGAATATGGAGAAATAGATGAAATTGTTCTATTATTCATTATTCATTATTCTCCAATAATGAACTTCGCATGTTGAAACAATCGTTATTCAAACAAAACTGTTACACTGAATGTCAACAAACATTGCTAATCATGTACTAAGCTCAAATATTTTAGTCTCATATGATTTTCAGAAAAGTTTTTTATGCTTTGACCCCATTTCCAATGTTTACCCTCAAGTTTTGATTAAACTTTGGTATCTTATTGGACTAATTGGATTCTGATCGGTAATTTCACTGTAATAATAATGTTTACATAACTGTAACAGAAATGTTTACACAACAATATTTTCGATATGGAAAATCTCGTTATTGGAGAGTAATTAGTGAAAATAAGAATAAAGTCAATCTATTTTTTCATGTACAGTAATGCCCTAATTAATCGACTCCTTTAACCACAGCAGAATTATGGGTAACTTTTCAGGATTTAGTCGGAATAAAAGGCTGCTCGGCCACAGTGTCCCCCGAACCGGTGGCTTCATTTGGAGCGGAGGCTTTGTCGAAGTATACTATATGGATAAGACACTTGTGCATTGTCTCATTACTGACATGCGTACAAATAACCAAATCTTAAAAAAACTCTTAAAGTCAAAATATAACCTCAAATTGGCACAAAATGAAGAAAATTACATAACTCTGAGAAAAATCATCGGTTCAAACTCAAATTCGAACTTGACCTGTATCGCGTCGGCTTGATACGACCGTTGTTTGCGTATCAAAATTGGCATGGCGGAACACGAAATCGAATGTGATCTGTCTTTTGTGCTAGTAAATCTACATAACCAAATTTAATTTCATTCAGTACACATTTACTAAAGTTATCTTCCGGAAACCTCAAATTGGCAAAAATTCTAAGTAAAAAAGGGACATAACTCTGGTGAAAATTGGCGGGCGGAACCCAAATTTGAACTTGACCTGTTTTGCCGGGAGAGAGACACATACCAAATTTGGTTTAAATCGGATTAACTCTACTAAAGTTATCATCCTGACACCAACTTTTGGGGTTTTATATGTCGGGTCGGCGGACAAAAAAGGGCCATAACTCTCGCAAAAATTATCGGATTAAACCAAAATTCGTACTTGAGCTGTATTTTGATACAAGTAATCCACAAAAAAACGGGTTTTTCATATAAACAATCCAAAATCAAGTTATCATCCGGAAACAAAATAACAGAAGAAAAACTGAATTTTCTATGTCGAAAAAGGGGCATAACTCTGCCAAAAATGGTCGGGCAGAACCCAAGTTCGAACTTGACCTGTGTTTTGCTGGGAGAAAGTAATATACCAAATTTGGTTTGAATCCGATTAACTCTACTAAAGTTATAATCCGGAAACCAACTTTCAGGGGTTTTCTAAGTCAAAAAAGGGCCATAACTCTCGCAAACATGGGCGGAGCAAACCCATATTCGAACTTGACCTTTATTTTGGTCTGATAAACTCACCAATGAAATTTGCTTTTGATCTAATAACCGAAACTAAAGTTATCATCCGGAAACCATTTCCGGACACACGGACGGACACCGGCTATTTTAATAGTACCCCGAATTTATTTTTTCGGGGGACAAATATGGCTTGTTGCCATTCATCGGAAAGCTCTCGGGGAGAGCTTTCCGATGAATGGCAACAAGACATATTTCCGACTAAATCCTGAAAAGTTACCCATAATTCTGCTGTGGTTAAAGGAGTCGATTAATTAGGGCATTACTATACTTGTTGATGATAGTTGTCTTATAGACTTTGTTATTTGACATAAACCCACTTCAGATGCCTTGAATCCAAGCCTTGAAATAGTATGCCATTTGCAGTGGGCTAGCAACAGTTTCTTTATCCCCTAATTTGCAGGAGATAAGATGCATAATCGAGGTGACTAATGGGTGAACATCACCAAATTCAACATGGGAACTGCAATCTGATCCTAAGTCTTCCATAGTAGTTAAATCCAAATCAGAATGAGGTTCCCAGAGGGTGAATTTGGTGATTCTAGCCTGCCATGTGGACTCATTCTGCAATTGCCGACTATTTCAAGGCTTGCTTGAGTCCCTTTAACCCTTTCATGACAGGAGCACGCTGGTGCAGCATTAAAGATCCTGTGTCAATACATTCTCTTATGCGAGTCTCCCATAGGGAGCATCACATATATAATAGAATGCACTGGCTTACAAGGTCAAGTTAAATATTGTCAAGCCAATATATTCTCTTAAATATGTGAGGCTCCCTATGGGAGACTCGCATATATAAGAAAATGCATTGGCACAGGGTTTTCGCAAAATTTCAGGAAGCTCCAGTTCTGAAAGGGTTAAATAAAACTCACCGGTTCCATGATTCCAGAGTTATCTTTTCCTAGGGACTCACCCTCCGTCCATCCCATCTTACTCAGCATTTTATGTCCTTTATTCTCTTCAGTTATGGGTCTGTAAAGAAGATAAAGTAGATCCTCTGAAACCCAGCCTGTGTAAACATACACCCAGAGCAGGGCTCGAAATACAGTAAACCCAGTCTGTGTAAACATACACCCAGAGCAGGGCTCGAAATACAGTAAACCCAGTCTGTGTAAACATACACCCAGAGCAGGGCTCGAAATACAGTAAACCCAGTCTGTGTAAACATACACCCAGAGCAGGGCTCGAAATACAGTAAACCCAGCCTGTGTAAACATACACCCAGAGCAGGGCTCGAAATACAGTAAACCCAGTCTGTGTAAACATACACCCAGAGCAGGGCTCGAAATACAGTAAACCCAGCCTGTGTAAACATACACCCAGAGCAGGGCTCGAAATACAGTAAACCCAGCCTGTGTAAACATACACCCAGAGCAGGGCTCGAAATACAGTAAACCCAGCCTGTGTAAACATACACCCAGAGCAGGGCTCGAAATACAGTAAACCCAGTCTGTGTAAACATACACCCAGAGCAGGGCTCGAAATACAGTAAACCCAGTCTGTGTAAACATACACACAGAGCAGGGCTTAAAATATTCTAAAATTTCTACTAGTCACAAGTGACAAGCAGAATTATCTGCATCCTCCGATAGATTTAATTATCTGCATCCTCCGATAGATTTAATTATCTGCATCCTCCGCTAGATTTAATTATCTGCATCCTCCGATAGATTTAATTATCTGCATCCTCCGATAGATTTAATTATCTGCATCCTCCGATAGATTTAATTATCTGCATCCTCCGATAGATTTAATTCACCGATAGATTTAATTCACCGATAGATTTAATTCACCGATAGATTTAATTCAAATATTTTTTTTTTGCTTGATCTTAAATCTGAAATACTGATATTTATTTCATGCCATGCTGTCAAAACATTGTGTTGGAATTTCCAGTGTATTTGTACATTAAATATTATGACTCGCCAAAACGGACCAATAATTATACTAAAATAAAACGAGAGGCCGATCACGATCGGCAGATGTTTAACCCATCCCTTGGCGATAGTAAATTGTTAAGATCAGAATCATAATCTTTTAATGTTGAATTATAGAGTATACTGTTATGATCTAAAGTAGTATATGACAAATGTACATAATAACCAATAATAACACAAATTATTGGAATGTATGAGTCAATATAGAAGGGTTAATATAACATCTAAACTCTAGAGCCTGTCACCACTATCATAGTGTGAGCAGTTCTATTCATGTTGTTGCAAATTGCCATGTGAGATATCAAAATAATATAATTATTTATTTAATGGAAAAGGTTAAAAGACATGGAATGGGTAAAAGGGGTTAAATCACCTATCTCTGCCCTGTTTGATCCAATGTAGTCCCATCATCCAAGGACTTAGAGAGCTCCATTGGTCTAGTTAAATAAATTCACCTGGCTAAGTTGTGGTTAAAAAGATAGCTAAATCAATTTATCCAATAATTCACTGTGTCTCTTATACAGACCTAACATATGAGGGCTATAAATAACTCTCAAAGCAATAAACTATATTGTCTTTTATCTTGCTCACAGAGAAGCAGGTATTCATTAATTGTAAGTTACTTGGGTTATAATCTGGATAATTCTTAGTTTAAAAAGGGCCATATCTCTGGTATAACAAATTTGATCTAACCCATGTTCAAACTCGTTCTGTATTTTGAGTTGAGAAACTCACATACCAAATTTGGTTCCTATCAGATGAAAAATGGTTGATTTATCGAAGTACATGTATGTGTGAATCATATGTCAAAGGACCATAACACCATTAAAAAAAATCAGATCAAACCCATATTCGAAATCAATCTGTATGTTGGTCTGAGAAACTCATACACCAAATTTGGTTCCAATCAGATAAAAAATGTTTGAGTTATGGCAGAATTAATAAATTCTAAGTCGAAAAAGGGCCATAACTCCGTAAAAAAAACTCCGATCAAACCCATATTCGAACTCGATCTGTATTTTGGGTCGAGAAACTCACATACCAAATTTGGTTCCGATCAGATAAAAAATGTTTGAGTTATGGCAGAATTCATTAATTCTAAGTCGAAAAAGGGCCATAACTCCGCAATAAAAAGTCGGATCAAACCCATATTCGAACTCGATCTGTATTTTGGGCCGAGAAACTCACATACCAAATTTGGTTCCGATCAGATAAAAAATGTTTGAGTTATGGCAGAATGCGTGAATTCTAAGTCGAAAAAGGGCCATAACTCTGTCAAAAAAAGTCGGATCAAACCCATATTCAAACTCGATCTGTATTTTGGGCTGAAAACCCCATATACAAAATTTGGTTTTGATCAGGTAAAAAATGTTTGAGTTATCGCATTACACGTAAAGTGTCTACGGACGGACAGACGGACGGACGGACGCACGACGAGTGGTCAATCCGGACAACGACACTATGTTTACCATACATGGTATGGGTAAACATAAAAATACCATATAACGGTGGACAAAGTTTACCTTGCCACAGGTTTTTTTTCTTCAAATTTTTCAGGAATTGTTATCGGCAGGTTCGTAATCAAGTTATTGGTCTCGCCTAACAGTGATATTCAACTGATTAAATGTGAATAAATGGTGGTGGTACCCAGTGTTCGCGCTGTCGGTAGCCAAATTAGCCAATGGCTAATATTTTTCGAATTTGGCTAATAAAAATTTCATTTGGCTAAACTTTTGGCTAAACTTTTTTTGAACCCAAATGGAGACTGATAGCATGGAGCCAGAAAGCTAATTAATAAAAGCGCTCAATAGATCGACATTCAAGACGAAGTTAGGTGACGATCGAAAGTATTTCATTATTGTTGTACTTATGAAATATCGTACAAAGGGAAACCCGATCGACAACTATCAACCAAGCGATCATAAAGTGATATGCAATCATCTTTAGTTTTCACAAGACGGACAAACAAAGACGCATGGACATTAAACCGACCGTGGTTGAATTATGACAATGTGAAGAAAGCAATGTTTTGTAAAGTGCATTGACGCCGGTATATAAGCAATTTGTTCGTAACATGTGCAGGCTGTTTTAATCTGGAGAAAGATTACGTCACTCTGCACGAAGCAGCAAAAGGTCATTATTAATTTTTACATTTAATCCCCTAATCCCCCAGTCAGCCCATTGTCTGTCTGGTCACTCACGGCGCGCCTGCACAATGCATGTTTATGATGACATTGTATTTATGACGGTCGAGGTTTATGAGCACCAAGTGTAAGACAATAGCTTAATCAGCCAAATGTGAATCACGACAGATATTTTGTGGCTATTTGTCGTCAATACCGATACAGTCAAAATAATATGCATGCTTTTATGACATATTGTAATTTGATAATGGCGTAACAATATTAAGTTATTAGTTTCCAGATGTCACTTAGATATTTTCGCAAGGATAACTATTTAATGATTTAAAAATAGATATTGATATAAAACAAAAAAATAATCACATTAAGAAGGACAATACCGGGTCACCCCCCCCCCCAAATCACTCTTTCACATAAAGATTAATAAATTTTTAATAAATGATATATATAAAAATACTTGTAGTTCATCAAAATTATTTAAACTATTGTGTATTTTACCTTTGTCTGTTAGATTTTACGTTTTAGTCATTAATTGTGAACCGACCAGAAAACGATGATTTAATTTGGCCAAAGTTGTTTTTAATTTGGCCAAAAAACATTTGGCTAAAGTTTTTTTCATTTGGCTAATAAAATTTTCATTTGGCTAAACTTTTGGCTAAACTTTTTTTCGGTCCAGCGCGAACACTGGTGGTACCTATACGCATAGATTTCTGAAAAATAACAGAAATCCATATGAACATTGATGAAACTTCATGCAATTACGACAGACATCCGTTGATGTCCAAGTTTGGATAATATGTCCAATTTTTCTTGTTAGCTGAAAAACAGATTTTTGCAGTCACCACAGAATGATTTATAACATCAATATGCTTAATATAATAGAAGTGACATATTGCATTCTGGGCTGCACCCCAAAATAAATAAAAGGTCAGCCGACCAGTGTCGACGCCGCTTTGTTAAAGAAATTTTTTTAAATGTTGAAATGTTCTAAATCGAAAGGGTTAATAATTCCATCATATATACATGTTGCACATTTCCAATATGTGGGTAACAATACTCTGAAGTTTCAAATATCTACGATCTTTATAAAAAACAAATTTCAAAGTCGAAAGGCCCATAACTCGGGGGAAAAATCATTGGATCAAAACTCAAATTCGAACTTGACCTGTATTTTGAAATGAACAACTCACAAAAAAACAGAATTTCCAATTAAACAATCCAAACTTGAGTTATTATCCAGAAACCAAAGAAAAAAGAAGAAAATTGAATTTTCTAAGTCGAAAAGCCCATAACTCTGAGAAAAATCATCGGTTCAAACTCAAATTCAAACTTTACCTGTAATTTGACTTTGTCACATTGAGCTAAATAGGCAAACAGCTCTACTAAATTTATTCAGATCGACCTCACGATTAAGATGCATAGGTTCCCGTGATGATAAATTTCTGTGCCAGAAATAAGCAGGAAATGAAGAACAGGCTCAGACAAAATTATGTGTAAGTTGCAAAAAGAGGATAACTCAATTACAAATGTCTAACCAAGTTCATAATCGCAGTTGGACAGGTTCTCATAGTGAAGAATATCTGTGCCAAGTTTCAAAACAATTCATCAGAAAATTAAGGAATGGAAGTTCTGACTAAATTACATATGTTGCAAATAATTTTCTAGGTCGAAAAGGGGGATAACTCCAATAAAAATAGTCTGTCGGAGCTCATAAATAAATACATGTGCCAAGTTAAAACAAAATTGATTGTAAAATTTAGAAATACAGACTTGGATAATGATGTATCCACAGGCGGATGTCAAGACGGACGGACAAACAAGCTGTTTCCAGTACACCATATCGATGTGGGGGTATCATAATGATGCCTAATGGGGAATATCAGTGAGGTTCATACTTGCTGACTGAGGCGGGCGCCTCGTTCCTCTCAAAAGGGAGATCACTCCCGACCAGCTTCCTTCTCTGTTCAGCCATATCCATGTATTTAGGATTATTGAGAGCCTCTGAATTATTTTCATACAGGTTATTCTGAAAATAAGAAGAATACTCTGAAGTGAAATTCAATCAGGTTTTTAACAAGCCTTGAAATAGTGTGTCTGTCATTTGCAGAATGAGGTCCCCAGAGGGTGAATTTAGTGGCACTATCCCATACAGTGGGCTAGCATCACCAAATTCACCCTCTGCTTGAGCCTCAAATGCCATGGGAGAACTAGGATCAGATTTAAGATCCCAGTTGAATTTTGTGATGATAACCCATTAGTCACCTTGATTATGCATTTTATCTTCTGCAAATTTGTTGATATAGAAACTGAACAGAAGAGAAGTAACTAAAACAATGTTAATTTGAGACAATAGACACTTCACAGAAGATAAGGCTTAAGCAAAATGAGGTCCCCAGAGGGTGAATTTAGTGATGCTAGCCCACTATGGGCATTGGATTCAAAGGTTGGTTATCAAGGGCCTTGAAAAATTGATAATGTACTTCCCGGGTTTTCCAGGACCCGCGGGAACCCTGAAAGATCCTGTGTCAGTGTATTCTCTTTTATATGTGAGTCTCCCATAGGGAGAATTGCATATATAAGAGAATGCACTGGCTGTCAAGGTAAATATTGTTAGGCCAATGTATTCTTTTATATATATGAGGCTCACTATTGGAGAATTGCATATATAAGAGAATGCATTGGCACAGTGATTTCGTAATATTTCTGGAATCTCCAGTCATGGAAGGGTTAACACACTTGTGCCGTTCTGTGTATTCATTTTATTTTCCAGGGTTCTTTGTCTAATAATAATAGAAACATTAGAAGAGTATTAAAATCAAAAATACAGAGCACTCATGATGCGTTCGTGATTTCGGAATTGGTGGAACAACAAAACAATTTGAGTTATCATTAAAAATGATGATTAAAATGAACTCACAAACGGAATAAAATGATACATTCTTTATCAGTATGGGAATATCAGAACAAAGATTAATTTTTTCCCCCCAAAACTAATAAAATGGAAGAGAGTCGGCATGTTTTGGACAATGTCGATTAGGATAGGGGAAACACAACTTCAGTTTATTTTGGCCTCACATTTACATTTAAACTTACTTGTAAACCAAACTTCTTTTTGATGTTTTTTAGGGCCACCCTTTGGATTTTCTGTCTATCTCCTCTGGATAGTACCACATGGGCATCTGAAACCATAACAGAGAGAGAGAGCATTTGAAGCAACATTTGATGAATGTAATATTAGATATTAATGTTTTTAAATGAATTCCGGTCAAAAAAGGAGGCTCCCATCTAGAAGTCACCCCAAATATCCATATCAAGTTTGGTGATCATAAGATGAGTGATGTGGTCTGTAGGGTATGTCAAAGGAGTAAAATCCATGATGATTGCCGGCAGCCATGTTTTTCATCGAAATTGTTCAAATTTGATAGCTCCCATCAAGAGGTACATGTAATTCTAAACATGCCTGTAAATTTGATAGCTCCCATCAAGAGGTACATGTAATTCTAAACATGCTTGGCGTGCGAGTACACATTGATGTCAGGTTAACTCTGAATGAAGATGACAAAAACTCATGCACAAATATAGCATTACTCCAGCTAATCTCCATTGCAAACTCAATAATACCTGGCCCATTGTGTTTCAAATGCTGTATTACAACATAAAAGAATATTTTGTGTATTATTTTAAATACATATCTAAGATAATAAAACAGAAAACAAACTATTTTCATTAATTAAAATAAAATAATATACATCATGATTCTTATAATACATGACATTAGATTAGCACTATGAATGCAAACTGAGATTTTACATGTGGGGGTCCTTGAAGGTAAGTCCAGACCCAAGTTTTGTGTAACCCTTTATTGAGCCCCAGACAGATAGAACAATGCACTGATGACTGTCATCTGCTTGGGTCTGTGTGGGGCTCCATACGGGAGTGTTATATAACCCTTTCATGACAGCAGCTGCACTGGTGCAACATTAATGACACTGTGTCGCCTCGCATATATATATAAGAGAATGCATTGGCATTTTTCTTACATTTTTTAACAACTTTTTTCATTTTTTTTATAATTTTTTCTTACATTCTATAACAATTTTTATAATTTTTTCTTATATTCTTTAACAATTTTTATAATTTTTTCTTACATTCTTTATAAATTTTTATCATTTTTTCTTACATTTTTTAACAATTATAAAAAATAAAATAAAATTGGTTAGGCCAATGCATTCTCTTATATATGCGAGGCGACCTATGGTCGACTCGCATATATAAGAGAATGCATTGGCACAGGGATATGAGTATTATTTATTTTGATACAGTATAGCATACCTTTCTGGTCTTGCCTGAGTTTAGCGAGTACCTGGCCGGGTTCGCAATCATCGCACGTCTCTGTTCCGGGGTGTATGTGGATAAGGAAGCTGTGACTTGCAACACGTAGGATATTACCATGTATTATCGCACTCAGATCACTTTCAACTCGAGTCTGATTAAATGAAAGCAAAGTAAGTTTTAACACGTTCAGTGCAGATACCTCTTTTAATATATCCTTCCAGGGTGCCAATCAGACCTTTTTTTCCCCCAAATTAAAGTCAGTACTGCTGTGCCAAAAATATGGAAACATGCACAAAATGAACATGAGAATGCATTAGAATTAGCATTTTGCTAATCAAATTTTGGACAATGCTAGCCAATTTAATATTTCCTATTTCTTAATGTTAATGACCTGGTTCAATTACATGTATAGTTAGTCTAGGGCCCAACGAAGCTTCGAGATTCGATTCGATTTCGAATCTTACTACCCGATTCGATTCGATCTGAAAGCGGTCGTATGATTCGGGATATTTCGAATCGTTGTATAATAGTACTTTATCGCCCGCATTTTCCCCAAATAGTTAACAATAATCCACGACCGCCGTGTCCAATGTGTCGGGTGGGTTGCCAAATAGATCGTTCTTTCTCCCCCATTAATCCAGCGCGCCTATATGAAATCATGTGAGATAGCTAAGTGGAATTTCCTACCTCGCATGAGCACGTGGTGTCAGTCTCACATGAGACACGTGACTTGTCACATTTGCATACTCAATTGACAAAATTACACATCGCAGGTGTCATTTTTCAAATAAAATGTTAAAATGTAATCGAACTGAAATATGTGTGACGAACATTAAATGAATGTACATGTAATAAGTTTCAGCTTGTTAATTGCATGTCTAACTGGGTAATCCACACACAACAACTTCATCTGGAAATATATACATCTGATATTCTACGCGTTACCTATAACCAAACCACACGACTGCTGTCGACATACGCAATGTATATAGTTTGGCGTTTCTGCAAAATGCACGTGTCCATCGTATCCATTAATATTAATTGTATTGTATTGCAAATGTATAACATAAAAGTAACTCGATAATTGAAATTTATAGGTTGTCATAGCAACATAAATTTCTCATTAAATATTACTTCGCAAGTTTTTGCAAGTTTTTGCAAGTTATTAGTTTTTGTCACAAACATTTTGATAATGTTAGAATGGCGACATGAGGGCTTTTGGGGCAGAAACATCATCCTGGGTGCATGAGTGACTGGTGTGCATGGGATGGTAAAATCTCACCATCGGGTAACATTCCCCATCCTATAGATACACCACCACCCATCAAGGATAATAATAATAATCTCATTCCAAATGAGTGGATAGGACAGTGGGCAACAGACACTCAGTAACAGTTTAATTAATTATAAACGTTCATGCTATTATTCTGAATACAATTAATTTGTTTCATTTAATCATTGTTGTTTTTATTCTTAAATGAAATTCACATTCAGGAAACATAGAATTCACATCATAATAATGATATAAGATATAGACTGTAGACACAGGATTTACCAAGCTATCCAATATGGTGGATTGCTTGCGATATTTCTACAATTAGCACTTATTTCTGCAATCTGCATGTCTACAAATGGTTTCTTTTAGGGAGTTTTTGGCGATAAACACACAAAATAGACATGTATTTTATCAAATTTTAATATTGACATTTAATTATAATATTTACTTTCCGTCAATAACGACGATTTTGAAGCATACTTAAATACGGATATGGTATCTGGAATCTGGGAATATATACAGCAAATCTGCCTTGAGTGTTGGCAATAGATTCGATTCGAGATTCGATTCGATTTCGAATCATAACCATGATTCGATTCGAGATTCGATTCGTCGGGCCCTAAGTTAGTCACTCTTTCCATATATTTTAATAATAATAATAAAAATAGTAATAATTGTATGGCGGCTATCCCCAATAAGCGGACCCTAAGCCCATGACATATCATATATGCATATAAACATTAAAATGAAATATAAATATACAAAAATATTCAGAAAACATTTCCAGCCAACTTTTTCAGTTCCTCCAGTACATGTAGGTATTTGTGTGGAGATGGAGAGGGAAGGGTACAGGAGAGATGATATTTTGAATTCTCATAGAAATACCTGGATTCAGAAAACAGCATATATTTGCTGTTTTACTGTGACAATAGCATGAGATTTGGAAAACATCCAGCTTCAAACATTTTGACTTTAAAGGAAAAGCTCACAGAAAGAACTTAAGAACTAGGATCATAACAATTCATCGTGATTTCAATGCATCACGATTTCGGATTCTCGATTCGATTCACGATCGATTTCCTTGCCGATTTGATTCTGTATTTTTAAATTATCGCAACCTAGAATGTTTCTGTAAAATGATCGACAATACTAGTTGAATACGTTTCTGATCAAATTCAGATGTGAAATAAATATTGTGAACTATAAGTTTTATTGATTACATATTAAGTATTTCTTAATTGAACAGTTTAAATATCATGATAAGATAATATGCTGTGTAAAACTTCACTGACCCGCTGTCAGTCTGTATTACAAAAAAAACTTGGAAGCAGCCAATGTCATACTCCAGAGTAGCATCGCAATGTGCATCGAATCGTCAGGCAAAAATTGTGATTCGAATTGAATTGTGAAGTTGTAAATCGTTAAGGCTCTATTAAGAACAGCTTCATTATGCTATATTATGTATTGATAATACCATGAAGTAGGATCAGCAGTTGGTTCTCTGAAGATATAAATCTGCCCTATAAAAAAGTTACTACCTTACTCATATTTAAATTCGCGCAGTAAAATTTTTCACTCAGTTTTGAATTCGCGCACTTTAAATTCGTGAACCCAGCTGCGCGAATTAAAAACTGAAAAAAAAAATATTTTCAAAATATTTCCGTAATATTTTTGTATATCTTGGAGCTAATGACAGTTACGGTTCTTAGTTATTGCTGGAAATATCAAATGTGTACATTAAACAACATCGCGGCAGATTTACATCGTGTAGACAATAAACTAGTACATGTCACTGCATACATCATAATTTTGTGGCGACCTGGAATATTATTATTTCTTATACAAGCGTTTCAACAATGTCTTTTACCATGATTTGTCGCTGGGCATTGTGAGCAATGGTTTTGATAACGGTTGGCCGAAAGTAAATATATACATACATGTATAGGCGTGTCTATTCAACCATTCATGTATGTAAATATATGTAATATATGTAATATATGTAAACTCAGCAACAATGCCCTCTTGTATTTCCTATGGACCGTGGTTTAGATTAAACTTGGGAGTCGTACTATTTTTCACTCAGTTTTAAATTCGCGAAAATATGGGTGCGTGAAAAATAGTACTGCGCAAATTTAAGTATGAGTAAGGTATTAAATTTTCCAGTTGCATTGCTTGGCGTTTTGCTATGTGAAACAAAACAAGTTAGGTTATTCCCTGCTTACCTCAGATAACCGGTTATCATTGACAAATGTACCATTCTGGCTACCAAGATCCTTCACGTAGTATTGTCTCCTATCTGTATCATATTCCAAATGTACATGAGTCTAAAAAATAACAAACCCTTCCATGACTGGAGCTTCCTGTAGGGAGCCCCATACAGGTGGCAGCTTGTGTTGCTGAGTGTCATCTGCTCACATCTGTGAGGGGCTCCATACGGGTAGTTTTAACCCTTCCATGACTGGAGCTTCCTGAAATTCTGCGAAAACACTGTGCCAATGCATTCTCCTACAGTAATGCTCTAAATAATCGACTCCTTAACCACAGCAGAATTATGGGTAATTTTTCAGGATTTAGTTAGAAATATGGCTTGTTGCCATTCATCGGAGAGCTTTCCGATGAATGGCAACAAGCCATATTTCCGACTAAATCCTGTAAAATTACCCATAATTCTGCTGTGGTTAAGGATTCGATTATTTAGGGCATAACTGTATAAATGCGAATCTTCCATATATAAGAGAATACATTGGTCTAACAATATCTACATTGCATTATCTTATATATGCGAGGCTCCATATAGTGGATAGAGATGGGCGGTATCGGTATCAGCGTAATACCGATTTACCGTACCGAATCAAAACTAAAAATAGTGTTGCCCAACTTGTGTGTCTTCATATTGAGTAAAGTTTCTCAGTAAACAGTTTTAATTCGGTACTTTAATTAAAATTAATCTCAGAATTATACAAATCCATCAGACCATCAGTTTGACAGGCCTTGAGCGAGCAAAAGGAATAAACACTCACAGATGGCTGACCTACCGGTAGTTACGGGCCTAACAATCAATGCAGTTGTTAGAATAGATACACACTACACAGTGTATCAAAGAAGCAGTGCTGTGACTTATTGCCACATTGTAACGTCGACAATGCCACACTGACTGTCACTCAGGTGGTGGCAGTCCGTATAGCACGTGGCTTTGGCGACTTCAAAGACACCGACAATGCAAGCGGCATTAACAGAAATAAGGTCCGACTTCATTTATACAGTGAATAAAATCTACTTTCACTTTCTAAAAATAGAACAGATCCATCAATTGATTAAATTCTAAGATTTATTTCGGCGTTGTGGCTATTGATTGGGATTTGTGAATTGTGATCACTGATTACTACTCACAATTCTATTCACTCGCGAAAATGTGACGAAATTGACACGTATATATATTGTAGCCATGCAATGATGCAATCTCTTATTCTTTTCAAAAGCGGTGCTACGGCCTGCGTGTACATGTAAATGATCAAAGAGATGTGTGAATATCACTTAATTGAATAATGGTGTAGGTCATTATGTTCCTCATTTAGCTGTTGTCGCGAATGTAGTAAACTCGTGGGCATATTTTCATGTATATTGTTCAGTTAAAAACTTGAGTTACCGCAATTTATTATATGACTATGACTATTCTTCCCTAAATACCACTATTGTTTGAGGATCTAATCCAAATCATCGGATCACACTGAGTGAGATTTCCCCAGATCAAATCATCAAATCAGATCACACTCCTACGGAAATTCCCGAGATCTGCCGAATTAAAGTCGACCAACTATTTATCCTTTAAAATAGACTCTGGTAAAAAAAATAGAACTGCTGAAGTGAAAAAGATCGGCAATTAACTGGTTATTATAGTAAACTGGGCGTCATATAATAAACCTTTTATCACAGCAGTGAGTTGATCCGTGTGGTCGCATCACGTCTCGTTGAGGTGGGCAGATTGCCGGATCAAACTTGTTGCCTGCGGCAACTCGATTGATCCGGCAATCTGCCCACCTCAACTCGATGTGATACCACGACACGGATCAACACACTGTTGTGATAATATGTATTTATCGGGAATTTCTGCTCTGGTTTTGTAATTTAATAGCAATACCGATTACCGTACCGATACCGCCCATCTCTAATAGGGGACTCGCACATAAATAAAAGAATGCACTGGCACAGAATCATTAATTCTGCACTAGCACAGCTCCCGTCATGAAAGGGTTAAACACATTCAGGCAAATAAAGAACTTCAAAAATAAATTGGCTCAGTAACACTACCAATAAGCTATATACTCTCCGGTGCCTAATAACAGCAACCACAAGCACGTCTCAATGATGATATCATATATTTCTTCAATATTTTCTATAGTGATGACTCAAATTATGGTGGTGTGTACATTTTTTAAGTGAAATTTACACGTCACTTCAGGTTAGCAACTGTGTGGAGATTGTTAAATTGCCAAATCAGCAGTGGACTAACGAGATGAAAATATAATTGTCAACTTCACAACTTCCAAAGAATTCTCATGTGATTTAGGCATATTACTTTCATCTAGACCAATTTCGTTAGTTAGCTTAATAAAAACCAGAGAAGACGTCATGGTATGGGTCATGATGGCTTTGCGGGCCAGAATCCAGACAAGATTGCACAATCCATGACAATACTTCTCATGTTGTCTCCAGCAGGGCCATTGCATTCTGTTGCATAAATTATTCTTAGCATTATGTCACTGATAAGAAGCAAATTCGAGGCACAGCATGTGTGGTTGCTCCACTATGTGTCACGTATGATTCATATTAGTGAGGGATGGGGATTTAGGCTGAAATTAATAATAGCAATGGCAATTTCACTCTACATGTATGTCTCAATGCCAAATAATAGTGATCATTGGGAATTTTTTCCAAATTTAATAATCAAATCTTAATGAGATTTAACTCTTTCAGTACAAGGAGATCGGCCCTAATTTAAAACGGTCTGTAGAGTGCCAGGGCCAATGAGATCGTCCCTAAAAAAAATTAAATTTTATATATTGTTTTTGTTTTGGGTTGAATTTTTTTTGGGTATGATTAAGCATGCTATAGCAAATTTAAAAACAAACTGGATAAGTCCTTAGAGGCATGTTATAACTCAAAACTATCACCAAGTATTGATAGTAATAATTTTTGATGCCCATGAAAAACATAAGATTCCCTGGCACTAAACCTACAAAATAAGCCTGGCACTGAAAGAGTTAAGAGGGCGTTAAAACTTAAAGCCATACACACAAAATAGTTCGTTTCTCAGGGATCGCCGCCTCCCGAAAAAACCCTGCGCTAACCCTTATTTATTGGCAGCTGTAAATAATAAATATATAAATATCGCATATCCCAAACCGCCCCAGACCGATAGCTTAGTCTTGAAACTTTACGCAAACTGCACATCTATCCGGACTGCAAATCTATCCTGACTTTACATTCACAAACAAGGGCGGATAATTCCGACGGACTTCCTGTTTAAAATAATAACAAAATGGCGACTTTGATGAACATTTCTATCGTGCAGAATGCATCGGAAGGCAAATGGACAATTATATCAGTCAACAGATCAAAAACTGTTCGTCAAATGGCTGGTGATTTCATGTCCACGAAAGACATTGACGATGATTTTGACCTGGTTGTTTCAAAAACGAAAACAGGGGATTTTGACACAGTTGTAGGAGACATCATGATCATCATGTTTTCTGAAGTCACGCAATTTTTCGGACGATATTTTCAAATTCGAGTGACCAAAGAAGAAATCGGAAGAACTAGTTGATGTATTCTCAGTGCTGATGACATGTTGCAAGGAGGTGGTGTTGCCCAGTAAGACAAATGTGAAAAACAAACGTGACGAATTGTGCAGTTAATTCATTCAATCATTGACTGGTTACATGTAGGTGAAAACAAAGTGAAAGTGTGCTTCCAAACGGATAGCGTTGACAGTGTGGGTCGGCAGTGTGTGGCTATTGTATGTAATGCACTCTGGTTTGTGGATCAGCACTATTCCAAACTTCAAGATTTTTATGAAAGTCTGTGATTAATTAGAAAATAAACCTTTTATTTCATAAATTATTGTTGTGATTTTATATTATCAATTCATGTGTAGTCCAGTGGAACTCCTTCCAATAAAGCTTGATCTGGTTGGTGGTCACCCTGAGTTACATCAAATTTCACCATTATAGTTTCCACATCATCATGAGTGAATAACTCAAACTGTTTCCTCTATGCAACTTTATTACAAATCTAGATTATTAAGGGGATATATGATGGTCAGCTGTCCTGTTTCACTATAGTGTCCATATCCAGTATTATTCCTTAATATGGGACTCCGATAAATATTATATATATAAATACCTGCCTCACCACAAAATTAATTTGAAAAAAATAATAAATATAAATAACTGCCTCCCTCATCACTTTGAAAAAAAAAATCCCTGAGAAACAAACTATTAAGTTTATATGGCCTAAATAAAAGAATAAAGCGATCTATGATTTACCTTGCTGACATTAAGATCTTCAATGATGATGGTTTGTTTGAGGGTGTTTTCTCTTCCGATGCTCCCACCAGTGTATGGTATGATGTGCAAGCTCCCAATAGGAAGGTGATCACTCTCCTTCACTATAGCTCTGATACATGGAGGGTGGTACAGAGCTGATACCTCTGCAATGAGATCAAACAAGCTTACAGAGTTACATAACCGATGCATGGAGGGTGGTACAGAGCTGATACCTCTGCAATGAGATCAAACAAGCTTACAGAGTTACATAACCGATGCATGGAGGGTGGTACAGAGCTGATACCTCTGCAATGAGATCAAACAAGCTTACAGAGTTACATAACCCTCGTTAAACCTTTCTACACTGAAAGGATTCTTCCATTGAGTTATAAAAGTATACATAGGAAAGGTCTATTATTCATTATGAGGTGTTCATGTAATAAAAGCAGATGACAAACAGAAAAACAGATAATACGAGAGCAGAATGTTTCCTATTCGTAGGGTGTGCCAAAGGATTTTGTCAGGCAAAGATTAAAATACATTTTCACGCCAAGTCCCATTACTCAATACGGACTGGAAAACATCAATGGACAAAGCCCCCTGTTTGTAAATACACTTCCCCCCATGTTGGTTCATCAACAAGCCTTGAAATAGGGTGTCTGTCATTTGCAGAATGAGGTCCCCAAAGGGTTAATTTACTGATGCTACCCCGCATAGCGGGCTAGCATCACCAAATTCACCCTCTGGGAACCTCATTCTGCTTACCCCTCAGCAGAATGAGGTTCCCAGAGAGTGAATTTGGTGATGCTAGCCAGCTATGCGGGGTAGCATCACTAAATTCACCCTCTGGGGACCTCATTCTGCAAATGACAGACACCCTATTTCAAGGCTTGTTCATCAACATACCAAAAATAATTAAAATCTGTCACATGATGACCAAGATAAACTGAAGATATAGAGCTTCAAAGTTGTTATGGATGGACGGAAGGTTGGACGGACTCACAGATGGACGGATGAAGCCCTTTATAAAGGTGTAGAAAAGACCACATCTACCATGATCACATCTTCAATGTGGCATAGTAAACACCAAGCTAACATGTGTATAATGAAAGATTAACAGGATTAACCAAGAGTAACAAAAGGGCCCTGTGCCAATGCATTCTCTTATATATGCGAGTCGATCATAGGTCGCCTCGCATATATAAGAGAATGCATTGGCTTAACACATTAAAAATTATAAAATTGTTAAAGAATGTAAGAAAAAATGGTAAAAAGAACTGTAAAAAGTGTTAAAAAAAGATTTTTTTTAGGCCAATGCATTCTCTTATATATGCGAGGCGACCTATGGTCGACTCGCATATATAAGAGAATGCATTGGCACAGGGCATAACTGTAACTATCACAATGTGGTCAAGGAGCCGGTTCCAATGATATCCATATTTGTATGGTTCTATTGAGACAGACCGAAGATATTTTAGGCTGTTAAAGCTTTATTAGGCCGGTTTTGGCCGTTTTGTTGGGTAAAGGGTTAACAGGATTAACCAAGAGTAAACAAAAGCACAAACCAATACATTCGCCACCATATCCAACACTCTGTGGTATATCATTCGTAGAGTAATCTGCATGTGAATCAGTCTCCATGGCAACTTCCTGGTCACATGACCTGGTAGAACTACTACTGGATGAGTCGCTGATCTCTCCTGATTCCCATTCAGAATCACTGGATGAGTCACTGCTCGAGTCCAAACATTCTCCCTCCTCCAGCTTCTCGGTGAGCTTATGATCAGTTTCTGGGGGAATATTATTTTTGGGTACATCACTCTCCATTTTAACAGAATCTCGGCATTCAATTTCATTCGAGTTCTCTTCACTATCAATTTCAGATTTAACAGATTCTGTTAAATCTATTAAATCTATCGCTTGATCATGAGTCAAAGTTTGTAGGTTGTCGGCAGTGATTGAACAATCTTGATTGTTTGTTTCCGCAATCTCAGCATCTGATTGGTCGTCTCTTAATGGTATGCTGACAGTATCAATTGAATTAATATCCACAGGAGAAATTTTCAACCCAGGGTCACAAGAACTGTCAAGATGATCTCCACATGTTTCATTCTTTTTGGCTGCTGTGTCCGAGTTCGACATTTCAGGAGAATTCTTATTTTTAGCACATTTTGACTCCTCATCTTTTCTCTTTTTATGATGTTGTTTATGCTTGTGTTTATGTGGCCTGTGTTTTCGACTGTCATCTTGATCATTATCTTCCAACCGTCTCCTCTTCTTTTTCTGAATATAGAACAAAGATTAACAAATGTTATGGAACTGATATGCAAATTACCTTGTGCATATTGTTTAGCCAGATTCAATCTCATATTCTTCATTTCTGATGATAACTTGTCAATGTCACCATCATTTTCCTGCAACAGATATACAGAGGATCTCTAATGAGTCGTAATTCTATAAAAAAAAACAATTATAAACCGAGTGCACTAAATTTGATTTGAGTCAAGCTTTAACGAAGCTCGAATCAAATTTAGTGGATGAGGTTAATTTTGTATTGAGTTGCAATAAGTTTGTGATTTTATTTATCAACAATGCTATAATTTAGTCCTAGACTGATCTGACTGAACCTCTTTGGGGGGGGGGGGGGGGGGGGTAATTTACATTTGGCTATACATTATTTGAATATGCATCTTTCAATTGAGAATTCACGAAGAATTTTTTAGCAAATGACTCAAATGTTAATTGTGAAGTTTATAGAAGGCGGCAACACAACTCCAGCAAGACAAGTGACAGTCACTTAACTAGACCAGACTCCAACCTGTTTTAATATTGTGAGAGAACCAACATGTAAAATGTGATTGCAATAGAAGAAATATTGTTAAAATTAGGCACTAACTATTCTTTTAATTTAGTAGTCAAGTGTAAATATAATAGATGTATATTTTATTCCATTCTATGGAGTGCGAATAAAAGTTGGTCTAACATTATTCAACAAGAAAAGATTTGAAAGAATTGCAGAGAAGATTGGAAGAAAATATCACATTAAGCTCCCTGAACATCGTTTTAGGGATATAATGATAAAAGAGGCAATTCAATTTAACAGAGGAGAAACTAAAATCGATGGACATAACAAAGTGTATTTCAACAGAGAATGTTCAAGAAAAGAACTTAATGACTCGTACAAATTGATTGTGATGTTTAAAATGTAAATTTCCATTATGTAATACGGGAACTAAGAGCCGTATGGTTTGTTCATAGATAAATTGATTGATTGAATAACAAACCAATCTGAATCGGAATATAAATAATGATGTGGCTCTGGTAATTTGGCTTTATCTAGGCTGTTATAATGGGCACATTATTATATAGTCTGGTTGTTAAACACAATTATGGGAATAACTTGGACAAATTTGCCCGTGGTATACCATAAGAAACCAGTTTATATTAACACATGGGGATATTGTATTCTTTCAGGATCTTGTTGACACGATCCGTGTTTCTTTGAATGAAGTTTGTCTAATGTGAATTAATTATAATGTGAATGAAATTCAATGTTTTTTAAAGAGTGTTTTTTTTTCTGAAGAAATCTATATTTACAAAATAACGGAGATATTCACAAATGGAAAAACAAAAATACAAAAATTTAAAGAGCGTTTTTATAAAGAACGTTTTTATAAAGAGCATTTTTGTTCTCCCAAAGTTGATCATTTGTGGTGTTAAAAATGTTTTAGACATCTCCGTTAATTTTAGTCGAAAGTAATTTACTGTATTGGGTTATCACCCTTCCATCATTTATTAAGATTTAATACAAAAGCTGGCGATGATATTACAAAACTCGTCAGTTACTTCAAAACCTGGCAATGTTTACTTCAAAAGTTATCAGTTACTTCTAAATCTGGCAATACTCCAAAAGCTGGCCTTACAATTCAATGAATATGAGTATATAAAATGTCAGAGCTTACCTTTTCTTTACGATGTTTTTCATGGCTGTCCTTTTTATGTCTTTCTTTCTTTGGCTTCTCTGACGTCGTCTGACTATGATATGAGGTTCCTGATGGCCAGGCAGATGGGTAGTCACTGTGCAATGAACTTTGACCTCTTTTTTTGCTATGACCTCTGTGCTCATTGTGGTTGACACAGTGATGATGCATGGAAGAAGATGAGTGATTTCCATGAGAGTGCCGGTCCTTGTTACCATTGGCAGTTTCAAGTTGGGAATGGAATGTGAATTGGCCTGATTCATCATAATAATAGTAGGACTGACTGGTTGGATCAAAATACATACTGGTCTCCTGAAACAAGATTAAATTTGAATAAACAAACTTTGCCCATTTGAACTTCCAAATTAGGTATAAGTAATTAAATAAGTAAAAAAAACTTACAAGATGTACTGTACATTAAATTCAGTCATTTATGGGGCCCATCCAGGCCCCATCCAGGCCCATCCAGGCCCATCCAGGCCCATCTCCTTTTATACTCAACAGAATATATGCATAAAATGTTAGAAATGAGGGTTGGGGGAAGAAGGGCACAAAAGATGATAAAAACTTTTTATTTCGTTGATTTCCATAAAACTTATATATGATATATAGAGTAATCAATTAGGTTTGATGATTAAATGACATAATTCACGAGAGGAGTTGGCCCAGGTAAAACCTGTGTGAGTAGAGCGAATGAGGGTCGAATCCCCAAGTGAATTGTGTCACGTAATAATCAAAACCAATTGATTTATATTCTGTTTATTAAAATTTCCATCAATATAATTCATTAATTTTGTAAATAATTTATAACAAAATAGTCCCTGATTAGATGATTATCCCACGTTGAAACCCAACTTTCAGTTGCAAGGATGAGCACGTCATTTAATAAATAACAGTTTTGTATAGCGTAAAATCCGCGAAGTGCTCTAAAATGCTTGACATGTTAAACATAAAATACAATTGCAAATATAAGACATAATTATGGTCATCAACAAAACAGTAGAACTATATGTTAGACGGACGATGGACGACAGACGGACGGACAACACATTTACATAATACGAGCGTATAAAAATGGTGATGTCATAGGATTATAATAAACCTGGTTATAGTAATATCCAGTGTTGTGGTCATAGTACATGCCAGTACTCTGATCATACACCATTCCTGAGCTATTTATAGCTTCTTCTGCCGTCTGCTTCAAACTTTCTGCTAGGTTCTCTACTGGAACGGACTGCTCCTGAAAAACAATGAAGTACCCTTAGGCCACAATGTTTATTATCTTGTTTCTCAGACAGTTTTTATTCAAAATGGGCAGGCAGGCAGAATTTTATATTTATTTTTTACCTACAGGTTTTGAAATTAAAATTGTGTTGTCTGCTTCAGTGGATGATGTTCGGGAATGTTCAGCAATGTAATTGGTCTGTAATCACGAATTATCAAAAATATTGTTGGGTGTGGAAAAATGACTTCATGATTAAAGAGATGTGAAATATTCTGGTAATGTGATAAATATAAATGGAGAATAATTTTGCTCTAAAGACCAAGTAGTTATTTGTATAAATAATATATCCAAATTGACCACACACACCATCATTCTTATATATTAATTAAATGCAGTAACTCATTGTTGTCAGTTTATCTCCGATAGTTGCATCCCGAATCGAGAAGTAAATATTTACAATTCGATATAGTTCATACAATGTTTTCTATGGAGCGGTATGGTCAATTTGCTTGAGATTTTCAGAGATGTAAGTAGAATGCTACATTCATCCAGTTGACATGGCACCTGAATACTAACTTATCAGTTTCACGAACGAGAACAAGTCCATAATATGTCTTTAAGTGTTAATACAATTTTAATGTAAACAGTCTATTGTACAACCCAGGTATATACACTTTAAAACAAACCAAAAAGAAAATAGGGAAATATCAAAGTACAAGTTGTATAGCAGATAAGGGCTATATAAAAATATATATTATTATTATTATGTATTGTTAACTACTGGATAATGTGAGGGCAGAATAGCATCTTTCTTCACTTCAGGATTTCAAGAACAAATATATCTAGATATATATGTGAATATAATGCATAGTTTATATCTGCCTATTTTAATCCTGAAAATGTGACAAAAGTCAAGAAATGGTTGACTAAGAATTACCATTTAAAGAAATAACAACATTATTATGTTTTCATGAATATTAAACATTCATTTAAGAAATGAATGTACTAAATAGTTTGAGTATGTTTCATTGAAGGGTATATCGGTGGTCGTTTGTGTGAACGCGATATGGTTCATACCAAATGTGCTCCAACGGCCAGAGCGGTACAGTAATGCTCTAATTAATCGACCTCTTGACCAAAGCAGAATTATGGGTAACTTAGTTTATAGAAATTAATAAGCTTTCCGATGAATGGCAACAAGCCATATTTCCGACTAAATCCTGAAAAGTTACCCATAATTCTGCTTTGGTTAAGAGGTCGATTAATTAGAGCATTACTGTATATCACTCAAAAAAACTCACTGAAACACTGACTGAAACTAAATTTCCTATACATATATAGATTTTTCCTTATTAATTTCTATAAACTAAGTTGAATTTTCTTATGCAATCTGTCTGCAGTTTGGACATTATACCATGCGACACTATACATTAGGCCAATATTCTACCTGTGAATTATTGATTGTTTAGTCATTGGCCGCGCCCTTAAAAAACACGCCCAGTTATTCTATCTACCGCATTTACTCATCTAGGTCAACAAGATGTGACGTTGGTTCGTGTTATGGTGTGTTTTATTGGCATGACTCAATATGCCATTGACCAATCAACGAACAGGATTTAGTGAAACACACACAGGCTTTGTAAATAATTGAGGAACAACTATTTTGGTTACTAAACACATCTGCTATCAGAGTTACCTACTCAATGTTTTGTGGATAGATAAAAGTGACAAGAAATTCAGGGCACTGGAGAGAGGGGGCAGATAGGAGAATATACTAGTATCTGAATTAGTTAACACAGCCATATTAACCCTTTACCCAACAGAAGGGCCCTGTGCCAATGCATTCTCTTATATATGCGAGTCGACCATAGGTCGCCTCGCATATATAAGAGAATGTATTGGCTTAACACATTAAAAATTATAAAATTGTTAAAGATTGTAAGAAAAAATGGTAAAAAGTGTTAAAAAAAGATTTTTTTTAGGCCAATGCATTCTCTTATACATGTATATGCGAGGCGACCTATGGTCGACTCGCATATATAAGAGAATGCATTGGCACAAGGTATAACTGTAACTATCACAATGTGGTCAAGGAGCCGGTTCCAATGATATCCATATTTGAATGGTTCTATTGAGACAGACCGAAGATATTTTAGGCTGTTGAAGCTTTATTTGGCCGGTTTGTTGGGTAAAGGGTTAACAAGGAATTGGTCATTATCTGTATTTATTTTACACAGGCTCATAAAATAGGAATTTTATTTAACTAGGTTGGACATGTGACAATAACAATGGCAGCCTCTATCAACTTTTCAATTCCACGGGAGTGTTCTGTTCTGCTGATAAATTGGATGCAATCAAATTATTAATAGTAATATTGTTGAGGCACTAGTCCGAAACTGAACTTTGATTGTGAAGAAACCGAACCACATTTTAATAATATTACTAGTTCAATGATTCTGATGCTATAGTTAAATAATAAGCGTAAATGAAAGATTAGATTCAGTGTGCTGTGCCCAAACAGGCAGCAAAATGCCGTTTTGTCAGCTTCGACTGAAAAATCAAGATTTGTCCAACCTGGGTAAAAAAAATAACAATTTTCGCAAACCTGGGTAAAAAAAATCCCCAAACAATGGGAGAATAATCAATTCAGTCTTATTAACTGTACAAGTTCTGTGACAAATATTGAGCTCTCCTTGAAACCATACCTCATTTTGTTCAGACCTGTTTGTCACTTCATTGGAACTGGACGGTTCAACTGCTAAAAAAAAAAAGAAGGTTGAATTGATTTATTTTTATTTTTATTTAATTTTAATTAATTTTTCTAAACGCCATAAGTTGCTTTGTTTGTATCTAAGTTTAAGCGAGTCAAAATATTGAAATAAACACTCCCGACTGATATAATAAGAATTTCCAGTAGATGTTAGGAAAAAACGTGATTTTGATGTCAACAGCAACAATCACATGAAGATACATTGTGCATAAATATAATATAATATAACTGCATCATCAATGTGTTGTGAAGACTGGTGTTTATATGCTCCATATAATTATTCTGTTTGGTCATGCTGTCACGACAGTGTTGTGAATAGGGCGACGTGCTTTTGTGCATCTAAAGTCTTCAATATGTGTATTTTTCACATGTGTTTCAACATCAATGATGTTGCCATGATTTGTTGCTATATAATTATGTCATACATGTAATCATTAATGGTTTACACATGGTTGCCCGCATGTAAATTATAGTCCTACAAGCTTAATATTCGGTCCAACCTTCCGCAATGTATATACATCTATCTAACTCTTCGATATATAGCCTTCTTATTTCCATGTGATTTGGTCTAAACTCAGGGGTCGTACTATTTTTCGCTCAGTTTTAAATTCGCACTGACAGGTTCACGAAAAATAGTACTTCGCAAATTTAAATACAAGTAAGGTACGTCGTACCTGGAATAGGTGGCGAGGTATCCTCCTGTGTTTTTACAGTACTGTTGTTGACATGTGCGCGATGGACGCACGTGACTTTTAAGTGACTGATGTTTACCGCGTTCTCAGATATACGCCGTTAGCGAGTGCGTTCTTTTGTATTTGATTTCCCCCAGGAAGTATAATCGAATAAACAAATGAGATTTTAAGATTCACTTTATTTTATTTTATGTATTATCGCTAATACCTACGAAGTATAACTTTCCATTTTTCGTGGCATTCTCGCCGTCACCGATCGTTTGTGAATATACTTCCCGTTATATTGGAATTATTTATTTGGGAAGTATCATTAGCAAATACTTACTTACCACCGCTGAAATTGAACAAAATTTGGGTTGGGCTTAAACACGAATATACCCCTGTGCATGGAATTTGGCCAAAATATATGGGTGGGCTTAAACACGGGCATGGGCTTTGAACCGGGTCAGTACGGTAAGGTATGTCGTACCTGGAATAGGTGGCGAGGTATCCTCTTGTGTACCAGCATCAACAACACTTGACATAGGAATACCCCTATCTTCACACTGTGTACCAGCATCAACAACACTTGACATAGGAATACCCCTATCTTCACTGAGCTGCTGTCTCAGCCTTCGAATCTGATTACGCAGATATTTTTCATTCATCTCAGTCTTCTGGAGTAACCGATCGGCATTCATTAGTCTTGTCTGAGCTGAATCTAGATCTTTCCGACATAACCGTAGCTCACTTCGCAACATTCCAATGAGTTCACATTCAGCACCGGGGGCACCCTCCCTGGAACTTGTTGTCGCAGCACTGGTATCCATATGGTCAGGTTCTTGTTTGATTATCGGATCAACAGGTTCACTTTTAATCACTATGGAATCTGTAAGACCAAAACTGGTGATGCTTGCAGCGGTGTTATCTTGCAGGGCCATCTCGGATGATACGGCATGAGACGCAGCGGTGTTATCTTGCAGGGCCATCTCGGATGATACGGCATGAGACGCAGCGGTGTTATCTTGCAGGGCCATCTCGGATGATACGGCATAAGATGCACCACCCCCAGCACTGTCATCAGCACCACTCATCGAAGAGTTTTGTCAATCCTTCAATGGAAGTTAGAGAATATTATTAACCTTTGCTGCCATAATTGCAAGTGCATAGGTTCCCATGGTGCTAAATATCTGTGCAAAGTTTTAAAAACATTGACCAAAAGTGTACGACAAAAGATCGGACAATGTTGCATCTAAGTGCCACCGCACACGCTGCGATTAAAATCGTAAGTGGGGAAAATCGCAGGAGGAAGCATTCAATGCGCATGCCCACGACAATATCGTAGCCAAATCGCAGCAATCAAGCACTGTTTGATTTTACCAGGAAAATTGTGGCGTGACCTTGGCAACGCGCGCGATCGTAGCTGTCACATGACCACTGTCGCACTGGTCATGTTGTAAATACCACGAAAAGTAAACATTCAAAAATGGCGCAAAGTTTACAAACTTCTTGCACTTACAAAAACGAGGCCACATTGGTGGAGATGTGGCACGGCAGGGATTGCAGGCCTATACCACATATCAGGCAAGGAGTAGAGGGCTGCCGCAATTGTTGAAATTCAATTGGGGCAATTGAGCCTGTTGAGTTGACAGGTACAAAAATGTCAAAATTAAAAAATATTCAATTTCACTTGAACTTTCAACATCAACTTGTTAGTTTTAATAGAACTTTGAGATACATGCCATATGTATTTAGTTGCATAATGCGGAGAATGGGGTATAACATTTTGTTATCATGTGATCGACCACGTTGATAAAATCGTAGCTGCAAACATCGCAGCACCGTAGCGTCTGCGGGCGAGCTACGATTTATCCACCTACGATTTTCCCCACTTACGATTTTAATCGTAGCGTCTGCGGTGGCACTAAGACAGATGGATGGACAGACAAGCTGAAAACTATAACTCATTAACTCATAACTGCAGTAAAAAGAAGGTGAAATTGATAAAAGTGATGCTGCCCAATATTGGTTAGTATTGGAGAAATTAGGGAATTTCCTAGTCGACTAATCACTATTATCAGTGGTCCCTAAACAATTACTGCTAGTAGTAGAAAGTGACTAGTTGACACCAATCTTATCTAGAACATGAAAATCCAACCCATGTTTTTCCAAATACAATTTTTAAGACATCACCATATGATCAACCACTTGATGGTTTTACAACAATTTACACCAAGTGATGGCTATTGTAAAAAAAAATCCTTGGTGAGGATAAAAAAAAAAAAAACTTGCACACTCATTTTGGACCTGGATTAACCCTTTACTCAACAGAACGGCCCTGTGCCAATGCATTCTCTTATATATGCGAGTCGACCATAGGTCGCCTCGCATATATAAGAGAATGCATTGGCTTAACACATTAAAAATTATAAAATTGTTAAAGAATGTAAGAAAAAAAAGGAAAATGGTAAAAAGTGTTAAAAAAAGATTTTTTTTAGGCCAATGCATTCTCTTATATATGCGAGGCGACCTATGGTCGACTCGCATATATAAGAGAATGCATTGGCACAGGGCATAACTGTAACTATCACAATGTGGTCAAGGAGCCGGTTCCAATGATATCCATATTTGTATGGTTCTATTGAGACAGACCGAAGATATTTTAGGCTGTTGAAGCTTTATTTGGCCGGTTTTGGCCGGTTTGTTGGGTAAAGGGTTAAACTTGAATCGTGAAGACCTGAAGATGGTTGTTAGAACAGCTCTACTCTTGGGGATCCAAATAAGCTTTATGGCGAACAACCTGGAACAACCGGTTCGTTCGCATATGGGTTACAAAAAATAAAAGTCATGTGAACAATGAATACATTAACAAGACTAATTTGTGCAATACCTGTAATGTATGGCCATCATCAATTATTTAACCCTTTGAGTGCCAGGTCGATTTTTGTATCAACCCATATACCCTGTACCAATACATTCTCTTATATATGCGAGTCGACCATAGGTCGCCTCGCATATATAAGAGAATGCATTGACCTAACAATTTTTTTTTTTTACAATTTTTTACAATTTTAATAATTTATTCTTATATTCTTTAACAGACTTATTTTGAAGGTTTAGGGCCGATGAGATCGGCCCGTGGCACTCAAAGGGTTAAACATTTAAACATTGAATGCAAATCTATTAGTTGTATTGTAAAACACAATTTGAATGAGTTACTATGACACAATGATGACCACAAAAATTTGACCAAAAGCAGTTTTATGTGAACTTATACAAAAGTGTTGCTGAAGTTCTCTTGGGGGTGCTTGGCCCAAACATTTGGATTAACAGTTTTTTTCTGCAAGACCAAACAATGGGTTAACCAAAAATAAACCAAATAACTTGCATGTAGATTAAGGAATCTCGAAATGTTATGCACCGAATATGCCCATATGCTTATTGATGCCTGTAGGCTTATAAAAGGTGTAATGAATTCCCGGTGATAACAACGATCTAATATCGATAATATATAGAAAACCAAGTAATTTGAGTCAAGATGTATTCTGCAAACTGAGAGCTTTCCGATGAATGGCAACAAGCCATATTTCCGACTAAATCCTGAAAAGTTACCCATAATTCTGCTGTGGTTAAGGAGTCGATTATTTAGGGCATTACTGTACAATCTCGAAGATCACTACCGGTTTACAGCGGATGTAAACAATGCCAATTCTTGTGGCAAATTTCTAAATTTTCTATCAATTTAAACTGTAGAACAAAACTAGCAATTATTGGAATTTTGTGACGTAGGGCATAAACTAATGAAAGTGTCAATGACACTGTAGCTCAACTTGGCGAGTGGTGAGGCATCAATAATTTTATGATGAGCAGTCAATAGGATGACAAAGAAGGAAAGTCGAAAGGTTTCAGTAAATGGATTGTATTGTGTAAATGAAATTAATTTCATTTCAAACATTTCTCCACTACATGTAAATATGGGCTCCAGGGTGTGCCAATGGATTCAAATGTGAAATCCAAAATGGCTCCTGGAGCCCATGTATTTTTTAACAAATTTCAGAAGAATTGGAGACACCTGCCATCTAGAGTTCAAACCAAAGAACCATATGAGGTTTGCAAGAGAGATGAGGGACGTGACATATACCAGGGTTTCCGCCAGGGGGAAATAAATGAGTCCGTATTGGAGAAACACATAACGCACTTAAAAGTAGCCATTTCCTTGCACCTGAGTGTCCCACAAAGCAATCCAAAGCTACATATATTATGCAAGTCGATCATTTCTGACGGTGCATTAATTCTGTTGATGGTATACAAATAATTAATCATGTAATTACGTACGTATAAGACTGCCGTCTGATTGAATACTCTATAAATAACGAGCTACGAGTTACAGTGTTTACACATTTATAACTTACAATAAGATATAATGAATATAAACACTAAAAAGCATCTACGCATTGACCAATAATACCACTTTGGGATTTTGTTGAGTATGCATGGCAATATACGCATAATAATCAACACACGTGTGATATTTTTTACAACCACCACATGCATCAACTGACGCATGGGTGAGCGTATACGATCGCACGTTCTAGATATATTGTATTATAGATATAAATATATAGAGCCAACCCGCGGTCGGCCATGCTATGCATCGAATAGCGTCGCGTATTTCGAACTAAACTGGCGAGTCACTTCGGAAATCCCACGTCGTTTATGGGCTGTGTTTGTGAAAAATTACAATTTATTTTAGCACCTCAAACTTAAATCCTTCACGGAATAGAGCGGTGACAAAGCTGTTCCCAGAAACGTAATCTGGATGACGCAAATTCCTGGAATCGGGCTAAATATAGAACTTATGACATCGCATTGAAATGTACTATTAAAGGTACTCAATCCGATAAAACTCCTCTCAATTACTATTTCAATGGCTTCGGGGGTCAAAAATATTTGATTCGAGTCGAGGAAGTCACCCATCAAAGTTCAGATTTGTTAGATATCGATTTTAGAAATCTATTATTTTTCATTATCGGGAATACTATCTGGCCCAGAACTCAGTCAAAATTGCGTTAAAATTACCACTTGATTTTAGAGTTATCCATCCTTGTCTGTTTGAATAGATTTGGAGTACACATCCAGAGCAGTTTACGGCAGTTATTAGTACTCATCTCGAGTTAATAACAAATTTCAAAAATCAATATCTAATAACTCTGAGCTTTGTTTGATGGGTTCCTCGACTCGAATCAAATATTTTTTACCCCCAAAGCCAAAGAAATAGTAATATAGGACCCTCTGATCGGATTGTTGTTGTTGGAATCTGTTGAGATGGTGACCCTCTTTACGGATTGAGTACCTTTAACATCGCCAGTCTGCACAGTTTTATTTTTGAAACTGACACGATCGATTGTGTATTTGGGGACTCGCGAGTAAAATTGTATATATTGTATATATATTTACAATGTACCATGCACGAGAGACAATTATGTACGCGATCAAATCAAACAGTGAAAACACGTGCGTTTTGGCGCGAAAATGACTGTCCTTGATTAAGCTATGTCATATCGTGACCTTGCAATGAATGCAAGGAACAACATTATATACGCAATGCATGGCCCATTTTTAATATATGCGGACTCTATATATACAGGGAACTTTACCACATTCCGTGTCCGATATATGTACATGACATATGCGAGCATAAAAGGCTTGTACGCACTACAGCTGTTATAACATGTATTTTGTAACTGTTGTTTGACTCTGTCGGAGAAAAAGTTCGTTTCTCAAAATATCTTGCATTTCTTCATGTACGCCCGTTTGTGAAGTCAATCGGTGACAATCACACTGGGCAAGTTCGAAAACAACGATGTTCGATTGTATGTAAGAACCGGTACGGCCCGGTAGACCATACCATATAAATTTTAAAGGAACATTTTTACACAAAACATATAGAATAATGCACCGGTTTCTGATTGTTGCATGCGCTTCCACTCCGTAATCCGTAGCGTTTCCGCGATCGATCAGGTGTTTGTCACCACCGTTTAGATACATACATCAACTGGATGGTAATTTGATTGTCATAAAACATCATATACCTGGGACAAATTAATAACCTATTAACCTTCAGTGATATTAAGCCAAATAATCGGGGCAAATAGTGTTAAATCACTCTTGCTTTGCATTCGAAAATGCAAAGTTTGTTACTGGTACTCAAAACAAACGGCAAATTATATACGTATATGAGCACAAAACGGTAAGTTTCGGAAGGGGTCCGACTAGTCGATTAGTAGTCGATTCCCTCTGGCGACTAGTCGATTCCTCAAAACCACTAATCGTTTCAACACTATCCCGTGCACAAAAACATCCGTACTCAACAGTCCGGCATTCTTTGATGTTACCGCGACATGTATTACGCTGTATCTAATGTCGCTATTTGACCCGCTTTTTCACCAGTATTCTGTTTAACCCCCGAACTCCCGTTGCAGCCAAAAGAATTTTATGACATATTGCTACTGACATTTGGTACATGCATGAATCAAACAGATCATTTGCGAGGGGAATGGGTCCGTGTGACGGACCCGCAGCCGGCCTCGCGGAAACCCTGCATATACGGTGTGCCAATAGAGCGATTGTAAGATCATTATAAATTAGAATTTCCAATTACGCGAGGGGAGACTCAAGCTGAAAGTCCGAGTTTAGTCCCCTGCTAGCTTAGCAAGGGGACTGAATTGTTTTACAGAAGAGTGGTAACATCGGAAGAGCTACATGTATACTCGTCCTTGACCTCGGTTAACGGTATTCTTGTATGGCGCGCATCTATACTCAAAAATAAACTCCAGCCACCCCGCATGTACAATTTTACTTATATATCAGGATGTTCCACCCACTTTGGTGTTCTAAAAACCACCGGAAAGAGATCCGTTAATTAGTTTAATATATAACGTGACTGCCATTCTGGGGTGAAGGTCAGAGTATAGCTCTTGCAGTGTTATCCCGCCACCCTGTTTTGCAGCTTGGGGAGACTAGCGATGTAGCACTCTGATCCCAGTTTGACCTTTGCACTGTCCTCCTCATTGCTCCAAAGATTTCATGTTTGTCCACATTCCTAAGATTTCAGTAAATCACCTTAAAAAAAACGCTGGGTGCTTAGTCCGAGAATGCACATTTTTGTGAGCACCGTTTACAGGACACTGGTTGACATCTGAAGGCACCGTCCGCCGTTGTGATTGTGTCGGTAGGAAAACGTTGCTACCATCCGTCGTTAAGACGATTAGATGTGACATGCTGATGGCGCGTGCATGTGTATTTCTCCGTGTCTCAGATGCATGGAACTGGCGTTTCACCGCTGTTGTATAACGGAACATTTTCTTATGCATGCGCGAACCATGGTCGCTCCCGCCGAACTGTGCCCCCCCCAGCCCTGGGAATTAGCCTAGGCAATAGGCAATGCCTAGGTAAAAGCAGAGGCAAAATCAGTTTGCCTAGGCAATTATATTGCCTAGGTAAAACAAGTTCATTGGGTTTCTAAAATTGATTTGTGTCTATCAGAAATAGAACCTCTTTAGCCAAAATGACTTCCTTAAATCACTCTTTACATATATTGTTCTAAAATTGTTTCCATGGCACTGGGCCATTAACTAGCTACCCATAATGGCACTAGTTTTGGAGATAATTTGTGGAATGTATATATATGATGAGTAGTGGCCAGGAAATGTTCTCCAAAATAACTAAGCATTTCAGGTTATTATTGAATCATATTGATTTGAGATGGCAATATTGTTGCAAAATCGCCTAGGTAAAATCTGTTTTTGCCTAGGCCGATCTCTTTCACCTAGGCAAAAATATTGCCTAGGCAAATTTTCCTTAATTCCCAGGGCTGCCCCCCCCCCCCCCCCCAGTGGCGGATCCAGTAAATTTGAAAAGGGGGGGCGCTATGTATTATTATATATATGATGCGTAACATCATCCGAGCCGCGAAGCGGCGAGTGGGGGAGAGTACGAGAAGGGGGTTTAACCTACATTCAAAACGATGCGTTTTCCTGTGTTCTGGACCCTGTTTATATTGCTTTATATTAGGCCTATATGGAGCGAGTGACAATAACATTCAGTACAATTACGATATACTATGGAAGGTTAGTGATGGAAGATCAAAGCTTCTTTGAACAGTGACCTTATCTTCTGAAAGTCTGTGTAAATGTGAATTATCTGGGCGACATGATGATTTTGGCGCACCGGACATGCCCATGGATAAGCCCCGGAATGACGGTCGCCTATGGTTTGGGCTGGTGCATGGGAGAATATTTTGTAATTCAGAATGAATAATCGCAAAATCATGGCTTCAAGTATATATACAGTACAAGTATAGAGGTGTTTCGGCTGGTAATACAATGCATCTATCCAACCACTTAATTCCTCCATTGACCATGCTGATTTTTTCAGTTTTACTTCTAATAGCCATCAGCTTCATGATACACCAGCAAAATAAGTCATCAATACAACCCAAACAGGTGGTCCGATCACACTCCAATCACCTACTCGTTTTATTAGTATAAACACAGTTTCACCTAAACATATCTGACACGGAACAGATTAACTAGTATTCCAATCCCCTATTCATCTACATTCTGGTTGCATCCATAATGTTAATTAAAATATTGTATGTAAATTAATATCTGTTGTGTAAATGTTTGGGTTATGAATAAATATATGTTCAGCCAATCAACTGACTAATGACGATAACGACACATGGAAACCGATGTTTTGAAGGACGAGTTCGTGTCAGACTTTTTTTATTAAGCAATGGCAGATGCTTGTCGTGACCTGAAGATGTCTTGTTATCACACATTTGTTCCAATTAGGGTGGCACAACATGTGATGGAAGATATAACCAATTTTAAATGACATGCATATATACCATTGGAAACGATCCAGCAATCTATTTCTATAATAATTCGAAAATATACTATGTACGGTACATGTATACCATATAGTAGTATGTCGTATGTGCCTTTAGATAATCTATTTACGATGATACTGCCGCCAGTGCGTTTTATAGTCCGGGCGTTGATCGGACTACATTGTATAACCTAGAGTGCACTGTAGACAACTCATGTTTATCAATCATTTGTTCTTTACATATATGTAGATGGAATTGTCTAAATTTTGACTCCACTTTTAGAATTGCTATATTTATTTTTGATAGAAATATTCAGTGTTGAAACTTCGGGCGCCCAAAACTTGGCGCCGGGCGAGATATTTTCCGACACTCCGATACAAAATGTCGCAGAAATTGTTTTCTCTGCATGGCGAAAAATAGCCCGCGGGCCTTCTTCTCGGGATGTTGGATTCGCCCCTTGCATGGCTATACATATTGCGTGGAATACCAAATTGAAGTCTTTTCAACCCATTGTTAAAAATATATACGTTTGAGTAATGTAAAACATGTAAACTGCTGTATTTGCATGCACGTTAGCAATATTCAGAGTGGAATCTTCGGGCGCCCGAGACAAATGGCGCCAGTACACCTCGCAAAAATTCCTTGCTCTGGCGAAAATAGGGGGGGCCCCCCCCTCTTGGATCCGCCCTTGGACCCCCCCCCCCCCCCCCCCCCCCCCCCCCCCCCACCCAGGACCGGACCCATTTATTTTTCCCTAGCGGAAACCCTGTATATATATATATATACACATATATATTTATATATGTAGTTCTCAAAATATATAGTATACGTAGATCACTCAATTATCACTGTTTAGAAGGCCTGTGCTATTGAAGAACTTCGAATCTCAATCAAGATTTTGTACCAAAGTCCTGATTTCCGCAAGGTTTAATATGTCCATTTCAGGATTTCCCTGACCTGTTCCAGTTCAGATTTATCGATGAATACGTTAGTGGTAGGCCTGGAGAATTAGTCACGTGATTTAATCTTGCCTAGTTATAATTTGACCCACCCGTCTCCTATTTTCGTATCCTCTCCTAATTTCGATTTACAGCCGACGGGTAGTTTTCTATATCACTGTTTTATCAGTGTCATAATTTCATCATAGACTCCGAAAATATGCCTCGGAAACACCATCACTGGTATAAGCCCACAATTGAGTTAGGTAAGTCACCGTAAGTGTCGGTCATACGAAAAACGGCGATTGTTTACCGAATATACGTATATTTTTCGCCGCATGCGCCAACTTCCTCCACCGGCGAATTAAGTTTAGTAGCTTCCGACATTTATAGTCCATGCTTCCGGTTTCTGATATGAGACACACTAAAAAGTGTGATACAGGGACCAGTCAATGATTGATTGATTTTTATTTAGATAAATTCAATCAGCATTTTACAATAAATAATTACAGATACATACATTTGATAAAGTGTTAAATAAAGTTGACAGAGCTGAAAATTTTAATGAGAAGGTATTTGAGTTGGCTTATGTCGAGAGGCTGAACATAACGGTACCAGTAGTAGTCTTATCTTATCTTCTTTTGTTTGTCAGGCTGAACAGTCTCATTCGAGAGACCTAATTTACTGGACTCGTTTGGTAAATTCCGATATAAACTGGGGACTCGTTGTAGGTCTTCTATATGTCCTATATTGTAAATGCCTCCTATGGCCATGCAGCAGAGGAGAGGTGGGCAGACTAATCGAAAATAGGAAGATAAATGCTGAGGGATCAAGTTTGACACAAATAGTCCCAAGAGGGACTTATTTCCACTGTGGTCATTAGGAAGCTCCAAGCGATACGATCGAGAGTGTTGAAATAATTCCACTTAGGCCAATTGGTTAATTAAAGTTTGTGGTGGTTATAAATAGTATGGGATTACTGAGATATATATGACAGAAATGGGTTTAAACATATTGGTATAAAATTTCTTCATTTAAATCTTTCAATTGATAATAGAAAGTGTACATGTAACGAAGAATTTTGGGGAGGATTTTTGAAATGCCGCTTCAATTATCAGAATCGATTAATTGCCCCAAAATAATGCTAACCACAATCAACTATAGTATAAAGTTCCCCATGCACAACGTGTCATTTATCAACATTTTGTTCAACGAAATTTGTCCGGATGTCAAATATCCATCCAAAGCTACATGATTTTAGAGTTATCCATCTTCATCCACAATTTGGTCCGAGGCCGTATACTTGACGAATATTTGGCAGTCGGCAGGCCTCCAAATATTACATATCTCGGGAAATAACATATATCAAAAATCGATAGCTGATAACTCAGAGCTTTGATGGATGGGCTACTCGACTCGAATCAAATATTTGTTAACCCGAAGCCAAATAAATAGTAATTTGGGAGCGTTAATTCGCAGTATGCATCGTTAATTAACTGACACTAATCTGGTGATTCATATGAACAATTTAATATTCAAGTTTCGACACATATTGTGTTTGGATGGAACACAGCGCTGATTTTTTTTTTTTTTTGCACAATTTAATTTATACATGTAATGTAGGCATAATTATGTACACTATAAGATATATAGCAAGGATTTCTCCGGCGAATGGACCCTCCAATTATTGTATTTTGCGATATATTGAAGTCTTTCTTGTATGATAGAAGTGATTTGAAGATGGCAGTTCAAATGAGTTGATACTGATGCTTTTCAATCAAGTTGGTGAATCATATGTGGTTATAATTCCATATGTGCGGAGTGCTTTATATTCAGAAGACAGTCTCGATCGTCATATTTGAAATAATTATGACGATGAAAATTGTGCGTCTATCTCGTCGATTCGATGTCAAAATTAAATTAATGTCAATCTCCCTTTGGATTTTGGGCGCGAATTCTAGTATTACGGTACCTAACTTATGAGTACCGTAGTTGTGAGCGATATGCTAGGCAAAACAAAAAGGTTATCGATAAAGGGGGACCCTCGATAAAGGAATATACTGTGTGAATCACCGTCATGCTAATTACATATTTTTATGCCAAAATAGTCCGATGTTGCTCAACGAACTGCATGAAGTCACGTCTGAAATCCTGAGCATGCAGCTGACTGAATGTGGGACTTGTCAGTCGCGACTTCTTTAGTTCGTTTTACAGCCGGACTACATCGACTACCAAGTGCGCGCATTGAAATCGTCTATTATATAATTATATTGTGTATTATTGTTTATACGGTCTGACGGATAATGGTGCATCAAGTGACCGTCCTATATGTGTAAACTCATTCTTTGTCCGAACCATATCTGACTGGAATCAGTTGGAGGAATCAACAATTTATAAGATCAAGCCAGTATGGCAAGCCAAACCGCTATTTAATATTAATTTTACTTAAAGGGATACTGTACCCAACATGTTGTTGTTGGTTTCTATAGTCTCCGAGTCGGAGAATAAGGTAACACTTTTTTCATTATTTGAAAGTCTGTTGAGTACGAAGTAGTGTTACGGATGGCAAATTTACCGGAATGCAAAAATGCAAATTGTCGTTGTCGAGTAATTTTTGTACAGTTTTCAACCAAATGAATCAAATTAAAGTTATATTATATGCATACTAGTCCCATATTCTCATTTAAGTTATTGTATCGTCACTAGTCAGTGAGTCGCTTGAGTTTTCTCCCCATATCATCATAATGTTTAAACGATCGTGTGTGCGATCGGTTTAACAATCCAGTATCCCTCAATTACTTTATTTGATTACTTCGTGTACACGGAAATTCGTAATTTAGTCGACGCCATTTTATGGCTCCAGTCATAAATTCAATTTATATCAAATTATTAACTTTTAAATTATTAAATTTTAATATAGCCTATTAACCTGAGCGTTTACAGAATACATCTACGACTCAAATTACTTATGTTTCTATATATTATCGATATTAGATCGTTGTTATCACCGGAAATTTAATGAAAATGGCGTACAGTACCCATTTAAGTAAAATAAAATGTCACTTTATTTTACTTAAGTAAAATAAAGTGTGATTTTATTTTACTTAAGTAAAATAAAACCATGTAGATGGCTCTTTATTTCACTTAAGTAAAATAAAATGACACTCTATTTTACTTAAGTAAAATAAAATATTATTTTATTTCACTTAAGTGAAATATAAAGTGTCATTTTATTTTACTTAAGTAAAAATAATAGTAAATAGCGGTTTGGCATGCCATAAGCCAGTGGATTCCGTTAAGAGCGCACTCGAGGAAATCATCTAAACCTCTCTCCCGCTGTATATGCGTAAAGATACAGATACAGATGTGTCCCAAATAGAGCCCGAAGCCGCCATCGCACGCCGCCGCCGCCAGCCATATTGGCCACAAGCCGCCGCCAGCCATATTATCTCTAACGCCAGCCACATTTAAAAATCTCCGCCGCCGGAATTTTAAAATGGCTGAGCCATGTGCATGGGCTTATATGTCAAGCACAACTGTACTGTGAATCGCAAAGAACTAAACAGTATTGCCTAATATTGGCATACTCGCAAGGACACGGCATGGTTGTTATATTATCAGAACACCAGGCCCCTTAGTCCAAGTCTTCTTGTACTAAAACCAGCTAAGATATTGGTATGGCGAGATGCTGGTGTTTAGCTGGTTTTAGTACAAGAAGACTTGGACTACGGGCCCCTTAATGTGGAATAGACTATCCCAATGCATGCTTTCATATAACTGAATGGGCGCGTCCAATCTGTATTGAAAGGGTTCAAATATAAATCGACAACACCCAGTCTCAGACATCGCTGGAATTTGTCAATATATAAACACATAAGAATAGAAAATAGTTTGAAATATTACATATCATTACTATCGGGCTCATCATTCAACGATGCATATATCGCAAGATGGTAGTGATGATAGCAGTCTGAAGTCGACAGAAGTCCCAATGTAACTACTTATACTGATTCGATGGGAAACTATATAGTATATCCATGCCAGTCCTTTGTGAATTTTCGCCATAATAGAAAAGCCAAACATCAAAAGATTACGTTTGGTCTGGAATTCTACGGGTTCACCACAAACGCTAAAAAACGGTGTCTATAACCGGTAACAGGGGATTAGGAACATTTCGGAAACGAAAATACGCTGAATAATACCATCTCAGCCGGCTGAGTCGCCATATTTCGTCAGCCACAAACGGTGTGACTGCGCCGGCTTAGCTAGCTAACCAGCCACGAAAATCAGTTGAGCCAGCCATGAAAACTATTTGTCGTGGCTTCGGGTTCTAGTCCCAAACCTACATACTGTTGAGTGTCCAAAACGACACAAGTTGTTGACCCAGCGAGTGTAACAAGCTACCCAAAACGAGTGCACCAAACCAACCAGATATATATATAGTGTCCCAAACCACCAAAGGAAAGTCTCAAACCCCCATGTGGCGTTCCATGCCATCCAATCGGTGTCGCAAACAACACGTCGGGTGTCCCAATCCACCAAAGAGTGCCCAGACCACACATCCGATGTTTCAGTTCATCGCGAGTTTCTAAGACAACCAACCACCAACTAATGAAACCATACGTTGGGTGTCTAATGCCATCTATATGAGTATCGAGTATCCCAAATGACCAACCGACTGTCCCAAATGAATTCTCTAAACCATCCAACGACTGTCTCTTGATTGGTTTGGTAAACTCGTTTGGTGGTTTAGAAGACTTGTGTGATTGTCTGGGACACTCATTGGATGGTTTGGAGCACTAATTATAAGACATATATTTAACCCAGTGCATATTATATGTACTTGTCTCCAGGGACCAGCCTAGGGTCAAAATATAGGGAGAAGTGACTTCTCCCTCTTGGAAAAATAAGGAGAAGTGAGGGCTTACCAGGGAGAAGTGGAGCGTTAGTGCGACTATTTGTCGCTAGTAACTATTCATTAGAACTGATTGTTTTAGCTGTTATTATTGTCCACAATAGATTTTCTACATGTGTGAGGATAAACTGGAAGTGTTAAGCTGAGCAATAGATCATCCAGTCACCAATTCTTCAGGGAGATTAAAAAATATATATATTTTTTTTTTTTAGGGAGACATCCACTTCTCCCTGACGTCATTTCAGGGAGACTTGTGGCCACACAGGGCGACTATTTCGCCCACGTCGCCCCCTAGGCTGGTCCCTGCTTGTCTCCGAGATATGCCGAGTGTTGCCCTTTGTACATGCCTGGAACTATACGACACCAAAAGGCGCCTATTTGTTGACATGCTAGCTACGAATTATAAGGTTTGAGTATCGAATCAGATGGATTTTTAGCCATTCATGGTTGTTTAAATTATTCGTGTTGTGTTGTTGGCCCACATTGGATGGTTTGGGCCACTCATTGGCTGGGTTGTGGCTCTCGGTCACAGGTGTGTGGTTTGCGACACCCATTCGATGGTCTGCGATCCTAGTCGGATGGATGGAATACACTTTGGTGGTTTGGAATACTAGTTGTATATATTTAGACACTAGTTTGGCGGTTTGGATTTTGTTACACCGGCTGTTTGGCATAGTAAACTATCTGTATGATTTGATACGCCTGTTGGATGGATAGATTGGACACTCATTAGTTGTTACCTCGATCCAGCAGCAATATAAGCTTCTTAATGTGGGAAATAATCACGAAACTCGACTTCATTTACTTCGCTTTTATTCAATGAGTATGTGGTGTTAACAATAAAGTCATAGACATGTTTCATAGCCAATAAGGCAAAAAATAATAACACACTTTCACTGTGTTTACAATAAGTTGGATCTCATGTATCTTATGAAATTAGAATGCTATGGTGCAAATAAAATTTTATCAAACATTCTTTAATCATAAATTATTTGCTCAAATTGCTTAATTCTGATGAATTGAACACACAAGAACATTTCTAACCCGGTTTTATCATGTTATAGAAATACGGATGTCCCATTATGTCTACTCGTTGTTAAGACGAAAATGGATGCATAGCAACCGTTGCTAGGTGGGTACCTTAGATGGTTGTCTCCCAATCTTAAAATGATCGGTAAGGTCAGATACCTATACATCATGTATACCAAATTTCATGCTTTTATAAACAAATATGCAATTCTTATGCTCTTTTTACCCATTAAATTGTACAATCCTTACCCGGTTAAAGGTATGGGTTCACTGGATGGAATTTAGTTGCTTGCATGGTGAGTACAGTTTTTACTGATTCAGATAGGGTACAACCTGATGTTGAGAAGGACGGGGTTCTGTTAATTTACATTCTTTAAAAATTTTAATTTTCTCATATCTCTCTTCCTAACAAGTTTTATATAGTTTCTGGGGGTACATCCCGCACTATAGTGAAACAATAAATACGCGCATTTTCGAGATAGTCCATTCATTTATTTCTTCGACAGACCGCTTCTCATAAATGTTACCCTACCCCCCATCGCGAGATCATAGCCACTCCAAACAGCTACAGCATGCAGCATCTACTTTAAACAATTTGAACCTATCTCTAAATACTTTTATTAGCAGCCGAATGCCAGAGGAGAGGGGCTCTGATAAGTTCCGCAACTTGTGCTCCGATCCTCTGTGCCCACACAACTATATGTCTGTAATAATATGTGTAATTCGTATATATATTTGTGGGTCACAATAAATATGTTCATCAAAAAACAATAATAAATATGAATCGAAGACACCTGTCTGGAAACATTTCTATCAACAAATATATATTTAATTTCGATTTTTGCTGGTATAATACATACAACTTTTTTGAACAGTTTTACAAGCTATTTTAGAACAGAAACTTCAGGCGCATTCGGAGCGCAGCAAGAGGGAGAACTCAAGCTATTTTGTTTATTATTTCAAGACAAACTGTCATTTCTATTCAGATATTTGCAGGAATAAACCACTCTATTGTAGACAAATAATATACCCAGTTATATTGTTGTATCTGTGGCCCAGAAGAGATAGACAATCTTTAAATCATAATGATTTCCTATATATTATATATATGGACCATGCAATAACTTAAAGTCCCACTTAATTTTCGAATCACCAGATCACATTATATACAACATATTCCATGTTATATACCATTTGAAAGAGGAAGCTCCAAAACATTGTATGATTAACTGATCCGGTCGAGTAAACTGGGAACATGTTGTTTTTGTCGAGGTACCAATGTGTGTCCTGTATTTAATTTTGATCCGGACTGTACTATAAAGTATATTATACTCAATGGAAGAGGAATAACTATATATCTTAGTTGAATTATGATGCATTCTGGGTTGACAAGGGGGAGCCTTGGAATGAATCTCTATCACTTGGTGGACAGTCCTAGGCCACAGCTGCCTCGTATTATGGTGGAATTTGTATATTTTTGGTTCCTCTTCCAAATGGTATATAATATGGAATAATGTTATCTGGGAATTCGAAAATTAAGTGGGCCTTTAAAGATACATAATCGAAATTACACGTTTCGGAAAATTCTATACTAGAGTTGACTGTGTGGTTAGCATTATTTTTGGCAATTAATCGATTCTGATAACTGAAGTATCTTATTGAAGAAATGATGTTGTTGGAATCTGATGATACGGTGATAATCGAATCGGATTTTACCTTTAATAGACGGCAACCAAAGAGAGCCGCTGCGTCTATCCTTCGATCGCCCAAGTGGAGTGTTCCATAATATCATATGATTATATGGTATTGCCATCGATTTGTAAAAAATAATTGCGCAGACACTCCTAAATTTGTAATTGCAAAACTGATTCGTTCGGATTTGAGAAGAAAAATATGACAAATTGACATTTTGGGGAAAAAATAACGGATAAGCGGCATACTTTTTCTAAATTAGCAGCGTCAAATACCAAGCTAAATCAGGCCCCACCAACATCGCACTATAGTTATATAGCATGAAGGCTGATGAAGGACTAGCTAATCAGACGTGTTCATGGAGGATTATTATTGAGACAAAGATATCATTTCTCAATTTATTTGTCTTATATATTTTTATACATCTCCTATTTATTACAATGGCAAACATAACATGCACTCATACAGTACACCATATAAATATACCACATAAATGCAAATAAAAAATTTGAAGACACATCGTTTCAATTAGTTACAGTTTCGCCGTCAGGAATCACGTGCATTGTCTCAAGTTGAAATAAAAATGGTGGCTTTTTAAAACAACAAATATACAGAAAAAGGCGAGTTAATAATTCTTATCAAGGCAGATGGCATGCACAATGATTTTATAGTGAGGAGCATATATATGACTAATTATATTCCGCATACGTTGATATCCCATTTGTAGCATTTAGCTTTTTCTTTTAATATTCTTATACCAAAGCTCGACTCGCATATATAAGAGAATGCATTGGCACAGGGTATTACTCTCCCGAGTGGATCCTCGTATGTGAATAACCCTGCAGGGAGCCCCACACATATATAGAAGCGTGTGTACTGAGTGTCGTCTGCTCGTGTTTGTCTGGGGCTCTGTATGGGTGAAATTATAAAATTGTTAAAGAATATAAGAACAAATTATTAAAATTGTTAAAAATAATAACAAATGATGAAAAATTGTTAGGCCAATGCATTCTCTTATATATGCGAGGCGACCTATGATCGACTCGCATATATAAGAGAATGCATTGGCACAGGGTATTACTATTCTTCCAACTTTCATAAAAAATAAAAATTAACCCACATGGAGCCTCACACAGATGGAATCTGAATTAACGCTCCCAAATTAAAAATGGGATATTCTGTCCGAAAATCACAAGCTAAACTTATCGTGAATGTATATTATATCATATACCAAATTTTAATGACAGTCTATGGAAATCTGTTCAATCTCCAAAATTGTACTATCCGCCAAAATCAGGACAACCAGGATCTATTGAGGCTGAAATGGTCACTGTCAACCCCTTTTATTCAGTTGGGTACCCAGCTTTTACAAATTTTCAATTGGGTACCCAGCTTTTGTAAAATTTACATTTGGATACCCAGCTTTATGAAATCTCACACAGAGCGTGATTTAATTAGTGATTGCATCAGTTGATTGCGTAATGAACCTGTTAAATTTGTGAATACTTGTTTATAAATGAATTATGATGTATATTCGTCAAAATGCTTGAACATAATAACGGAGAAGAATTGTATGCATAGGACATAGGTACTGCAGATCGACTGCTTTCATAAAGCTGGGTGCTGCCCAAATGTAAATTTGATAAAGGCTGGGTGCCAAAATGAAAGTTTTAAAAAGCTGGGTACCTAACTGAACGAAATGGGGTGACAATGACCATTTTAGCTCTATTGAGAGATTGCATAAGTATATTGTGCAAATACAACCGCGTGATCGATTCACAAGTAACAGCACCATCACGTTTTTATTTTACAGATTTTGTCGTTTGTATTGACGCAACTGACGATGATACATATATATGGAGGATAAAAAGGGTCATAATTCTAATCCAATATTCAAAGAACAAAATAGCAAAACAAAAACTAAAATGTTGAATTGAAATTGAAGATAGAATTGTAATATTGGAATTATGATCATGTATACACTCCATAGATACAAGAAGGAGTATGCAATATAGTATAAATACCATTTATCTTAATAAACATGGTCAAGGGTGGTATTTATACTTGAAGAAATAAATCAAGTCATACACTTAATTAATATTTATTAACTTGAGATTCAAAATTGAACCATGCAGCGAACCGCCACTTAATTTTAAAGATGGTCTATCTCTTTGTAAACACGTTTTATATAGTATCAGGGGTAAAAATATTAGATATGAATCGAGGACCCCTGTCCGGAAACGCTTCTATCGATTAATATTGATTATATTTCGAATATGTGTGGTTGTTTAGCTAACGATCAATAGTAGTTACTGTTGACAGAGACCAGAAATGTTATTGTGTAATTTTGTCACAAATAAACGTTAATTATACTCATTGTCGCTTGTAACTATGGAATTTAACAATACAAACAATCAATCTGAGTCATTTGACGTTCGGTGCGTAGCAATGGAAGCACTCTAATAATATATATCGCTATCTGATATCGCCTGAACAGTATGTTCTGAAAACAGTAACAAACATGTGTCCCTTTTAGTTATCGCATTATATCAGAAAATATTCGAAATAAAATCAATATCAATTGACACGTGGAAGCGTTTCCGGATAGGGGTAGTCAATCAATATTTATTATTTTATACACACGAAACTATTTCAAATTTGGTATACGAAGAGATAATCCATCTTTAATGAAAAGAAAAATGCGACTGTTGTCGCGTGATTCCCACGTCGTGTCGAATAATTATACGACATCTGAGATGTTGACTTTGCTAATAAACAATTCAAAAATACCATTACCCACAATCATTTTATCATTCCTTTGAGTGGCTCACAAATTCGTACCATCGCAGGACGGACTAATGACTGCACCTCACTGACTGGGCCACCGTTCGCATATCCAACCGACAGTCTGAAGTTGATGGCATTACTATATTGCTATGGGAGACCAAATTAACATTTAATAGCTAATTACGCTTAAGCGTTATGCAATTACGCTTAAGAATAATGCTATTACGCTTAAGCATGTTACACTTAAGCGTAATGCATTTACACTTAAACGTAATGCATTTATGCTTAAGTATAATTGCCTCACTCACAACTCCATTATGCTTAAGCGCAATGCCATTATGCTTAGGTATCATCTAAGGTAAATATATGTCAAAAGTTACTGGCATCAATAAATGGCTGCATCCATTTCAGATCCAGGGCGGTTTTGTGATATGGAATTTGAATTACACTTCTGCATAATTCCATTATGCTTAAGCGTAATGGAATTAGGCTTAAGGATAATGGCATTATGCTTAAGCGTAATTGCATTACGCTTAAGCGTGATGACATTTCGCTTAAGCGTAATTGAATTACGCTTGAGCGTAGTCGCATTACGCTTAAGCGTAATTGGCTATTAATGTGAATTTGGCCTCCCATATATTGCATATATCACTGGGAAAAGAAAGATTACATCGGGTGAGATTAGACTCCAGATCCCCGCTTAGTCAACGTATCGATGATCCGGAATACTCAAATCGACGTCTTATGATGGGAACCTCAATCAACATAACGTGCGAACACAGTCACACTATTATAAGCAACAGTAACCTACATACGAGGATACTGATCGGACACCCCCCACACCCCACACCCCCCCCCCCCCCCTCTAGCCACATCACTGACCAGGATACTGATCGGACACCCCCACACCCCCTCTAGCCACATCACTGACCAGGATACTGATCGGACACCCCCCACACACCCCTCTAGCCACATCACTGACCAGGATACTGATCGGACACCCCCACACCCCCCTCTAGCCACATCACTGACCAGGATACTGATCGGACACCCCCCACACACCCCTCTAGCCACATCACTGATCAGGATACTGATCGGACACCCCCCACACCCCCCTCTAGCCACATCACTGACCAGGATACTGATCGGACACCCCCCCACACCCCCCTCTAGCCACATCACTGACCAGGATACTGATCGGACACCCCCCACACCCCCCTCTAGCCACATCACTGACCAGGATACTGATCGGACACCCCCCACACGCCCATCTAGCCACATCACTGACCAGGATACTGATCGGACACCCCCACACCCCCCTCTAGCCACATCACTGACCAGGATACTGATCGGACACCCCCCACACCCCCTCTAGCCACATCACTGACCAGGATACTGATCGGACACCCTAACACCCCCCTCTAGCCACATCACTGACCAGGATACTGATCGGACACCCCCCCCCACACCCCCTCTAGCCACATCACTGACCAGGATACTGATCGGACACCCCCCCCCACACCCCCTCTAGCCACATCACTGACCAGGATACTGATCGGACACCCCCACACCCCCCTCTAGCCACATCACTGACCAGGATACTGATCGGACACCCCCCCCCCACACCCCCTCTAGCCACATCACTGACCAGGATACTGATCGGACACCCCCCCCCCCCCCACACCCCCTCTAGCCACATCACTGACCAGGATACTGATCGGACACCCCCACACCCCCCTCTAGCCACATCACTGACCAGGATACTGATCGGACACCCCCCACACCCCCTCTAGCCACATCACTGACCAGGATACTGATCGGACACCCCCACACCCCCCTCTAGCCACATCACTGACCAGGATACTGATCGGACACCCCCCCCCCCGGCCCCACACCCCCATCTAGCCACATCACTGACCAGGATACTGATCGGACACCCTAACACCCCCCTCTAGCCACATCACTGACCAGGATACTGATCGGACACCCCCCTCTAGCCACATCACTGACCAGGATACTGATCGGACACCCCCCCCTCTAGCCACATCACTGACCATGATACTGATCGGACACCCCCACACCCCCTCTAGCCACATCACTGACCAGGATACTGATCGGACACCCCCACACCCCCCTCTAGCCACATCACTGACCAGGATACTGATCGGACACCCCCCCCCCCGGCCCCACACCCCCATCTAGCCACATCACTGACCAGGATACTGATCGGTAGAAAACCTTTAAAGATGCATTAATCCGAATTGACTCTCCCAAATTACTATTTCTTTGGCTTCAGGGGTAAAATTTGATTCAAGTCGAGGAACCCACCCATCAAAGCTCAGAGTGATCATATATCGATTTTTTAAATTTGTTATTTTCCGAGATATGTAATTTTTGGCGGCCTGGCAAATGTTCGTCAAGACGACGGTCTCAGACCAAATTGCGGATCAAGATGGATTACTGTAAATTCAAGTGGCTTTGAGTGTTATATATTTGACAACCCGCCAAATTTCGATGAACAAAATGTTGATAAATAAAAAGTTTTGAGCAATTTTATACAATTTGTGGTTAGCATTATTTTTGGGCAATTGATCGATTCTGATGACTGAAGTGGCATTTCAAAAAATGTTGTGTTGTTGTTGGATCTGATGATATGGGGACCATCAAATCGGATTGAGTACCTTTAGATAATACTATGAGACAGTCAGCCCTAATGTTTTAGCTAGGTCACAGCGTCACTTTTGGCAAGAAAATTTAGCTTGGAAAACATCGAGATGTACAAGGTATGCAAGCTGCAAAACAGAGTTCGGTCCCTTCGCTATGCGATGTCTGAACGCTGCCGGCACGTGTATTTTCTTAATTTAATATGACGTTTTTTTTATTGAAGTGTTTTGCCAGTTAAAATTCATTATGGCTTGATCTAGACCATTTTCAAATGAATATGGACAGTTCAGTTTCTCAGAATGAATGAATTGTAACCTGCAAAAATCTCAAATAAATAAATGCGACATTTCTTCACATTACGTGTATGTGTGGGCAACGGTAAGCCATGCGTAGGGGACTGAACTCTGCATGGAGCTTGCCAGGTATGTTCATGCATGAGATACCATATTGACATCGTGGTCTGATATCGTGAAAGTCAATGGTCGGCTGATATTTCCGTTTTTCTCGCTCAGTCGTCTCTTCACTCCAGGGCTGCGTCGCAGTTGAAAAATGTTGGTTCTACTGTCACACCTAACTGGAAAATTGTGGTAATACTTGTATTTAGGACGAAATGATATCCCAAGGCTCTCATGGTCTGAGTGGTCATTGTCACATCCTTCACTTTCACTTGCACTATACGCTACAAAAAAATATAAAGCTTATGTTAAAACCAATACGGATCTTAAAGGGTTACTGTACGACATTTTCATTAAATTTCCGGTGACAACAACGATATAATATCGATAATATATAGAAACATAAGTAATTTGAGTCGAATATGTATTCTGTAAACGCTCAGGTTAATAGGCTATCTAAAAATTTAATAATTTAAAAGTTAATAATTTGATATAAATTGAATTTATGACTGGAGCCATAATATGGCGTCAATTAAATTACGAATTACCGTAATCAAAAACAGTAATTGAGGGATATTGGATTTTAAACCGATTGCACACACGATCGCTTAAAATATTATGATGATACGGGGAGAACACTCAAGCCACTCACTGACTAGCGATGATACAATAACTTAAATGATTATATGGGACTAGTATGCATATAATAAAACTTTTATTTTATTCATTTGGTTGAAAACTTTACAAAAATTACTCGACAACGACAATTTGTATTTTTGCATTCCGGTAAATTTGTCATCCTTAACATGACTTCGTACTCAACATACTTTCAAATAATGGAAAAATTGTTACCTTATTCTCCGACTCGGAGACTATAGAAACCAACAACAACATTTGGCGTACAGTACCCCTTTAAACTCATAGTCACTCATGATTTTATCTTTTTATCATGGGACGAAAAATAGACAGAACATATATTTCTCTGGCATAGACATTTTAATTGTCGCCTCGCATATATAAGAGAATGCATTGGCCTAAAACATTGGCCTTAACACTTTTTAACATTTTTTCTTACATTCTTTAACAATTTTATAATTTTTTCTTACATTTTTAAACATTTTTTATAATATTTTTCTACATTCTTTGACAATTTTATCATTTTTAATATGTGTTAAGCCAATGCATTCTCTTATATATGTGAGGCGACCTATGGTCGACTCGCATATATAAGAGAATGCATTGGCACAGGGTCGTTCTGTTGGGTAAAGGGTTAAAAGTTGACCAAGTTACGGTTTCTTCACTATGGCTGGAAATGGAGTCACGTGACGTGACTTGCCATCATTGGAATACAGAACATGATAATATAACCTGATCAACATCCAGCTTGCAAGGTGTTACATTAAAGCTAATATCTCCAGCCATGTAGTTAATTACATCGTGTGTTCGTGAACGTTGACATTCACGTGTATAACAGCATGGTACAAGAAAACTAAGATGCATGCATCAGGTCAGCCATGAACTATTTAGCATAGAATAATTCAGTTCGGTTGCAGTTTCACAACGTTACAACTGACATACGATTACACCTTGAATGTGGAAATATGTAAGAGTGAATATTAATGTTCTAAATCCCATGTTTCACATTTAGTGGTAATGGGGTCGTACTTTATTAACACGCAAGTAGTGTAATTAAGTACGGGTAATTAGAAGTAACAAATCGTTTAGTTTCTATCGTATCGGATAAAAGAGGTGAGCAGATTGCCGATGATGAATGCTCTCGTTAGCTGCCAATATAATGTGCATATTTGCCCCGTTACGTTTATACACTGTAGCATTGGCGGGCCAGAGTGTGTTGACATGTTAAGTGTTTGGTTCATTAATAACAGATCAGCAGGGATTTGTCGTGATAACGTATACGTGGAAATATGCTACCTAAACGGTTAAATTAACGGTTGATCTATTACACCACCGTGTATACTCGGTTTAAATAGGTATATTATATAGGGACGTGTGCTCAATTTTGGTGCGGACCGATGATAAAACAAAATCAGAAGTAAATGTCGGCGGGCGGGAGCGCCATTTTTTCAATAATTTTAAAAGAAATTGAACAGTTGCAACAGCAGCAGCAAAAAAAGGGTGTACAATTGGCAAATGATGAGGGGCGGCGTGACGTGTAACTAGGATTGAACTTAGATATGCAATTTGGAGATTATTGGATGAGGGATGTTATATTAATTATATTAAAGGGACGAGGGGGCTTAGTTGTCGAAAATATTCATATTTGTTCCAAACACCGTAAACAGAAAAATATTAAAAGGCATACATATTGGTTCAAATATACGATCACTATCGCGTAAACATCATGCTCACATAAAGACCTACTAAATTTTACCTAAACAAGAGTCTGATTGTGTTATAGAAGGCAGCACAATGCTACTGGCTAATCACACACAAATGGTATAAACGCTCTTTATTATTTCCAAATAAGGAATTGAGCAACAAAGAACGCTCTTTATGTTTACCATCATAATATAAAGAAACACCAAGAAAGTAACTTTTTATGCTTTGTCAAACAATCGTCAAATTTACGACAATAACATACTGTTTATGAGATATTTCTCATTTGTATATTAACAAAGTATGTCTATATTTGAATATTATTTTCGTTTGCAGCGGTTTTTGACAGGTGGAAATATGTTCACAGGATACCCACCAAGGCCTTCCGTACCTTTAAGGTATACTGCAACTTTGTTTCTTGCCAATAGCAGAATACATAATGCTATTAAGAAGTGACACAAAACACAGAACATTTTTTTTAATTATAAGTATTGAGCAGTGAGAAATATTTGAGTAGAGGAAACCAGTAACGAAAGGCGATATTAACATGATTTCTGTCAGCGAATAATTGTTTACGTTCCAATGAATATTAAAATGTACTGAAAACAAACTGCTAATGGGTGCCAGACTTTCATAAACACAAATTATGTATTAATGGTGTAACGACATATTTCGTTCTTAATTGTCTAAAAAAAATAGGGGATCGGGATGTTTGGATCTCTAGTTTAACGACATTTTTCGGTCTTTAATAGTTTAATGACATTTTTCGGTCTTTATAATATCTCAAGATATAGGGGGTATTTGGATCTCTATAGTTTAACGACATTTTTCGGTCTTTATAGTTTAACGACATTCTCGGTCTTTAATATTTCAAGATATAGGGGCCCTTAGTGGGTATTTGGATCTCTAGTTTAACGACATTTTTCGGTCTTTGATAGCAAAATGGAAGAAGTACATCTTTGGAAAGATGTGGTGGCCCTAAAAAGGAAAGTTGTTTGGTGATCTTGAAATGCAGTTTTTCTGAACAGTCTTCCTTGATTAAAGTGATGTGAAACACTCCGGCAGACAACGGGCAGAGTGATCAAATAGAAATTAAGAATAATCTTTCTCAAAGTAGTTATTTGTTACGAATAGTAATCCAAATGGATGATACACAACGTCATTCTTATATATTAGTTAAATGCAATGACTCTCGATGCCATCGAGTCGATGGCGAAATCATTTTTGTTTAATTATAGCCGATAGTTGCGCCCCGAATCGAGATGTAAATATTTACAATTTGGAGTAGTTCAGACGATGTTCTCTATGAAGTGGTGTGGTAGATTATTTTGGAAATTTTCAGTGATGTTAGTAGAATGATAACATTCCCCAGGTTGGCAAAGTGCCTGAGCACTAACTTATCAATTTCTCGCACCCGAAAAAGTCCATAACAAGTCCATAATATATCTTTAAGCATATATATAAATCTCCGAAAACCAAAATTCTAAAGCATTAAACGATTTCTTGAAATACAGTTTTTCTGAACAGTCTTCCTTGATTAAAGTGATGTGAAACACTCCGGCAGACACCGGGCAGAGTGATCAAATAGAAATTAAGAATAATCTTTCTCAAAGAAGTTATTCGTTACGAATATTAATCCAAATGGATGATACACAACGTCATTCTTATATATTAGTTAAATGCAATGACTCTCGATGGCGAAATCATTTTTGTTTAATTATAGCCGATAGTTGCGCCCCGAATCGAGATGTAAATATTTACAATTTGGAGTAGTTCAGACGATGTTCTCTATGAAGTGGTGTGGTAGATTATTTTGGAAATTTTCAGTGATGTTAGTAGAATGATAACATTCCCCAGGTTGGCAAAGTGCCTGAGCACTAACTTATCAATTTCTCGCACCCGAAAAAGTCCATAACAAGTCCATAATATGTCTTTAAGCATATATATATAAATCTCCGAAAACCAAAATTCTAAAGCATTAAACGATTTCTTGAAATACAGTTTTTCTGAACAGTCTTCCTTGATTAAAGTGATGTGAAACACTCCGGCAGACACCGGGCAGAGTGATCAAATAGAAATTAAGAATAATCTTTCTCAAAGTAGTTATTCGTTACGAATATTAATCCAAATGGATGATACACAACGTCATTCTTACATATTAGTTAAATGCAATGACTCTCGATGGCGAAATCATTTTTGTTTAATTATAGCCGATAGTTGCGCCCCGAATCGAGATGTAAATATTTACAATTTGGAGTAGTTCAGACGATGTTCTCTATGAAGTGGGGTGGTAGATTATTTTGGAAATTTTCAGTGATGTTAGTAGAATGATAACATTCCCCAGGTTGGCAAAGTGCCTGAGCACTAACTTATCAATTTCTCGCACCCGAAAAAGTCCATAACAAGTCCATAATATGTCTTTAAGCATATATATAAATCTCCGAAAACCAAAATTCTAAAGCATTAAACGATTTCTTGAAATACAGTTTTTCTGAACAGTCTTCCTTGATTAAAGTGATGTGAAACACTCCGGCAGACACCGGGCAGAGTGATCAAATAGAAATTAAGAATAATCTTTCTCAAAGTAGTTATTCGTTACGAATATTAATCCAAATGGATGATACACAACGTCATTCTTATATATTAGTTAAATGCAATGACTCTCGATGGCGAAATCATTTATGTTTAATTATAGCCGATAGTTGCGCCCCGAATCGAGATGTAAATATTTACAATTTGGAGTAGTTCAGACGATGTTCTCTATGAAGTGGTGTGGCAGATTTTTTGGGAAATTTTCAGTGATGTTAGTAGAATGATAAAATTCCCCAGGTTGGCAAAGTGCCTGAGCACTAACTTATCAATTTCTCGCACCCGAAAAAGTCCATAACAAGTCCATAATATGTCTTTAAGCATATATATAAATCTCCGAAAACCAAAATTCTAAAGCATTAAACGATTTCTTGAAATACAGTTTTTCTGAACAGTCTTCCTTGATTAAAGTGATGTGAAACACTCCGGCAGACACCGGGCAGAGTGATCAAATAGAAATTAAGAATAATCTTTCTCAAAGAAGTTATTCGTTACGAATATTAATCCAAATGGATGATACACAACGTCATTCTTATATATTAGTTAAATGCAATGACTCTCGATGGCGAAATCATTTTTGTTTAATTATAGCCGATAGTTGCGCCCCGAATCGAGATGTAAATATTTACAATTTGGAGTAGTTCAGACGATGTTCTCTATGAAGTGGTGTGGTAGATTATTTTGGAAATTTTCAGTGATGTTAGTAGAATGATAACATTCCCCAGGTTGGCAAAGTGCCTGAGCACTAACTTATCAATTTCTCGCACCCGAAAAAGTCCATAACAAGTCCATAATATGTCTTTAAGCATATATATATAAATCTCCGAAAACCAAAATTCTAAAGCATTAAACGATTTCTTGAAATACAGTTTTTCTGAACAGTCTTCCTTGATTAAAGTGATGTGAAACACTCCGGCAGACACCGGGCAGAGTGATCAAATAGAAATTAAGAATAATCTTTCTCAAAGTAGTTATTCGTTACGAATATTAATCCAAATGGATGATACACAACGTCATTCTTACATATTAGTTAAATGCAATGACTCTCGATGGCGAAATCATTTTTGTTTAATTATAGCCGATAGTTGCGCCCCGAATCGAGATGTAAATATTTACAATTTGGAGTAGTTCAGACGATGTTCTCTATGAAGTGGGGTGGTAGATTATTTTGGAAATTTTCAGTGATGTTAGTAGAATGATAACATTCCCCAGGTTGGCAAAGTGCCTGAGCACTAACTTATCAATTTCTCGCACCCGAAAAAGTCCATAACAAGTCCATAATATGTCTTTAAGCATATATATAAATCTCCGAAAACCAAAATTCTAAAGCATTAAACGATTTCTTGAAATACAGTTTTTCTGAACAGTCTTCCTTGATTAAAGTGATGTGAAACACTCCGGCAGACACCGGGCAGAGTGATCAAATAGAAATTAAGAATAATCTTTCTCAAAGTAGTTATTCGTTACGAATATTAATCCAAATGGATGATACACAACGTCATTCTTATATATTAGTTAAATGCAATGACTCTCGATGGCGAAATCATTTATGTTTAATTATAGCCGATAGTTGCGCCCCGAATCGAGATGTAAATATTTACAATTTGGAGTAGTTCAGACGATGTTCTCTATGAAGTGGTGTGGCAGATTTTTTGGGAAATTTTCAGTGATGTTAGTAGAATGATAAAATTCCCCAGGTTGGCAAAGTGCCTGAGCACTAACTTATCAATTTCTCGCACCCGAAAAAGTCCATAACAAGTCCATAATATGTCTTTAAGCATATATATAAATCTCCGAAAACCAAAATTCTAAAGCATTAAACGATTTCTTGAAATACAGTTTTTCTGAACAGTCTTCCTTGATTAAAGTGATGTGAAACACTCCGGCAGACACCGGGCAGAGTGATCAAATAGAAATTAAGAATAATCTTTCTCAAAGTAGTTATTCGTTACGAATATTAATCCAAATGGATGATACACAACGTCATTCTTATATATTAGTTAAATGCAATGACTCTCGATGGCGAAATCATTTTTGTTTAATTATAGCCGATAGTTGCGCCCCGAATCGAGATGTAAATATTTACAATTTGGAGTAGTTCAGACGATGTTCTCTATGAAGTGGTGTGGCAGATTTTTTTGGAAAATTTCAGTGATTTGGCAAAGTCCCTGAGCACTAACTTATCAATTTCTCGCACCTGAAAAAGTCCATAACAAGTCCATAATATGTCTTTAAGCATATATATATAAATCTCCGAAAAACAAAAATTCTAAAGCATTAAAGGTACTCAACCCGTAAAGAGGGTCCCCATCTCAACAGATTCCAACAACAACAATCCGATCAGCGGGTCCTATATTACTATTTCTTTGGATTTGGGGGTAAAAAATATTTGATTCGAGTCGAGGAACCCATCAAACAAAGCTCAGAGTTATTAGATATTGATTTTTCAAATTTGTTATGTTCTCGAGATGAGTACCAATAACTGCCGTAATCTGCTCTGGATGTGTACTCAAGTGGTAATTTTAACGCAATTTTGACTGAGTTCTGGGCCAGATAGTATTCCCGATAATGAAAAATAATAGATTTCTAAAATCGATATCTAACAAATCTGAGCTTTGATGGGTGACTTCCTCGACTCGAATCAAATATTTTTGACCCCCGAAGCCATTGAAATAGTAATTGAGAGGAGTTTTATCGGGTTGAGTACCTTTAAACGATTTGCTATATTTCCAAGGCATATATTTCATCTGATTTAGCGAGAATCCATATATACTTTTTCACGAGAATCCAGGGTAATTTGCGAGAATATTTACGAGAATCTAGATTTGGATTTTCGCCGAAATATAAGCCCTGATTTCACTCTGAAGTGTGCCTAAATGGCATAAATTGTACCGTGGTTCCCATGTTCGCCAAAGTGGCATAAATTTATTTCAGGATAATACTAATTTTAGGCATTCATTTATATCACTGATATCAGGACAATAAATAGCCATTTCCATTGCATGGAACAAAGAGCGTTATTGTTTATTGGTGTTGTTTTTGGAAGTGGTGGTAGTTAAATTTTATACATTTCGACCCCCAATAAGTATTTCCGAACAAATGAATTATTAACAAGCGTGACATGACATCATTGACGAAGATAATTAACACCGATCTACAAGCAATTAAAGTCTTAAAATGAGCTAAAATTTTACATTTTCTTTAAAAAATTTACATTTTTATCTCTCGCGACATAATTGTCACCAATAAAAACAAATTTGATTCATCGTGGAAGTTAGTCGGTGACTATAAATAATGTCACCATTCAACTGAATGTTGTTGAGCATATTTCAACCAATTTTGGAAGTTTAAATGAATATTTTCTTCACACGCAAAGTAAAATTGACAAATTTCAGGATTTTAGCCTGCTTCGTTGGGACCAACATTTGTTGTGCACACTCAAGAAACGTCTACCGACACTCGCTATGTCAAATTATGCCATGACCATGCTATAAACTAGCTTGAAATTGGCAAAACAATGAATTTTTTTTTGGTTGAAAAAATTTACATAGAGAACGATTATTTTTCGATAAAAACGAAAATAATGCGAATTTCAGCACTCGTCAGAATGGTGCAGAATAACATACGAGTCTTCTTATATGCGAAAATTTGACCTCATTCGATAAATTAGTCTCGTAATTAAGGATATGTAGTGTTAGTGTTACTGTACATGGCCGACGAAATTTTGAAATGTAAACACGCATCAAACACGCATCAAATTTACCTTTTGTGAGAATAACAAAAGCGCAACCTTGATCAAAGTAATACAATACACAACAACACATAGAATAAAACTGATATAAACACGGTATAAGTGAGAATAAGACGCGTATTCAGACGTGCAATTTGACAACATTTCTTCGCTATAAATATATCTGACCCAGATGCAGCTGTTTTGCGCACGTCACTTTCCATATTTGGAATTTCCATATATGGGACCTGAATACCGATCAATTCATTGCAAACAAATTACCACGCAATTATCTTAGCATAAAAATATATTGTAATTTATACAACTACGACCCTGGTAACCCTGATAACTAATACAATATACCGGCCAATTCATTTTAAGATCGTTATTTCACTTTGCTTTAGGCATAAATACACTCTTGAACGCACATAAACGACCCATTGGCGTTAAATTAAATATACTCGGTATTTATTAATATTAGTTTTTTATTGCTCAGTTTTGAGTTTGACCCTTGACACCTGTCAATATATTTGGGCTGAATTCATATGATGCGGTATTATTCCTCGAAATAAACAACAAAGCAGTCGTTACTTCGAAATGTCGTTTGGGCTAACATTTACACAAATCCTTCGCGTGTTCTCCTCAATTGGCACGCATGTTCTGAGCCGACACACAGGTTATCCCAGAAACTCCTGTGAAATAAACAGCCAAGGTTTGGCTGAAATAATTATGTTGAGCCTTACCTCGGTATTTCCACCCGCTGTGCCGGAATGTGTCACATGTTTGCGTACATATCGTTATGGGAACAGCAGCGTAAAGGCCTACTTCGGTGAAGTCGATCTCAACCTGAAAACGAGACGGAATATTGTTTTAGGCGAAATAAAATTAAATGTCTGGCTCGGGTTACAAGTCAGAAATAATAAGCGAGATCACTGAGTCGCTACCATATTAGATCCATATATGGAATTCATGAATATTCAAAACTCCATATATGGAATGTTACCCCAGAACTTTGACCTGTATCACTTAAACCATGGGTGCTGGATAGATCAAATATGGTAGCGACTCAATGATCTCGCTTATAGGTGGGTATATATAGGTAGGCTTATACTTTTATTTCCTTTAATTTGTTTATTTTGGCATATTCTTATGGCTTTAATTTTGTTTCTTCTGCAAGATGTAGATAAGATTAATTTTGATTAACTTATATGTATGAACTGTAATAAACACAATGCTTTGACAGAAAAACAACCCATTAGAACTGAGCCATTTAAAAGGGTTTTTTATTCAGAAAGATTTATTGAAAACCATTACCACAAATATTTGTTTTTGCCTCAGATTATAGTTCTGTGATCCGTCAGTTCGTTCGCTATAGTCTCATTTAATAACGACGTGGTTTATTTTCTCAGTTACAAGAAAACCATAGTCAGAAATGTATATCGCCCTCAAGTTCATATTATTAGGCATATATATAATATAAAATATATTGGTATCAAGAATGAACCACCTCAGAATTCCGTTATAACAGCTAATCCTTCAAATTATTACAACAACTACCGTTTATCTGTGAAGGTTTCTCATGCACCACACCAGAAGGCCTCTAATTGCGGACTACATACATACTAAGCGGATTAAAATCACCCCCCGATACTTCGCAATACTACCTTTAGTCTACATTCCAACTGAGACAAACTTCATCAGCAATGTTAGATGTAGCTGTTATATTATGCATTGTGCTCCCGCAATAAAATCTTCAAGAGTGGCCCAGCCAATGTTCACCCCTAAATATCGAAAGCAATTATCGCGGTCATAAAATTTACATACCGCAACAATGAGACATCCGCGAAGATACTTCCGCGAATACATATACATCCTACAAAAAGTCTAACAGGTACGCAATATAGTTAGTACATTTTTAATCATATTTGCTCCATAGCTCTACGGACACGGCCAGATAACCTTCGCAGTATACACATTAGAGGGCGTAATGGCAACAAAGATAATTTTGTAGTAGCAACCCCGTACTATACCAATATTAATATCTTATGTCACACACATTCATCCTAAACGTGATTAAAATGATATTTATGTGATATTCTACAGGTAATGACACGTTTGTATGCAATTATCCAGATATTTTGTGGGACACCTGCATGCTTTCCAGCTGGGGATATCACCTTAACGTTTGTGATGACATAACATTTATGATTGGATAATTGAACATGTAACTAATTTAAAGGCTCTGTTACAACTGCATATTTATGATTTACACAGTATATTGTTGAATGAGGGAAATTTGTGGAATATTCATGCAGGTTGACCAGGGTTGACTATGAATTTTGGGAGTTATATAGTGTGTGGAAAACATTGAAAGAAAGTTCGTATTCAAAGTTAACTTACAGCAATGCAATATCTGACTTCCAAGATGGCACATTTTTCGAGTTTGGACGGGCAAGTCGGAGGGATTAGCATCCCGTACTGCTTCCAGTGTCGTCTTTCTCCGGCTCTCAGACACTCAGTCAACTGCCATATTTTCAGGATGGATGTCTTAGTGGTAGAATCACAAATGTTCAGCAGCTGTGATCGAGAAATACTATTAAATTAGTTTACATGGTTATGTTTACCTTGCAGCGGCATCCGTTGCCTAAATTACACCGAAGCCATTGCGAACCCAATTGCGTTTGTTTGAACATATTCTATTGGGCTTCCTAAAATACAGTTGATTAGAATATATTGATTATAACTTTATAAAAACAGCTTTACTGTTACCCGTCAGCTGATCGGGTTGTCGGGGAAATTGACCATTCATTATGATGATAATGATACATACAGTTTGTCTCCTTCTTGAATGCAACTAGTCACTGATCTATAGAAGAAACACAGCGTCATGCATGTGCTAGTTGATACAAAACTAATTTGAGCAAATAAGAACCTAGACGAATGGGGTACTGTTTATCAAGATAAGAACATACAAGAATGGGGTCATTTTCGCAAAAATAAGACAGGTTTGTGTACGAATATAATCTGTCGTTATAGGACCAAACTGTATAATTATGTCAGTTGTAGGGACCGCTGAACTAGAAGTGTGGTTGACTCTGGTACGTAGGCCACACAATTTTAGGTGTCCCTTGGCCAAATATTGTTTCAGTCAGCCAATAATCAAACAGCGGTTGTCAAAAAAGAAAAGAAAAAAAGGCCCGTATTCAATGGTCAAGCCTGCAAATAACGTGTCTGTCATTTGCAGAATGAGGTCCCCAGATGATGGGTTTAGTGATGCTATCCCGCACAGCGGGCTAGCATCACAAGATTCACCCTCTTGAGACCTCATTCTGCTTAGGCCTCATCTTCTGGAAACTATTTATAGTCTCAAATTAACATTGTTTTTACTTACGTTTTCCCTTCTGGGAAGTTTCTATATCCCCTAATTTGCAGAAGATAAAATGCATAATCGAGGTGCCCAACAGGTGAACATCACCAACTTCAACTGGGGGACTTCAATCTTAACCTAGGTCTACCATAGCAGTTGAGAGCCTAAGCAGAATGAGGTTCCCAGAGGGTGAATTTTGTGACGCTAGCCCGCTGTGCGGGATAGCGTCACTAAATTCAGCCTCTGGGGACCTCATTCTGCAAATGACAGACACACTATTTGCAGGCTTGGGGCCACAGCTCGTTAACATTGGCACGTGGAACCCTAATTCGAACTTGACCTCTATTTTGCCATAGTAAATAAATATACAAATTGTCATTGCATTCAGTGAGACTATCTACAGCAGACCAATGATATAATACAACCCGTATTTAAAACGGGCATTAAAAAATTATCCCATATTTATTATAATATACTTTTACACCAACATGTACTTATATGCATGTACGGGGAGTTGGAGTTTTTCATATTTAGATGTAACATACATGAAGTATGATAAGAGAGTACTCAGGTACCATACAGTTTGCCTACCAACTGATATAATGGATATTTTTTTTCACCTGTTTGAGCAGTAATCTGCAGCATCCTGTTTTCCTGAATGACGTGTTGTTAAGCTGGACGTCCGCCGGGATAGTTTCCCCAGGGACGTAGGCACGTTTGGCAATCACTATGGAGCAGGAAACTCGCCCCGGACGACAACAAATCGCTCCCTCTGATCTCTCCGCATGATCTTCAAGCGGCTGCCTACTCTACAAAAGGAATCTGGACACTTTAGTTAAAGGTACTCAATCCGATTCGATGGTCCCCATATCATCAGATTCCAACAACAACAAAAAAATGTTAAATTCCCGCTTCAGTTATCAGAATCGATTAACTGCCCGAAAATTATCGCTAACTACATGCAGTCATCTATAGTATCAAGTTGCCGAAAACCAGTTATTTATGAACATTTTGGTCAACGAAATCTTGCCGGTTTGTCAAATATTTGACACAAAAACGCCACGTGATTTTAGAGTTATCCATCTTCATCCGCAATTTGGTCAGAGAAATTCCTCTCGTCGACTGTTTGCTGGGCCACTTCAAATTAAAATAATAGATTTAAAATATCGATATCTGGTCACTCTGAGCTTTGATAGGTGGGTTCCTCGACTCGAATCCAAGGAAATCGTAATTTGTTAGCTTTAATTCGGATTGGTCTTCATGTTGAGTAGGTCCATGTGTCCTGGATTCCAACAGTACGCACATGATTGTACAACTTTTTTTGTATTTATTTAATGGTCATTTCTTAATTTATATATCAGCATCGGTATGCTTAGCCTTTCAATCAACCCTAAAGGCAAGCACACAGGGACGACTCGTTAGATTATACGGCACATATTTTTAATATTCGTGTAATGTTGACCTCCATACCAGGTGGGCTGGTTGACGAACCTCCCCGACTAGTGTATTTTGCTCAAATTAATTCATTTGCTCAAATTAATTCATTTGCTCAAATTAATTCATTTGCTCAAATTAATTCATGGCTCAAATTAATTCATTTGTTGCATATATTCTGTTGAGTATAAAAAGAGATGGTCCCATAAATGGTCGGATGTAGCGTACATTACCAATTTAATTAGAGTTCTTACCACTGGTGAACCAAGTCTTCCTTCGGGGCATTCGTAGTCCCGAACAACCGATAAATATCTATAAGATGTGGTGTTGTCGCCCTTTGATCTCACCAGAGTTCCGATCAGTACATATCGAACACAGCATTCACAACCTTCAAATGAGCAAGGTAAGTTCGGCGGTATTTTGTATGAAAACGGGAAAATATGGCGACCCCTGTGAAGAATTTCTTTACTGCACCACTGGTTTCTTGCATTAACTGAAATAAATTTAAAGTGATATGAAACACTCCGGTTGGGTGATCTAATTGAAATGGAGAATAATCTTGCACAAGGTAGTTATTTTTACGAATATTAATCAAGATTTACAGCACATATCGTCATTCTTATATATTTACACACTAAGTGTTGTCATCACTAAATCCAGCATTCTGATTGGTTGGCGCCCACGTGGCTAGTTGCAGTTATTTCTCGGTGAATGCGTAACGCCTCATAACACCAAGCTAATAACACAATCGATACGTCATTAGGTTTGGAAAGACGAACGCGTAATGCTTTGGGCGCATTTTGACTCGCGCAGGATTGACTTAATACACCATCGGGTTTCAACATGAAGAGAAATTGTAGCCTAAAGTGTATGCTTGGCGTCAGGTAAGCCCTGGTTAGAGAAATTGTTCCTATTAACTTTTGCCAAGGGTGCTATTGGGTATTTTGGGCTGATCTTGTCACGATACACTTTTCGATTTAAATATATTTACAAAAGCGGCTTTTTCGCTAAATGTATATAAATATAAGGATTAACTGTCATGTGGACTATTTTTATGGAGATGTAACGGTGAGGTAAGTTGACATAACTTTTATGTAAAACCCTTCGGGTTTTACACAAGTTATGTCCACTTACCTCACCGTTACATCTCCATAAAAACAGTCCACATGACAGTTAATCCTTATATATTAACTAAATGCAATGACTGGCGAAATCAGTTGCATTAGTTTATTGTTGCGTCCCGACTCGAGATGTAAATATTTACAATTAAGCGAAGTTCAGACGATTATTTTTATGGAGTGGTATATATGGTCGATTTATTTTAGTTTTTCGGCGATGTTAGTATAATGCTACATTCCCACAGTTGGCATATCGCCTGGGTACTAACTTGTCAGTTAATATGTAGAACAAATAACGATTTCTTTGTAAAATAAAAGACGGTAAATTTATTTCCTCAAATTTTTGTATAGATTCGCGGGTATTATAAAAAATTGGGGCAAGTTGCGAATTGAATCAGATAATTTGTTCACTTCCGGAGTTGTTTGCTTGTTCTGTTAACCCTTTACCCAACAAACCGGCCAAAAACGTCCAAATAAATCTGCAACAGCCTAAATTATCTTGGGTCTGTCTCAATAAAACCATACAAATATGGATATCATTGGAACCGGCTCATTGACCACATTGTGATGGTTACAGTTATTCCCTGTGCCAATGCATTCTCTTATATATTTAATTATTAGCATATATAAGAGAATGCATTGGCCTAAAAAAAATGTGTTAAGCCAATGCATTCTCTTATATATGCGAGGCGATCTATGGTCGACTCGCATATATAAGAGAATGCATTGGCACAGGGCCGTTCTGTTGGGTAAAGGGTTAATATGGTTAACTCCCATAGAGAGCCCCACACAGATAGAAGGATCTATTACTAAATGTCGTCTGCGTGTGTCTGTGAGGGGCATAATAAGGGTTAACCCTTTTTATTCTAAATGCTTACTGACGAGTAGTTATTATATAGGAAATGTTCAGATAATAAGTTCAATTACAAACGACCATATAGATATTGTATTATATTGTATTATATTTTGTCTGACTGGTGTCTGCTAATTTATCTTGAACACCCCTTCAATGAATAATAGGCCATTCCAATGTATAGCTTTATAACTGAATGGGAGAAACCATTTAGTACAGAAAGGGTTACAATTAAATAATCTAGAATTTTTGAAAAAATAAGATGCAGGAAACGCTTTTACGGGCTATTTTTAGAACAGAAACTTCAGACCGTCTCGCGGAAACGTTCGGAGCGTAGCAAGAGGGACAACACTATCTTGTAAGCACTCTCCGCCGAGGGGGAGAACTCTATGTTGTAAACACTCTCCACCGAGGGGGAGAACTCTATCTTGTAAGCACTCTCCGTCGAGGCAAACTGTCATTTTAATTCAGACAATGCTCGGCTGCATCATGAATAATACACGTTACGCCTGTATAGACAAATAACATACACAATATTCAGTTATGTCTATGTTTTATTAGGGCGCCTCACATATATAAGAGATTGCATTGGCCTAACAGTAATTACCTTTAGATTAGATTATATTTTATTTTGATAGTTCAGGTTTACATGAATACATATTATGGGTATGTTTACAAGTTGAATCAATATAATACACAACAGTATATACATATTATAATTATAATAGTTTATATTAAATATAAATATGTTATATGTTGGGTTCTGATGAGACAGCTAGAGTTCAGACTGTGTAAATAAATGATATATACCGTAAGAGGATATATCAATTTTCTCAAGAATTAATTCATTTTATTTTATAGAGGTTGCCATCAGAATATAAGGTAAATTATGTGGCAGAAATCTGTATAAAAATAGAAATATTCATGTGACCTGAGACCACCAGGGATAACGCAAAAAGTTCTCTAAATGAGAACTTAATTCCATTGCGGTCCCTAATCTAATCTAATCTAATCTAATCTAATCTAATCTAACCTTGACCTTGTAAACCAGTGCATTCTCTTATATATGCTAGGCTCCCAATGGGAGACTCGCATATATAAGTGAGTGCACTGGCAGGGATCTTTAATGCTGCACCAGCACAGCTCCCATCATTAAAGGGTTAATTATTATTGTTAATTATTGTTAGTTTAAACATATTTTATTAGCAAAAGTAGCTACTTGGATTGGGGCACAAATTATTACTAACGTATTGACGCCCATTTCCAATAAACAATTGACAATTATGAACAAAAAGAGCTAGGCTTCCTGCCTACAATACATAGAATATAAAGGTATACAAAGAACACTTATATGATTTATAAATGAAGATAAAGTGGGGATACACGTCAAGATGTCAAAGGAAATGTGTATTTTTTGCGTCAGGTGTGAGATGTGAATCGTCAATCGATGATGTGATATTTGTTTTGCCAAATTTATGTATTATTATTCGCCATGTTTGATATATTATTAATCATTAAATCGGTGTGTTTCTATAATTTACATTTGAGCATGCAGCAATGAATAACTTGTAATTTATTGCTGACCGTCGAAACTACATGAAATACATTGGCAGATAATTCAATATCTAAATAATATTTAGGTGGCTTTGTTCATTCCAAATGCCGTATATTATTATTATACTCTAGAAATTCGAGATCTTAATAAGAATTAAATATGTTTAGAAAATGGCACATAACACATCTCTAATATCTTATCCTCACCTCTGCCCCAGAGACAGAATCTGTCGTCGAAATATACTTCTTCTCGTTCGTTGTCGACAGCTGATCTAGGATTGCCCGTCTGGGAAACTTCGCTCCAAACAGCCCGAGCAAATCCTCGAATTTGCAATTCGACGCCTAAAATAATAAACGTAAGATCGTTAGTCACTCGTAATGCAATTTAGTTAATGGGGGCTGTATTGATACGTTTTGTGATTGCAGTGACAGAAATGTATGTGTTGTTTTAGTTGCAGTTAAGGCCACACAATCCGATTCGATGGTCCCCGTATCATCATATCCCAACAACAACAACAACAACAACAACAACATTTCTTCAAAAGACGCTTAATTCAGTTGTCAGAATAGATTAATTACCAAAAAAATTCCCAAAACGCGTTATATCAACATTTTGTTCAACGCAATTTGTTACATCGAAAGCATGTTGGTCGGCGCGTCAAATATTTGCTAGACCGTCAAATATTTCAGGTGGTGAAACAAAATAACAGATTAAAAAAATCGATATCTAAAATCTCTGAGCTTTGGGTGGGTGGGTTCCTCGACTCGAATCAAATAGTTTTACCCCCCCCCCCCCCAAGCCAACGAAATATTAATTTAGGAGCGTTGATTCGGATTATGTATATTTAACAATAAGTTCATTTAATTATATATAGTTTATCTACAACACCCTTTGTTATACCTAAATCGGTCAAGGACTCAAGGGCCGAGAAATTGGCATGGGTGCCCTATTCGAACCCTTCTGGGTGGCGGCCAATTTGGATCGGGTGGGGTGAAAAGGGTTAATATTTAGATTGGATTTTGGGGGGCCACCCTACAACACCCTGTGTTTGACCTAAATCGGTCAAGCCCGGGCCGGGAAATGACATGGGTGCCTTATTTGAACCCTTCTGGTCGGCGGCCATTTTGGATCGGGGTGGGGTGAAAATGGTTAATATTTAGATTGGCTTGGGGTCACCCTACAACACCCTCTGTTTGACCTAAATAATAACGGTGTGTGTGGGGGGGGGGGGTGCAGTTCAGATTTTGAAATTTTACGGTGGACACTCCGACCCCAACGGGGACACCCAATCATCTATATAATTATAGCAACGCCCCTGACTGTGTGGATAAGCTTCTTCGTTAACCCTTTACCCAACAGAAGGGCCCTGTGCCAATGCATTCTCTTATATATGCGAGTCGACCATAGGTCGCCTCGCATATATAAGAGAATGCATTGGCTTAACACATTAAAAATTATAAAATTGTTAAAGAATGTAAGAAAAAATGGTAAAAAGTGTTAAAAAAAGATTTTTTTTAGGCCAATGCATTCTCTTATATATGCGAGGCGACCTATGGTCGACTCGCATATATAAGAGAATGCATTGGCACAGGGCATAACTGTAACCATCACAATGTGGTCAATCAGCCGGTTCCAATGATATCCATATTTGTATGGTTCTATTGAGACAGACCGAAGATATTTTAGGCTGTTGAAGCTTTATTTGGCCGGGTTTGGCCGGTTCGTTGGGTAAAGGGTTAAGAACCAAATAAGAAATTGATTATATGGGTTCCGGATAGTGTCAACTATTCAGGACCAAACATAGAACGGTTAGAATAAAACAACACGTATAACTAAAGAGAACAGATTTTTATTTTTTATTTGTTTCTTTGATCATTTGTTCTAACGGTGTATTAGATTGTCGCCCAGACTTATTATGATAATATTCTTTGATAATTTTTTTAACATTGTATTCGATCGTCGCCAACCCAGATTTATAATGATAATATTCTTTGATCACATACTTCTCAAAGGAGCACGACATATTAAAAACATAGTCATTGGCAACGGGGAATGCATTTGCATTTATATTCCGCGAGCGTACGACTTGCCGACATTGGATTGTCAGTAAATATATAGAATTGTAATTATATATATCGAGAAAATGCAAATGGTTCATCCAAAGATGTGGATATAACACTAATAGTGCCACATGTATTTATTATCTCTACAAGAGACCAAGTCTGAGTTTAGTGTGCCTGTCATTTGCAGAATGGGGTCCCCAGAGGGTGAATTTAGTGACGCATAGCGGGCTAGCATCACTAAATCCCCCCTCTGGTGACCCCATTCTGCTTAATTAACCTCATCGTCTCTGGAAAGTTTCTTTATTGTCAAATTTCTATAGGAACTTCTGCACATGGATTCATTTTTTTTAGTTTAGTTGCTCTATACCCCCGAAATTGGCAGACGACACATTGCATAATCGAGGTTCCCAATGGGTGTACATCACAATATTAACCATTTGGGAACTTCAATCTGAGTCTATATGTCGCCCATAGCAGTTGATGCCTCAGCAGAATGAGGTCCCCAGAGGGTGAATTTAGTGATGCTAGCCCGCTATGCGGGATAGCGTCACTAAATTCACCCTCTGGGGACCTCATTCTGCAAATGACAGGCACACTAGACTCAGACTTACAAGAGACTGTGATGTGTTGGAAACCTAATCCATTTAGCGCCGTTATCGATTAGTGATAAACCATAGCCAGGACAATCTTCCTCCTCGCAACGCCAAAAGCAATTTCATCAAATATCCCCTGAGATCGTATTTCATACTCATTTTTGTAATATGTAGGAGACGAGTTCTCAACCACACCCAGTCAGCTCCAACTGTTACAGTGAAGTAATTATTTCCCATAGGCCTCAGTGTTAACATTATTATAATGACCTGCATACCTGACTATCCACGAATTGTGATAAATGAGTATACATGGTCACCAGTATTGGCATCCGCGCAAAGTTTCTGCATGAAAAAAAAAATCATCACGATCGTCGGGCACGGAATGTACCTTTAAATTTGGGATTTATAATCCAGAGTCAGAAGTCCATGATAAAAATATTGACATTTTTCACCTCACACCAAAAATTTCAACCTAGGAACCATGTGCTTTACAATGTGTCAATGTTTTGTTTCGCATCTGAAATTTCAAGAGGAGTGATTGCACGTATTTTATATGTTTAAATATCGAAACTACTATTAACCAACCAGAGCCCAGAATTTTTTTAATTCTCTCCTGCAATCCGTTGGAGGGCGCTACCAATCGAATTACTTCACTGTAACCTATATATAGTCAGGCTATTTCAGTGACGTGATGACAGGATGATTGGAAGTGTATTTTCAACAGTTGGAAATTTCATGACTGATACCACATCAGTTGGTAATTTCAGACCAAATAGGTCGAAATTGTTCTAATTGTTTGATTATCCAACCATAAATTAGTGTCAAATTCGTTGGATTTAGATCAAATTAGAATACTTTCCTACGTTTTGTCTTCTTTTTTTTTGGAATGCAGTAGCCAACAGTTGGAAATTTGCCAGCCATAGGGGTGTTATGTTAGAAATTCCCACGCAACTGTATATGGGATAATTGAGTTACCAGTTGGAGTGCACATTTAATTTTGGGGACTTAAATACGCCCTGTCACTAATTCGCGGCCATATTGGATCCAACAGGTCCGGTTCCGTGGTTTCATAGATTCATCCAGCCCCGGTTCCGTGGTTTTATAGTGTTACATGTCAAAGTTTTGGAGTAGCATTTCTATATATGGAGCTTTTGAATGATTCATGTTTCCATATATGGAAAGCTAAGTAAAACCACGAACCGGACCTGGTTGACCCAAAATGGCCGCGAGTTTGTGACAGGGCGTATTTATACCTACGCAACGAAGTTGTTGTGGGAAGGGTATACTGGAATGAGCTTGTCCGCCCGTCGTCCGTTTTTCTCAGTCTTTTTTTGATCATGTTCCGTGAAACTTGGCACTGACATCAACCACCATGGGAACATGTGCACCTGCGATTATGACGTCTGTCGGACTTTTTTTGGTGGAGTTATCCCCCTTTCGCAACATGTATAATTTTTTCGAGCTTTTATTCCTACATTTTTAGGTCATTTAAAAAATAAATTGGCACATATATTTAGTACCATTAATTGGAACCTGTGCACATGTTAGTATGACGTCTGTCCGATGTTATTTGGTAGAGTTATCCCCTTTTTTCGACTTAGAAATTATTTCGCAACATGCATAATTTCGTTCGAGCTTTTATTCCTACATGTTTTGGTCGATATATAGGTTTAGGATTTGGGTTAGGGTTTAGGGTTGTGCACCTGCAATGGGAATCTGTTATTTTATAATTTTAACACAATATTTACTGACATGTGAAACATCTTAGTGTTTTAAAAACACGGGGGTTGGTACCCTTAGTTCCACTGGGACAGTCATACCTCTAGTTCGGCCTGGTTCAAGTGCATGGGCTGACCGCGAGTGGTGCAGATGGAAAATCCACTGGATGCATCCAAACTAAACCCCACATATAGCCTCCTCGTCCATGTATATATACGTAATTCTTCTCTATAGTCTATATGATATCATATCACGGGTAAATAGCTAATATTAAAGGTACTCAACCCGATAAAACTCCTCTCAATTACTATTTCAATGGCTTCGGGAGTCAAAAATATTTGATTCGAGTCGAGGAAGTCACCCATCAAAGCTCAGATTTGTTAGATATCGATTTTAGAAATCTATTATTTTTCATTATCGGGAATACTATCTGGCCCAGAACTCAGTCAAAATTGTGTTAAAATTACCACTTGATTTTAGAGTTATTCATCCTTGTCTGTTTGAATAGCTTTGGAGTACACATCCAGAGCAGATTACGGCAGTTATTGGTACTCATCTCGAGAACATAACAAATTTGAAAAATCAATATCTAATAACTCTGAGCTTTGTTTGATGGGTTCCTCGACTCGAATCAAATATTTTTTACCCCCAAAGCCAAAGAAATAGTAATATAGGACCCTCTGATCGGATTGTTGTTGTTGGAATCTGTTGAGATGGGGACCCTCTTTACGGGTTGAGTACCTTTAAGCAACAATATAAGTAGGTTAAGATAAACGCACGTCTAAGTTTACTCGCAACTATACACGTACCAATATTCCAGTCGGTACTCCTTTTAATAATTATGTATAATTAATCGCTATATAGCCTATGATATCGGGGGAAATCGCTAAGCAATAATATATATATATGTTTAAATAAGCGCATGCACACACGCGTGTGGGTATCGGACTGGCAAACCACACCCAGTCGTGCATACATCACTCCTTTTCATATGTAATTCTTCGTTGCATATATAGTCTTTGTTCAGTAATTATAGTTTTGAGTTCACAGAGGGTCATACTATCTTTTGGTTGATAGAAGCGCCACCACGTGGCATGGAGTATAGTTTTGACCATTTAATTGACCGACGAGCTAGCTATCCTCCGGGCTATATTTGTCAGGGATGTGTTCCGAATGAAGTTCGTGTACGTCACATGACGTCTGAAATTCACACATGCACCCAATAGTCCAGGCACATTAGACGCGAAAGGGGAAAAGTAAGGAAATAATACGGGGAAAGCTTATTTTTTTATATTATTTAGGCCATACCATCGCGGACGCAACACGAAAAGTCCCCTAAAATCCGAGTTGAGCTTTCTGAGTTAAACCATTTTTTCCATGTAAAAAAAACAAACTTTTATATTTTTCACAATCATGGGATTAATTGGATGCTATAACAATTTTTCAGCCGAAACATATACCAAATGTACTCAATATTGTTCAATACGCAATTCTCGAACCAGATATATCAATTCATTTGGGGGATTTGAATGAATTCCGCAGATATGGATATAAAATAGCATAATGCCCCCCAAAAATGACGATTTTTTTCAGACAAATTGTCGTATTCGATGTCAAATTTCTCGGGCTACTCATTAAGTATGCGCGAGTAATTTATTTTAAAAACTGCGCAGACATCACTCCTTCAATATAATATGCGGAATTAGCGACTATACATATGATAAGTGGCCGATACTTGTAAAAACATAACCCTACCCCCTAAACTGGCTATCGTCACATTTTGCTCTTCCGCTAGTCCAAGCGCTTGTTGTAGAAAACACCACAACTGTGAAAAAGGTGATAAAAGCATGAAACTTGGCACATATGTTCCTTATACGCTACTGCTGATTTTCACATGTGGCGACATTCGCGACAGGCTCTTCTTAGCAACGGTTGCTAGGCAACTACCCGGCATCGAATTAACGTATATGACTGATATTATGTGAGTTCTAACAAATTAAACTACGTCGTGTAGCATTTTTATGGTGAAAATAATTGTTGTCAGTTTTGACCGGACTGATAAATTACCATATTTCTTACTTACAGGGGGTGACGGTTGCTAGGGACACACCCAAAATCTAAAAATGCACATATGACTGGTATTATGGTAGCTTTAACAAACTAAACTACAACAAATAGCACTTTTATGTTGAAAACAATTATAATAGTTGTTGTTGTTAGTGTTGAGCTTGCTGAAACAAATACCATATAATTCTTACGTATATGAGTGGTAACTGTTGCCATGGTCAAACCCGAAATACAGAAATGCACATATGACTGATATTATGGTAGTTTTAACTAAACTCGTTTTTTATGGTGAAAACAATTATAAATGTTGTTAGTGTGAGCCTATCCAGAATGTGCTACACATTTAGTTTTCATATAGGTACAATTATCCGTTATGCTCCATCAGTTCAGATATCGGGAATTCAAAGTGAGAGTTGAAAAGTTGTTGCTTATATTTAATATGAGGCATGGCCATAATAGTTATATAAGTCATAGACCCACCCAGCTAGATGTATAATGTAATTCACGGACCCACTCTACTATATATATATATATATATATATATATATATATATATATATATATATATATGAAGAACATAGGGCCAGCCACCAATATGTTAGCCTACACTACACTAGTTAGGTTAGAACCCAGGCACATATATATAGTCATATGACCCATGTCCATACATATAGACTATGTACGTAGGATATGTATAATCCATAAACCAGACCGCTTCATATAAGCCCTTATGTATAGGCATGGGATCCAAGCATCTATAGACTAGGCATACACCATTTAGGGTGCATTTACATTGCTATAGAAATGTATACAGATCTGTATGAAGTCACGTGTCGCGCATTACTGTGATCACAACATGATTACTAATAGTGAACGCGCGCTGATCAGTACTCTGGTAATTGACAATTCACTGCGAGTCGTGTCAGTTTAGGCCAGACATAAAAATGTATCAACTATCAGCATATTACAGCGATTTGGTATGTGCCGCATGTATTTAAAGTGTATCCTTATACCACTTGATAATGGTTCGAAGAAAGAATGAAAATCATGCAGTTACCCTACAACACCCTTTATTTGACCAAATGTAGTAAAATTTTCAACTGATGACAATTCCAATGACAATGTTGACCAATGTAGGACAATATTGTTTTCTTAAATTACATGCAGTTTTTATATATAGCTGTTAGACAATACATATGATGATGATGACTGGCCACGGGGAGGGACCAGGGCACATTCTTTCCAAGTGTTGGACATTTCCAACATTACATCCGCCCCTATGATAAGGTTGGAAAATTTCCAGCTGATGGCCATTCCAGTCCAAAATTTTGATAAAAAGTAGGAAATAATGCAAATATTGGTCCGAAAACAATACCCCCCCCCCCCCCAAATAAAATGTTTGAAAATCAAACTACAAGATCATTTTTAATCTATTGTTGGTTTGGAAATTACAACTAATGTTGTGTCAGGTATGAAATATCCAACCGTTGAACAAGTTGCCACGTCCCTGTCCGTGTTCAATATTCGAAATACACGGGTTGAAATGACAACGAAAACATTCGCCAAGCCCGAGTAACAATTAATCAAAACTGATTTGCCTGTCGCAATATATGGGCGTTGACCGTGACGTGTAGCGGTCACGATTTTTGCTCACACGAACTAATACCGTTTTCTTTCTGTGTGCATTTCTATATCAACCCGTTTACACTAGTCTGCGTGTAGATCTGTGTACATTTCTATAGCAATGTAAATGCACCCTAACCACGATGTTGGACGGGTTATACCTGGTCACCGAGGCCGCACTGGGGCCTGTACTATAGAATACAATTGCCGTGTTTGAACACGTGTACAAGATTATGTGGGGCACACAGAAGGTGTCGATTACCATAGACCTCCACTCTTATTATTACAGTGAAAAGGCGACTTCTTGCAACGCCTCGTTTACATGCATGCATGGTGACCAATAAAATAATAGGTTTACCACATGTGACTTGATTGACCAATGAAAAAAATATTCATCGGAGACACTCAGTGATATGTTATCGCTAGTGCATGGGTAATGCGTGTTCAATTGTATTAGTGGTAATCGGTATCCTTTAAATAATCGCTCAGTGAGTGCGCCGCAACCGTTCGTGCAGTGTGTTATATGTCATCAATGGTTATCGTCTGTTCCAACAATTCAAGTTTTAAGATGTATTTCAATTTCTAGTTGGGTTCTCATGCAAAATCGCTGGAGTATTATATTGAATACCATTCTGATCAAACCCAATCACCCATCGGTAATGAGCACACGACGGGTATAATCTACTCTATTACAATACAGTGGTATACTGCGCTTCACACCTCCTGTGTACCTCCCATAGCATTGTACACCTGTTGAAACACGGCAATTGTAATTCCATAGTACAGGCCCCTGGAGCGATGCTGTGCTATAGAAATACAATAGTATACTATATGGCGATGGACCCAGGCCATTATACGTGTTGTATGCTATCTAAGCTGCATGGTCAAGGACCATGGCACTGTTACATGGTGCAAATACCAAAGTGCCCACACGTAGACCATGTACTAAGATACCATAGACCAAGTCCGATGCACAACACATTAGTAAACCATGGATTCAGGATCCTATATATGGTATGAACATATGGGGCAGTTTTGTGACAGACCAACCTATATATAGATATTTGACCGAGGCCACATATATATGAAGGTTAAGGATGGCGGCCCCTGTAAATATCCCGTACATACATGGCGCTGTATGTTGGCCATGAGCACATGCCCATATGTGTAGAACATGGACCAAGGCCGATATAATGATATATGTATGTCATATAGCATTGTACCCAGGCATAAACAGGTGTCTATATGTAGGATATGGACCCACCCCTTATACGTGATATATCTACACCAAAGACCCAGGCACGTTTAAGTAGTGCTAATACCCAGGTGACTATAATTATGTATGCATTGGATACAGGTGCCTATATATAAGGATTAACTGTCATGTGGACTGTTTTTATGGAGATGTAACCGTGAGGTAAGTGGTCATAAATTGTGTAAAACCCGACCACTTACCTCACGTTTACATCTCCATAAAAACAGTTCACATGACAGTTAATCCTTATATTTATATACATTTAGCGAAAAAGCCACTTTTGTAAATGTATTTAAATCGAAAAGTGTATCGTGACAAAACCAGCCCAAAATATCCCATAGCACCCTTGGCAAAAGTTAACAGGAACAATTTCTTTATATTGAAACCTGATGATTTAATTTAAGTAAATCCTGCGCGAGTCCAAATGCGCCCAAAACATTACGCGTTTTCTTTCCGGTATCGATGAAGTATCGATGTAATTATGGGGTTGCAGTTATGAGCTGTTGCGCGTTCACCGAGAAATAACTGCAACAAGTCACATGGGCACCGACCAATCGGAATGCTGGATTTAGTGATAATCACATCACACTTAGTATGTAAATATATAGGACATGGACACAGGTCCCTAAATATAAGCTACGGAACCGGCGTTAATAGTCAGTTCATAGATTCACATATATATGCTGGTAGGCAATGGACTGATCCACATATATAGGAGACACATGGGACCCCAGGCCCTACGGGTAAGTCATATCCCAGTCTGAAAAATATAGGCCAAGCTCATGTACGAGCTCATATAGACTTGTAAATTATCATGCCCATGTACATGTATTGACATATATGTAGTTATGGCATGGATATGAAGGACACACAGTTAGTTAGCAACTAGTATGCGGATGCTACCACAATGTGATAGAGTGTTCTGCATGGATACCATTGTCAAATGTAGTGCGAATGTCGGATTCCATGTCAGGTGGTGTCGACATAAATGTGGGACAATATTTTTACATGTCTCATTAAAATGTATTCCAACAATCGATTGATGGAAGATACAATCATAAACTCCTCACAAGTATGTCATTCTGATAAATATAACTGAACAGTCTGTCAGTTTTAAGTAGATTTGTCAATGTTAGGTGGTTACCTAGCAACATTGAAACCTCAACACCAATATGCCACAAGAAAATCACATGAGAATGCATCAGTACACAATAAAACAACCTTTAGGAAGCATTATATTGTCAATATAAGCATAATATTGCATATTATGAAACAATTATATCATGTAAATTGCGCGAAACTCATACCATATTATGAAACAGTTATATCAGTTAAATTACCTGAAACTCATACATATGGTATGTTTTCGAAGGTGGATATGTCCATAGCAACCATTACACCACCGTTAGGTAAAATCGAATGCGGCAACTTATACTGTCATGTTCACACTAACAACAATTATAATAATTGTTTTCAATATAAATATAAAAATGGACATGACGTAGTTTAGTTTGTCAAAACTACCATACTATCAGTCATGTGTGCATTTTTGGATTTCGGGTATTCCCTAGCAACCGTTACCAGAAATATATAGTGTTTTCTTTAAGTCGAACCTACACTAACAACAACTATTACAATTGTTTCACCATAAAACGACAATGACGTAGTTTATATTAGTTTGTTAAAACTACCATAATATCAGTCAGCTCGGCATTTTTCGATTTCGGGTATATCCATAGCAACCGTTATGTATACCACCCCTGTAAGTAAGAAATATGGTAATTTTCCAGCCAGATCCACTCTAACAACAACTAATATTATTTTCAACATAAAAATGCTGCATGACGTAGTTTAGATTGTTAAAACTGTCATAATATCAGTCATATTTGTATTTCTTCTATGTCGGATAGTTGCCTAGCAACCGTTGCTAAGGAAGGACCTGCCGGGCCGCGATGCTTTAGTGTATAAAGAACCTATGTGCAAAGTTTAATAGTGTTATCACCATTTGCACAATTGTTACGACAAACTCTAGGACTATAGTGGTATTTTTGCCTTTTAGACACTCGAAGCCATGGCGTACGTTTTAGGAGGTATTGTTAAGTTTTCGGCTATACAATCTTAAGGATGGTGATGGTTCGAAATATCTTATCACTTTCCTTTTCTGAATTAACCACTATTCTGGCATAATGGTTCATATTTTAGCTCATTGTCGTCTGAATATCTTTACTCGCCCTCTTTTATTAGGAAAATTTTGAATCATGCGATTTATATGTTCTCTTCGGCAATAAATGTCATCACAATAATTTAGTAAGCTCTAGCATCAATTACACATATCTAGCGACACCTGCTCCACGATGGACGGGTATGTGTGAAGATTGAGTCCGTAAATTGGCCTACATATGACTGCATTCGCATATGGTCTGATGGAATTTCGTCAGAATTTGCACCATTACGAAAAATCATGATATCTCAAAAAGCTCAACTCGGATTATAGGGGACTTTTGCCATATTGTCCATAAACATCTTCTTAGTAATCCCTGAAAAAATCAGCTTTCCCCGATTTTTTGCCCTAGTGAACCCTAATGTGCCTGGACTACAAGCTGCACGGAGCTTGACATTCACCGGGCCAGCTAGCGTGTGTATGAAATAACTTAGCCCAACGTCATCTCTATATACATAACATGGTCATCTCGATCGCAGCCAACATCAGCGTTCGAAAATTGGTTGTATCATCGACCTATATATATACAAATTCCAACTTAAAAATTTTTTGTTTTTACGATTCACGCAGCTCCTCATTTTAATATTCATTACGAGTGACCTTTCCATGACTGCCATAGTAGAAACAGCCAATCACCGCTCTGTATTAGAATCGAGGTCAGGTCGTAATGAATATTAAAATGGGAGCTGCGTGGATCGTAAAAAAAATAATGAAAAAAAGTTGGAATTATCGACAGATTTCTCCTCTATAGAAATTGTTTACTGACGATGTGTTGATTTGTATGAGTAAATAAATTATTAGTCGACAAAAAATCCCTGAGCGCTAGATGTTTAGTTGATCGTTTGACCGATTTTTAATTATAGTAAGCCGTGCGGGTGTGAATTTAGAGGAACATATCGTCCATTGTTTTGTTTAGACGGATCAAACTGGAAATTTACGCTCTCCGGAGACAATATTCGGTGGTTAAAAATTTATCAAATGCTATGTATATGAATGGTTCTGATGGGAGTTTGTGGTATTGATTGAAAGATGAATTCTTCGCCGATACATCCGTGGCTATATCGTTAGCATTACTGGTGTGAATGGGCTAAATTTGTCCGATTGCCGAGCGATGGTAAAAAGGTAAATTTCTACAGTTCCCCTTGTCTCTATAATACTACCATTAACGTGAAGCAGGCGCGTATATAGAAGCGGCGTATATGGGCAGCGCAAAAGGGGTGGACAGCGGAGCGCGTTACGGGCCCCTGTGGTCTGACACACCATTAGTCGGAAAGTGCAGACCAATCGTACGTTGAATTTGTTCTGATATTTTGATCTTACAACATATGGTGGCTGGTTTAGGACATGGGAATTTTTTTTTTTATTTCGTGGCCACGAAATAACTGATTGACCTTTGCATATATCCAGTTTTTACCACAAGGGGTCGAATGGGAATGACATTTCTCTCGGCCTATTGACCGATTTAAGTCAAATAAGGGGTTTTGTACGGTGGCCCCAAAACAAACTTATAAATATTCACCACTTTCAACCATACCCGATCCAAAATGGTCGCCGTTCATAAGGGGTCAAATAGGGTACACATTATTTCTGGGCCACTTGACCGATATACACTCTTATGACTAATGTGTAGGTTTTCTACACACAATGTGTAGCCCTGCTACACAATCATTATTCATTTTTGATCTTAAACATATTTGTGTAAATTTTTTTACACAATAAATGGGTCAATTTCTACACATTTATACACACTGGTGTGCATAAAATCAACACATATGCCTTACACATTTTGTGTAGGTTCTTACACATATATATCGTAGACAAGAATGTAAGTTTAGTATTCCGAACTGTGGGTATATAGTATTGATGACATATGGAGATTTACATGTTAAAACTTTCATCATGGCGTACAATGGTACGTAATATTTTGCTCTGTCATGTGTGAGTTTTCGTTTTAAATGAACAAACCAGGGTCGTGGCGTGGTTGCACAATATTAGTATTAACGTATTACAACAATCATATAAACAAGTGTAAGAGCAGTATTATTCATGAAAGTTTTAACAAATAATATATATATATCATTAATACTATACTCACAAGTCGGAATTCTGAACTTACATTCCTTGTCTACGATCGCTGTAGATTGTATTCCAAAAAAATATAATCAAACAATATGGCCGTCATGTAGCAAACTATGAAACTGAAGGCACGCAATGCGCATGCTCTACGTTCTCACACAATTGTGTGTAATAAAATATACACATTATGTGTAGAACGGCACTTGGTCAATGTATTTGTATGTAAAACTACACATTGCTATGTGTATTAACCGGGTTTACACATTTGATGTGTAATCGTTTCTACACATTAGTTATAAGAGTGTAGATCAAATAAAGGGTGTTGTGAGAAAATCCATTTTGACAGCTTGGGTTGGAACTTGGAATTTTCAATCTGGTACCTCAAGCTTGCAAAGTGTTTGAAATTTTCCAACTTGATGCCCACTATGTGGCTGACATTTTCCAAACGGTTTCAATTTCATTCCTAAAAAATGACCAAGTTGAAAAATATTCGATTTATTTGTATTAACTGATTTTCAAATGCTATTGCGTCGTTCTGAATTTCAGTATGAGACAAGCCACGCATTGTGTGTTTTTTAAATTTTTTTATTTCCACCACATGGGTTTTCCTCATGCAAGCATGCAAATTCCAGGATTGTATATATAATGGAGGGTATCACCCCCCCCCCCTTTCGGTACGCGGGATTCAGGGTGATTTGAAGCCGTATGCGGGATTCATACCCCCGAATTAACTGCATGGTATTCAGGTTCAAGCAAAACATCTTGGACGCAGGTTTTGATGGCGCAAAATAATATTTTTGTGCTATAGTTATCTGTATGAATGAGTGGGTAGAATAGCTTCTTGGGCATATTCGACCACCATGCCATCATACAGTATCATTAATCGTATCATAACAGCCTCATAACAGCATCATAATGCCCATAACGCGACCGGCGTCAATTTGTATGTCATTTATCGCATATTATTTCTTAACATGTATTCAGGATTAACCCCCCAAAATTAACTGGTATTCAGGATCCCCCCCCCCCAAAAAAAATTAACTGGTATTCAGGATTCAGGGGGCAGGGGTGATACCCTCATAATGGCTGGATGAGAATGGAGTATTACTTACTTGCATACTTACCACTGAAGCCCTATGGGGATAACATTCGCAAGCAATGTATATTGGCATTTTGCTATAGAGTGTCCACTGAGACAGATAATTGCTCAGTCTTAATATATGAAAATTACGCGTGGTGCCCTGTAATAGAATTTCCGTGTTTGTACAGTTAGAATCTCTACGGGGGATCGATGCCATGCGAAGGCTATGTCGAAGGGGACCGAGACAATAATAGAGCTATACAATACCTGATACACAGAGAGACTGGTCTGTGTTTACAGTTATCGATCCTCTCAGTTTATCTCCGGAATGGAACGTGTCATTCCCATCTATAGTCACTTCAACATGAACAGTAGCCATTCCAGTTCCAAATCCAGAAACATAGATAAGAATATTTGATATCTAACTGTCCTCATTCCAATACGCCGTTCCGTGCTCGTCGTAATTTTTTCACGGAATTATTCCTTTTGTCATCGGATTGCTCTAAATGTTTCTATGGTAACGATTTCTAGCGTCTTCATTATTTTAATACCTTACAGCGTGACAGCGTGGTTTGAGTAGCGACACGCTCTTCTTACACAGTCTGCCTCTTGTGCGGGTTGGTGTCAGAGGTGGTCTGGAGGAACATTACCAATGTAAATTTATATGACATCTAATCACACGGCAGAGAAATCCACGAGCATGGATCGATAAAGAGGATTTGTTGCCCATTTAATGATGTGCGAGGATCAACTGAAAAAATTAAGTCTTAGTGATCGAGTGAGCAAGATCATATCCAGTAATGCATATTAGGCAGAGAAAGCAATTTGCTGTCCGATAAAGGCCCGACATGCAATGCGTGCAGTCACGCAGTGCATGTTGTCACCCAGGTGGCTTGGTCATAATCGAAATTGATGGATTTTATTTATGAATAGCGTAATCCCACATAGGCATATCAATTCCGAGAAACACTGATAAGAATTGATCAGAATTACATTCGATCCACTTTACATATACGCACCATTATACACTGATAAGAATTACATTCGATCCACTTTATATATACGCAACATTATACACTGATCAAAAATTCTGGTCAATGTGACTGACTATAGTCAATAGTATTTGGATTATTTTTTACCAACCCATATATCCTTCCTTTGCGCAAGTCACTATCACTAACTTTGGGATTAGTCATAGTGACTACGTTGCACGAAGGATAACTCGATTTACAACTCACTGCCATTGGCAAAGCATTTCCTTCAAGTTCAGACTGGTATGTTTTACCAACCATAGATTCATGGTCACTAGTCTATTAGTAATGTCAAACCTCCGGATCTTTCTGAGGACAGCGTTAAAGATGGATTATCTCTTTAAATAACAAATTTGAAATAGTTGCGTGGTATAAAATAATAAATATGAACTGAAGACCACTGTCCGGAAAGGATTCTATCAATTAATATTGATTTTATTTCGAATATTTTATTGGGCCCGTTTATTTGTCTATTTTTAGAACAGACAATTCGGGTGATAGCATATAGCGATATAGAGCATTAGGCTGTTCCTATGGCTACGTACCGAACGTCAAATCTCTCAGATTGATTGGTTGTATTGTTTTATTCCATAGTTATAAGCGATAATGAGTATAATTAATGTTTATTTGTGACAAAATTACACCATAAAATTTCTGGTCTCTGTTAACAGTAACCACTATTGTTCGTTAGGTAAACAACCACACCTTTTTAGACCAGAAAATATTCGAAATAAAATGAATATTAATCGATAGAAGCATTTCCGGACAGGAGTCTTCGATTCAGATCTAATATTTTATACCCCGGTAACTATATAATACATGTTTACAAACTCAAGAGATAATCCGATTACCTTTAACAATATAACAATCATTCAGCATACTCCTCACCACCGTGTGATTTATAACTTGTGACTCCTTGGAATTTGAATACATGTAACTCATATTCTTTCCTCAACCATAGTCTGCTTAATATCGCTGAAGGGGTCACTCTCGCCCCAAAAAAGGTGCTACACAGAGTTTGAAAATGTGCTGAAGGATACACTTGGTTTGTGATCGGCACTAACACCGTTACTTAAACTGTTTCTGAAAGTCTGTTGCGCATTAGCAGTTTGGTATGGAATCCTATTAGGGCCACTTGCTAATGGCGCTTTCGGCGCTTTCGGTGCGATGCGCCGAAAGCGCCGAAAGCGACAAAAAGTGCGCCATTAGTAACGCGCCGAAAGCGACAAAATATGCGCCGTTACGGCGCACTATTTGTCGCTTTCGGTGCACTTTTTGTCGCTTTCGGCGCGCGCGCCGAAAGCGACAAAATGTGCGATATTAGCGCATGTTTCGGCGCGTTACCAATGGCGCACTTTTTGTCCCACTCCCTAATGGCGCGCGCCGGAAGCGACAAAAAGTGCGCCATTAGGGTATGTTTCGGCGCGCGCCGAAAGCGCCGAAAGCGACAAAAAGTGCGCCGAAAGCGCCATTAGCAAGTGGCCCTAATAGGATTCCATAGTTTGTTAACAGTTCATTTTAATGTTCATTGGAACATAAACAATTATTCTCTAGCAGAAATCATGGCAGATACGAAAACTAAACGTCACGTAGAACGACATATCAAACCCTGTGTACCCTTCAGCACATTTTCAAAACATGTGTAACCTTCAGCACTTTTATTGGTGAGAGTGACCCCTTAATTCAGCCTTAATATCATGTATAATGTACTGCATGCACAGTGTGCTCAATACATAAAGCATGGATCAATGCTATGTTATTCTTGTTACTTGTGTCTGTATTTACACAGTCCATACTCATAAAAAGAACATATAGAAACCCAAATTGTTAAGCCATTAAGCAATATAAAAATTTTGCATTACTCAAAACCTAATCCTATATAGTTGGAAATTTTATTTGACCAAATCCGATATAGTTGGATATTTTATGGTCTCACCCCCCCCCCCCTCCCCCTCCCCGGTTGGAACCCCATAGCAACGTCCCTGTTTTCATCTCCGCCATCTTTGGATTGTCTACTCCGAGGTTTGTATACAACAGCAGTAACTCTAAATGTGCAATCAAAATGCCACATTATAACCACTTAGAAATCGTTACATCGGAAGTCGATCATTTAGTCGCTTATGTGCTTCCGTGGGAATGTTTTGAACATATGTAGAGACTATGATATTATGATAGGATGTCAGTTACTTTGTCAGAAAAAAGTTTATTAGATTTCCTGGGTCCGCGACTGGGTGGACTTATGACGTCACAGGCGTCATTGCCAGTTCACTTCAGACGAATTCTGTGAATATTTCTTAATGGTTATACATATTCTTTCAATAAGGGCAATTCACACAATAGTAGTTCTCAGATTAAGCACCGAAATTCATGGGACATTGTTATTGAAATTGTTATTCCAATCAAAGATGGCTGCCAAAATGGCACATACAAAAAATCAACAACAAGAATGCGATTTTAAAATATCTCTTGTAAATGATGCTGTTTGGTAGAGACTGCAAATTGTGACAATTCAGCTTTAACTTATTGCTTCATCAATGTAGTGCAACACAACCTGTCAAAAATCCACTTTAGATAACCGAATTATTTGTCAAAAATCAATTCCCATATTCTATCAATAGTTTAAAATAAATAAGCAGAATTCAGTGAGGAACAAGAAGTTCGTACCACATATGGAATTTTTATCACACTTCAATAAAATTGTTCAATTTCATCTAAGATGGCTACCAAAATGGCAGTCAAAATACAAAAGTCATTGTTCGTTACACCACCAAATATTTGCTTTCATATTATATGAGGAGTCCTTTTGAGAAGTTAGTATAAGTTAGTGACCTCCCAGAACACGTTTATTCAGTTGAAATGAACATTATCATACACCGGGCTAAAACCCCAACAACACGAAGTGGTGTTTCTGGTTGTTGGCGTTCATTGTGTTCACTCAACTACAGGTGGCTCCACAACGTGATCTGCCCAATATACACGACAGATGACCTGGCGTAAACACAGAAAACTTACTTGGACCATTGGTAGCATACATCAAAATGATATTCCATATTTTTTTCAAAGATTTAGGCATGTGAAGTGTTTATTGGGGCAACGCATTGCGTTTGTACATCATCTCAATAGGAAAGTGATTCTTGACAGTGGTTATAATTGTGCTGCCGGTCGCACTTGATTAATGATTATTTTTAAGTTTATCGAAATTAACAGGGACTGAGCAACTGCTTTGCATATCCAATCCTGAATGGTAAACACACGCAATACGAACCAAACATAGACAGGCGAGTCTTATTATATTACTTATTCCGGTGTTTTGACGAACTGTATGACCACGCGACGGGAAACGAGTGAAGAACCATTGGTATTGGTGAGCCTTCTGGTGTCATGTCATTAGTTTGATTTAGAAAGTCCAATATAGTATATACTCTAGAATCCTGGTTCTGAATACTGAATTACATGGGGTAACATAGACCACTAACTTATTACATCATAATGATAATGTGAAGTCATAATTGTTGTTAGTTATCAGCTCGTAACGCTCCATGTTTCTTATGGTTAGAACATTATCATGAACCAAAGGAAATGTGAAAATGAAGGAAGTTGAATTATCGTGTGTAACTATGGATGTGGCCACGGTTCACTATGATAATAATGGCATCTCTAAGAAACTTTTATATATGCGGATCAATTTATAATTTAATGCCTCAACAAGCCTGCAAATAGTGTGTCTGTCATTTGCAGAATGAGGTTCCCAGAGGGTGAATTTAGTGATGCTATCCCGCATAGCGGGCTAGCATCACCAAATTCACCCTCTGTGGACCTCATTCTGCTTAGGCCTCATCTTCTGGGAAGTATCTATAGTATCGAATTAACATTGTTTTTAGTTACGTTTTCCCATCTGGGAAGTTTCTATATCCCCATAATTTGCAGAAGATAAAATCTATAATCAAGGTGCCCAATGGGTGAACATCACCAACTTCAACTGGGGAACTTCAATCTTATCCTAGATCTACTATAGCAGTTGAGGGCCTAAGCAGAATGAGGTCCCCGGAGGGTGAATTTGTTGATGCTAGCCCGCTATGCGGGATAGCATGACTAAATTCACCCTCTGGGGACCTCATTCTGCAAATGACAGACATGCTATTTGCAGGCTCGGTCAGTTATAATAATAATGTATAAGACATCCATCTCAAACCTCACTAATAAACTTTAATGTTTAACCCACAGGGAGCCTCACACAGATGGAAGCATGCACTACAGAGTGTCGTCTGCCCCAGTCTATGTGGGGCTCTATAAAGGGTGACAGGACACGCTATTTGCAGGCTTGTGACTCAAACTTATCTAATCCTGTTCGACTATGAATCTGTCATATCTGTCTGGCTGTGCTCAATCCCATAAATTGTATATACCATGCATCGTGATAATCTACCCAACCAATCTGTTTCGGGTTAGTACTGCTGAATATGTACTTGTTCTCACGGAAGATATACAGTCCATGACATATTTTGATTATGAACACTCGTAGTCGTGTCTGTTTGTTTAATTACTTTTTGACGGATAGAATCAGTTAAAAGCCAATGTGATTGACCCCCTCCCATGGCGCCTGGCGCATGTATCTTACTATAGACGAGAATAATTTTAATCACGCAACAACTCAATTATTGAAAACTCCCCACCACTGTCATCATTTCACGATTCATCTGTAACCCTCCTGTATTCTCTCGCTCTCTCCCTGCCTCATGCTATCCCTAACACTATATATCTTCTTCCATCCCTAACTCAAATATAGTTAAATATCTCCACTTCTCTTAAAACCATGATTTCAATCCCTTCCCGTCTGATCGATACCCCTCCCTCACTTAATGGGGAAGGGACATGTCGCCATGAGTCGACTTGAGTCGAATTACCCATACACTGCCGATAGCGACTTGAGTCGAACCCGGACACATTCGTCCCATAACATCAACCCATGAGGAGTAACTCTATATTATTCTGTGAAAATTGTGTACGTGATGTAATCAATTTTGTAAAGTAAAACTACCGGTTTATTTTCTTTTTTAAATTTCGGGACGTTGGCAATCTTGTTTTGTGATTAAGTGGTCGCGGTCACGTGACCCTCCTGGTAAGGGAAGTGTTTTCCATTCCACGGAGAACAATACCAACCTGCATACCATTTTCAGGAATATATCGCAACTCTGTATATACAAAAGTCATTGAGAATTACCCAATAATATATGTATGTAGCAGTAATATACTAATTAGTTTTGGTTCTCAATACTAATACCAACTTACATACCACAGTTGGTCAAAATATCTCTGCAGATACAAAAGTTATTGAGACATAATTAATTTTTCTTATATTTAGGTGTGGCGGCCATCTTCTTTTGTGATTACGTGGAGACAGTCATGTCACCATGGCAGACTGGGAAGTGTTTTAAATTCGCAAGTCCAACACCTAACTGTGCACCAAGTTACACGAACATACCTTTACAGATACAAACGTTATTGAGAAATATCCCATGTATTTAGCATCAGTATACCGTTACTAACATTTTCTCATATTGCGGGATGGTGGCCATCTTGTTTTGTGGTCACGTGATCGTGGTGACGGGACACTGGCGGACTAGAACATATTTCTATTCCCAATACTAATACATACTTACATACTAACTTTCGTCAAAATAGCTCTACAAATACAAAAGTTATTGAGAAAAACTGAATGTTCTTATATTTTGGTGTGGTGGCCATCTTGTTTGTAGTCACGTGATAATGGTCACGTGACTATGGTGACGTGACTGGTGGACTGGGGCGTGTTTTTGATTCCCCAGACCAATACCTACATGCATACCAAGTTTCATGATAATAGCTCTGCAGATACGAAAGTTATTGAAAAATACCCAATCCACATTAATAGCAGGAATATGCTATATATAGCATGCTTGGCAGTGGTAGATCTGTCCGTGGTGCTGCATGGCAGTGAAAGGGTTAACTCCTATATTTTGTATTTTTATGTCATCTGTATATTATGTTATTTGTTGGTATTTGGAAATAAAAATATGTTTACACTAACCAAGTGGCATATAAATAGATTAACTTCAGCAGCAATCTAAACGGATTTGGGGAGGCTATTGTACGAACAGCACCACACATGTTCACTTGTATCGAATTTTATCAAATATACCTTAGTTTAAAAATATAGTTTAATCAGTATGTATTCCATTATTAAAACAACAATAACAAGGGGTACGCATCTAAGATGCTTTTGTCGAGTTTTTTGGCAGTCGAACCAAACTTCTGGCAATAAGGTGCACAACTCCAGGAAAAAAAGTTGGACGGTGGTATATTACTGCAATAGACATATATACCAAATATCAATTGAATCCGTTAATATTTCATTGAGTTATCGCACTAACGGTGATAAAATTGTGATTAAAATAGACAAACTAAGACCCATAACTCAGGAAAAACAATTCGGACAAACCAGGTTTTCGAACTCGTCCGAGATATTGTTGCAGGAGACTCATATGCCAAATATTGTTTAAATCGGTTAATATTTCATCGAGTTATCGCGCTAACGGTGATAAATTGCTAAAAAATAGACAAACTAAGACCCATAACTCTGCGAAAAAAATTCGGACAAACCTGATTTTCGAACTCGTCCGAGATATTGTTGCAGGAGACTCATATGCCAAATATTGTTGAAATCGGTTAATATTTCATCGAGTTATCACGCTAACGGTGATAAAATAGCTAAAAATAGACAAACTAAGACCCATAACTCTGCGAAAAAAAATCGGACAAACCTGGTTTTCGAACTCGTCCTAGATATTGTTGCAAGAGTCTCATTACCGCCACGAAGTGGGTGTACACTGGTGTTCAGATCTGTATAGACTCATGGTCGAATGGAGAAATATATTCTTGGATATTTTTTTTTGTACCTTACTCAATCGTACCAATAGAATCACGTATATATGCTGAAATTGTAAAGTTAACGGCACCGGTGTATAATACGTTTTTGAAAATATGATAAATCGTATCCAATAGGGTCAGGACAGGCTGAAATTGTAAACTTAAAGTCACCGGTGTAATAATATGTTGTTGAAAATATAAATACTCTGATAGCCTGAAAATAATGTATAACCCTTTGGGAACCCCTGTGTAGTGAAGTAAATTATGGGTAATTTTAATTGGAGCGCGCATGTCTGTTCTGTTGGAGACTTGGATTAACCGCCATCTTTTATTTTCTGGTCATCAAGTCAAAATTGTATCTTATACACAATGTGTTTGTACCGATGGATGTATCGCGACTCGACTCGTTTTCGTGGTCATATAGGGCCTATATAACCTATGATCACGAAAACGAGCAGAGTCGGGATATCTGATAGAATTCCAGGAATTGTACATTCACTTCCAATAGTATAGATTCACTGCAATCTGCCGCGGAATTTCCCAAAATTGTAGGCTACTTTCATTTTCAATAGGATTTTCCACTTTCACTTTTCACTTTTACCACGCAAAGCGACCTTAGTTGACACACATATATATGGCACACTGGCTGAGTCCATGACAAATAGTTTATGTAGAATGCTTCTTTCGTTTAATTAAAGCTCACCTCGTTAAAACGCATGTCAATCGTATTTGTTTACAAATTGCATTGGGTGCGACGATTTGCAGTAGGTACCGATTTGTGGAAATCACTTTGCGGAAGTCCCCGAATTCGCGGAGGTCCCCTAAAATGGGCGATATATATAGATTTTAATAGGGAACGGGTGCGTATATGTCAATTGATACGTATCTTAAACAAATAACGACACGATCATCATAATAAAGGTCAGTTCTATCAATTATATATGCGCCGAGTTCACTTGGTGCAAATCAAACGGCGATAAATATTCTCGTGTGCCAGAAGGACTCCTTAAAGTTGTGAATAAGATGAATATTTATTAGATGGTATTTAACAAGTCATTAGTTAGCGCCTATATTAGCGCTAACTAATGAATAATATTTTATATTATAATTATATTATAATTTCTATTCAGTATGGCTAATAATATGATCTTGGTGGCGTTACCATTTCTGACTATGGTTTTCTTGTATACCAAATATTGTTGAAATTTGTTAATATTTTCGTGAGTTATATCGCGCTAACGGTGAAAAACTTAACTAAAAACCATCTAAGATGGATAACTCTTGTAAAAAAGTTCGGACGTGACCCATTTTCTATAGGCAGTAAATAGTCATTGGGAGCAACTGCCATACCAAAATGTTTTGAATCCGTTCACAAATGTCAAAGTTATAAGGCATTCTTTATGTCCGCCCGCCCACCCGCCCACCAACCGTCCCTCGTCAAACCATAAGTCGAGTTTTTTTTTTAAACTCGACTAATAAATACAGCAATAAGTTTTCGTTTCATCGTGGACCGGATTCGGGCATGATAGGCAGCAAGTGTGTAGACCTATACTATGTGAGTCATTTCCGTGAATAATTTTATACCCACCCACCTAGCGAGAGCGTGATGGTCCCCAAAGACATTAATGCAACTTGTATATTAGACAAACTAGTTCTACATTCCTGTAGTTATATAAACATGTGATACTATCGCTGTAATCCAAGTCACTTAATGGTACTCAATCCGATAAAACTCCTCTCAATTACTATTTCAATGGCTTCGGGGGTCAGAAATATTTGATTCGAATCGAGGAAGTCACCCATCAAAGCTCAGATTTGTTAGATATCGATTTTAGAAATCTATTATTTTTCATTATCGGGAATTCTTTCTGGCCCAGAAGACAGTCAAAATTTCGTTATTATTACCATTTGATTATAGAGTTATCCATCCTTGTCTGTTTGAATAGTGTTTTGACGTAAAATCTCGAGCAGGTTACCAAATTGACGGCAGTTATTAGTACTCATCTCGAGCAATTAACAAATTTCAAAAATCAATATCTAATAACTCTGAGCTTTGTTTGATGGGTTCCTCGACTCGAATCAAATATTTTTTACCCCCAAAGCCAAAGAAATAGTAATATAGGACCCTCTGATCGGATTGTTGTTGTTGGAATCTGATGAGATGGGGACCCTCTTTACGGGTTGAGTACCTTTAAATTATTGTTAAATTTGTCACGAGCCCATTTTTTCGTCACATTAATGCACATCTGGAAATTAAAAAGAAGTGTGTGCATGGTAAGAATCAATTTAAGCATGAGCAATCATCAACATTTCTCCCTACACAAATATGGTTGCCATAATTAATGGCAGAAGGGGGTGTCTGATAGTTTTATGTCGATTTTCCATTCCAATCACCAAGAGTATACCAATGCAATGATTCATTTTACGAAGACTTCTATGGCTATTAGGTCAGAAAACTTCCGTGTATAACTTCGATAGACTATCCAACCTTGTTCATCAACTAAGTCAATACGGGCGGTATGTAGATACATGTATCATTGTGAAATAGACAAGATTAACGAATAGCTATCATATATGTACGAGGCCCCGGGCGAGTGTGATACCATTTCCAGGGGTGATGTTATTTGTTATATATAGACTATAGCGAGATATACAGTTTTAATTTCCGGCTTCAAAATCGATTCACTGTTAGCTATATACAGTAATATGATTGAGTCCGTCGCTAGACGTTATTTGTACGAGTAGATATACTCAATCGTTATCGATATGCAAGAACATCCGGCGATCACATGCATCATTTTAAATCAAGTGATGAATCTCTACTCTCAGCTTAGACAGCTACGCACGTAGAGATCATGTTCCACTGATACAAAACCTTGGAAGTTTTTGAAGTTTTTACAGGGAACCTTATAAAGTAAAAAAATAACATAACGCGGGGAATATATTTCTTTGTTATCTGTTCCTTAATAATGTACTTCACTGTAGGTGAAGTCCCAATTCGAAATTTCAAGATTTAAAGGTACTCAATCCGAACAGAGGGTCCCCATCTCAACAGATTCCAACAACAACAATCCGATCAGGGGGTGCTATATTACTATTTCTTTGGCTTTGGGGTAAAAAATATTTGATTCGAGTCGAGGAACCCATCAAAGCTCAGAGTTATTAGATAGTTGATTTTTGAAATTTGTTAGTTTCTCGAGATGAGTACTAATAATTGCCACCAGTTTCGTAACCTGCGCGAGATGTGTATACCAAAACAATATTCAAACAGACAAGGATGGATAACTCAAAAATCAAGTGGTAATAATAACGCAATTTTGACTGAGTTCTGGGCCAGCAAGTATTCCCGATAATGAAAAATAATAGATTTCTAAAATCGATATCTAACAAATCTGAGCTTTGATGGGTGACTTCCTCGACTCGAATCAAATATTTTTGACCCCCGAAGCCATTGAAATGGTAATTGAGAGGAGTTTTATCGGATTGAGTACCTTTAACTGACTTTGTGAGCAATATTGCTTTTCGTCGTGTACAATTATGGAATTTATCCTCGGTAATTAATTCAATGTTTCTTGTGATTTCGGCTCACAAAAGTCACAGTAAAACATTCAATTTAAAGTTGGGACTTTCACCTACAGTGAATTATAATACTCACTATATTACTCAGGGACAGGTAATAACTAAGAAATATATTCCCTGAGTTATTTTTTCGACTTTATAAGGTTCCCTGTCAAAACTTCAAAAAGTTCCCAGGTTTTGTACTGGTGGAATATGATCTATATACGGGCGTTAGCCAGAGTAGAGATTCACATGTGACATGATCTAGCATCATTTGAGCGTTGATATATAGCAGACATCGTCTGAATTTGGCAACTTCACTATTCTCTCCACAGACCATAATCTCTATTAAAATATTGCTATAATATCAGAATCGAATTTGGCTCACATCCATATATTTAACGCGCTTGAACATAGAGTTAGGTCTTATATATACAACTAGCCGATGAGCCCGACGTTGTCCGGGCTATTCGACCCGATAAAATTCGTATCCGGGGCAAGATACATTCACATACCAAATTTCAAGTAGATAGCTCCACCCGTTTCCGAGATCTCGTCTGCGCATGCGCGAAGCTGGCGTCGCACGGGCTCGGCGACCCGATACAATTTGTACCCGGCGCAAGATACATTCACATAGCAAATTTCAAGTCGATAGCTCCACCCGTTCCCGAGATCTCGTCTGCGCATGCGCGAAGCGGGCGCCGCACGGGCTCGCCAATACGACAACGTTCACCGCCTGATCAAACTACACACACGTACCAAGTTTCGTCCCGATCGGTCGAGAATCGTAGATTTGTATTAATGACAAACAAACAAACAAACAAACATACATACAGACAGAGGTCTTCAAAATATATATGAGATGTATAGTGAATGGAATGTTCTGACGAAAAGCACATGCACGACAATGATATGCATATTTGTCATTCTTACACGCAGCAATATATTGCTAATATATGTATTTTAATGTAAAATTTCTTCATTTCCGCAACATTGCCGGCCATCTCAATTACAATGAGATATCAATAACTCCACTTCGGATTATCTATATCAGAGTACATTCATTCATACATCATTCTAACACCGATATATTATTGTTCTCTTGTTGTGGATATGTTATTTGATGTCTAAAATATGTTTGGCGAATTTTCACGATGCTTATTGGGAAATTAATCGTGACACGACTAGCATTTTGAGCCATTGCGTGCATCAAGACTACTAGCATTGTATCATAACAAGGCGATCAAGTATTTGGAAGATGCAAATTAGTCTACTACACTCACCTTCAGCATGAAACAAACGTAATTGGGTGCATGAAAGCTAGAGTGTAAAATTGGCGTTTTTTTTTAGTTTCTGGATCCAGTTAGATGTAAATACAATATGTACTGATCCTGTTATGGATCCAGTTAGATGTAAATACAATATGTACTGATCCTGCTCACTTCCATCGCCGATTAATTCTAATTTTATTTAAGGAAATAGTTTGAAAATAAAAAAGTATATTTTGGCGAAAATTCACACAGATTTCTGTACAGCATCGCATTTGGAGAAGAAAATCAAGATTAGGATCCAGAAATCAACTAATGTGATGCCCAAGTGATTTGTTATCATGATTGAAGAGACATATATTCCTTAATCGTCATCATTTCGATACAATCGGAAATGATGTAGGCGACATGTATGGATCGTCATCAAATTCTCCACTTCCGATCGCCATCATTTTGGCGGCCATCTTTGATCGAGAAGACACATTGTAGGGCCACACCATACGCTGCATAAAAGGATTGTCATATATTTGTTATCGCGATTATATTTTAATCATGAATTCCAACAATATCGAACTTAAGAAAATGAGCATGGTTGCCATCTTTGTGGCGTCATCAGACCACCCATTGCCGACCACTGGGGTCTAACAATGTGTTGGTAAAAAAGTATACATCAGGCATCGTAATAAAAACGCATAACGCGGCCCTTTTTATTGAACGCGCCAAGGACTGAGAACCAAATCCCCCCCCCCTTTTGGGGGGCCTAATGGATTGTTTTTGTTATTGTGTGTACTCTTTGAATCAGGACAGAATCACGAACAATTATAAATATTTTGAATGCATAACTCTCTTGAACAAACATGCAGATGCATGTTGCAGAGGTGCCGTTTTAAAGAACGGACATGCATTGAATAACTGAAAATAAAGCCGTGTAAACAGAATTCCTTTATTTGTTATGTCACGTATACATCTAATGTGAAATAATTTGAACAAATGTGACCCGCCATATCAAATCCAGTCGAAGTCGGGATTTTGTTTTTACCCTGAGCCAATGCATTCTCTTATATATGCGAGTCGACCATAGGTCGCCTCGCATATATAAGAGAATGCATTGGCCTAACAATTTTAATAATTTATTCTTGTATTCTTTAACAATTTTATAATTTCACCCATACAGAGCCCCAGACAAACATGAGCAGACGACACTCTTCTGTATGCTTCTATATATGTGTGGGGCTCCCTGCAGGGTAATGGATGTTTTTTATTTTATGTCCTAAAAATTGTAAGAAACATTTATTTAAAAAACATGATAAAAAATTGTTAGGCCAATGCATTCTCTTATATATGCGAGGCGACCTATGGTCGACTCGTATATATAAGAGAATGCATTGGCACAGGGTAAAAAAAATCCCGACTTCCGACTGGATTTGATATGGCGGGTCACACATAGTATATCTGTGTTATTCTTCTATAAATAGACGAGAAAAGATCCCGATCAAAATCCATGTTTAAAGATAAATAAAAGGCCGTCCGACCAGTGTCCCCCAAAAAAGGGGCTTCATTGGGGGCATCAGCTTTTCTGAGAAAAAAAATATAACAAGGACCCTAAATCCGATACTAAATTTCAGAACAAAATGGGTGGATCGTACCCATCTTCGAACTTGATCTGTATTTCGAGCTGATAAACTCATAAACCACATTTGATTCAGATATGATCACACAAACAAAAGTTATCATCCGGAAACCAGAAATTGACAGGATTCTAAGTCGAAAAAGGACCATAACTCTAGCAAAAATGAGCGGTTTGTACCCATATTCGAACTTGACCTGTATTTCGATAAACGCACATTACAAATTTGGTTCAGATATGATCACACAAACTGAAGTTATCCGGAAACCAGAAATTGACAGGATTCCAAGTCGAAAAAGGGCCACAACTCTCGCAAAAATGGGCGGAGCAAACCCATATTCGAACGTGACCCGTATTTGGTCTGATAAACTCACCTATGAAATTTGCTTTTGATCTAATAACCGAAACTAAAGTTATCATCCGGAAACCATTTCCGGACGGACGGACACCGGCTATTTTAATAGTCTCCCAAAAAAACAATAAAAGGTCAGCCGACCACAGTGTCCCCCGAAAACATGGCAAGTCGACGCCGCTTTGTTAAAGAAATTAAAAAATGTTGAAATGTTCTAAGTCGAAAGGGTTAATAATTCCGTAAAGAAATAATTTTTCCGTCTATCTATATACATGTTGCACATCTCCAATATGTGGGTAACAATACTCTGAAGTTTCAAATATCTACGATCAAAACTGTAGGAGTTGATTACACCATGAAGGTACCCTCATACAGAAAATTATAAAAATGTTTTTCAAAGTCGAAAGGCCCTTAAAGGGGTACTGTACACAGAGATAGGCAATTTTTTTATTTACTCCCATTGACATAACTTTCAAGTTAGATTGTGTTCGTGTTATACGAGTTTCGTATAAACCTAATTTAGCGACGAAAATATGGATCTTGGAAATAAAAATATTACGATTTCAAACTACGCGCCATGTTTTTGACCTTCACCGGAGAAGACGCAGGTTGCAGGATGAACCGGAAGTTCAATTGATGCCTGCAATCTCTACCATCGAACAATCTCACCCCCTATAAAAATACTTGACGCTTTATGCATCTTGTTTCTTCTCTTTTTTTTCCAAATTGGTTATAGCGGGACTTCCTTTTGCATGTAACATGTTTTGTTCGCAACTCAATAATGTTCGTCGTAAACGGCCGTCGATAAAAGACACCCAACATGTGAGATTTCAAGAACGGTAACTCGTAATGGCATAATTCGCCATTTTATGACTCCAGCCATAAATTAATTTATATTAAATAATTCAATTTGACTTTTATGATACATGTAGCCTGTTAACCGGAACGTTTTCAGTAGACATCGTCGACTCAAATACGTTATTTAAAAATATAATATTGATATTAGATCGCAATTGTTACCGGGAATTTATTGAAATTGGCGTACAGTACCCCTTTAACTCTGGGAAAAATCATTGGATCCAACTCAAATTCGAACTTGACCTGTATTTTGATATGAACGACCCACACACAAAAAAAGAGAATTTCCAATTAAACAATCCAAACTTGAGTTATCATCCGGAATCCAAAGAAAAAACAAGAAAAATTGAATTTTCTGTCGAAAAAAGTCCATAACTCTAGGAAAAATCATCGGATCAAACTCAAATTCGAACTCAACCTGTATCTTGATATGACTGATCCACATAAAAACTGATCTAAACTTGAGATATCATCCGGAAACGGAAAAAGTGCATGAGAAATTTTCTAAGTAAAACAAAAAGGGAAATAACTCCATAAAAGGACATCGGATCAAACAGAATTCCTTTATTTTTTTATGTCACGTATACATCTAATGTGATCTGTGTTATTCTTCTATAAATAGCCGAGAAAAGATCCCGATCCAAATCCATGTTTAAAGATAAATAAAAGGCCGTCCGGCCAGTTTCCCCCGAGAAAGGGGCTTCATTGGGGGCATCAGCTTTTCTGAAGAAAAAAAAAATAACAAGGACCCTAAATCCGATACTAAATTTCAGAACATTATAAATGAAAGTGTCAATGACACTGTAGCTCAACTTAGGCAGGGGAATATTTTAATGGTTGACAGTATATAGGACAGGAAAGGTGCTAATTGAAATGTCTAACCTGTGCCAAAGGATTTAGTCATGCAAAGAGTAAAATCCCAGATGGCTGCTGGCGGCCATGTTTTTTGGCCAATTGACCCCAAAAGGACTCGTTCCCATCTACATGTCATTGTTAACATCCATGACAAATTTAATGAAGATCTGACCAAAGCTATGACCTGTAGCCCGCGCCAAAGGATTTAGTCATGCAAAGAGTAAAATCCAAGATGGCTGCCATGTTTTTTGGCTGAACGACCCCAAAATGACTCGTTCCCATCTACATGTCATTGTTAACATCCATGACAAATTTCATGAAGTTCGGACCTAAGCTATGACCTGTAGCCCGCGCCAAAGGATTTAGTCATGCAAAGAGTAAAATCCAAGATGGCTGCTGGCGGCCATGTTTTTTGGCCGAACGACCCCAAAATCACTCGTTCCCATCCATGACAAATTTAATGATGATCAGACGAACAGTACGACCTGAAGTCCGCGCCAGTGGATTGAATTTTGAAATCCAAGATGGTCGCCAGCAGTCATGTTTTTTGGCTGAACGACCCCAAAATGACTCGTTCCCATCTACATGTCATTGTTAACATCCATGAAGTTCCGACCTAAGCTATGACCTATAGCCCGCGCCAAAGGATTTAGTCATGCAAAGAGTAAAATCCAAGATGGCTGCTGGTCAGACGAACAGTACGACATGTAGCCCGCGCCAATGGATTGAATTTTGAAATCAAAGATGGCTGCCAGCGGCCATGTTTTTTGGCCGAATGACACCAAAATGACTCGTCCCCATCTACATGTCAACATTCATGACAAATTTCATAAAGATCAGACCAACGGTATGACCTGTAGCCCGCGCCAAAGGAAATTGTTGACGGACACACGGACGCCAAACCATGGCAATAGTTCAAACTTACAAAGTAAGTTGAGCTAAAAATGTTATAAAAAATTGCAGAGCACCTGTGTTCTTGATTGAGACACCTGCATACCAAGTTTCAATCAAATCGGATGATAATTACTGGAGTTATAACTCCGGACGGACGGACGGACGCGTCTGATAACAATAGTCCTCCGAAAATTTTGGGAGACTATTATGACCCAATAAATGTTCAGGTTTATAAACTGGACCAAAATAGACCATTACTCAAGGGAAGGGGCCTCCTAGACCATTACTCAAGGGAAGGGGCCTCCTAGACCATTACTCAAGGGGAGGGGCCTCCTAGACCATTACTCAAGGGGAGGGGCCTCCTAGACCATTACTCAAGGGGAGGGGCCTCCTAGACCATTACTCAAGGGGAGGGGCCTCCTAGACCATTACTCAAGGGGAGGGGCCTCCTAGACCATTACTCAAGGGAAGGGGCCTCCTAGACCATTACTCAAGGGGAGGGGCCTCCTAGACCATTACTCAAGGGGAGGGGCCTCCTAGACCATTACTCAAGGGGAGGGGCCTCCTAGACCATTACTCAAGGGAATGGGCCTCCTAGACCATTACTCAAGGGAAGGGGCCCCCTAGACCATTACTCAAGGGGGGGGGGGGCTCCTAGACCATTACTCAAGGGAAGGGGCCTCCTAGACCATTACTCAAGGGGGGGGGGGGGGGGCTCCTAGACCATTACTCAAGGGAAGGGGCCTCCTAGACCATTACTCAAGGGAAGGGGCCTCCTAGACCATTACTCAAGGGGAGGGGCCCCCTAGACCATTACTCAAGGGAATGGGCCTCCTAGACCATTACTCAAGGGGAGGGGCCTCCTAGACCATTACTCAAGGGGATGGGCCTCCTAGACCATTACTCAAGGGAAGGGGCCTCCTAGACCATTACTCAAGGGGAGGGGCCTCCTAGACCATTACTCAAGGGGAGGGGCCTCCTAGACCATTACTCAAGGGGAGGGGCCTCCTAGACCATTACTCAAGGGAATGGGCCTCCTAGACCATTACTCAAGGGAAGGGGCCTCCTAGACCATTACTCAAGGGGGGGGGGCTCCTAGACCATTACTCAAGGGAAGGGGCCTCCTAGACCATTACTCAAGGGGGGGGCTCATAGACCATTACTCAAGGGAAGGGGCCTCCTAGACCATTACTCAAGGGAAGGGGCCTCCTAGACCATTACTCAAGGGAAGGGGCCTCCTAGACCATTACTCAAGGGAAGGGGCCTCCTAGAGACCATTGCTCAAGGGGAGGGGCCTCCTAGACCATTACTCAAGGGAAGGGGCCTCCTAGACCATTACTCAAGGGAAGGGGCCTCCTAGAGACCATTACTCAAGGGAAGGGGCCTCCTAGACCATTACTCAAGGGAAGGGGCCTCCTAGACCATTACTCAAGGGAAGGGGCCCCCTAGACCATTACTCAAGGGAAGGGGCCTCCTAGACCATTACTCAAGGGAAGGGGCCTCCTAGACCATTACTCAAGGGAAGGGGCCTCCTAGACCATTACTCAAGGGAAGGGGCCTCCTAGAGACCATTACTCAAGGGAAGGGGCCTCCTAGACAATTACTCAAGGGGGGGGGGGGGGCTCCTAGACCATTACTCAAGGGAAGGGGCCTCCTAGACCATTACTCAAGGGAAGGGGCCTCCTAGACCATTACTCAAGGGAAGGGGCCTCCTAGAGACCATTACTCAAGGGAAGGGGCCTCCTAGACAATTACTCAAGGGGGGGGGGCTCCTAGACCATTACTCAAGGGAAGGGGCCTCCTAGACCATTACTCAAGGGAAGGGGCCTCCTAGACCATTACTCAAGGGGGGGGGGGGTCCTAGACCATTACTCAAGGGAAGGGGCCTCCTAGAGACCATTACTCAAGGGAACGGGCCTCCTAGACCATTACTCAAGGGGGGAGGGGCCTCCTAGACCATTACTCAAGGGAAGGGGCATCCTAGACCATTACTCAAGGGAATGGGCCTCCTAGAGACCATTACTCAAGGGGAGGGGCCTCATAGACCATTACTCAAGGGAAGGGGCCTCCTAGACCATTACTCAAGGGAAGGGGCCTCCTAGACCATTACTCAAGGGAAGGGGCATCCTAGACCATTACTCAAGGGGAGGGGCCTCCTAGTTTGAATATTTACCCAATATTTGTTCTTTTATAACATAACCATTGGTTCTCGCAGGTTTAAATTCATTGTTTTTGATCTTCAATTATCCCTGCGATGCCATTATCAGCTCAATTAATTCTCCCGAATATTGATCGAAGATATACAGATTTCCTGGATCATTGTATGATGTTCATCATTGGGTAGATGCATGTGACCTTGGATTTCTGGGATCAATATACCTACATGTATATAACAAAAAGCTGAGTAATTAATGGAACATAAAAATAGACATTAAATTCCAGACTGATAACTCTATATCTTGAAGTCCACATATTATGCTTTCCGGCCGTGTTAAGAAACTCCACTGTACACATTCAGATATTGATTAAATGGCAATGTTCAGGGTGCACCACATGCTATTTTTCTAGCTGTAACTAGCGACTTTCGAATATCCTTGGTGATAATTAAGATAATCCTTTGTGAGCTTTGAGTGGTGTAACTATAGGATTATTGAGTAAAGTATGAACATTGGCAAAATATAATTACAGAAGGCAATGAAACTCACTTACTCAAATGATGAAAAGTGGTGCAAATATTAACTTAAAGGCTCACTTAATTTTCGAATCACCAGATCACATTATATACAACATATTCCATGTTATATACCATTTGAAAGAGGAAGCACCAAAACATTGTATTATTAACTGATCCGGTCGATAAACTGGGAACATGTTGTTTTTGTCGAGGTACCAAGGTGTGTCCTGTATTTAATTTTGATCCGGACTGTACTATAAAGTCTATTATACTCAATGGAAGGGGAATAACTATCTCTTAGTTTGAATTCTGGGTTGACAAGGGGGGGGGGGGGGGTCTTGGAATGAATCGCTATCACTTGGTGGACTGTCCTAGGCCACAGCTGCTTCGTATTATGGTGGAATATATATATATTTTTGGTTCCTCTTCCAAATGGTATATAATATGGAATAATGTTATCTGGGCATTCGAAAATTGAGTGGGCCTTTAATACACAGGTCGGTGAAATTACATAATCATTTTCATGTCAGGGTCAGTTTGCACCAAGTATCCTTCCAAATATTACTCATAGTATTTCACGAATAGAACAGATTAAATAGAAATAGAACTGACATCGATTGAAATCGAACAGTCACATTCGCGGTTATAAATCCAAGATGGCCACTGGCAGCGATGTTTTTTGGCCAAATGTCCCCAAAATAACTCGTTCCCATCTACATGTCATTGTTAACATCCATGACAAATTTCATGATGATCCGACCAAAGGTACAACCTCTTGACAGTGATTTGTCAACAAACACAGCTAATCATCTAAGTTAAAATATTTTAGTCTCATATGATGATCCGACCAAAGCCTTTGACGGCCCAAAAATTGTGTTTTATATGTTAAAATTGTTGATTTCTAATCAGACTGAACCATAAAAAAAAAACAAAGACAGTCAATGACTGGAGACGTTCACCAGACTGTAAAGACTGGGACTCGGAAGACGATAAGAGTTAGTACTTGTCAAATTCACTTAAAAACAAGTAGTCCTAAAGAGGGAAGTAGCCTAGAGGGTCTCCATTGAGCAGTGGGGTGTCCACCTTGAAATATGGTCCAGATCCCCCCACCCCATATAGTCCATAGTCTGCTCCCTCTCAACTGAAGCAAACACACTCCCAAGTTCGTAAAATTCCTTTGCACTTGATGGAATTTTACAACTGATACCTCAAGCTTTCTGAACTGTGGCAAAGTTACAACCTGATATGCCCCCCTTTTTTAATGGTGGACCCCATTCAAAAAACGAGAGGCCGATCATGATCGGCAGATGTTTAACCCATACCTTGGTGACAGCGATGAGCTATTTTCATATATCCTTACCCCATCCTTTTCATGAGTGCAAAACTTTAAACAATTCACACCTTACTATTAATTCACAAGTGAAATCACACTTATCAGGCACCTTGCTCACATTAACACAATGTTAACACAGACGTGGCTTTGATTTCAACCTATTAGTGACTCCAACACAAATACATGTATGTCTTATAGAGTTATAAAGCTAATTAAGCTCAATCCATAGTCGGAGAGAAGCTCCATAGCTGTTAAATATCAAATAGTTACGAAATTAGGTAGACAAACATCATAGCAACTCAATTTATCTACTTATTACATTGGAACATGAGACATAACATATTGTGTGTTTCTTTTTAGCATCATTGCTATTTTTTTTTTATTATATTTTGTGTCAGCTGCATATTAAAAATTCATAGCAACCTATTAATATTTCACCCCTAAAAAAACAATCAATAACTGATCAACTATAGAAGGGATGTATAGACCAGGATATAAAATATGATTGCTAATGATTGGATATAAATGTTAATTTTCTTCTAATTTGATCATTGGAAAGATATGTTTGTAAACAGTTTCAATATAATTGAAGATAAAGTTAATATTTTCAAAACGATTCAATCGATACCAAAATCATGTGAAGAATGTGTCATGATTATCACAGATGTGATTATTTATAGAGTGATCATGCAAAAAATATTTAGCTATCGCATTGTGTCAACATAATTGGTGAAGGATGTTAATATATTTAAGCAAATAAACCAAATGACCCTCACTATGCAGGTAAGAGGTGTTATCATAAACTGTGCCAGAACTATAAACATAATTAATGGAAATATTTGAGTTATCAAATCGGATAGTAAGGAATTAATCTTACCCAAACTAATGAACTGATAAACACAGATTAGTACAATAAGTCAGTCTCAAGAATCCCAGCACTGTTAATATTATCCTGTAGCCCAAATGCAATTGAGGGAATTTCAAAATAAGACATATCCTCCAATGATGAACCTGGCTCAAAGTTAAAGTGATAACTTAATATATGTCTATCAGATAATATGAGTCTATCGAATGGGTTAATTTTAATCCCAAATCCATGCAAGTTAAAAGTGGATCACCATCAACATGGACATAGAATACGAGAATGATCAAATAAAACACATCAGAAGACCATATCATGTGTGCAGAGGGTTAATCATTTTCAATGACATCATATGGAACTAAGGAATTGGTGTATTAATTATTTTCCAAGTTATGACAACAGTATCTCTGTAAACAATAATGCCATGAACTGCATGGATTTAACACAGAACAGAATTGGAATAAAGAGTCTGTAATCAATCACAGTTTGACAGTTGTTTATAATTCTGCAGCCACCAGTGGTGCTATCAGGTCACTGTGTCCAAAGCAATAAATGATCTCCTTCCAATAACACAGGTGTGTGTTGTGTCTTGTTCTATTCAAATTTAATAGTGCATGGAAAAGAGGTATGAATTATAAAGGGCCATAACTCTGTTAAAATATACTGGATCAAACCCATATTCGCACTTGATCTGTATTTAGGGGTCACAAATTCATATACCAAAATTGGCGTCAATCAGATGAAAAATGTTTGAGTCATCCTGGCTTGGATTAATTCTATTTAAAAACAAAAGTGGAAAGGGTTAACTAAACAAAACCAAAATCCATACAGATGAAGAACGTGCTAAGAAAGACTTAGGTAAGAAATGTGAATATGAGGTAGATCAGAAGAAATATGTTCAATTTATTGGATTGGATAGCATATGTGTGAAGGGTTAATTATTTTCTAAACTTATCAACTAATCGATACCAAAAACTATACAGGTGAGGGGTGTGTCATCATAAACCTACATATCAGATATGAAAACAATCGGACAAAAAATACTTTGGTTACAGCATCGGATAGCTCATGCCTATGTGCGGATGCAAAGTGTTAATAATTTATAAACCGATCAACCGATCGATACCAAAAACTATACAGGTGAGGAGTGTGTTATCATAAACATGCACATAAAATTTGAACACGATCCGATATAAAATATTTGAGTAATTGAATCGGATAGCAAGTGTCTATGGACAGACAGACGGACAGGCGGACAGACGAACGACGGATGGTTGATCCGGACGTCGGCATTATGTGTACCATACATGGTATGGGTACACATAAAAATTGATCCCAACTCTCCATAGGCCATATACACCAAATGCCATTTCTTGATTGGTCGAATCCATTTTAACAAATCTAACCCAGTCCCAAGTAACACAAGGACCCTCCAAACTAGTTACTACATATTACCTAAATAGGACTGATGGCTCTTGAGGAGCCATTTTAAGAATTATTATGGGGGAAAGAGTTATGTCCCTGGTTGCACCCCTATTTGACGTGGTGAACCCATTTCAACAATTCTGAATCCCAGTCACCCAAGGACTCTCTATACCAAAATGTATGCTAAATATGCCAAATGGTTCTTGAGAAGATGTTTTAAAAATAACTCAAGATGGATAACTCTAAAATTAAGTGGTTATTATTACCACTTGATTTTAGAGTTATCCATATTTATCTGCCAGAACGTCCGTTTGAACCTGTTTTAACACGAGTTTTTGGGCTGGAATAAATTGAAATAATTAACTTAAAAAATTGATATCTGATCATTCTGAGCTTTGACGGGTAAGTTCCTCGACTCGAATCAAATATTGTTTACCCCCGAAGCCAAAGAAATAGTAATTTAGGAGCGTCTGATCGGATTGAGTACCTTTAACAAAAATATCATCACAAGAATCCATATATCAGTATCCAATTTGAATGTCAAAGCTCAAATAATTTGGTGGGGTAGTTTTAAATTTCATAGTTCTGCCCCAATTCACTTCATCTGCGTTTCACCTCACTCGAAGTCAAAACTAATAGTACCTTGCGATTAAAAACAAAATCAAGAGGTATTAAGGTAACTTTTAATAAAAGAATACAAGGTCTAGGCTATACTAGATTGATTTGAAATGATAATAAAGTACATGCATCGCTTGCATGGACAATAAGGGACACAAGGCACTCAGTGGGTAAATGTGCAAAAAATATAAAAGTCTGTTAAAACATCACCACCAAGAAGAACACGGAGAAACAGATAAACTTCATTCTTATATTCATTATTGATAGTTCTTCAATAATGAATATTAACCCTTTACCCAACAAACCGGCCAAAAACCCCAAATAAAGCTTCAACAGCCTAAAATATCATCGGTCTGTCTCAATAACACCATACAAATATGGATATCATTGGAACCGGTTCATTGACCACATTGTGATGGTTACAGTTATGCCCTGTGCCAATGCATTGGCCTAAAAAAAAAAATTCTTACATTTTTTAACAATTTTTATAATATTTTCCTACATTCTTTGACAATTTTATCATTTTTAATATGTGTTAAGCCAATGCATTCTCTTATATATGCGAGGCGACTTATGGTCGACTCGCATACTTAAGAGAATGCATTGGCACAGGGCAGTTCTGTTGGGTAAAGGGTTAATGTGTTGAAACCATTATTATGTAAACAAAACTATTACAGTGATTCATCAACAAACACAGCTAATCATCTAATAAGTTAAAATATTTTAGTCTCAAATGATTTTCAGAATATTTTTCAATGCCGTTGACATTTTCCAATTTTTACCGCCAAGTTTTGATAAAACTTTGGTATCTTATTTGACTAATTGGACTTTTATTGGTAATTCCACTGTTTACATAATGATTTTGACATGAAAAATCTCATTATTGGAGAGTTATAATGAAAATAAGAACAGTAACTCTATTATTTCGTGTTCTTGTTGTAGATAGTTGTTTTATAGACATTTATCTCATCTTGCATGAACCACTTCGAAGGCCTCGAGTCCCTTTAACCTTCCCATGACTGGTGCTTCCTGAAATTTTATGAAAACACTGTGCCAATGCATTCTCTTATACATGCGAGTCTCCCATTGGGAGCCTTGCATATATAAGAGAATGCATTGACCTAACATTTACCTTGACCTTGTAAGCCAGTGCATTCTCTTATATATGCAAGGCTCCCTATAGGAGACTTACATATATAAGAGAATGCACTGGATCTTTAATGCTGCACCAGCGCAGCTCCGGTCATGAAAGGGTTAATATTTCTTGATACATGTACCATTTCATTATCACTTCATCTCAAAAAGAGAAAGAAATTCCAGGCAGAGCATAAACTGATTTGAGTCGAAATATCAATAGGATGTTGTTTTCTATGAGAAGCAATTGTGTGTGATGTCTAACAGAATGATTATCAGAGCCACTAATTACCTATAATAATTAACACATTAGCCACTAATTACCTATAATAATTAACACATTAGCCACTAATTACCTATAATAATTAACACATTTTCCGCCTCAAGTAAAAAATGTCTTTGAATGGCGAGAAAGATATCTTATAATTCCCATATACAGTAATGCCCTAAGTAATCGACTCTTTAACCACAGCAGAATTATGGGTAATTTTTCAGGATTTAGTCAGAAATATGGCTTGTTACCATTCATCGGAAAGCTCTCAGTGAGAGCTTTCTGATGAATGGCAACAAGCCATATTTCCAACTAAATCCTGAAAAATTACCCATAATTCTGCTGTGGTTAAAGAGTCGATTATTTAGGGCATTACTGTAGATGTCATGAGAAGCAATCAAAGAACAGAACTGCTTCCCTCACCGAGAGCTTTCTGATGAATGGCAACAAGCCATATTTCCGACTAAATCCTGAAAAATTACCCATAATTCTGCTGTGGTTAAGGAGTCGATTCTATTAGGGCATTACTGTACATGTATATCCAAATATATAACCAAAATAGAGCCAATGCCTGGAAGTTCATCATCTGTATAAAGATATGAATTGCACACATATGAAAGAACGACACTTAAGATACAGTAACAGACATATTAAAATATAATGAGGTTCCCAACCATATTCCCAAAAAGCACTAAGCAACAGGCTTAATAATCATTGAATTGTGCCTGCAAATAGCGTGTCTGTCATTTGCAGAATGAGGTCCCCAGAGGGTGAATTTAGTGATGCTAGCATCACTAAGTTCACCCTCTGGGAACCTCATTCTGCTTAGGCCATCAACTGCTATGGTAGACCTAGGATCAGAATGAAGTTCCCAGTTGAAGTTGGTGATGTTCACCCATTGGGCACCTCGATTTTATCTTCTGCAAATTAGGGGATATAGAAACTTCCCAGAAGGGAAAAAGTAACTAAAACCAATGTTAATTTGATACAATAGATACTTCCCAGAAGATGAGGCCTAAGCAGAATGAGGTCTACAGAGGGTGAATTTGGTGATGCTAGCCCGCTGTGCAGGATAGCATCACTAAATTACCCTCTGGGGACCTCATTCTGCAAATGACACTCGCTATTTGCAGGCTTGCATTGAATTGTGATTTGGTTAAGAAATAACAAAGGCTCACAATGAAAGGACAGGGCAGGTCTGATTTCAATGACGAAAACTGGTCAAAATTAAATTTATTAAAGCCATATCTTGCTAGAAAGTTTATGTACCTCGTTGCCCAGCAACTAAATCAAAAGTCCAACTTAGACATATTGCAATTATTCCATTTTTATAAGCTTTCCAACACTGCCCAGTTACTGGGCCCCAGTATTATACAGTTTTGATCAATTTGAACTGCACCCTGCCTCCATACTAATTTTGATCAATTTGAACTGCACCCCGCCTCTATACTAATTTTGACCTGCCTTTTTAAAATACCATTCCACAGGGTGGTATGACTATTACCAGTCTATATAAATAGAGATCCCATAGCGAAGTATCGATTCAATAATGAGCCGATAAAAATTCACTAATTAACATGGCTGAGACAGTGTTATAGGTGATTAAAAGTTACACACTAAAGCTCCATATTAAGGACACTTTTCTGTCACAACAAACACGTCTTGCTTTACAGGCCAAAATTAGTTGATGAAGATGAACTACTGTACCTGAGAAAATTTTAAAAATGTACTTATTTCAGCAATACTTTTGTATTGATGACATGTATGCAATGGTGTATTTTCACTGACACCAGTTCATCATGGGGAACCTGTCACCATCATGACATGTACAGTAATGCTCTAATTAATCGACCCCTTAACTACAGCAGAATTATGGGTAACTTTTCAGGATTTAGTCGGAAATATGGGTTGTTGCCATTCATAGGAAAGGTCTCGACAAGAGCTTTCCGATGAATGGCAGCAACTCATATTTCCGACTAAATCCTGAAAAGTTACCCATAATTCTGCTGTGGTTAATGGGGTCGATTAATTAGAGCATTACTGTACCCACACCAAGTCACTCATCACCACATGATCCACCCAGTTATATAGACTATAGTCTCTAGTGACCGAGGGTAGTCAACCACATTGAGGGTACTCTCACAGAAAGTGTATCAGGCCTGTATATGTGACCCGCCATATCAAATCCAGTCGTAAGTCAGCATTTTTTTACCCTGTGCCAATGCATTCTCTTATATATGCGAGTCGACCATAGGTTGCCTCGCATATATAAGAGAATGCATTGGCCTAACAATTTTTTACAATTTTAATAATTTTTTCTTGTATTCTTGTCACGCCCCAGACAAACATGAGCAGACGACACTCTTCTATATATGTGTGGGGCTCCCTGCAGGGTAATGGATGTTTTTTATTTTATGTCCTAAAAATTGTAAGAAACATTTATTTAAAAAAAATGATAAAAAATTGTTAGGCCAATGCATTCTCTTATATATGCGAGGCGACCTATGGTCGACTCGCATATATAAGAGAATGCATTGGCACAGGGTAAAAAAAATCCCGACTTACGACTGGATTTGATATGGCGGGTCACATATGCCACACCCAATATGGATCACGCCAGACCAATTGGTATCAAAATAACTAAGTTCACGAAAGCTCGACTGGAGGAAGTTGTATAAGACCAATTGGCTCGTCAGAATGTCCCTCGCATGATCCGATGTGCCACCCATCTGGCACCACACATCTGTGTGGCTCGACGTTGTTTTGTACCACGTGCTAGACACGGATTGAGCTAAGGTGATTCAAGGAAATCACTCCCCACACGGAAGCCCTTTGGTGGAGAGCATGTGCAATTTGAAGCTTTAGGGAGATAGCATCATTCCTGGATCATCCTAGCGCGACCCGTGTCTGGCACCACATACAAAATAGCACTGGGCCTTGTCAGTCTACATTGAAGGCTATTTTACGGTACTGGGGTGACATAATATATATATGAAGAATTTCAAGGGGAGATGGTTTAAAACCAATAGAAGTGTCTCCTAGATTGACTGCACATAGAAGTATTATAAAGGCACAACGAGGCCATATTATAGTGCATTGTCAGGAGACAATCATGGCGTATCTTTGTGAACTTTCCAAGGAAAAAAACTAGAAAACGCCATTTTGTATCAGAAATGCTAAAATAGTTTGAATTATACAATTAAGGCATGTGTCAGCTGGTTCGGAGTATACATGTGTATATCAAACACATGTATACTTGTCAAATACATGTTAATGTTAAGCCAAGCAAAGATAGCATGACCAGTGTTTGGCATACCACAATGTGGTTTCATGTAAACACTATAATGCATCCAGTCAAACTCCACATGCCAAACTTAGTCCTGAAGAAATTAAAACAAATATTAACACAAATATATAGAGCTGATGGGGGTCATAGTCACAAGGCTCAAGATCACATTTGTTGTCAGCTTTTCAGACTGGTCGCAAGTGAAGTTAGCATTTCACTGGCATTTAATTTTGTACTTAGCTTTTCAAGCATTTTTAGTGTCACTCTGTGTTTTTAACAGTAATGCCCTAAATAATCGACTCCTTAACCACAGCAGAAATATAGGTAATTTTTTCTGGATTTAGTCGGAAATATGGTTTATTGCCATTCATCGGAAAGCTCTCAGTGTGAGCTTTCCGATGAATGGTCACAAGCCATATTTCCGACTAAATCCTGAAAATTACCCATAATTTTGCTGTGGTTTAAGAGTCGATTATTTCGGGCATTACTATACCTTTCAAAATTTGATAAACGGTGACACCTGTTGATTCCAGGAATAAAGACAGAATAGACAAGTTTTTCGCATTTCTGTGTTATGCGATACACCGACTAAATTTATGACCAGTTTGAAAATCTGACTACACATGTGACTGGAGCTTTGTGACAATGACCCCAATCAGCTAACTGGACCAATAGTAGGATACCCATATGTGACCCGCCATATAAAATCCAGTCGTAAGTCAGGATTTTTTTTACCTTGTGCCAATGCATTCTCTTATATAGGCGAGTCGACCATAGGTCGCCTCGCATATATAAGAGAATTCATTGGCCTAACAATTTTTTATCATTTTTTTTTAAATAAATGTTTCTTACAATTTTTAGGACATAAAATAAAAAACATCCATTACCCTGCAGGGAGCCCCACACATATATGGAAGCATATAGAAGAGTGTCGTCTGCTCATGTTTGTCTGGGGCTCTGTATGGGTGAAATTATAAAATTGTTAAATAATACAAGAAAAAATTATTAAAATTGTAAAACATTGTTAGGCCAATGCATTCTCTTATATATGCGAGGCGACCTATGGTCGACTCATATATATAAGAGAATGCATTGGCACAGGGTAAAAAAATCCCGACTTACGACTGGATTTGATATGGCGGGTCACGTTTATACTTGCCTCCTATGGCTATCAATGACAGTCACTTGCCAATATTTTAGGCCATAAATCCCCCATTATGGTGAGGAAACATGTTTAATCACCAGTTACAGTCCCAAAAGGGCAAATGTGGTAGTGGATGTCCCAACACTTTAAGTATCTGCAATAAAATCATTTTCCTTAGAAGAACATATAATACATATCTGCATTGAAGCACTAATCAGTGATGCCAGGCACATAAACATGAACTTACAGTGGAATAATGACTTTGTCTTTCAAATTACATATCTGGAAAATACGACTGGCAAATTTTCAACTGGCATATGTCAGATTTGGTACATGTATGTTACCAACTATGAGACACTGGAGTGTAGACAAACTATCTTGGATATGGAAATTATGCATCCAAAAGTACAGGAAGATTAAACAATGAAGAATGTGATGATCAAAGATATTCTGGGTTTCACAAAACTAAATAGTGTAAGTACGTACATTTGCTAAAATTGTGTGAGATTACTGGTGCATAAATGATTTCACAAAGATTCTGAATAAGGTGATTATTCTCAAAGATGCATTCTAAGAGATTTCGTGAAAGAATTTCAAAACATGCTTTCATATACATTGATGTGACATCTTATTATTTCCAGTTGAAGCAGAAAACAATTTCAAAACCAGGGAGTAGCAAATTTATATCTATAGCGAAAAAGCTAGGAAATATGACATGCTAATAAGTTGGCATATTGTTTAAACTTTAAAGAGAAAGGATGTGGCATTATTTAAGAAAATGATGGACCTGCTATTTAAACTAACAGTCCAATATTTTTCATTTTCAAAGGAAAACAACTATGAATTGACTTGAGCGAAACTTAGACGAGACATAACCCGTACTGCTGCTTGCGTCATGTAGCGCATCACAATGGCACTAGAGCATTCCGTTAACGAGCATAGTGTTCTTGTGACTACCGAGCTGCAACAACTGTTGCCAATGCACCCAAACCAACAGCAGTGAAAATTAGGCCCTTCCATAATCTGTCCTCGGTACCACCCTGTTCTGGGAAGAAGTTTGCAAATCCATCCTGGAAATAGAAAAATTATACAGTTACATGTTATGACCCGATCTCACTTATCTGTGACCTTTTTAAGAAGGGGAATATGATTTACAATTCACATTTAGGGCAAAAAATACTATAATAGAAATAACATTTTCTAAGGTTGGATATGAACTCATTTGCCTTTGTGATTGTAAACGTCTCTCTGTTTAACCCTTTCAGTGCCAGGGGCCGATCTGAATTTTTGTTGGGTATGCTAAAGCATGCTATACCGAATTTAAAAACAAACTGGATAAAACCTTAGGGGCATGTTATAACTCAAAACTATCACCAAGTATTCATAGTAATAATTTTGATGCCCATGAAAAACGTAAGATTCCCTGGCACTTTAGCACGAGAGACCAGTACGTTACAAAATAAGTCTGTTAAATAATATAAGAAAAAATTATTAAAATTGTAAAAAATTGTAAAAAATAATAACAAATCATGAAAAATTGTTAGGCCAATGCATTCTCCTATGGTCGACTCGCATATACAAGAGAATGCATTGGCACAGGGTATATAGGTTGATACAAAAATCGGACTTGGCACTGAAAGGGTTAAGACAGCATTTCTGCTCAGTTCAGTGACTCTATGCAGCCAGGGCCCTGTATCTTAAGTGTTTTTGGATAGAGTCGCATATTTTGAACGCCATTGGCTGCGCTTATGGGAAAAGAATTAACGCGGTGCAAGGCTAACTGGAGGTCACACTGAAGATGCATAAACAGTTTGGGATTAATCAGATAAAAAATTTGGCTGGAGGAAGTGCTAAATGATGCAGTAATACTAATAGAACGAGAGGCCGATCACGATCGGCAGATGTTAACCCATCCCTTGGCGATAAAAATTTACTATGATCAGAATCATAAATGAGAGTTTTGGTTTTGAATTATAGAGTATACTGTATGTACTATTATAGACAAATGTACAACACAAATTATTGGAATGTATGGGTGACAGACATTTATATAAGAGAATGCACTGGTACAGGATATGTAATGCTAAACCACCACACCACAGCCTTGGGTTAAATGTGAAACGTGTGACCTGAACATGGAATAATATAGCAGAGCGTCAAAAAATCTCAGGAATTGTTTATGTTGAACAATGACCACTCTATTAAACCAATATTAAACAATTATAATGACCTCAGACCATCTGAAGATATAACTCTGCAGCACAGATGTCCAAGTCTACTGCTAATATCATGTGATGTTTATTGTTGAATCTTTATTTTAAATTAGATACTATAGCCTTCTTTATCAGATTATTTGCACATTGGCATAACAGACATCAGAAAATGATATAGTCTTATCAATAGCTCCAAAGGAATGGCATGGAATTGGTGAATTGGATTTAATGTTGCTCCAAACAGATTTACCAGTACATAACACAAGATTTTGGACCGATTTAATCAAATTTGGTGTGGTGATTCGGGGTACCCTTGGCAGAGTTATAATGGTGTTAGTTTTTCAATTTTTTTTAACTTAAAAACTTTTTAATTATTTTAAAAAATTAAAGGGACACATTGGAAATCTTTTTATCAACTTTTATCATAATCATCAATATCTAAATGAAAACAAATGACAATGTCAATGACATTTTTATTATTATTATTATAAAAGTTAAAAGTTATTTTTTTTTTAAATCGATTATTTTTCTCCTTAAATTTTTTTTAGAAAAAGGGTCATAACTCCTTTAAAATTAATCGGATCAAACCCACATTCAATCTGTATTTTGGGCTGTGAAACTCACATACCAAATTTGGTTTCGATCGGTTTGAAAATGTTTGAGTTATCGCATTACTCGTAAAGTGTCTACGGACAGACAGACGGACGGACGAACGACGAGTGGTCAATCCGGGCAACGACACTATGTTTACCATACTATGGTATGGGTAAACATAAAAAGGGTCATAACTCTGGTATAACAAATCAGATCTAACCCATATTCGAACTTGATCTGTATTTTGAGTTGAGAAACTCACATACAAAATTTGGTTTCTATCAGTTGAAAAATTGTAGATTTATCGAAACATGCATGAATTCTATGTCAAAGGGCCATAACTCCATTAAAAAATATCGGATCAAACCCATATTCGAACTCGATATGTATTTTGGGCTGAGCAACTCGCCTACCAAATTTGGTTACGGTCAGGTGAATTGTTTTTTAGTTATGGCAGCATGCATGAATTCTAAGTTGAAAAATGGCCATAACTCTGTAACAAAATCTCGGATCAAACCCAAATTCGAACTCGATCTGTATTTTGGGCTGAGAATCCCATATACAAAATTTGGTTTCGATCGGATAGAAAATGTTTGAGTTATCGCATTACTCGTAAAGTGTCTACAGACGGACGAACGACGAGTGGTCAATCCGGGCAACCGACACTATGTTTACCATACTATGGTATGGGTAAACATAACGAGAGGCCGATCACGATCGGCAGATGTTTAACCCATACCTTGGCGATAGTGATCAGCTATTTTCAGTTTGAACGCGAAAATCCATAAGCCATAGTCTTGTCAAGATACATCCTAAGTATTGATGAGTAGAAAGAAGAACATTCTGCAGAAAAGAACTGCACAAAGGTATGAACAGATAGAATCAAGATTATCCAAGCAAGAAAAGAATCTGCACACAGGTATTATTAAACATGTAGAATCAAGATTATCCAAGCAAGAGGATCAAGAATATCCAAGAAAGACAAGAATCTTCACATATGTATGAACAGGTAGGATCAAGATTATCCAAGCATGACAAGAATCTGCACTCAGGTATTAACATGTAGAATCAAGAATATCCAAGCAAGGAGATCAAGAATATCCAAGCAAGATAAGAATCTGCACACAGGTATTAACATGTAGAGTCAAGAATATCCAAGCAAGAGGATCAAGAATATCCAAGCAAGACAAGAATCTGCACACATGTATTAACATGTAGAATCAAGAATATCCAAGCAAGAGTGATCAAGTGTTCTCTGCAAAATAGCCTTACATATCTCAGTTGTGCAGCTTTCCCCGGTAGTTACATGTTAGGATGTGATGTGTTGGGTCTGATAACAGATGCCTAAATAGCCTTTGCATTGAAAGTGGCTGTCAGACTGGCTGGCTCTTGTGATAACCAACAAATCATTCTCTACATGGCAGATGACATGAAGTGATTAAAAACATATCACTTTTTTTCATTATCAACAGGCAATCAACAGTGTTCGAAAATCTGACCCATGTCTCATTAATTTACCCAATTGGCAGTTAGTTTAGAAAATTCCAGAGAGGATATACATATAAAATCAGAAGTTATGGAATTCTCTTTAAATTTAAATTGATCAAATAACTGAACCCCAGTTGCATAAAGACACTTGAATCTCAAGATTAGCTAAATGATTTTAGCAATGTTCTAAAGCCCATTTTGGTAACTTAACCTACAAAACCCTTTATTAAACAGCATGTGCTGTGTATTGTTGAAACTTTAAAAAAAATTAGATACCATAGCTTTTATCTGCACATTGGCATAAGAGACATCAGAAAATAATATAGCCATATTAATAGCTAAGTAGTCCAAAGGCATGGGATGGAATTGATGAATATGGCTCCAAACAAATTCACCAGTACATGACAATATTTTGGACCGATTTAAACCAAATTTGGTGTGCTGACTCGGGGTACCCTTGGCGGAGTTATAATAGTGTTAGTTTAAAAAAAAATTTTTTTTTTTTTAATTATTTAAAAAAAATAAAAATATTTTTGTTTGTTATTCTAATTATTTTATTTTGTTTTTGTTTTGTTAGATTGAGCAAGGAATTAAATATAATTTTTTTTTTTTTTTAACTCAGTTAAAAATAGTCTGATCAAACCCATATTCGAACTCGATCTGTCTTTTATGCTGAGAAATTCATATACAAAATTTGGTTCCGATCAGATATAAAATGTTCGAGTTATCGCACCATGCGTAAAGTGTCTACAGACAGACAGACAGCCAGCCAGACAGACAGACATACAGACAGACGGACTAACGACGAGTGGTCAATCCGGACAACGACACTATGTTTACCATACTATGGTATGGGTAAACATAAAAAGTAATATATCCGAGATATATATCCCATCTATAGGTCACCCCGAAGATCCATAGGAAGTTTGGTGATGACCGGATGAGGGAATTGGCCTCTTGGATGCGCCAAACGATTTAGGCATACAAAGAGTAAAATCCAAAATGGCAGCCATGTTTTTCAATGAAAATTTGATGACTCCCATATAGTGGTTATCCAAAAGATCAGTCTGAAATTTGTGCCAACACGGGTACATACAACTCTCAAGACGATCAAAACGGTTCGATTATTTAATTACAACAAAGTCAATAATGTTCAATCATCGGCATCTGGTTTCTTCCTGGTTGTGTTTGTCTTCCTGTCGTCTGCTCGGGTTAGGGTCTTCTTCGTCCTCAGAGGTTGGGCGTGTCTGCTTGTCATCCGCTCGGTTGAGTTCCGGTTGAGTTTGTCTTCCTGTCGTCTGCTCTTCTTCTCCGCCGGCGCATCGGCGAGATGTTGTTAGAATCACAAGATCATAGTGTTACCTTGTATTCGTGTCCATGCCTCCGACTCGAGATTCCAGCGGTCTTCTTCGTTCGGCGAGATCTTGGTCCTAGTTCGGTGGTTGATTAGAACTGAGTGTCGTGTCTCGATTCGTCCGGGTCTAAATACAGCACAGGGGTTATTTCGGCTCGAAGCGCATTTCATGGTACATCAATTGGGGCGTTCCTGGGTTAATCGGGCGGCGTCGTTTTTCCTGTGTGCTCCTTAGACTGTTCTCCTCGTCCAGCGCGCTGCATTAGGTTTCAATAGTCTCCTCTAGAGAAGTATCTGGTCTCGCTAATGCCAAAATTGTTCTGTTTACTTCTCAATTGTTCTTCTCTGTATGTATAGGCTATGGGTAATGTATAGGTGCCCACTAATCTGCTTTGGTGTCCGGTATTTCGCAATCTTGATGTAGCCAACAGAGGCGCTGATATGTGTGGTAATCGAGCAGCCCCCATGAACTAAAGATTGTCTGCTTTCTCGGGTTGAGAGTTATGTCCCTGGGGTTGTCTTGGTACAAGTTTGGTGGTGAACGCATGAGGGATGTGATCTGTAGGGTGTGTCAAAGGATTTAATCATGCAAAGGGTAAAATCCAAGATGGCTACCAGCGGACATGTTTTTCATCAAAAAATTTTCAAATTTGATATATCCATTTTAGAGGTGATACCAAACTGTAAATGGTGTGCCGATGGATTCAAATTTGAAATTCAAGATGGATGCTTGTGGCCATGTTTTTTAAGGAATTTCGGAAAGAAAATTGATGGCTCCCATCTGGAGGGCACAATGAAGATCCATATGAAGTTTGATGATGTTTTGATGAGGGAGGTGGCCTGTAGGGTGTGCCGAAGGGATTAGTCATACAAAGAGTAAATTACAAGGTGGTCACTGGCAGCCATGTTTTTCAATGAAATTAGGAAAACTTTTATGGTGCCAATATATAGAGGTTACCCCGAAGATCCATATGAAGTTTGTTGATGATCAGATGAGATGTGTCCTGTAGGATGAGCCAAAGGATTTACCGTAGTCATGCAAAGAGTAAAATCCAAGATGGAAAAATAGTTCAAATTTGATAGCTCCCATCTACCGGTCGAGGCAATCCTAAACATGCCTGTAAATTTTCAGAACAATTTTCCGATAAATGCTGGTTGCAGGATGTGCCGATGGATTCAAATTTGAAATCCAAGATGGCTGCTGGCAATGTTTTTAATGAATTTCGGAAAAAATTGATGGCTCCCAAAGAACCATATGAAGTAAGGTGATGATCGGATGAGAGATGTGACCTGTAGAGTGTGCTAACGGAAAATGTTGACGGATGGACGCCAACCTACTAGTCGCTCACACTTGAATTTGAGCTAAAAATGAACTGGGTGGTCATGAGAAAAATTAGCGCAGTGTATGGCGGTCACATACCCAAATTTCCACTCCGACATATTCCCCTACCTAATGCAGATTAATGCCTACATCACATGTGTTTCTGCCACTAATAAAACCAGGGAGTGAAAACGAAGATAATTCTACCTGTATTTGCCTGTTAACACTAATCACAAGTGAACAATTTTGTGGGAAAAGAATGGTTTTCAATTCTACAGGTACATGTACATGTGCACACATTTATACCATCAGTATATAGACAATTATTGCCTTATTCTGAAAGATATCAAAGCAGACATCACTGAATGCCACTTGGTTGAATCTGCCTGGTTAAGTCACGATTACGTTCTCAAATAATACGCTGTTCTGACTGGTTCAGATTTATTATCATGTAGATAAGGTCTAGTGACCAGACTAGTGTAACATGTTGTCAAAAATTACATACATGTAGCACATACATTGGACATGTAGCAATAAATTATGAATTTTAACAATTTCCTCTACCATTGTTGGTGGCGATGCGATTTTGTTGTAAAGTTTATGTTTATACCTATGTAATATCAATGTTTATATGCAGTGCCAATTACGTCTACTTAATCCTTCAAATTGTTAAAAATAAAGCATAATTACGATCCCTTGACTTTTCTACTTACAATGTTTACCCAACTTGAATTCAAAAGCTCAAATAATATGTCTTAATAAGACGGGGTTAAAGTATTTGGGGTGGGGAGGAGTATTTTAAATCTCATAACTCTGTCCCTATTCACCCAAGGACCTCTCACTGTGAGATCCAACGGTTTAGTGATTTTGGGAGGATATGTTTAGGAGTTTAAGTTACTGTAACTCATTGGAAGCAAGTGATAAACCCCTATCTCTGCCACTTTTGACCTGCCAGATATTCAAAATTCATTCACATCTAAAGAGAAATTATAATTTGTTGACAAGCCAGACTGCTAATAGAACAACATACATGCATGGGATTCCATCTCATATTTAAATTGTACTTTAATTACACCGCACCCCCCCATTCTCCCCAGTTGTTATTTGTTTATCAAACATGTCAGACAGATACGATCAGATCTGACCTGTGTAATAAGGAATGCTTATATTGTTAGGTACCCTGCTGGACAAAACAAGCGTCCACTTAACCGCGGTGCGGTTAGTGTTGCCACCGCGGCTGAAATGTAACTATGTACACCGCGGCTCCACCGGCTAACTACAGTTGGGTAGCCGTGTACTTGCTATTTGGCCATTTCATTAAACTGAAAAAAGATGATACAAACCAGAAATCTAACCATGGTGTACATGCGGTCCGGTCGTGGTGTAGTTGCCGTTCGCCCATGGTGTACTTGCCGTTTGGCGCAGTGTACTTGCCGTTCGGCCGCGGTGCTCAACTGCAGTTCCAAACTCTTGACACCGCGGCCGAACGGCAAATACACCGCGGTGACATTGGACACTTGTTTTGTCAAGCAGGGTATATGCAAGATTAAGTGTTTCATAACAGGGGTGTATGGTTTTCAAATTTATATGTACCGTAGTTTATACAATACAGAAGTGTAATCTATGTAATGTTATACACTATACAGACATAATATGATGAGGATACTGGCCCCTATGATCCCTAAATCGAAACAGATTAATTACCATAGTTCATATAAAAGAAAGTAAGTACATGTAGCCCTCGGTCAATGGTTTCACACATTACAATGTTTTACAAGTAGCTTGGACACTAAAATAAATTGCCTTCAATGTTAATCTTTTAAGCGCTCTGTGGTCCCTAAAATTCAATCAACCATGACAATATGAATAAATGGGAAAATAAGGTTCCTGGAAATATTAACATCTACATGTATCATCTTGATTTTCAAAACAAGGCATCACTTACAATAATCATGTAGATTTATCGGCCTGTTACCTATTGCATAGAAAATCATATTGGCTATCAGCCATTATTTTAATTTCACATTGAAGCATGTGCCTGAAGGGTTAATATATTTTTCAAAAGTCAATTAATCAGTCAATACCAAAATCAATAGAACCATAGATAAGGCCAAAAGGAAGAATACCTGAGTTTAGGGTAACATGAGGGAAAAAAACAGGGGCGGGCGGGCGGTACTTCATTTTATTTTATTTTTTCATTTTATTTTTCACGGGGAATAATATTTAAGTATTCGTGCCTTCTAATCGTCTGCCAGTGTCACTCGTATATAGCTTGGGCAAGTCATTGTCACACTAATCAATGCCATGGTAGCTTTAATCAGTTTAATGGTGTTGCAGAAGTTCAATGACATGTATACAGCATGATATTAAATGATATTATATATAGAATAAGTGTCTTGTGTTGAAGACGGTTTATGTTCACGCTGAAGCTCGGATATTACAGGCCAAATCATACGAGTGGACATATTACTGTTCAATTTCCCACACAAGACACTTATGATATTTTGTTTATCCACCGACTCGAATACGAAGAAATTTTGCGAAATATTCAACTCAGAATGTGAATTTAACAAGAGTTCCTCCATTGGAAATGGCACATACATGCGGCAACGCCAACGTGACGTACATAACATAATCAATATGCAAAGCGGTGGTGGCATTCACACATGTAAAACAAAGTAAGCACCAAGAATAATATATGTGCATTGATTACCCTATGACTGATGTTGCATTCGGATCATTGCGACACAGAAGATGTTGATTAATCGGGTCCGGTTTTCTGTAGAACTAATGAATATTTAATGAGAAATAGTTCTACTAGGAAAAAATTAAGTTCTACCAGGCAAATACCACTCCTACTGCATGGGTACACAGACTCATGTTACGTCAGGCTTATAATTTTCAGGGTGGATGCGGTGAGAGGTGGATAAACTATAATAATGCCAGGAATTTTGAGCTTTGGGTCGATTTCAAAAGTGTCAGAATTATTTTTAATCTGACATTTTATTACTATGTCCTTTTCTGTCAGTTCAGAATCCGTGTGGTACCGGTTCACGCACGACAACATGTCTGTGCTATAGTTGACAGGCGCCATGATGTTTCTATTCTGATTCATATGAACGCATTTGTGAAGTTTAATGGCTAAAATGCAGGATCTATCCGCACACGGAAGTGTTTCCGCCATATTCAATCGCCATGTGCAATCGGCAAAATATTCGGTTACTTTCGATTTGCTAGTTAATACATATTCCGGCACAAGTATCGCGAGTTTTCTGGTTTCCGCTTTCGAGAAATCGGCGAGGTTTGCCGAACAATGACGAGGGAATACGAATATACGTCTACAACAACAATGGCGGCACTTCCGTTTTTCGAGAATTGACGATATTTGCAAGGAAATGGTTTACTTGTTTAAGCTAATTCCGTAGTCGCGAATTCCTAATTATAAAAAAAATAAAATAAGGAAATTTTTGAAAAACGATAAAATGGAATTTGGCGGCAGGTTTTGAGTAGGGGCGGGCGGGTTACCCTAAACACAGGTATTCTTCGTTTTGGCCTAAGAGATATGAGGAAGAGTCATTGTACATTATACAGGTACATGTAGGAGAAAAAAAGTTTCATGCTGCCATTAATCAAATTTGACAGATGGCAGCAGTGTTGTTTATCTTTGACTTCATCTAACCAAAGGCCAGAGCTAGTACCGGTATCTCTGCCAGAGCTCTGTACAAAATGCCATCAGTCAATTAATAACAAGATTTCACTTGGAATGCAACATCTATAATATAGATGGACGGACAGACGAGTGGTCAATCCGGACATTGACGCTATGTGTACCATACTATGGTATAGGTACACATAAAAAGTTTTATCTCATGCAGAGTACAGGAAAAATACATCAAACCTGGTGTGCCCCTTTAATTTTTCAATTCACATATGTAATCAATTGAAATCAATGTCGAAAAAGCTTTCCAATAATATATAGATAAAACAAACTAGACCTACAGTACTAAAAGTGTTATGAACAATTATTTTGTTCCCATAGACTGATACAGAGCTCTCAAGTTTTTAAAACTTTGAAAACCAAAGTTGTCTTCCCATGAAACCAACAAAATTCCAATGGTAATGCTATTAAACAATGAAACCAGATTATGCCTTTAAGATGAAATTTAAATAACCATGCATATAAAATATAATAGTATAAACATTCCACCTATGATATGGCCAGAGATACTTATAGAGTATACATGTAGGTTACACTGGTGTAAATGTTTCCCATAGGCCTCAGTGCTAACGTTTTAGCGTATAGTGTTGGCAATATAAATGTTGGGTCCAAAATTTTCTTTAAATCTGAAAAATTGACATTTTGGGAAACTTTTTACACAAAAAAATCATGTCTGTCTAGCAGGGAATTCGCCTTTAAATCTTATGTTTTCGTAACTAGTGTCAGAACCGCATAAAAAAAATACAGTCATATTTTAGACCACACCAAAATATTCAAACTTCACTACAAAGGGTTAATTCCTGTGCCAATGGTTATTTTACCTATGGGAAATCATAGGGAAGAGGTGTGATGATTTTTTTATGTGAAAAGCACACAAGGCTATTGACCAATCAGGGCCCAGTGTCTATTTTATTCTCTCCTATATATTCCTCCCGCATCCGCTAGATGTCACTCGGAACCTTATTTACACCAGTGTAACCTAAAGCGATAGCCCGCTTTTTCGCGGAATAATTGTAACTCCCTACATTTCTTCAGAATTGCCCATCAATGGAAAAAATGTGTTCAAAAACAATATCACCCCTATGGTTCTTTATTTATCACACACAATTTAACCCCACCCCCTTTAACAAATTATTCATCAAAAAGGCACAATTTTCCACCACCAGTCATGTTCAGGCCCCATTCACTCAGTTTTAGGGGTCTGGTGTTGCAAACTTGGATCAGCTATGGAATACTGTACAATATTCTTTCCATGAGAGAACTTCTGGTGATGTGAGGTCATTGAGTCCAGATCTGATCAGCTCAGCATCAAGCGCATGACTTTATCAGCACATTGAAGAATAAAATATGACATTTTCAGGTCTGCAAGGGTGATCCAAGATAACTGGATGTGGGTGTATATTGAATTAGTTGAATAAAGATATGCTCTCTTTGAATTGCTGAAGCATTTTCTTAAATGTGTCCAAGTTTTAGTGCTATTAACCTTCAAATGACCATACCCACCAGTGGAAATGACACACTTTTATGATATATATCTGTATATCACTGGCTATAAAATCCAAAATACTTGTTAGATTAGGTTCTTATAACAATTGATATATGTGTCGTTGACATGCTCATGTTATGGGTCATTTGCATTATCATGTGACTATTACCACCTTGAAATTTTTTGAAAATACCTTGAAAAATTGGCATTTTTTATGAAAAATCTTACTATTTTTTTGGCTGATGTAAGTGAAAGAAGACATCAGCAGCAAGAATAGCCACACCAAGCATGAGATATTCATTGGACTGAAAGACCAGGCTCTGTAAAATGCATTAAAATGCTTGAAAGTGACTCCCAGGAATCAAAAATGATAAAAAGCTATTTTTTCCCTTTAGCTTACACTGGTGTAAATGTTTCCCATAGGCCTCAGTGCTAACGTTTTAGCGTATAGTGTTGGCAATATAAATGTTGGGTCCAAAATTTTCTTTAAATCTGAAAAATTGACATTTTGGGAAACTTTTTACACAAAAAAATCATGTCTGTCTAGCAGGGAATTCGCCTTTAAATCTTATGTTTTCGTAACTAGTGTCAGAACCGCATAAAAAAATACAGTCATATTTTAGACCACACCAAAATATTCAAACTTCACTACAAAGGGTTAATTCCTGTGCCAATGGTTATTTTACCTATGGGAAATCATAGGGAAGAGGTGTGATGATTTTTTTTATGTGAAAAACACACAAGGCTATTGACCAATCAGGGCCCAATGTCTATTTTATTCTCTCCTATATATTCCTCCCGCATCCGCTAGATGTCACTCGGAACCTTATTTACACCAGTGTAACCTATAAAGTATATCTGATACAGCCAACACATCTCCTAGCAGTTAATTAACTCAATACAAGATAACCAACTTCATGGTATTGTAACTGGATACTACTAGTAACTCTGTGTGAGAAGACACAAGAGAGAGACAACTTCATGGTATTGTAACTGGATAATATCTCTGTGTGAGAAGACACAAGAGAGAGACAACTTCATAGCATCCTGAACCTGATTTATTAGATACTATCTAGACAGTGCCACCTGTGTATCTTTGATATATTTTAGCGATGAATAAAATAATCAAAGGGCCATAACTCCAGTAAAAAGTACCGGATCAAACCCATATTCGAACTCGATCTGTATTTTGAGTTGAGAAACTCACATACAAAATTTGGTTCCTATCAGTTGAAAAATTGTTGATTTATCGAAGCATTCATGAATTCTATGTCAAAGGGCCATAACTCCATTAAAAAATATTGAATCAAACCCATATTCGAACTCGATATGTATTTTGGGTTGAGCAACTCACATACCAAATTTGGTTATGGTCAGATAATTTCTTTTTGAGTTATGGCAGCATGCATAAATTCTAAGTTGAAAAAGGGCCATAACTCTGTAAAAAAAACTCGGATCAAACCCATATTCGAACTCGATCTGTATTTGGTGCTGAGAAATTCATATACAAAATTTGGTTCCGATCAGTAGAAAATATTTCAGTTATCGCACCATGCGTAAAGTGTCTACAGACAGACAGACAGACAGACGGACGGACGGACGGACGGACGGACTAACGACGAGTGGTCAATCTGGGCAACGACACTATGTTTACCATACTATGGTATGGGTAAACATAAAAATGTCATATATTCTGGTCAAGTTCTGGATATTGGATGTTCATAATGGGTATTTATTGATATTATTATATTGCATGCAACTATTGCAATAAAATCTTCACATTTTCAAAACAGATATCACACCTAATTAATGGTACAAAACTGAAACAAATGAAAGTGTCAATAATTTTTTTTTTTTTAATCAAATTGTTTTTTTTATTATAAAAGTTAACAATTTTTTTTTTTATTAATTTTTTTTGGTTAAATTGAGCAAGGAGTTCAATCTAAAAAATGTTTAAAAAAAACTCACATAGCAAATTTGTTTGAGTTATGGCAGAATACGTGAATTCTAAGTCGAAAAAGGGCCATAACTCTGTAAAAAAAAAAGTCGGATGAAAGCCATATTTGAACTCGATCTGTATTTTGACCTCAGAAACCCATATACAAAATTTGTTTCAGATCGGAAAGAAAATGTTTGAGTTATCGCATTATGCGTAAAGTGTCTACGGGCAGACGAACGACGAGTGGTCAATCCGGACGTCGACACTATGTGTGCCATACTATGGTATGGGTACCGGTACACATAAAAATAGTTATTTTTTGTTTATTTATTTAGTTTTTCTTTTGTTAAATTGAGCAAGGAATTCAATCTATTTTTTTTTTTTGAAGGATTGCTATCCTGGTGAATAAAGCAAAACACACTCGGAAAGCTACCCACAATGATCCAAGTCCCAACTATCGCGTAATAAATTAGACGAGAAATAAATAAATAATAATACCTCCATCTGTTGTCCGGCTATCTCCGTCACAAATCCTAAACTGACTTCATATGAGTAGACTAATTAAAAACACGGAATCGGAGTTAATTGTCTACTTGGGGTGCCACGATTAATTGTATAATCGATGAACCGTTGATAAAGCCGATAATCGATTACCATTTCCATAGTCGATTAATCTGCGTTATTTATTCTGGATGTCGAAAATGCTGGGTAATATTGATTACCGAGTAAACATGTTTTGTTCCAATCTGAATATCTCTGATGTAGGTTGGACCTGTGGCTACACATTTTATGCCATTCTATTCATCATTGCCTATGTAATTTTCCAGGTGTTGGTGTTGAAAGTCATGAATGGAATGGAATAAATACTTGCCATTTCAATCAAACCTATTGTATGTTCATCCCCTCTTATTTCTCTTCATAGATGATCATTATTTTTCAGTGACAACTTGTCCATATTTCCAAATCAGTAAATGGTATTGTGATTTAACTGAAGTCACATATTTCCGACCTATTTCGTTTCAATCCCGGAACGTTTTAATTAGCAGAATTTATTACCTGCCAACCTTCATCAAGTTATCACATACATGTAATCCTTACAGTACTTTCAGCAAGTTATCACATAATCATTACAGTACATGTACAGTATGCACATCAGATGATCAGAAATGTGTTTTTAATATTTGAATACAGTGGAAGTTGTTTCTATCACAGTAGTATTTGCTACATGTACTTGGTCGGTAACATCAAAGAGCCTGACTTAAATAGTTGCATGGAGTTGATTCGCGTGACCCACTGAGGTGTTTGGTTGGTGACACAGTGACCCGGTTTGTATGTCATTCATAATTGACAGTTGTCTATTTAAAGCATGTTAAACTCAGGGTTTCTGTGAATTAGGGCTGCAACGATTCACCGCGGTTTCGGTGAATCGCGATGTTTACCGGCGGTGTGATACGCGGTTCGTTTCGTAATTATTCCGGTATGTTTTCGATCCGCATTTTTGTCGCCCAAGCTCTCTGAGGGGACACTTTTCATTGGCTGTAACCGCAATGATTCCGTATTTTCCTTTTCTGTTAACCAATTAAAATTGTTTTTCCGCCATTGCGAGGGTCTGTTGAATATATTTGACATTTAAAATCAATAACAAATTAACATGTCGGAAGTATCGCATGATAAAGTTCTCAGCCGATCGGAGACGGGCCTGGCGGGGTAACTCGAAAAATTGTCGGGGTGCTGGCGAAGTTTAAATCGCCGGTGTGGAAGCACTTTGGGTTTCGTGCGTTCAATTTGAAAGTCTGATGCCCTAAAGCAGTTTGTTTTCAGTTAATTTTAATTTTCATTGGAACATAAATGAATTATCCTCAAACAGAAATCATGACAGACGCAAAAACTATAGGTTACTCAGAAGGATATCTCAAAACATGTGCACCCATCAGCACTTTTTTTGGTGAGAGTGATCCCTTCAGCCTTAGGAATCTTTTATTGCCAAATACCCGGTACCGGTACTAGTAACTGTACAGGGTGCCGAGATGGTATAACATCAAGTGTGGTCATAACTCCAGTACATCATGGCTGAATAATAGTACACATAATGGCTATTAATGCAACAGAACAATAAAAAGTTGTAAACTGGTTCAATTTTCAGTCTGGAATGTATCGCGATACATATCGTATCGTTGCAAAAAAACGTGATAAGTATCGAATCGTGAGGTGGGCGTATCGTTGGAGCCCTACTGTCACACTGTGAATACTATGCATTTTATATTGGATAATGATTTCTTCTGGTCAATGGCGAGTCCGTGACGGCGATTTCGACTTTCACCTCGGCTTTGTCGATTGGCAAAGCCAATTTCCAGGACTGATTACAGAATACGGACTGTCATTTTCCTGCCAAAACGCACGTGCTTTTCACTGCTTAATTTTGTCCCGAACAGAGTTTTCTTTCAAGCATGGTTTGTGCCCAATTCCTCAAAGGAATTTAATACACTGTAATTTTTAAAATACACAGCCCATAAAGAGGTGGGGATTTCCGTAGTGACTCGTTAGGGAATAGTTTAATTTACAATGCTATTTACTCATTCTGGGCTCCTCGACCTGTATGGCCTCTGGGGGCCAAGCTGAAATGGTGACAGAATATTCAGACAAGGTTTGCCGAATGGTTATTCACTGCGTAGCATGGCCGACCAGGTTGTTTTATTTATATCTAGAATGCGCAATCGCATACCGTACACCAGCCTACACATGCATCAGTTGTGTATGAGATGGGTGATTAATTACTTCTGCTATTGGTATAACTATTGGAAAAACCATAACAAATTAACACACGGACGGACAGGTTACTACAGGCTTCTGGAAAATAAAAAAAAATTTGAGGCCGACAAGAAAATCTCAGCCAGGCCGGGTACCGGAAACAGAGTCAGAGACGTTTTTCTTTTTTTGGCCTTAGAGTAAGTTAGACAGAATGAACAATTAAGTTAACAATAAGTAGAATAACACCAACCCATCCACCATTATCAAGAATCCATCTCCCTAATTTGTTGCCAACATATTTGCCCGCATACAGGGCTATTCTCTCAGATGTGTCCGTCTCTTTTTCGCTTCTGTCTTTAGATTCCTGTATTTGCAGATATTGTGCAACTTTCACAGCAAATGCATATAATGCAACAACACGACCCCAATTGATCTGTCCGTCATCAAAAATTTCATCTGCTACATTGACAAATGTTTCAAAAGCATTTCCTTCTTGAACATTCAGTTTGTTTATCATTCCTTTGAAAATAATTTCATGACGATCACAGATTTCTTTCACAGTTCGCCTCATTGTTTTACAATATCGATTGGGGCATTTTTTCTCGCACTCTTGACCATAGTTCACAATGACATCTGCAGCTATATTTTCGGCTTCTCTCCGTATCTGGTCAAGAGCTGAAATTGAAATGGAAGTTTGAGTATTCCGTTCCATTTTTTCCAAATTGTTCAGTCCTTGGAAACCAGGAAGAAGTCCGAGTTGTTTATTTATTTCCTCGAACAAGCTCCCTTTTTTTCTTGACAATCCCGAACCGGAAATACGATTTATTGTTCTGGTTTCCATTGTTTGGGTCTGGCTTGATCCGAATATGTCGGATCTTAATTGATACTGGCCATACTAAAGAGACTAGTGAATATTTATTTACAACACAAAACAATCAAAATTATAATGAGAAAAAGAAAATGGCGTCGAAGAAAGACGGTATGATTGCTACTTCCGGTACAGACTATCAAAGAATTTCGCCCATTTATTCACTCGACCCGGATTCGATTCAGGTATTTAAAGATACGCAATCCGATTCGTTCGTCCACGTATCATCCAGTTACAACAACAACACCACCACCACCACCACCAACAACAACAACAACGGAATTTCACCAAAAGCCGATTTAGTTATCCAAATTAGTTTATCTATCTTCTATCTATATTTGCGAATGTCTGTCTGTCTGTCTGTCTGTGTTCTATAGAAATTCACAGGGGACCATCTAGATGACGCCAAAGGGGTCTACTAGGAATAGCTTTTTACGAGAAAGATAATGGTCGGGGTTAGAATTTTCTAAAGTGACGCCGTTGTTGTCAGGAGCAGAACGGGGGAGGGGCAGAAAAAATATTTGTCGCCGATTGCCACCAAACTTATATATAATCATCCCCATAATATGAGGAATCTAATGGCGTGGCAAAAGTCGCGCCGTTCGCGTCAGGGGCGCCCGGAAGAGGGGGCAGATTTTTTTTCCTGTCGCCGATTGCCACGAAACTTACATATAATCATCCCCGTGATATGAAGAATCTAACGGTGTGGTTTAAATATGTCAAAAGTGGCGTCGTTTGAGTCAGGGATGAACGGAAGGGGAGAGGGGCACCAAAATTGATAAAACTATTTTTAGCGCCGATTTCACCAAATTGATATATATTCTTCTTCATGATGCAAGGAATCTAATTGTGCGATTTAACAACGCCAAATTGTTGTTTTTGGATGAGAGATTGGGAGGGGGTGGGCACTAAATTTGATAATAAGTCGCCGATTGCCACAACACTTATACAAAATCATCCCCATGGTATGAGGAGTCTAATGGTGTGGCTTTTATCTGTCAAATGTGGCCTCATTCGAGTCAGGGTTGTATTGAAAGGGACAGGGGCACCAAAATTGATGCACAATTTTTTTAGCGCCAATTTCCACCAAATTGATACACGTTCTTATCCATGATACGAGGAATCTAATCGTGATTTAAAGACGCCATAGTGGTGCTGTTTGGGTGAGTGATGGAGAGGGGAGGGATTGGCACCAAATTTGATAAAAACAATTGTTTAGTCGCCGATTATCACCAAACTTATAAACAATCATCTCCATGATATCAGGAGTGTAATCGTGCATGTGGTTTAAGGGTGTCACAAGTGGGCCATTCGAGTCAGTGGTGTATAGAGATGAGAGGTACACAAAAAATTATATCTATATGTTTAGTGCCGATTTCCACCAGATTGATACACATTCTTCTCCGTGATACGAGGAATCTTATCGTGTGGTTTATATACACCAAATTGGTGCCCATATGGGTGAGAGATATGGGGACCTTAAATTTGTATACTCGCCAATTTTCACCAATTTCATATATATATGCATCTCTAATCTCGAATGAGTCTTAGTGTGTGCAGCTTTAGTCCGAAATATGGACGGGAGGGTCACCAAAACTGATACAAAATATTTTTAGTACCAATTACCATCAAATTCAGACACGTTCTTCTCAAATGATACAAGAAATAAAATCGTGCTCTCTGTATGTCTTTTTGTCTGTCTGTGTGCGTTATATATATATAACTTCACGCGGTACAATCAAGATGGCACCAAGGCGTTCTAAGAGGGGTAACTTTTTACAAGGAAGATAATGGTGCGGGTTAAATTTTTTTTAAATGACGCTGTTGGTGGGAGGGGAAATTAAAAAAATATGGTGAAATAGTTTTGTCGCTGATTTCCACCAAACGAATACATAATCACCTTCGCAATATGGCGTTGTTCGAGTCAGCGTTGCATCAACAATTAATTTAATAAACCAAATTCCACCAAATTCATACACGTTTTTCTCTAATGATATACCATGAATTAAATCACATTTGGTGTCGTTTGCGTCACGGATGGCGGGCGGATATGCACTATCATTGATAAGATTGCTATTCGCCGATATCCACATATAAGTTATATACAGTCACCAGGCCATCTCCATATCATTATAAGTAGTTGGGCTTTCACATTTCACAATCCCGACATATGGTGACCCACATAAGTCACTTGAACAATTATATCTTCTTAACAGTCATATGTACATGGGAATGGCAATCAAGGCATTCACACAATAGCAAAAAGAGATAACTAGAAGAAGCATTAAAGGCATATTTATCATTCTATCGAAGAGATACATATATTCGTGCAAACTGAGAGACCTCGAACCGTCAGAGGATTGCATATATATATAATAACAAAATTTAGTCTGTTCCATTCAATACAGTTTCCACAAAAAGTTACAATTTGTCAAGAGATATGGAAGGCCTGTTCAAAAATAGTGGTCACAGTGTGCAGTCAAATATAGTTTCTTCTGATATACAAGAAAATGCAGTTAGTAGCACAAGACTTTTCAGGATCCTACCAATACTGACATCTGAGAAGGGTTTTAGAACAGACTCCTCGACTGACATAAACAACTCAAAATCTCGCTCTGTGCCTGGCACATGTAGCTGATATATGTGCGCAGCAACATTCCGTTTAAACTAAGAATTTTTAGCCAATATATAGCACCATGAACAGAAGAGCACCTGGAAATTTCTTTGAAACATCTATATCTTCATGGAGATATGATAGCCAGGTGTCCTCGAGATCTTAGTCCAACCCACTAGATTGATTGATACATCTCAATATGTAAAACCCAATTATCATCTTTTATCGAACTAATGTGTTTATGATGATCATGTATCATTATAACGTCTAATGTATACGCAGTTGTAAATAAATAAATACTTCATTATTGGTGGAACGGATTAATCGCGATAAACATAATGACAATTGACAAGGTGAGCCACTACTTATATTCCATGACTGTAATAATCATGTTTTGTGATGCTTTTTGAATATACAATTTATGAGAAAACGTATAACACTTTAAGCAAGAGCATTCTCTATTCCCAACAAATATCCACAGCATACATTAACCTGGGCAACGCCGGGTAACCCTGCTAGTTACCAATAAATATACTCACAAAATTACAAATCACGATCGATATCATATTTGTCGAAAAATTAAGTCCCATAAAAACGTTTTTGTCTTAGTAGTTTGGTCGATGAGCGAGTGTGGTTTATAAATTCAATATATTATGTTGATTCCTAATTCAAATTAGAATTCCACAATGCGTGATATCACAAATGTAGTGATTTACAGATATCTCATAATGAATTAAGATATATCTGCTAGTGATTTAGAGATATCTCCATATTAATATGGAGATATCTCCTCAGCAATTGGAGATATCTTCATAATAATTGGAGATATCTCTTAATGAATTGGAGATATCTCCAAATGAATTGGAAATATCTGTGAATAGGGGATAGAGGAACGTTGCCCAATAGAAGCCTTGATTTGACTGTACATGTAGGTGCACCGTTGGACGACTTAAGCTGTTAATGCATGTTGTTACCACTATCTCTTCGAATGTACATTTTATCAAGAGCTCAGAAGAGAACTATATGACCCCCTAGGTACCCAATGTTGCCCTATCTGAGAATACTCTAATGCGGGGATCAAGGGAGCTTAGGCTTCGCGAAAACAAACAAATATTTAATGCAGTACAGACATATATATATTATGAGAACAAAAATATTTCCATGATTTGTATGGGTAATTGCTTGGGATCCGGCCGCGTTATGCGGCAGCATGACATTCCCCATTATATATGTAGTAATAAATAACGATTATTTTGTATGTTACTTACTTGTTACTATACTGTATATACGTGAAATGATTCCACATGAAGGATGCTGCGATATTCACAGTGAAAACCATTGAAATAGGAATTGGCCATTGCGATTGACCCCCTCCAATGGTGCCTGACGCATGCATATTACTATAGACGAGCATTATTTTTATCACGACAACCATGACAATATGAATAAATGGGAAAATAAGGTTCCTGGAAATATTAACATCTACATGTATCATCTTGATTTTCAAAATGTACAATGATCATGTAGATTTATCTGCCTGTTACCTATTGCATAGAAAATCATATTGGCTATCAGCCATTATTTTAATTTCACATTGAAGCATGTGCCTGAAGGGTTAATATATTTTTCAAAAGTCAATTAATCAGTCAATACCAAAATCAATAGAACCATAGATAAGAGATACGAGGAAGAGTCATTGTACATTATACAGGTAGGAGAAACAAGAGTTTCATGCTGCCATTAATCAAATTTGACAACTCAATTATTGTAAACTCACCACCAGTCATCATTTCACTATTCATCTGTCCCCCCTCTTGTCTTCTACTTTCTCACCATCTAGCTCTCTCTCTCTCTCTCCCTGCCTCTAAGACTTGCTATCCCTAACGCTATCTTCTCCCTCTTTCCACCCCTAACTCAAACTTAGTTATAATCTCCATTTCTCCTAAAAACCATTATTTCAATCCTTTCCCGTCTGATCGATACCACTTCCTCACTTAATGGGGAAGGGGCATGTCGTCAAAGAGGAGAAGACTTCATATAGGCCCTCGGGCTTGTCTGATCCTCATTTCCATACATTATCTCTTCTATTTTTCATATTTGTATCATCTGTATATTATGTTATCTGTTTGGATTTGGAAATAAAAATAATATGTTTACACTAATGTTGTTGTGGATGTTATATCACATGCGCTGTCCATGTCATCCAGGTGGTTCCATTCAATGATTGTTTTCACAAAGAATGATTTCTTATATTGAGCCGTAGTTGTCCTTATTGTTTCATAAGAAAGTGAGTTGGTACACACATGTGTATATATATTAAAAATAAAAAATTCAATCATTTAATAAATGTGAAAATAGTCTCCAATACGACCCAGCCATATGTAATCCAAACCATCTAAATATTGATTGAGAATAAATTCATTTTCTTACATTCAAACTTAACAAAAGTTGCAGCTTATGGAGGGAATAATAATAGGATTTTAAACATTGACTGTGCTCTTAAACCGGCCATTATGGGACCATCTCCTTTTCTCCTCAAGAGAATATACATGTATGCAACAAAGGAATGAATTTGAGCCATGGATTAGTGCACAATACACACTCCAGTCATAAACTCAATTTCATCATAATTACCATGTTGTCAGCATCGTTCATAGAGCGCACAAGTGTATTTTGTAATAATCCATGGCTCAAATTAATTCATTTGTTGCATAGATTCTGTTGAGTATAAAAGGAGATGGTCCCATAAATGACTGGATTTAGTGTACAGTATCCCTTTAATGTAGGCCTAGTTTATACAGAAATGCAGAAATTGTATTCCTTAATCAACTCAAGCAGTTGTTTCTCACCTAAAATCTATAGACCATTGGAAAATAGTGTTAATTTCCATATTATTTTTGATAGTATATATCTCATGATCTGACACAAGGAATTATGAATTTGTGATGGTTGAGCAGCTCGCAGCATGAAGACAATTGTCTTATATGGTAATGGTTATTTGTGTGTCACCATGCCATTTAAATAAAAATATTATGCCCCAACCCTTTTGCCCATGTAACACACCTATACAATTACAATATATTGATATGATATTGTATAAATATATATATTTACATACTTCGTATGATTATCACTAAATCCAGCATTCGGATTGGTCGGCCACGTGACTAGTTGCAATTATTTCTCGGTGAACGCGCAAGAGGGTCATAATTGCAACCATAATTACATCGACGCGTCATTGGTTTTGGAGAAGAAGAACGCGTAATGTTTTGGGCACATTTGCACTCGCGCAGGATTGACTTAATAAATCATCAGGTTTCAATACAAAGAGCCTCGTTTTGAAGTGTTCTCAGCTGGTTTCTAGTCGGGTGCTATAGGATATTTTGGGCTGGTTTTGTCACTATACACTTTTCGATTTAAATACATTTACAAAAGTGGCTTTTTCGCTAAATGTATATAAATATAAGGATTAACTGTCATGTGGACTGTTTTTATGGAGATGTAACCATGCAACTATTGATATTTTAGATGACATTCTGAATTTGGAAGATGTGGCTTGTCTGCGCAGACTATGTTCATTCATCCGACTGATAAATCTTAAGTTAAATGATATTGACTAATATGCAGTTTGTTGTTGTGGTTGTTGATATTGTTGTTGAATATAACGATGAAAATGGTACTGGCGATTTTGACGACGAGTAGACGAAGACGTTAACGTGATGACAACGAAGACGGTGATACTGATGACGACTGCCATGATGTTGATAATGATGACGATGAGGGAAGTTCGTGTATATATTGTGCATATGCTGCAACATTCTCAATCTTTTGTATATATCTTCTAATTGTATCTCAATATCTATTTGATAAGAGAATAAACGTATTACTAGGTAAGTGGTCATAACTTGTATGTAAAACCCTTCGGGTTTTACGCAAGTGATGACCACTTACCTGACGGTTACATCTCCATAAAAACAGTCCACATGACAGTTAATCCTTAATTGTATTGCGGCCCTTCTCTTACAAGTCACACTTTTGTGTGATCCTGTTTTTATAAAAAATTCTCATTGTTTTGAGCATGAATGGCAAATAAACTTCATTGAATCCATGCACATGTATATGCAATATCAAATTCACATCACATATTAGCGTATTATGCCTTATCATAGATCAATTGTGCCATCTCATTTTAGGGTTAATTAATTTACATGGTTAATAATAATTGTATTTTCAACATTCCATACATCAGAGCATGCATCTATTATATTAGTTTATTAAAGGCATGGATGGTCTTTGTTATAGGTTATAATTTAGAAATAACAGTTATCCAATTATGAGAATTTCCTCAAGAATATATTAATAGTATAGCATAATGGTAGTATGATTGCTATATTGTCCACAAAACACACTTTGTGTGAGCTGAGCATTTGTTTATATACAGCACATAAAAGTGAGCGATTAGCAAAACACTCAACACCATGGCAATTTTTTAAGAGAGTGATTCACAGTGACCCATTCAACACTGAAATCTTGAGGCGAAGATAAAATAATCCAAACTGGAGTTATCAATCGGAAACCCAAAATGTTAACGTAGGGATGGACGTACGGACAGACTGACAGATAACATAATACGACCTCTTTTCAGAAGGGTGTATAAAAACGTTACAGAACCTGGCTTTTGTTTAGATCCGGATATGGTAAACATAAAGAGCGTTATTGATATGGAAATAATAAAGAGCGTTTATATCATTTGTGTGTGATTAACCAATAGAATTGCGCTGTGTTATGTAAACAGAAGCACAACTTCTGTAACACGAGCAGATTCTTGTTTAAATACACCATTGTACATCTTGACGACAATATACTATTTACACGCTGATTATGTTTGGCATATCAGCAAAACTATATCTATTTTAATATTCCTTCTGTTGATGACGATTTGAACAAATATGCATATATGTAATTTGTCTCATATACCACAAAGGAGCACGGCGGGTTAGTGTGATTGACAGCTCAAAAGAGCATTGCGCAAATGCCCTAAGGGAAGACACAAAGGCGCATGGGCGTGGTTTACTCCTTTCACGCGCCGAAGTCGTGCGGAATTGGATTACATGTTGTCACAAACAGGCATGGGCGTGGTCTTCTAAGACGCGCGTGTTGGTAATTATGATCACATCGTGCGTGAATCGGATTAGGACCAGACAAATGGGCAGTGCCTAACTAAACATTTGCGCATGTGCCTAATAACACATTAGAGCACAATCCCACTGTTGCAATCGTTCCCTGATTTTTGGTAAAGCACACCGATTCCCAAGGCTGGCGAATGAATAGTTCAATGATTACCCCATTGTTTGGCACACTCAACTCACAACAGACAAATCGCATGGTCGCTTCGAAGTAGCTTCAATTACCAGAGGCCACAGGGGCACGAACAGCGCTCTGCTTACCCCAAACACACTGCCATTATACGCCGTTACTATTTATGCACCTCTAATATACTAGGCAGGCACATATATATATATATATAGGGACGGCGTATACGGGGAGTGCGGGTGGGGGTGCACGTCCTGTTGTACAATAACTGAAGCTACATTGAAACGACCGCGCGATTTGTTTGTTAAGAGTGGCGCGTCTCGAACAATGGGATATCACTGAAATATTAGTTTGCCAGCCTTGGGAATTGGGTGTGATTTACCAAAAATACAATATATATATATATACATCAACAGGACGAACGGAGGGGGTGGCAATAGTAACACATGCATCGGTTGAATTATTTATTAACTAGTAGAATAATTACATTTATTATAATTATTCCACAAAACTAATCCAGTTCCGAAAATATTCTCAGGACCACTAATCCAACGATGAAACTAAACGAATTAACATTTACATTTAGAACCACTAAATAGTGATATATCCAATAATCCAACAGAATCACCACTTTACTGTTTTGCGCTCCACATATCCGATATAACTAACAACGTTAACAGAACTTGTATCTGGAGAATCTGGAGGAACCAATGGACTATTATGGTAGTAATTTCGAAACAGTTTCTTGAAAAGGCGACACGTTTGTCACATAATAATGATGTGCAGCATTACCTTTGGCAAAAAGTAGTTGGTTGTTGGTTACAGGTCCAAATTCCATGTCATCATTCTGGCAGACAGACTTCTTCGGAATTCATGATCCACTTATACAATGTATATAATAACAATCATGCGACTTCCACATTTGACTTTCCAAACACATCTGCGAGTGACTTGGTTTGTGAAAACGCGTCACACGTTAATCCGTGTCGTTTCGGACATATTTATTCACATTCAACGGCGATCGCTGCATGGGTAATCACGATGATTGGTGTGGCTAACGGTTCATTGTGTTCATCTCGGCCAGCGCACGGATTGTACGTCGTGTTCAACGCACGATCAATTGCGTATTTCGAGATAATCGCATTATGTGCGGTCAAATGTGCTCTAAGTCGGTCAGGGCACGCGAATAGTTCTTTACCAGAATAAATCTCGTGGAAAACAGAATTGGTTCGGGTTTCGACGGTGTGAAAAAAGCTTTAAACCAGTTTGGAGAGTTGATATGTACGCAGATGGATAATGTAGTTATTTCTATCAACGAGCTAGTCCGCGATAGAACAAAAAAAAAAGACGAAATTTGAATCGAAGACCAAGTGTCCACTTATTTATGATTGGGTCTTCTGAGCAAAATCGACTTCCGTGTTCACAAGTTGCATTGGGCGAAAACGATGGGACAAGTTTTGCAGGGAATTCAACTGAACCTCTTGCATAGGTTTCAAACTTTGTTCTCATCTGTGGTGTAAACAGATATGGTATCTTTACGGTTGAGATACATTTGAAGGGATCTTCTTTTTGATCAGAATTAGTCGAACATGTGTCGTCAACGTTGTTGTCGGTGACCCAGTCACTATATGTTTTGACATGTGCACACGTTGTACATTTTCTCTCACACGTTGTACATTTAAAACTTTGTTCTCGACTGGTCACAACACCATATGAACCATCTGAATATACTGCAGCAAATATCGGATCTGTTGACAGTTGAATGGGATCTTCATCATCCTCATATTCATTCTGATTATTCTGTTAAAGTTTCAGATATAGCTCGATTTCGTCATTTTAATAAATAAAATTATATATTCATTTGCAAAAACGTTTGTCTTGTCCTTTTTATATACGACATTATAACACAAAATAGCCATGTGCAATTTGTTGGTTTATGAGACATGTTGATTGCCATGCGCAATTTCCACTCTGCGCATGTGTTGGTTTATGAGGCATGCAGGTGTGTGGATATCCGCAGCCTCAATAGAACTGTCAGCGCCTGCGGGTTTGTCAATACAGGGATCACGTTACCGCAGAGCCACACAATGCTCCTTTGTCGGCTTAACTACGGCAAACCCGCTGTGCGCCTTTGTGTTAATCTCGCTAAATTACATACCTCAAATATGAATATTTATGCAACGAACGCCGCCCGTGCCTTTAATATAAAACCACCCGCAAAATTAATGAGGTTATACTAAGTTATGGTCTATGTATCTGGTTCTCTGTCTGTGGAGGTCATGGTGGAATCGTGCATAGCTGTCCAGCAATGGGGAGGCTGCTGATTTTTCCCCCAACAACCACGGATTTGTGAATCACATAAAATATGCTGCAAATTCCAACAGCAAAAACCAAATTACTACGTGTACCAACAATTTCATTTGCAACCCGATCCCATGAATGCAAGGTACCAAAGCCGATTTGTTGGTCCCCATATCATCAGATTGCAACAACAACATTTTTTGAAATGCCGCTTCAGTTATCAGAATCGAGTAATTGCCCAAAAAATATTGCTAACCACAGTCAACTATAGTATAAAATTGCCCACAACGTGTTATTTATCAACATTTTGTTAAACGAAATTTTGCCGGTTTGTCAAATATCTGACACTAAAAAGCCATTTGATTGTTGAGTTATCCATCTTCATCCTTTCTCGTCAACTGTTTACTGGGCCACTTAAAATTATCGGTGGTGAAAAATAATAGATGTAATCGATTACATTGGCATGTAATCGCCCCAACCATGTTGCTAGCATGTATCTACGCGGTGGATGTGAATGGTTAATATAATTTTCAAAAAATCAATTAATCAATCAATAACAAAATCCATACAGGTGAAAAGTGTGCAAAGATACACCTAGATAAGAACTATGAGGAAGAGCCAATGTGTCGATGGAATCCTCAGGAAGGGTTATTTTTTTTCTAAGCAGATCAATATAAGTATACCAGACACTTATACAGGTGAGGGGAAACCCTGTAATGATATTTGAACAGAAATCCAGTAGAGTGTCATCCATTAATCACATTTTGATATATACAAATGTACAATAAACAATTAAAGGTACTCAATCCGTAAAGAGGGTCCCCATCTCAACAGATTCCAACAACAACAATCCGATCAGAGGGTCCTATTTTACTATTTCTTTGGCTTTGGGGGTAAAAAATATTTGATTCGAGTCGAGGAACCCATCAAACAAAGCTCAGAGTTATTAGATATTGATTTTTGAAATTTGTTATTAACTCGAGATGAGTACTAATAACTGCCGTAATCTGCTCTGGATGTGTACTCCAAATCTATTCAAACAGACAAGGATGGATAACTCTAAAATCAAGTGGTAATTTTAACGCAATTTTGACTGAGTTCTGGGCCAGATAGTATTCCCGATAATGAAAAATAATAGATTTCTAAAATCTATATCTAACAAATCTGAGCTTTGATGGGTGACTTCCTCGACTCGAATCAAATATTTTCGACCCCCGAAGCCATTGAAATAGTATTTGAGAGGAGTTTTATCGGATTGAGTACCTTTAAATACAAGCGCAGTGTATCTGTTCCTCTAGCCACTGGCCAGCATAGCAGCTGGATGTCAGTTGGGGTTGGGATTGTTGACATGAAGGGCATCTTTAACTACATGCTGAATAAAGACAATTATGTAATATTTGGTCACATCAAGTGACAGCTTATTTATTACCTGATGAATTATGAGCCCACATGGACCAAATGTATGTCATAGCCAGGTTAACCCTTTACCCAACAGAAGGGCCCTGTGCCAATGCATTCTCTTATATATGCGAGTCGACCATAGGTCGCCTCGCATATATAAGAGAATGCATTGGTTTAACACATTAAAAATTATAAAATTGTTAAAGAATGTAAGAAAAAATGGTAGAAAGTGTTAAAAAAAGATTTTTTTTAGGCCAATGCATTCTCTTATATATGCGAGGCGACCTATGGTCGACTCGCATATATAAGAGAATGCATTGGCACAGGGCATAACTGTAACTATCACAATGTGGTCAAGGAGCCGATTCCAATGATATCCATATTTGTATGGTTCTATTGAGACAGATCGAAGATATTTTAGGCTGTTGAAGCTTTATTTGGCCGGTTTGTTGGGTAAAGGGTTAAGTCATATTCCTCTGGCATTCTGGGTAACATGGTCCTTTTCAGGCCTCAAAATATGGTGCTGGACATTTGCAGGATGAGGTCCCCAGAGGGTGAATTTAGTGATGCTATCCCTTAGTGTACTAGTGTCACCAAATACATCCTTTGGGAGACTTTGGGGAAAAGGAAACCTTCCAAAGAAACAAAAAAAAACTGGTTACTTTGATAATAAAGATACTTTCCAGAGAAGATGAGGCCTAAGCAGAATGAGGTCCCCAGAGGATTAATTTAGTGATGCTACCTCTCTGTGTTACTAAATTCATCCTCATTCTGCAAAGTCAGGCACCATATTTTAAGACTTTCAACCAACAGCGCCAGTGTATGTTAATTCTTCCTTACTGCTATACAGTAATGCCCTAAATAATCGACTCCTTAACCACAGCAGAATTATGGGTAACTTTTCAGGATTTAGTCGGAAACTGAGAGCTTTCCTATGAATGGCAACAAGCCATATTTCCGACTAAATCCTGAAAAGTTACCCATAATTCTGCTGTACTTCTTAAGGAGTCGATTATTTAGGGCATTACCGTAGGAGCAGGAAAATTATGCACTGATCACGTCCCTTCTTCACTGAAATTAGTTCTGAGTGGCATAATAGTCTGAGTTACGTCCGTGGCTAGCTTGCTTCGCAGTGCTTTCGCAGCATGTGTTAACTGAAGTGCGGCATCCGGATGAGCTGACCCAGGCAGCAAGGTGCATTCTCTCTCCAACATGGTTGCCATGGCTTCCAACAACTCCAGAAAGCCAAATGACAGTGCAGCTCTCCGCAGTCGATTCAGTTCCTACAATGTCAAGGGAAACAATTAGCTATATTTCCATGATTAACCCTTTCATGACGGGAGCTTCTTGAAATTTAGCAAAACCCTGTGCCAATGCATTATTTTAAATATACGAGTCTCCCAAAGGGAGCCTCGCATATATAAGAGAACAAATTGGCACAGGGTTTTTGCAAAATTTCAGGAAGCTCCAATCATGGAAGGGTTTATAAGGTAACTAGTTAAATTTACTTAGGCAGGCCCTTGTCTTCCCTCATTGATCATTAACAAATTCTATACTGAATGTCCCTATGGGAGACTGGCATTGGTGCAATATCTTTAATGCTACACGAGCACAGCTCCCATCATTACAGGGTTAAACACACATAAGATATTTTTGACTTGAAAGTTTAACACGTTGCGTGCCAACTACAAGTTATCCCATACTTTTTGCATGTAATTGAAGAATGGGAGCGGGCACTCAACATGTAATTTTTCAATACTATGGCCTTTTCCAATGTTTACTCTCAAGATTGATTAAACTTTGGTATCTTATTAGACTAATTGGAGTTTTATTGGTAATTCCACCGTAACAGTAATGTTTACATAACAATGGTTTGACATGCAAAATCCCATTACTGGAGAGTTATTAATAATGAAAATAAAAACAAATTCAATCTATTTTTAAATATACTTCCCGATAAAACATGTAATTGTTTTACAGACTTAAAAAAAATTATGTTATATCACATGAACCCACCCTTTAACAATCTTGACCCACTTGATCTTCATCAAATAGCTACTGATGTTAGCAGAAGATAATAAATATTGTGATTTATCACAAACATCGAAAAAAATTGACAATTTATTCACTATTCTTAACATTTATTTATCTACTTATTATGCTTAAAATTTGACCAATCTATATTTTTCATGTAAGGAGAGGCACAATAGGTCATTGGGTTTCAGTGCATTATCTTAGTAAATCCCGTCAGTCTAATAGCTACATGAGTGAAAAAGAATTAATATTCATTATTTAGCATATATTTTCAACTTTTTTTTAATGATTACAATGTCCTATTTATCTGTTCAATTTGGAATTTTCTACGGTTGAGAAAAAGTAATACAGATTTTAACTGATGTTTGAAGTGTAAAAGGATGTATACAGACACATCTGCCATAATATCTCTTTCTTCTTTTGAAAGACAAATAATAATTGATTAATACAGATTTATAGGATATATTTGTGATTCCAAGTACTGAGAACTTTACACTTAGGCCAAAAAAAGAGGTTTTGATTCTCAGGTATCGGCCAATCGAAAATGGATGATTTTATTTTGATTATGGATTTTAAATTTTCATCGTACGTGTAGTTGTAAACCGGTAACACAAAAATAGGAAACTGTCACATGGAAATTAGTTATGTTTCAAAAATCGAGTAGGAGCCAAATACAATGGTGTATTTGCGGGTATTCAACAAAAGACCACAGGCAACGATAACTATCAGGCATATTGTCGCCACATGCTGTCCAAACCCCCAAGTTTATTGACCAAATGTGGTAAAATATTTGGATAAAAGTTCTGCAGGAAGTTGGATATTTGACCTTTGCGACTTTGCACAGTAAGAAAGTAATCCTGCAAGATAGAGTTTTGTCCATTTTATGATGGTTAACCCTTTGAGTGCCAGGGGCCGATCTCATCGGCCCTAAACCTACAAAATAAGTCTGTTAAAGAATATAAGAATAAATTATTAAAATTGTAAAAAAAAATTTAAAAAAAAAAGGAAAAAAAATTGTTAGGCCAATGCATTCTCTTATATATGCGAGGTGACCTATGGTCGACTCGCATATATAAGAGAATGCATTGGCACAGGGTATATGGGTTGATACAAAAATCGGACCTGGCACTCAAAGGGTTACTGTCTATCATCCATTGTGGTACATATACATTCTCCAATTAGTCAGCGGAATAAGTGAATCATGACTTTCTATGATAGTTTTGAAGATCACTTGATCTTTTCGTTTCGACTGATTCCGTATTTTTATATGGATCGGATATGTGCGTGTTGTTACAAATTATTGTGCCGATATTAAAATCATATCTAAATATATATCATTCTAGGTAATCCCTATATGATTTGCGGTAAGTACAATGTCAAAATTTGTCATTCTTTATATCAGATTAAATTAGTTTATATCCATCAAAGTTCTCCCTACATTTTCTGGACCTGGGAAGGTATAATAACTCATGTTTACTATGCCAGTCTATGGGCAGAAAAAAATAAAAAATAAAATAAAACCCTCGCTCGAGCATTGATTTAAAAATAAATTGCCTGAGAATCAAATATCTTTTTTTTTGGCCTTAAAAATCATATTTAATTTAATTAAGCATGTAAATATAAGTAATAAATGGGAGATTCAACATGGTCATGTGTTTAAATATAAGTAATAAATGGGAGATTGAACATGGTCATGTGTTTGTAATATAAGTAATAAATGGGAGATTGAACATGGTCATGTGTTTGTAATATAAGTAATAAATGGGAGATTGAACATGGTCATGTGTCATGTAAATATAAGTAATAAATGGGAGATTGAACATGGTCATGTGTTTGTAATATAAGTAATAAATGGGAGATTGAACATGGTCATGTAAATATAAGTAATAAATGGGAGATTGAACATGGTCATGTGTCATGTAAATATAAGTAATAAATGGGAGATTGTACATTGTCATGTAAATATAAGTAATAAATGGGAGATTGAACATTGTCATGTGTTTGACACAAACACTCCCTTCAATGATGTGAATTTATAAAGTTACTTTACCTTATAGAACTGCTGCTGTTTTTCTGGAAGTTTTCGAGCATGTCTCAATACCTTTTGCATGTCAGCCTGCAAAAGGATCCAAAATGAGAATTTATCTAACCAGATATCTTGGCAGATATCTTACCAGAGGTATCTCACAACTTAATGATTCCCTCTTTCTTTACTAAATGGCTGCTCCCATTCAGTTATAAAAGCATACACTGGAGTGGTCTATCGTTCAGCTTGAGTTTCAAACAGCACTGAAATGCAGCTATATAAAATAAAAGGTATGCAGACCCCACGTCCCCCGATCGAGGTGGCTTTTATGGACAATGGCTTTTTTTAAGAACAAAGATTTAAAATTCTTGCAAAATTTTATTCAAACAAGGCAATGACCTGCATGTTCTCAAAGGTGAAACAACCATGTACCAAATATCAAGAAATTTTGTTGAATAATGCACAAGTTACCATGCGGACAAGATGAAAACAGCACTTTCTAAGTCGAAAAAGGGGCATAACCCCGTCAAAAATAATCAGACCAGGACCAAATTCGAACTTGGCCTGCACCTTCTCAAATGTGAACTACATACCAAATATTAAGAAATTCTGTAGAATATTGCGCAAGTTACCATGCAGACAACACGAAAACAGTCATTTCTAATTCGACTAAGGGGCATAACTCCGTCAAAAATGATCAGACCATGACCAAATTCGAATTTCGCCTGGGTCTTCTCAAGTGTGAACTACTAACCAAATATCAAGAAATTCTGTTGAATATTGCTCAAGTTACCATGCAGACAACACAAAACAGTGATTTCCAAGTCAATTAATGGCATAACTCCATCAAAAATTATCAGACCAAATTCGAATTTGGCCTGCGTCTTCTCAAAGGTGAACTGCATCCAAATATCAAGAAATTCTTTTGAATATTGCTCAAGTAATCAGAGGACGGATGGCCAGACGGAGGGAACCACAGACGCAAGGACGTGCTGATTATTAGTCCTATAATAGCCATTTCTTTACTGCATACTCATTGACGAGTAGCATCCTTAGGAAATAGGCTGTTTGTTGAATTTATATACGGTATATCTGAACATTTTCAACCAATGAGGTGGCATCCTTCTACACTTGACATCTGCTAATGTTTCCTGAACATCCCTCCAGATAAATAATATACCATTCCAATGTTTACTTTTATAACTGAATGGGAGAATCCATTTAGTAAAGAAAGGGTAATCGAGATGCCAGTGATCAGAAGTAATCGACAGTGGGCACCTTTCATCAAGAACCGTATGTGTCATGAAGGCATCTTCGAATCAACCTCGATGTTCCAAGGAAGGTAACATGTCATAGTTAATCTTAATATGCCTACCCTGTGCCAATGCATTCTCTTATATATGCGAGTCGACCATAACAATTTTATAATTTCACCCATACAGAGCCCCAGACAAACATGAGCAGACAACACTCTTCTAGGTGCTTCTATATATGTGTGGGGCTCCCTGCAGGGTAATAATTTTGTGTTTTGTTTTACATTGGTATTTTATTAACTTTTTGAATGCTATATGACTGAGTACAAACCTAAGATGTCCGTACTTCAGCACACAATCAGTTGGCCATTATTCATAACTGGAACTCAGAGATTGGTGCTTCAGAACCATTGTATCCTAAAGTTTGAAAGAGTGTATCATGTTCCATTGTTCTGAATGATAATAGCCTTTCACCGGATTCAGTTTATGGGTTTTCATGATATTCCAGTTATATTTTTCACTTGAGAAAAACAGCAATGACCCATGACGTCATTTAGCAGTGAAGAGTTAAACGGGATTAAATTGTTAATGGCAAAATGGTTAACTCGATTGACTGAATGACTAAAAACAAATTTTTATCATTTTATTTAAATAAATGTTTCTTACAATTTTTAGGATATAAAATAAAAAACATCCATTACCCTGCAGGGAGCCCAACACATATATAGAAGCATATAGAAGAGTGTCGTCTGCTCATGTTTGTCTGGGGCTTAGTATGGGTGAAATTATAAAATTGTTAAAGAATACAAGAAAAAATTATAAAATTGTAAAAAATTGTTAGGCCAATGCATTCTCTTATATATGCGAGGCGACCTGTGGTCGACTCGCATATATAAGAGAATGCATTGGCACAGGGTAAAAAACATTGATTATTGAGGAATTACCTGTAGGCCTGCAGGTTTAATCCACACCACACAGCTCTGTGCATAGCTACGCTTGTCAGACGGCCTTATGGGGAATGGAGTCTTGTTGTCATCCTCACCATACGGAGGGTCAGTAAAGCTGCATATCGGAGATAAGTTGTTAAACCTCCCCAACCAAGAAACAGAATTCTGACCTGTCATTAGTAGAAATAAAATACAAGTGATTTAGACTGAAACCAGACTTACAAGTAGATGACACAATTTTCTCCCAGTTCTGTCAAAAACTATGTGTGTGGATTATAATCAAGGTCCCACTATGGTATAAATAATCACACCAATTTTAGAACGAGAGGCCGATCACGATCGGCAGATGTTTAACCCATACCTTGGCGATAGTGATTAGCCATACTGATAATTTGTCAAAGATGTGATCACAGGAATTAATCCATATATCAGTACCCAACTTGAAATCAAAAGCTCAAATAATTTGTCTTAAGAAAGGGTTAAGGTATTTGGGGTGAAGAGGAGTAGTTTTAAATCTCATAACTCTGTCCCTATTCACCCAAGGACCTCTCACTGTGAGATCCAATGGTTTAGTGATTTCGGAGGACATGTTTAGGAGTTTAAGTTAACTCATTGGAAGCAAAAGTGATAAATCCCTATCTTTGCCACTTTTGACATGCCAGATATTCAAAATTTATTCACTTCTGAAGAGAAATTATAATTTGTTGACAAGCCAGACTGCTTAGAACGACATACATGTAGGGGATTACATCTCATATTTGAATGGTACTTTAATTACCCCCCCCCCCCCTCCCCATTATCCCCAGTTATTTGTTTATCAAACATGGATAGATATAAGATCAGATCTGACCTGTGTATTAAATAAGATTAAATGTTTCATAACAGGGGTGTATGGTTTTCAATAATATATGTAGTTTATACAATTCAAAAGTATTATCTATATAATGTTATACAGACATAATATGATGAGGATGCTGGCCCCTATGACCACTAAATTGTTCATATAAAAGTAAGTAAGTTAGCCCTCAATTAAATGGTTTCACACATTACAATGTTTTACAAGTAGCTTGGACACTAAAAGACACAACCTTCAATGTTAATCTTCTAAGTGCTCTGTGGCCCCTAAAATTCAATCAACCATGAAAATATGAACAAATGGGAAAATAAGGTTCCTGGAAATACTAACATCTACCATATTGATTTTCTAAACAAGTCATCACTTACAATTGTCATGTATATTTATCTGCCTGTTTCCCATTGCATAGATAAATCATATTGGCTATCAGCTGTTATTTTAATTCCAAATTGAAAGCACGTGTCTGAAGGGTTAATATATTTTTCAAAAATCAATTAATCAGTCAATACCAAAATTGATAGAAGTGAATAGTGTGCAAAGATACCCAATAGATATTAAGAGATATGAGGAAGAGTCCATGTACATTATAGCATGTGTCTATGGAAACCTTGGAAAGGGTTAATTATTTTTGAAGCAAATTAATGGAATTTAGAAGACACTTATATAGGTGAGGGGGGCCCTTATCTGTAATGAAATTTCAAGAATAGGAAAAACACCAGTCTTATGCTGCCATTAATCAATTTGACAGTTAGAATAAACAAACAGCCAGCCACCGTGTTGTTTATCTTGACCCACCAGAGCTCTGTATCATATGTCATCACTCATTTCATAACAGATTTCACCTGGAATGACAACATCTATAAAATATCCTCTCATATACTCTGGATGATCACATGGTAATTTATTGATATCATTATATTACATGAAACTATTGCAATAAAATCTTCATATTTTCAAAACAGGATATCACACCTAATTAATCGTATAAAACTAAAATAAATGAAAGTGTCAATTTTTTTTTTATTATTTAATTTTTTTTCTATTGTTATTAAAGTTCAAACAAAATTTAATATTTTTATATGCTAAATTTAGCAAGCAGCTAAATCTAAAAAAAAATCAAATTTTTTGTTGTTGATTTTTTCTCCTCAAAAAAGGGTCATAACTCCTTTAAAATTAATCGGATCAAACCCATATTCGAACTCGATCTGTATTTTGGGCTGTGAAACTCACATACCAAATTTGGTTCTGATCGGATAAAAAATGTTTGAGTTATCGCATTACTCGTAAAGTGTCTACGGACAGACAGACAGACAGACAGACGGACGAACGACGAGTGGTCAATCCGGACAACGACACTATGTTTACCATACTATGGTATGGGTAAACATAAAAACCAGTATGTTCGTAAGATCTCCGAAGTGGAACTAAACAATCAACTGTATCTAAGGCCTGTAGCAAGCCTGAGTTTAGAGTGCCTGTCATATGCAGAATGAGGTCCCCAGAGGGTGAATTTAGTGATGCGATCCCACATAGTGGGCTAGCATCACTAAATTCACCCTCTGGGGACCTCATTCTGCATGGCCTCATCTGCTATGGGAGACAAAGACTCAGATTGAAGTTCCCAAATGGTGAATATTGTGATGTACACCCATTGGGAACCTCGATTTTGCAATGTGTCATCTGGGATATAGAGAAACTAATCTGAAAAAGAAATAGAATCTATGTGAAGAAGTTTCTATAGATATTTGATAATAAAGAAACTTTCCAGCAAAGATGAGGCCTAAGCAGAATGAGGTCCCGATAGAGGGGCAGTGGGTCAGAATCCCTCTCCCTAGCTCATATTTTACCCTCTGACATATTACCCTACCTGTAGTGTGGTCGTCGGGAGGTTGAACCTAGAAAAAATTGTTATAAAGCTGGTTTTGGTATCATTTTGAGTGGAAAAGTATCGGGAATAACATATCCAAAATCCGCTAAAATCCGCCTTGGGGAAAATTCAGGATTCAAGGTGGCGTCCAAGATGGTAGCCAAAAATGAACAATATTTCCAAAACAGCATTAGTCCTTTGTCAGGCAGAGATAATGAGATTGCTTTCGAAGAAATGTCATCATGTTTGACAGAAGATTCCACGGGAGTCACATTGATCAAATATCGGTACCAGGGAGCCAGAAAGATGGCCACAAAGTTGACCACCAAAATGACAATTATGTATTTTTTATTTTATTGATAGAAATCGACCAGTGATGACCAGCATATGAAAATGAGTAATAATTTCGGCACTTGTGTATCAGATATATCAATATACTCAAACCTCATCCTCGCCATCTCCTACCAGTATTTCTTTTGAATTAATGCAGATCTCTCTAGAAGCGATAACACATTTGAAACCAAGTTTGCTACATGTGCACACATATAACATGTTTTGTTTGTGTCATCTTACACTTGCACTGTACCGACTTGAGCAATACGTCTTGGGCTTCATTCTGGTCAGTCATAACTGGGGCATGTTCCGCGACACAAAGTCCCCAACCACATCTCTCATGATTCAATACGTCGCTATTCAGTGTTCTCCGATTCATGACCGACATATGAATTCTGAAACTGTGATATATGTATGCCGCTCTTTCTATTGGTAAGAGATTTTGGGCGCTAACGCAGTCTTGTTAGAAGATAGAATGTCCATAAACTTCGCATGGTGATGTGTATTTAGATAGTCTTCTTTCTTACCACCACACACAAGGTAAAGCCGCATGTCGGCCTCGCTGATAGCTTCGGATATGCACTAGACTCCTGCATGAGTAATAGTTTGCGAACTTCAGCAGACTTGTTTATCTTTGTGAGGATACTCGTGTTCCCATGTTCGAATAATGCAGAGGTGGTATCACAGCATCCCCATACATGTGCAATCAGAATATGGGAAGTTGTGAACTGTCCATCCTTGCGCACGGTGTCGCCGAATCGCAATATGGCAGCACCACCTTTGCCAGATTTCCGAGCATCAGAGTGTCGGCCATGTTCGATTTCCAGTGACGATTCAAAAGAAGAATCAGATCTGTATCGTCCGCGATAACCATGATAGTTCTTCCATGCGATTCATATTGTAGGGCACGAGAAACTATCAGAGTATCAACGTCACCACTGCAGTGAACTGCGTGCCCATTATCCGATAAGAGGCGCCCCATCAATTTGACGAACTGAATTTTGTTTCTCTCATTTGGGAGGAAAATTTTCTGGTTATTGTGGCTCGCTGTTTTTTTAGTGACCCGAACGTCGGCACGTTTTGCAGATCGCCGGCTGTGCGCGTGATCTTTGATAGACGAGCTATGACCGAACCATCGAACACGATGCAATTTCGGAAGTACTTCAGATAATGCATGGCTACTTCCTTGTATGTTGAGTTTTTGATCCACTTCACTCTATGGAGAAGAGCTTCGCTACCAAGAATGGTCTCAATTCCCTAGAACGAAATCAGTCAGAGCCTTTGCCAATTCGTGTTTTCGCCAACATTAACGTGGACATCAGCCTGTTTTACTTGTAATGCTGCTGCGTCATCTTGTTCCCTTATCAATTCATTGTCCGCAAACTGACGTCCTCCTCGACTGGGACAACTTCAGCTATCAACTTATTGAAAAGCGCATAATCCACTTCGTAGAGATCAGGCAAGACCCTCGACACTGCCTTTCAATATATCATGGGTCACTGTACCAACCCCTTCATCATCGAGGCGATACTCCCCAAGAAACGATCACTACAGTATGAAATCCTCCGAGTCAACACACTATGTTCATCGACTTAGATGTTATTGTGTTTACCGACTTGAACCACAAACGCTGGTCGAAATGGATACATAGGGTTTGGGTGTTCAATCTACGTACATGTTCCTCAACATACATGAGTAAATGATGGGACGGAACAGAACATCTTATTTCTCAGCGGTCAGTGTCGTCCAGCGAGCAAGCACTTTGCATGAAACCAGTTCGAGCTAGGTGTTTCACTCTTACTGAACAAACATGCTGAGGGCCACAGCGATCCGTGATGTGATCAGATGGGAGGGTGTAGGGTGTTTTCAGTTTGATATTGGAAATTTATTTGCCAATAACATCCTTTATCAAGCACGAGCTCACCAACCCTCAATCGCTTTTGTCTCATGATCACATATCATGGCCAGTGGCGGTGGATTCATGGGTGTAGAAATTGCAATCATCCCCATTCCATGGAAGGCCCCCCTGCCATCCAAAGTTGTTATGTTGTGGTCGAACCGACTGAGTAAAGGCACTGGGTAAACAGTCAGTTAATATTTGACTGGACGTTTTTGTTTAACTGACGGATTGATTGTATCTCTCAACTTCTTCGTTGGCAACAGAGAATCCCAACCGAAATTACTTGTTCACTAGTTATTTGGAAACAAACACATGGTTCATTTCTATGCCAAGTCCGAACAGTGATTGTGGTATAACCAAACGTGGACACGCGCCCTGCATAGTGGAATGGGCAATGCTACTCTGCTTGACATCGGACAGAATTAAAATATTGAGGAAGCTTTATTTTCCAAGTAATGGACAATATTTGGACCAAACAAATGCCTGTGTTACGGCACTACAGAGACTGCGAAACGGCTGCATTTAACGAAACAAAACATTTTAAATATGGATTTTTCTTTTAAAGACTAGATATAAAGGACATACACATAGTTGTTAATACATAGATATCATATAATCATACTATATATTAAATAAGAAGGAACATATAATTACGACACAGCAGAAGATACATTCAGGTTCGATCACTCGAATTCGGTAAATTATGACGAGTTTAGTTGAAATCAACATGCGTGTGGCTTACATTTTATGTATTAATTATGAAATGAACATGCTGAACTTGACACGCTTCAAATTCGCCATCAATCGAAGTGGTCCCTAACGTTACTATCAATGAAGTCTAATTTCAGTAAAATTATCCATGTATACACTCGACAGCACACATTTAGCTACGAAATTATTTGATATGGATCGTATATATTCTGCAAAAATCCACGAAATAACGATTAGGGTCTGTTCGTTTACATAACTCGTTGGACAGAGTGTAATCTGGTCAGTTCATTTTGGAACTATGGCGTGTAATCCATGACATATAATCTGGATTCTCTCACGAAATAACGACTCTGCGTATGTTGTCACCGTTAGGTTTTCAACAGAAAACGTGTGACCGACTCCTAAAAAACAACTTTTACTACTTTCACAATTAGAGATATAAAATCGAAGTGATAAATGAGAAACAACTGCGAACAATGTGAACTATTGCTCACACAACTGCAGTGATGTGTGTTATGGCGTTCTATGATAACGCATGCACTTTATTACTTGAGCGCACACATGGCTTACGTGTATAATGGCGTTGTCCTCCAACGCTCGTAGAACGCGCTCTTTATTGTGGCACGCACGCATGCATTGGAGTTCTACATCAACGCTCTTTATTAGTGGAAGGCACAAATGGCCTATACTGTATTGGGTCGTACTATCGTATACTCATATGACAATTATCCACGCGAACTTGCCACGGATGCGTGGTTTGCGAACTCACACAATTAAACTGTCTGCATGTATCTGCAATCGGAATTTTTGTGTCATAATGACGAAACACCTTGCATGTATTCAAATGTCTGTAAACAAATTTCCCCAAAGCGGATTTTAGCGGATTTTGGATATATTGGTGTTGAAATATTCCCGGTCAAAATGACACAAAAACTGGCTTTATAACAATTTTTTCTAGGTTCACTCTTCAAAATCACTACAACGACTATACTACTGATCCACATATTAATGCCTACATCACCTGTTTATATCCCACTAAATAAAATAAAAGGCCGCTCGGCCACAGTGTCCCCCGAACCGGTGGCTTCATTTGGAGCGGAGGCTTGTGCATTGTCTCATTACTGACATGCATACAAATAACCAAATCTTAAAAAAACTCTTAAAGTCAAAATATAACCTCAAATTGGCACAAAATGAAGAAAATTACAAGAAAAATAGAATTTTCTAAGTCGAAAAGCCCATAACTCTGAGAAAAATCATCGGATCACACTCAAATTCGAACTTGACCTGTATCTTGATATGACTGATCCACATAAAAATGGTATTTGCAATTAAAGGATCCAAACTTGAGATATCATCCGTAAAACCGAAAAAGTGAGGGCCACAACTCTCGCAAAAATGGGCGGAGCATACCTATATTCGAACTTGACCTGTACATAGGGCTGATAAACTCACATACCAAATTTGGTTCAGATATGATCACACAAACTGAAGTTATCATCCGGAAACCAGAAAATTACAAGATTCTAAGTAAAATGAAAGTGTCAATGACACTGTAGCTCAACTTGGAAAGGGAATAATTTAATGTATTACAGTCAATGGAGCGATTAGGAATGTGGAAAGTTGAATGTCTAATACTAGTTTATAGACATGAAGAGAAAAGTAAAATCCAAGATGGCTGCTGGCGGCCATGTTTTCGGCCGAATGACCCCAAAATGAGTCGTTCCCATCTACATGTCATCGTTAACATCCATGACAAATTTTATGACGATCAGACTAAAGGTACGACCTGTAGCCCATGCTAAAGAATTTAGTCATACAAAGAGTAAAATCCAAGATGGCTGCTGGCGGCCATGTTTTTTGGCCGAATGACCCCAAAATGACTAGTTCCCATCTACATGTCATTATTAACATTCATGACAAATTTTATGATGATCAGACTAAAGGTACGACATGTAGCCCGTGCTAAAGAATTTAGTCATACAAAGAGTAAAATCCAAGATGGCTGCTGGCGGCCATGTTTTCAGACGAATGACCCCAAAATGAGTCTTTCCCATCTACATGTCATTGTTAACATCCATGACAAATTTTATGATGATCAGACTAAAGGTACGACCTGTAGCCCGTGCTAAAGGATTTAGTCATACAAAGAGTCAAATCAAAGATGGCTGCTGGCGGCCATATTTTTTGGCCGAATATCCCCAAAACGACTCGTTCCCATCTACATGTCATTATTAACATTCATGACAAATTTTATGATGATCAGACTAAAGGTACAACCTGTAGCCCGTGCTAAAGGATTTAGTCATACAAAGAGTAAAATCCAAGATGGCTGCTGGCGACCATGTTTTTTGGCCGAATGACCCCAAAATGACTCGTTCCCATCTACATGTCAATATTAACATCCATGACAAATTTCATGATGATCAGACGAACAGTACGACCTGTGGCCCGTACTAATGGATTAAATTTTGAAATCCAAGATGGCCGCTGGCGGCCATGTTTTTTGTCCGAGTGACCCCAAAATGACTTGTTCCCATCTACATGTCATTATTAACATCCATGACAAATTTTATGATGATCAGACTAAAGGTACGACCTGCAGCCCGTGCTAAAGAATTTAGTCATACAAAGAGTAAAATCCAAGATGGCTGCTGGAGGCCATGTTTTTTGGCTGAATGACCCCAAAATTACTCGTTCCCATCTACATGTCAATATTATCATCCATGACAAATTTCATGATGATCAGACGAACAGTACGACCTGTGGCCCGTACTAATGGATTAAATTTTGAAATCCAAGATGGCCGCTGGCGGCCATGTTTTTTGTCCGAGTGACCCCAAAATGACTCGTTCCCATCTACATGTCATTATTAACATCCATGACAAATTTTATGATGATCAGACTAAAGGTACGACCTGCAGCCCGTGCTAAAGAATTTAGTCATATAAAGAGTAAAATCCAAGATGGCTGCTGGAGGCCATGTTTTTGGGCCGAATGACCCCAAAATTACTCGTTTCCCATCTACATGTCAATATTAACATCCATGACAAATTTCATGATGATCAGACGAACAGTACGGCCTGTAGCCCGTGCTAATGGATTGAATTTTGAAATCAAAGATGGCCGCTGGCGGCCATGTTTTTTTCCCGAATGACCCCAAAATTAATCATTCTGGTCTAAATGTTGATGTCAACAGCTATGACAAACTTCATAATGATCCGCCAAAGGTACGACCTGTAGCCTGCATTGTTGACGCCTTACGTACACACGCACACACGTACACACGGACGACAAAGCCATGGCAATAGCTCAAACTTTACAAAGTAAAGTTGAGCTAAAAAGGGGCCATAACTCTAGCAAAAATGGGCGGAGCAAACCCATATTCGAACTTGACCTGTATTTTGGTCTGATAAACTCACCTATGAAATTTGCTTTTGATCTAATAACCGAAACTAAAGTTATCCACCGGAAACCATTTCCGGACGGACGGACGGACACCGGCTATTTTAATAGTCCCCCAAAATATTTTTTTCGGGAGACAAAAAACAGGGAATGATAAACAAAGATAATTTTATTTGCCCGCCTATAACGCTGACCACTATTGAACCAGTTCACAGAAAAATAATTCTTTTCAAGGTTACATGCATCAACAGTTATATTGGCTCAGATCTGAGACATATAGAAGTGAACCTAGCTAAGTGTCACACGTTTAATCGGTCTGGTTATGTGACGATTATGTTGACAAATAACATGTGTTGCCATTCCGATTTGTACTGATTAATGATTATGTGGACCAGATGGAGCCAGCGAAGGTTAATCAGGGATATTTCATTGTGTAAAATATTTTACAGACATCAAAAGAAATTGTTGGTTTACTACTAGTACTAGAAAAACGTAGTTGGTTTTATTGGACAAGTTTTCACTCCAGTAACTATAGGGGTCCCTTCCCCCCAACTGCCAGTGAAAACCCAGGTACAAGGTAAATCATTACACTCAAGAAGGAAAACCCAGGTACAAGGTAAATCATTACACTCAAGGTAAATCATTACACTCAAGGTAAATCATTACACTCAAGGTAAATCATTACACTCAAGGTAAATCATTACACTCAAGGTAAATCATTACACTCAAGGTAAATCATTACACTCAAGGTAAATCATTACACTCAAGGTAAATCATTACACTCAAGAAGGTAAATCATTACACTCAAGGTAAATCATTACACTCAAGGTAAATCATTACACTCAAGGTAAATCATTACACTCAAGGTAAATCATTACACTCAAGGTAAATCATTACACTCAAGGTAAACCATTACACTCAAGGTAAATCATTACACTCAAGGTAAATCATTACACTCAAGGAGGTAAATCATTACACTCAAGGTAAATCATTACACTCAAGGTAAATCATTACACTCACGGTAAATCATTACACTCAAGGTAAATCATTACACTCAAGGTAAATCATTACACTCAAGAAGGTAAATCATTACACTCAAGGTAAATCATTACACTCAAGGTAAATCATTACACTCAAGGTAAATCATTACACTCAAGGTAAATCATTACACTCAAGGTAAATCATTACACTCAAGGTAAATCATTACACTCAAGGTAAATCATTAAACTCAAGAAGGACAACAAAACAACTGTCATCTTTATGCATTTCTTTGCAATATGTTGTTTTAGATGGCATGTGTCCAACTCTGCCTCATATGTTTCGAGTGCTAAATATAATTCTTGTGATGCACTGAATCCAACGTACCTGGTTCAAACAAGGCAAGCATCAAATTGGATTTCTTTTTACTGTCTGCCCAGGAGTATAACATCCCAAACCAGTTTTCGCTGTAAAGCAGAACAGATTTAGTTAGAATCACTGTAGTTTGAGGGACATACATTAAAGTGATGTGAAACATTCCGGTAAGGTGATCAAATAAAATAAAAGTAGTTATTTTTACAAATATTATATCCAAATTCACAACACACACTCTCATGCCTATATATTAATTAAATGCAGTGACTCTTTTTGGCGAAATTGTTTGCGTTTGTTTATCGCCGTATTGAATCGAGATGTAAATATTTACAATTGAGCGATGTTTTCTATGGAGTGGTATGGAATGCTGTAGTTGCCATAGCACCTGAGTACTAACTTATCACCTGACAGTAACAATTACTACCATCCCTTAGACAGACACAGAAATCGCGGATGACGTGCCACTCGAGACACAGTATGTATGGGCCTTTACTCACCCGACTTTAGCAATTACTACCATCCCTTAGACAGACACAGAAATCGCCATGCAAGAGGTTCTAATTCAGCATCAGGCAAAGAAATCATGGATGATGTGCCAGTCGCGACACATTATGTATGAGACTTTACTCACCTGACTTTAACGATAGCTACCATCCCTTCGACCTTTAGACTGCCATGCCAGAGAACAGTGAAAGATGGAGGTTTATTGCCAAGCAATGATATTACATTTGTTCTAATTTAGCATCATACACAGAAATCATCATGGATTGCATGCAACTCGCGACACAATATGTATGGGCCTTTACTCACCCAACTTAACGATTGCTACCATCCCTTCGACCTTCAGACTGCCATGCAAGAGAACAGTGAAAGATGGAGGTTTATTGCCAAGCAATGATATTACATTTGTTCTAATTCAGCATCAGGCAAAGAAATCGTGGATGACGTGCCACTCGTGACACATTATGTATGAGTCTTTACTCACGTGACTTTAACGATAGCTACCATCCCTTCGACCTTTAGACTGCCATGCAAGAGAACAGTGAAAGATGGTGATTTACCATCATCAGGCTCCTCTGTTTCTTCTTTTCCTTCACTCTGTTCTGAATCTGAAATTCAACAACCCAATCAGAGATCCTGGTGCTATGGTGGCTGAAGAGATCGTTGGGCAATGTTAGGAAACATGATTAATTAAAATACATGTACGGTATTATAAATAAGGATCACATAGACATGTGCCAGATTAGTAAACATTTTGTGAAGTTACCATATGAACACCAATGAGCTAATTAAAGGCCCATTTAATTTTCGAACCCCTAGATTACATTATATAAAATACATGCCGTATTATATACCATTTGAAAGAGGAAGCTCCAAAACATTGTATTATCAACTTATCCGCTGTAATAAACTGTGGACATGTTGTTTTTGTTGAGTTGCCAAACACATTGTTTCATCTAGATTGCAGTAAAAAGCAGTATTATTTTCAATGCAGGGGGAATAACTCTATATATTAAAGATAGAGTTCTTCCTCTTCCAATAAAAAGTTTTAATTCTGTTGCATTCTGGGAGTCAAAGGGGGGATGTCATTCTATGATTTCAGCAGTTTTCTATTTCTCTGATGGCATCTTCTGAGACACAGAAGTTTCAAATGGTGATGAATTATAGTATTTTAATCATATTTTATGGCATAGATTGTTATTAAAACCGTATATATAGTCACTATAAAAAAATAATCAGCAAATTAAGTGGGCCTTTAAAGTGTCAGGAAAACTATTATTATTATTGGTTACTCGTGGAAGGTCGGTGCAACTCGTGCAACCCGCAGGTAGGTCTGTGGTGGTTTGCGTGTTCATCGCGGTTGTACCATAATCGTAGCGCACACGGTTTCCTCCATCACATAAAACCAGCAATTTCGCGATACTGAAGTTAGTGAATTTCTTGTGGGACATATTTGTATGTCGGTATCTGACATTCTTACCAGAAAAGCCTATATTGCATTACTCAGATCAATCAAATAATATCATATTTTTGTAAATTAAAAATTAAAACGATACAAATATATTAAATAAACATTTTGGGTTCCATCATGTCATCTCCAAATCCGACCATCATCTTTATCCGGGAAATGGCATATTGATAACCATTCGCTTTCCGACAGACAGGCCCAATTTGGGATACTATATATAGCAGGCCTCAGCTCACAAGGCGACTCGGGCGAGATTGTCGCCTTACTGTCGCTGACTTCGCCCTATCGTCGCTCTAAGGCGAAATCGAAGTCGCCTTCAATTTTAGGGGTAATTTTTTTTTTTTTTTTTTCTTAAATTTTTTTCTATTTTTTTTCCCGGACATGTCTGGACATGTCCGTATATAGATGAATTGTGGCGGCCATCCCAAAAAGAAACAGACGATGCAGAGCCAAAGACCCAAGTGTTTAAAATAAAAAAATAAAATATGACCTATTGTTTTGTGTTGTTATTCCGTCGCCTTTGTTCGATCCCTTTGCGGTAATGAATGTTAATCACGAATGTTTTGACACGCTGAAAACACGATGAGATGTTCCCATCTGTGTTGTTACTGACCATCGTGAGTGTCACAAATAAATGTTTTAATTAACTTAAAAGACCGCCGTCCCGCTTTTCAGATATAAAACAATTACGACATTATCAGAGTATGTACCAGGCGCTTCGGAAGTTCGTTTCGGTAACGCGTCGGACTTTTTGAAGAGACCGCATCGGACTTTTTGAAGAGACCGACTTCCGTAAATAAAATAATGTCAAGTTTATTGCTTTAATCGGATTATACCAGTGATGTTGGCATTAATTAAGGGAGGCCATTAATTAATAAAAGCTTTTGCAACTCCTTTGTTAGTTAGTCCTTATTGTTTATTTTAGCGGACACCCACATTACAGCCGTGACCAAATTAAACTTAAAAAGTTACATGCATCATGATTCAGAGTCAGACTGTACAAACGTATCTTCCAAGCTGCAGTCTAGGAAATAATACTACTTTCATTTAGTTAAAAAAGTAACTATTACTGTAACTTGATAATTGTCTTGCTTAAATGATAGCTACACAAAACATTTCCAAAAATTTTAAATGTATAATAACAATTAATTAAACTAATTTCAGATAAAGTCAAATTTTTTTAGTTTTATTTGTTATTTTATCTTTTTAAATTTTTTATTGTCAGATGTTATAAAATAAAGCGATATTTGAAAATTGTCAATTTTTGGTAGTCTCTGCCGGATCCCCACCCTGAAGTCTCCCTAAATTTCCTGAAGTCTCCCTAAATTTCCTGGAGGGAGACTTCAAGTCTCCCTGTTCTGGACCCCTAGGCTGAGGCCTGATATATAGTTCTCTGTAATCCCGTTTGCGTATGCGCTATTCCCAAGTCACGATGCGCAATTTTGATATTGCGCATGCCTGCTGTGCACGACAGGGTGAAGCGTACATGCGCAGAAGAGTTTCCGTTTGCAATAACTTGAATCAGACTCCATTGACACCAAAGTTCCAAACTGCTTACATGTACTTTCATGAACATCACGCATAGTGGCAGTGGCACAAAATATGAAATGATGACGTGCCATTCTCATATATTAAACTGTTTTAAACTTTGATTAAATATTGTATTTATATATATCATGTCATAGACATTAAGTTTAATGAACCTTCTTCATAATCTGAGTTATCTCACTGACGTTATAAAATCATCTGAAATTTTTGCTCGTACCTCCCACCGATCGGTACCCGCGATTCAACTAAAGTGTTTGAAAAAGATTCGATTCGAGATTCGATTCGATTTCGAATCATTATCCTGATTCGAATCGAGATTCGATTCGATGTTGAAATTGCTGATTCGTCGGGCCCTACTTGCAGTCCGCATTTATTGGGGAATTGTTTTGAAAATTTACAGGCATGTTTAGGATCACCTCTAGATGGGTGCTATCAAATTTCAATAAAAAACATGGCTGCCAGCAGTCATATTGGATTTTACTCTTTGCATGACTAAATTCTTTGGTACACCTTATAGACCACATCCCTCATCCAATCATCACCAAACTTTATATAGATCTTCAAGGTGACCACTAGATGGGAACCATCATTTAATTCAGAATTTCTTTAAAAAAAAATGGCTTGGTGGCCATCTAGGATTTTACTCTTTGCATGACTAAATCATTTGGTTCACCCTACAGACCACATCCCTCATCTGATCATCACCAAACTTCATATGGATGTTTGGGTGACCTCTAGTTTTTCAAAACAGGCTAGGGAACGAGAGTACTCACTCAAGGACTTATTCTTGTCTTTGGTAGAAACTGGCAGCACAAGATGACGTGATACAGCAGCAGGGCTGGCCATGTCTGATATCTCCAGGAATCCACAGATACTGAGTGGGCTAGCCATAGTGTATGTCTTACTGAGCAGCCCGTCATCTCTACAAAAAGATACATGTGTAAGAGCAGTCTGATTGAAATACAGACCATTGAACAAGCTGCGCATTCCAATAATACAAAGTGCAGACGGATCCTATTCATTGGTGGGAAATGTTCAGATAATAAGTTCAACAAATGACCTATGATTCCTGTGGGATAACTACAGCTATGCTCTAATTAATCGACCCTCCTTAATGAGGTTGACCACCGGTATTACTGCGGTACTCAACCATGTTCATACATGTATGATCAATCGTGGTCAATTATACCGCCGATGAGCACGATACAACCTCACAATCCCCGTTAGACAGTATTCTTCATGCAATGTTTACAGTAACGCCCTAAATAATCGACTCCTTAACCACAGCAGAATTATGGGTAATTTTTCAGGATTTAGTCGGAAATATGGCTTGTTGCCATTCATCGGAAAGCTCTCAGTGAATTAAAAAAAAAATTTAATTCGACATTGTAACCACATCAGAGAATGGCATGAAGGTGCGTTGATGATGCAATGGCAAATGTCAATCAGTGACCAACTTTGTATGTTGAATAAACCATAAACAATTTATTCTTGAAATATTTCGTGTTTAGTTAACTTGAATAAAGATACCCCTGATTGTGTAGGTATGGTATTTGTGAATTGAAATCTTGGTGATTGAAAATGGCGCTGGGCTAGCATCACTAAATTCACCCTCTGGGGACCTCATTCTGCATGGCCTCATCTGCTATGGGAGACATAGACTCAGATTGAAGTTCCCAAATGTTGAATTTTGTGATGTACATCCATTGGGAACCTGGATTATGCAAAGTGTTGTCTGCCAATTTGGGGATATAGAGAAACTAAATTAAAAAAGAAATAGAATTTATGTGAAGAAGTTTCTATAGAAATCTGATAATAAAGAACATTCCAGAGAAGATGGGGCCTAAGCAGAATGAGGTCCCCTCTATGCGGGATAGCGTCACTAAACTCACCCTCTGGGGACCTCATTCTGCAAATGACAGACACGCTATAATCAGGCCTGATGGAATAACTAACCTGGCTTTTTTGTAAGGTTCTGGAGGAGGAAATAGCTGAATGGAACATTTCATATTACCACAATGTAACATCGTAGAGAATGGCTTGTAGTACCGCTCTGTCATACGCTCAAACATATCTGTAATTGTACTAAAATTGATTGGTCCATCTGGAACAAACACGTCACCTCCCTGTCCATTAATACTGATAAGCTCCTTATACTGCGATACAGTGTCATCAATTTTCTTATCTGAGGGATTGACGATTAACATGACGATAATTTTACATGGATTTAGAAATGGCAGCGGGAATGATTGATCTGTTGATTGGTCCCGTGAGTTCCACTTCTGCATGAGTTTCTTCAGTGAACCCTGACCTGTTCCAGAGCATTCATCCGTTATGAAGATAATCTGAAATAATAATAAAAGGTCAGCCGACCACAGTGTCCGCCGACAACGTGGCAAGTCGATGCCGCTTTGTTAAAGAAATAAAAAAAAATTAATTTCTAAGTCGAAAAGGGTTAAGAACTCCATAAAAAAAATTCCGTCATCTATATACATGTTGCACATTTCCAACATGTGGGTACCAATACTCTGAAGTTTCAAATATCTACGATCAAAACTGTAGGAGGAGTTGATTACACCATGAAGGTACCCTCATACAGAAAATTATAAAAAATGTTGAAATTTTTTAAGTCGAAAAGGGTTAATAACTACGTAAAAAAATAATTTTTCCATCATCTATAATGATGTTGCACATCTTCAATATATGGGCAAACAATATTCTGAAGTTTCAAATCTCTGGGATGAAATCTGTAGGAGGAGATGATTACACCATGAAGGTACTCAAAAGTGTGACGGACGGGAAAACGGATGGACAGACGGACGAACGAACGGATGGACCCCGTTTATATAGTCCCCCTTTTGTTTCAGAAAGTCAGGGGACAATAATCAATCAGGACATCAGGACATCAAAACAGTGAATCTATTAAATATATAGTGTGCCCCCCCCCCCCCCCCCCCCCCCCCTTACATCTTTCAATTGAAGTGAGCATCATCAGCACATATATTCTCCCCAAAATAGTCCTGATGTGAGTGAATAGAGCTGACACTGATCGAGTGACCCACCAGGGTGTATGGGCAAATAGACTGGGTTTTGGTATTCAATCGACTAGCAATGTGCAAGCAAACACATGCGGATGTTCACAATGTAAAAACAAGTACAGGCGAAAGCAGTTTCGAGGAATGATTATGTCGTTGTGTTTCAACACCTTGAAACTTTGCACCTGACCCAACCACACACGTTGCCAAGGACTGCCAAATATATTCCCCCTCACTCTTGTGTGAGCGTGGACGCGTCCAATTCAAGGTAATTGGTGTATCCATGATGTTTTGCACATGGATGCTACTACTATCTCATTATAATGGGGTACATCAGTTATTTTTTGAATACATATTATATAATGTGTGGCTCCATTTGGGGGCTAGGTATTTTATAATTTATTATTCAAATAACGCGGAACAAATCTGCTCAAAGCTATATTGTAGAACATTGTCGAGAGTTTTCCGAATCTTTTGAATAATGGAAAGTGTAGCAATTCCTTTAGACGACATGCAGTTCATCAAACTGTTCTATATATATGGATAAATGGTGTTGTGTAGCATTACTAACATAGAAGTTTATAGTAAAGGGTGACTTATTTCTGGACGGATTGATGACATGAAATCGCTACATGTACAGGGATTTATCAGGCTCTATTGATAGTTTCAATTTTGTGCTGACAATTGTTCCAACACTATTATGTGGGGCTGTACTTTTATTCGGAACCCTAGCATGGGCCTCAATAAGGCTAAATGGGCCTCAATAAGGCTAAATGGAACCCTAGCATGGGCCTCAATAAGGCTAAATGGGCCTCAATAAGGCTAAATGGGAGTTGCATGCCTTACAAAGTGCGAAACAACAGAATTTACATGCTCATATATAGTCACTATCAGGGAAGAATCCAGAGATAATTTGGGGACACCTGTTTCCAGCAGAGGATATGTACCAGTATCCCAATATAACTTTAAAATACAGCTTCTACACCGAACCAACACAGATACAGACGCATATATTATAAATATGACATAATATTTCTGATTTAAAAATTCAACATGCAAATGAAGGCTGTATTGCAACTGCAGATTTTTTATTTACAGCGCATATTGTTGAATTGCCTTGAAAATTCAGGTTGACTCAATACTGTCCACTAGGAATTTGGGGTCATTTGGGCTTCTCAAGTTTGGGCGCCCATACCTGTAACAGGTATCAAAACAGCCCGGAAATTTCCCTGGTCACTATATATACTGACAAAATCATCTCATCCTCACAATAATAAAGTTCATCTGCTTCCACATTGGATTCACCGTCTGTAGCCATATATAGTCATAGAAGTAACTTGCTCCCTTGTACATCTAACCATAATATAACTATACTAGAAGGTGACCCGACTTCGTCCGGGCTATTCAAAAACCAAATTTCAAGTCGATTGCTCCACCCGTTTCCTAGATCTGGTCTGCGCATGCGCGAAGCTGGTGTCGCACGTGCTCGGCGACCCGATAAAATTCGTATCCGGGGCAAGATACATTCACATACCAAATTTAAAGTCAATATCTCAACCCGTTTCCGAGATCTCGTCTGCGCATGCGCGAAGCTGGCGTCGCACGTGCTCGGCGACCCGATAAAATTCGTATCCGGGGCAAGATACATTCACATACCAAATTTCAAGTCGATAGCTACACCTGTTTCCGAGATATATAGCCCAATGTCATTTGCGGATACCTCGGCCGGTGATGAGTTAACGCGACACAGTCAAATGCATCGGCAGGGTGAGAGTTAACGTAATCTAACTTTATGACCTCTGACGACGTCATAGAAATTACGCATTGATTTTATCCTGATAAAGGCATCGTACCACTTGTACCTAATAATTGAGGCAGATAACTAAAACGGATACATACATATTATATATCGTTGGAAAGATGAAGCCACACAGATTCTAACCGTGCAAATTATATGACTGGCAATTTATTATTCGCGCTATATCGAATCGATTTGTGAGCACCGAACTGAAATATATTAGCGCAAAAACGGCGTAAAAATAGATTTGACCTCCGCACGTGAAAAGTTGACCTCGCACGGACAAATAAATATGCCTATGTTCGTCTCCGGCCGAAAATACCCTAAAATACCAAATTTCATCGAAATTGGCTTAGTCGTTTTCGAGTCCATCGATTTCAAACACACACACACACACACAAACAAACAAACACATACACACACAGATCTTTCAAAATATATAATAGATAACAAGCTATATAACCAACCACAAGGACACTCACACCTCCATAAATATGTTTACTGCCAAAATAACTTGTTTGGGTTACGTTCTACTTCACATATGTCGCCAAAACATGTCAACTTGTGTCTACGAGATAACTCGTAGTTGGCACTGGTGGTGGGAATTCCCAAATTATTCCACCAGTGCCAGCTACGAGTTATCTCGTAGTACTATAAATCGTTGTTTATGTCATCTAAACTCACCGCATCATCCAATTCTAATTTCAATGAAGCCAAGATATCGTGTACTAAGGGTACCTATCTTGCCATGATTTGGCAAACTGGTGGGATTACTAATTGATTTCCGGCACTCAACGTGCTAAAGCTTCGTAAATTATGCGCGGTTATAGACTGTACGTTGGAATCTGATTAAAGTGGGACCATCGAGTCGGATTGAGAACATTTAACATCTTAAAGCTTCGTAATTATGTGCAGTTATAGACTATATTTGGTAATGTTGGAAAACGATAATTCTCGCCATAAATATTAGAAGAATCACCATCCATGAAATAAAACTGCTTCTAGGGTTTAAAGTAATTATTGAACCAAATTCAGTTAATGAAACCATGATACCACCTTAAAGGGAGACTCGAGGCAATTTCAATAAATTCCCTGTAAAAACAACGATCTAAATAATGATAATAAATAGAAAAATAATTAGTTTGAGTCAAAGATGTTTTCTGTAAATGATCAGGATAACAGATTATGATAAAATCAATTAAATAATTTGATTATAAACTTAGTTTAGGACTTAAGCCATAAAGAAAGAATGACATAGTCATGGAAATTAATTGGATAGTGGATTGAACAACATTTGGCACACATTCGGTAAAAATTTATGTTGATATGGGGCGTCAATTCAAAGGCACCCGCTGGCCGCTGACTTTACAATAAAACTAATAAATTTCAAGGACAAGTATCCATATAATGTAACATTTTATTTGATGCATTTGCCTGAAAATTGTATGAGAATATCTCAATGATGAGCGTTCTATTCATTGCATTCCAGTTTTGCTGCCATCCGTAAAATATATTTTTTCCTGTCGAGTCGTACTCCCCGTCGTACCTAGTCAACAATGAAAGTTGGCAGATTTTGGTCAGTTAACTTGTTTTATTCCAGAGCAATGTCCATTTCCAATGGTACTCACACTGGGCATATAGGTCTCATTTTAATATTTACAAAGAATAGATAACATGTACATACGTGACCGGGAGCAATTGAGCCCCATTCTCCTGAGAATAGAGTGTTCACTCCATGTAAGCATGCTTCTAAGCATGTCTTATTGTATTCTTCAACTTTGGTCAGAGCAGTTTTGATGGACTCAAAATCACGAGTAAAGGGAACAAGAATCTCCCAGAGGTACGAGTAAATCACCTGAAAAAACAAAAACAATTGTTACGGTAAAAATATTGAACCACTGTAACTTTTAGAAATAATGTTATGGTAAGAAAATTAAATTGCTGTAACATTTAGAGATATTTTTGTCAAAATTTATTATTAATTAACCCTTTCATGAGGTTCAAGATGGGAGATGTGCTGGTGCAGCATTAAAGATCCTGAGCCAGTGCATCCTCTTATGCGAGTCTCCCACAGGGCCTGTCCCCTGTCCAATTGAAGCCAAAAAGCAATCGCTTTCACAAGTTTGAAATATATATGAAATTTTGCTTGATCAGTTGCAAAAGTCTTACAATGCTTCGGTGGTCTATAGTATAGCTCTGTCGACAGCAATGCTATTTATATGCATTGGTATCATAATATATCTTCGCGAAAAAAACAAACAGTGTACATGTAGTCCGTTGAAGTAATGAGAATGCAACTGGTGCCAATGATTCAATACAATTCAAATCAGAACAGCCAATTGTGAATTGAATCAAATCATATGAAAGATTCCGAATCACATCGATTCAAATCGATTTGCAGGGCCCTAACAGAAGGCTTGACAAACGGATTCAGTCAATTCAGTACACCCACAAATTTTCTTCAAAAAGTGGTGCTATAATTACAGAAGCACTCAAATAGGTCGCCATCTAGATGAAACATCATCATCATTTTAGGGAATAAGTCGCAATGACTTCTACCCTTAACAAGATTGTTAATTTTCTAGTTTGTCATGTGCATGATGTTAATTCCAGTGATGATTATCAAACTTTTGGAACTCTTTTAAGGTGTTCGCTTCAACCACAAGCTCAGACAAAGCATTCCACGAGGACACGACTCTCTGTACAACATGCTCAGGCAAAGCATTCCACGAGGATACGGCTTTATGTGTGAAGAAATACTTTGGATGTCCTTAGAAACACTTTTTTTTTTAATTTAGCTGAATGGCCACGTGTTGCACAATAGAGGACACATTTAAAGAATTTTCTCTTTGTTTAAATTGTTTAGGTTATATAGTCCATTAACTATCTGTAGAATTCAGTCATATCTCCTCTGTAGCACCAGTGCTTAAGGACATCAAACTCACTTTAGAGAGTCTAGTTTCATAGGGTAGACCCCAGAACTTTGGAATTAGTTTTGTTGTACGCCTTTGGACACTCTTGATTGCTCTGGTGTTTCAATTGGTTAAGATTGCACACTGCATTCCCATACTCAAGTATTGGTCTAATTAGCATCCTCATAAGGGTAGCAATATTATGTCTTTTTCTTTGTATGTGAAGGACCTTTTAACTATGTATGAAATTAGAACTTTGAGCACTGTTTCATGAACCTGTTTATCAAAATGCTCGGGGAGAGCTTTCCGATGAATGGCAACAAGCCATATTTCCGACTAAATCCTGAAAAGTATATTACTTAGGGCATTACTACCGGTATATATTACAAGGTCTTTTTCGTGTTCTGATGCTGTGATTGCTATTCTCTCGGGAGAGTCAATCAAGAACATGCCTGCAAATAGCCTGTCTGTCATTTGCAGAATGAGGTCCCCAGAGGGTGAATTTAGTGATGCTATCCCGCACAGTGGGTTAGCATCACCAAATTCACCCTCTGGAGACCTCATTCTGATTAGGCCTCATCTTCTGGGAAATATCTATAGTATCAAATTAACATTGTTTTTAGTTACATTTCCCTTCTAGGAAGTTTCTATATCCCCTAATTTGCAGAAGATAAAATTCATAATCGAGGTGCCCAATGGGTGAACATCACCAACTTCAACTGGGGAACTTCAATCTGATCCTAGGTCTGCCATAGCAGTTGAGGGCCTTAGCAGAATGAGGTCCCCAGAGGGTGAATTTAGTGATGCTAGCCTGCTATGCGGGATAGCGTCACTAAATTCACCCTCTGGGGACCTCATTCGGCAAATGACAGACACGCTATTTGCAGGCTTGGTCAATAATGTAATAGTCAACTCAACAACCATTCCCAGAACATCCACATCAAATAGGTTATAGTATTCAGGAAAACATATTTGAATTACCTGAAATTGTGGATAGTCAATCCTTATTTTGGGAGTTGAGATAATCACTGATAAACATATAGCAAATTAACAATAGTTGCGCCAATGAATGTTGCCGCAAATAATTGAAATATAAGTACAAAATTTTGTTCTGTTAATCTGGATAGGATATTTATTATGAGAACAGAGGCAATTTGTTTGAGCAAAGGTATTTTCTATCCGGATATGAACACCGGAAGTTCGGAACAAAGTGTTTCGACAACTGTAACCCTCGATCTCCATACTAAATGAATTCTCCCACTCAGTTATAAAAGTATACATTTATACATTGGAATGGTCTATTATTCATCTGGAGTGTTTTTTAGGAAACTTATTAACCCTTTACCCAACAGAACGGCCCTGTGCCAATGCATTCTCTTATATATGCGAGTCGACCATAGGTCGCCTCGCATATATAAGAGAATGCATTGGCTTAATGCATTAAAAATTATAAAATTGAAGAATTTCAAGAAACATTTTACAGACGATTTTGCCAGCCGTGTGAACACATGTCGAGAATAAAAAGTTAAAACCACTGGTTAAGTTGTATTAATGCGATAATCTTCATTGAGGAACATGCATGTGTATCGGGTTTAATAATAATAATTTCCTTTAACTGCCCCCATATATACAATGTATATACATAACATAGGCCTATATAGTATAAGTTCAATCGTTTAACCCTTTACCCAACAGAACGGCCCTGTGCCAATGCATTCTCTTATATATGCGAGTTGACCATAGGTCGCCTCGCATATATAAGAGAATGCATTGGCTTAACACATTAAAAATTATAAAATTGTTAAAGAATGTAAGAAAAATATGGTAAAAAGTGTTAAAAAAAGATTTTTTTTAGGCCAATGCATTCTCTTATATATGCGAGGCGACCTATGGTCGCCTCGCATATATAAGAGAATGCATTGGCACAGGGCATAACTGAAACTATCAAAATGTGGTCAAGGAGCCGGTTCCAATGATATCCATATTTGTATGGTTCTATTGAGACAGACCCAAGATATTTTAGGCTGTTGAAGCTTTATTTGGCCGGTTTTGGCCGGTTTGTTGGGTAAAGGGTTAAAGCTGACGGCAGATAATACAAGTACAGAAATAGTCATATTTATTGGAGAGAAATGTTCAGGTAATAAGTTCAACAATTAACTATCTGAACATTTCCAAAGGGAACTACTCATAAATGAATATTAGTATAGAAAGGGTTAAAATACCGTTCAGAGCGGAATTCTTGGTTCAATAATGATTATTTACCATTGCAGTGAATTCCATCTTAAAGGAGCAGCCAAAATGATCCAGCAGTGCATTGATTCCATGGACAGCTAAATTCTTGCGCTGGTATTCCTCTGTACAATCTGGCATTGCTACTGGTCGGCTCATAGATAACGACACATCCAATGCTATCACTGAAGGCATTCTGTTGAGATGTTATGAAGGCTTGAGATGACAGGAGACTGGTCATTAAATAAAAACAACTGCTTTTTTAACCCAGTGTCCCAGGTGGTTCTGTATATATCACCATAATCCTGACTTAAATCCTCTGGTGTTAAGACATGATTCTGTAAGGATAAATAATTCATGTTCCAGATAACATTTTACCAAGTGAACAATCATGACCGATAGCTTGATACCTACATGTAAATGGATTCTTTCATTCATTTGTCAAATATACTAGTAAATCACAATGGTCTATTTTCCATTTGAAAGAAAATTCAGATAAAATAAGCAAGGCAGGCAGAAAAAATCTCCATGAATTCCCATAAGTTGACTGATATAGGGATCATGGATGTTAAGATTATAAGTTCAGCTAGTAGTAAACTGTTCCATTGGAGACTGCTACTACATGTACGAGTTAACTTGTAGTGGTGTCCATACCATATAAATAACAACAGAAACCACAAGCAATGTAGGTTTATACCCCAATACATCCACAATGGCTTCACTTACAACGCTTCCCGTATACAGACCATGGAGTGGGAGTGCAGCCCTACATCAAGAGTATGCACAAGCAAATACATGTGGCTTGTTTAATCATGCATGCAAGTTCAGTTCCCTGGCAATGAATGTATAACTGTCCACATATAAATTCATTTATCGTGCCTTATAAAATATTAGTTGATAAAAATCAGGTTATACAATGCTGAAACATTTTATATTAACCCTTTAAGTGCCAGGTCGATTTTTGTATCAACCCATATACCCTGTGCCAATGCATATATAAGAGAATGCATTGGCCTAACAATTATTTTTATTTTTTTTATTTTTTTAATAATTTATTCTTATATTCTTTAACAGACTTATTTTGTAGGTTTAGGGCCGATGAGATCGGCCCCTGGCACTCAAAGGGTTAAAGAAGCCTTATTTAAACATTAACACCCACAGGGAGCCTCACACAGATGGAAGCATGCACCACATAGTGTCGTCTGCTCCAGGCTGTGTGGGGCTCTCAAAGGGTTTTAAAGCTACTACAATATAACTCATAGTTGGCACCTGGTAATTTACCAGTGTTCATCGCTGCTGCAAGCTATGAGTTATCTCGTAGGTACATAAATGATATGTTTGCAATATCTTAGATGACATAGTTTACAAGTATTTATATATGAATTCATTTACCATGTCTTATACATGATATACTAAGTCATTAAAAATGTAATATTAATTTAATTGTAGCTGGCACCAGCGATGAAACACTGGCAAATTCTGCCCCTGTTGCCGACTATGAGTTATCTCGTAGTAGCCTTATGATATGTATCGGCATCATATATAGAGGATCTACGAGTCCCCTGTTTATAGCATTATTTACAAAACGAGTCCAGTAAATTAGGTCAGGACCGAGCCTTTGGCGAGGTCCAGACCTAATTTACTGGACGAGTTTTGTAAATCCTGCTGTAAACTGGGAGAGCTGTAGATTCTATTTATTACATGATTTGAAAACTTGACGAAACATACTTAAATCAACAAATGGGACTCAAAACTAACATCGGCTTCATGTTTCAGGTAACTACATTTGTATGCATTGTCTGTGTAAAGAAATAGTCCCAGACAAATAAAGAATCTTTGACGTATTTAATGGCGAATATTTAATGACATAGTTTTTCAAACTCTTCATGCATTATAGTTTGTTTGAAAAATATTGGAAGCCATAGTATTTTGAGACGAAGCGTACGGCATGTAAACAGACGACAAACCGGAAGTCAAAGGTCACCTGGCACTATTTTTTGTTATTAAACGAACGTTTAATATCACAATTTATAGAATGGGTTTATTGAACCACCATTGGAATAAGGGTAGGATCATGTAATAAAACATGATATTGGTCGTCCCATCACTCCTACTTACGTAAAATATGGCAAAACATGAAGTACCATGTTACATATGGGATTTTTTTACCCATTAGTTTTCGGTAGTGAACGCGTTAAACAGTCTATCTGAACATCCCTACAAATGAATAACTGGGGTTCAAATAAATGTAACTACCCACCAGTGAACACTGAGATAGCAAAGAGTCAAATGCCAGGGGCAAGTTGGTTTGAAAACGATAAAGGTTATTTGATGGTTAAACTAATTATTATGTTAATATCCCAACAGTAGATTGAAACAATGCATGCAATGAAAAGATGGATTCATCAACATAGAACACCAAGACAGCGATTACTGTGGATAACCATTTCTTTTACTGAGTATTGATTTCGGACAAATTTGATGGATATGTTTTCATGAATGGAGCTGAGCAGTATTAAAAATCCAGTGCATTCTTTTATATATGCGAGTCTCCTATTGGGAGCCTCGCATATATACATGTAAGATAACACTGGCTTATAAGGTTGAGGTAAATAATGTTAGGCCATGTATTCTCTTATATGGGAGTCTCGCATATACAAGAGAATATATTGGCATAGTGTTTTTGCAAAATTTGAGGAAGATCCAGTAATGGAAGGGTTAAAGGGGTCAAATGACTAATTTGAACGGGCATTTCTATCCAAATCTCTGCATCAATAGTTACAGAGTTGCACATAGGTGTGACTTTGTGTGGTATTGTAAACAATTATAGAAAAATATAGAGTGACCCCCCCCCCCATACTCCCTGATCGCAGATGCATGGTGGTTCTGAAAGTGCATCTATAACTGAAAGGTTAGATAGATAATTTTTTAATGGCTAAAAGATTCAAAATTTGCAGACATGAGCATAAGCATATATACAAAACTGTAAACACAGAGTGTGACATTCATATAGAATAAATATAAAAAGTATACATGTAGATATATAAATATAACAAGAATGCAGCTTGACAGTTCTGTAGAGGGACAAGATAGTGAATAAACCTAGCTTAGTAATGACTACTAAATAGATACTCATACCTGTTTATATATATACAACATGAAAAATCAACCCGTGCTATCCCACCCTCCTCCCTCAACAGGACTGTCATGTTGCTTAAGAGATACTAGTAATAGAACCAACAGCTCTTCGCCACCTGCATATACACACTGCTGCCATGTATGGCCGGCTTTAGACTGGCATGTCCATGACTGAAAGATGGAATCCCTAACTACAGGCAGCAGTGACAATTTATGCAGCTGGCCAAGTACTGTCATCGTACATAGAAACATAGAGAGGAAAATAGAGTAGTAGAAAGCACAGGAATCCAAGAATTGAAATACATAAACACTATTGAAATAAATGTACCACATATAAGCCAAGACCAGGTATACAGTACTAAAACAAGAAGACGTACGAGGTGGAAGAAAGATTATAAAAACTCTACAACGGATGGGCTGCATCCAAACGGAGAAATATCTAGACTGTGGCTCCTACGTCTCTATCGGTTTGTGAGAGAGATACATATGGTAATATACTAGGGTGAGATAGAGATTGCTCTGCCTCCCCAAAGAAGAAGAGAAGAGATACATATATAATTAGGGTGAGATAGAGATTGCTCTGCCTCCCCCAAAGAAGAGAGAAGCAAATCCTAAGAAAAGAAGTGTGATATTTGTTTTGTTTAGCCTTTGGGTGAGATAGTGATTGCACGGCCTCCCCTCAAGTAAACAAACATGCCACCAAAGAACAAAAAAGAAAAAAGCCAACAGGAACCGTTAAATGCAGTAGCTGCAATAAACTAGTATCAGAAGATGGCTCCGACCAGGCTTTGGGGTGCCAACTTTGTGAGCTATGGTTTCATGCAAAATGTCAAGGGATTTCAAAGGAGATATGGCTGTTCCTACAAAAGCAGTGCTCAGATGAGAATTCGTCAGTACACTGGTATTGTCGAAGCTGCAACGAAGTTTCATCAAAGTTGTTGGGAAAAATGATGAAAATGGAACAGAGACAGGATTTGATGGAAAATGATATGGGAGAATTGAAGGAGAGAGTCCAAAAATTAGAAGAATATGATGGAAGAGAAGAAGAAGAGGGACAGGCAACAGGCATCAGTGTTAAAAACAAAATAGAAGAGGCCATAATGGAACACAGAAAAAATGAGGCAGAATCAAAGATGCAATTGTTTTTAACATGGAAGAGTCGAGTGCAACAGAAAGTACAACTGCCAGGGAGGATGATGCTAACAGTTTTAAGGATCTCTGCAGAAATATCGACATAGAAAACCCACAAGAAATTAAAATGAAGCAGTTGGTGAGGTTGGGAAAGAAGACTGAAGACCAAGACAGACCACGTCCCTTGAGAATCACATTTGAAGGGTCACTATGAATACCGAACACAACCGAACATAACCGAACACAACCGAAAACAAGTCCAAATAAGGGTTAAAAGACGGAAATATAAGAAATAAAGTTTATAATGATGTGTGTGTATATGTAAACTAGTGATATGTGAAGTTTGATGCAATTTGGCCGATTAAAAGTTACGTTAATGAAAGTTTTATGTAATTTCACACCTAGTCAGAGTCCGACGTGATGGCGGCTAACTCTATGAATACCGAACACAAGTCCGAATAAGGCGTATATGAGGGAAATATATGAAATAAAGTTTATAAAGATGTGTGTGCATATGTAAGATAGTGATATGTGAAGTTTGATACAATTTGACCGATTAGAAGTTTAGTTATTGGTAGGTTTATGTACAATATTAGCTGTCGGCATGTTTTACAAACCAGAGTTCGGCATGCAAGATGGCGGCTAACTCTATGAATACCGAACACAAGTTCAAATAAGGCGTATATAATGGAAATATATGAAATGACGTGTGTGTATATGTAAGCTAGTGATATGTGAAGTTTGGTACAATTTGGGCGATTAAAAGTTATGTTATTGGGCAGTTTTTACAATATTTTTACGCCGTGCATTCTTGTGTTCGGCATGCATTCACCGTTAATAAATTAGCTTACAGGTAATCAGTTGGCTGGCTATCACCAACACAGGATATTTTGTGTTATTGTGTCTTAATTTGTTACAATTTTAAACACTCTTTCTCTAGTTTTGTTCTAAATGTGACCACCAACTCACCAAGCTATGATCAATGGGAATTTGTGATTCCTCAAGTACGGTAATATAAAATATACAAATTCTCAGGTCTGCCTAATGCTATAGGAGGACCATTGACCATCATTAGGCGGACTGCGACATTATGCAGAGGAAATCCGGTCTGCCTATTTTTGCCTACTAGTTATCTGGTGCTTTCATTGTTAACACCTCTCCTTGTTCAATCTTTTGTCTATAAAATGATGTTCAATCTTTTGTCTATAAAATGACATTCTGTCGATATTATAGTTTCATCATCGTGCGGTCGAAACATCCACAGCGGTCTTGCAAAAATAAACTTTTCTGGTTTTAATCGTAGGTCACGTTGGTCTGCTGTCATATTTACCCATATACTATTGTTTATTTTTAATGATATTGCCTGATTCGCTAATTAAAAATTTCCACAGCCATGTAAAGCACCTCTAATGTCCCGTAATTATTTGTCAACTATTTCTGATAAATTGTCTGTTAAGTCGCAACGTTTTCCACTCATTTTCCAATTTGATAATATGGTTTAAACTTTCACAATTATTATTGGTCCAAAGTTTGGAAATTACATTATTTTGTTCACGAGCCTCGAAGACTTCGGACCTTAATCTCAGCATGAAAGACTCAATATATATATACTTTTATTTTTTGTCATGATGTCAGCTTCGACCTCCTCGTAAACCAACTTACTATCTATTGTGAGGAGGCCTTTCTCACTATGAGATATCATATCACTAATCATCACCCATATATTGTTTATTCAACCATTTTGGTTTCTATGAAACCTGTGAAACCTTGCTATAATATCACTGTCAAAACATCCCTGAAATCTTTTCGGTAAGCCAGAGTAATTAATCAGCAACAAAGGCTCTAATGCGCAGTGCAGGGAAATTAATTATCACCTATTGCTGATGCCTTAATCATCCCTTATTTCGACTTGTGTTCGATATTCATAGAAATCCTCGCCGAACTCTCACTTACGTGCCGACTTCACATACCACTAACTTACATATACATACACATCATAATTATTATAAACTTTATTATATATATTTCCCTTTTATACTTGTGTTCGGTATTCACAGAGTTAGCCGCCATCTTGCCGAACGTGCCGACAGCTAATATTGTACATAAACCTACAAATAACTAAACTTTCAATCGGCCAAATTGCATCAAACTTCACATATCACTAACTTGCATATAAATACACATCAGTACAAACTTTATTTTATATATTTCCCTTATATACGCCTTATTTGAACTTGTGTTCGGTATTCATAGAGTTAGCCGCCATCTTGCCGAACTCTGGTTTACGTGCTGACAGCTAATATTGTACATAAACCTTCAAATAACGAAACTTTTAATCGGTCAAATTGCATCAAACTTCACATATCACTAACTTACATATACCCACACATGATTATAAAATTTATTTCATTTATTTCCCTAATATACGCATTATTTGAACTTGTGTTCGGTATTCATAGAGCTATAGCCGCCATAACGCCGGACTCTGTCTTATGCGCCGACGGCGTAAAATTACATAAAACTTTCATTAACATAACTTTTAATCCACCAAATTGCACCAAACTTCACATATCACTAGCTTACATACCCACACACATCGTTATAAACTTTATTTAAAATATTTCCGTCTTTTAACCCTTATTTGGACTTGTTTTCGGTTGTGTTCGGTTATGTCCGGTATTCATAGTGACCGCATTTGAAAATGAATCTGTAAAGGATAAAATACTGAGAACTGGACCAAAGTTGAAAGAGAAAGGACTTAAAATCACCTTTGCAAATGATCTATCAAAGAAGGACAGAGAAGACAGGAAGAAATTATTAGAAGAAGCAAAGAAGAAGACGGATGAATCAGATGGGGAGTGGTTCTATCAGGTTCGGGGCCCTCCATGGACTCTGAAGAAGGTAAAGAAAAAAGAAGTGAGGTAGGCCTCAAAAAGAAGAGGAAACCTGTAAATACGTTAATTGCACCAAATGCACCAAAACATTTGCAAAGTGTGGAGGGACTACACATTTTATCCCTAAATGCAGAAAGTCTGTCAAACAAAATGAATGAGCTCAGACACTTGGTTGAAGAAGAGAAGTATGACATAATATGCATCACAGAGGTTAAGCCGAAGAAAAGCAAGGACATCCTACCCGCGTTATATACCTTAGACGGTTACATCATGATCCACAAGAACTGAACCAGTAACAAAGGAAGAGGAGTCTTGATGTATGTGACGGCGAATATCTCTGCAGAAGAACAAATTATAAACGAAGAACTGAGTGAAGCTGCATGGATAACAGTTAAACTGGAAAAAAGGGACAAAATGCTGATAGGAGTTGTATATAGAAGCCCTAACACAAGTACAGAAGAAAATGATGACAAAATAAACAAAACAATAAAGGAAATATGCAGAAATCGGGATTATTCACACATTCTACTCATGGGAGATTTTAACCATCCATCCATTGATTGGAAAGCACAGACAGCTACAAACAAGAAAGGAGAAGATTTCATCAATACTATAACTGAAAGCTTCTTAACGCAACACATTCTAGAGCCAACAAGAGGAAGATTAGGACAGAGGGCAAATACACTAGATCTGGTACTGACAAATGAAGAAAATATGATTACCAACATAAAGATTTGCAGCCCACTGGGAAAGAGTGACCACTCCATGATTGACTTCAACTTCAAGTGCTACACACCAATAAATAATTTAAAGAAAAAAGTCTACTCGGCTGGAAACTACGCACAGATGAAGAAAGATCTTGACATGGACTGGAGCAAATTTCTAGAGGACTGCAAAGATGATATAAACAAACAGTGGAAGCGGTTCTGTCTAGTACTGGAAGACACAGTTGAAAAAAATATACCAGAGAGAACAAAGTCAACAAAATCTAAAAACAGAATGCCACTTGACATAAAAACCAGGGAGCTTGTGAAGAAGAAGCATAGAATGTGGACAAGATACATGGAATCTAGAACAGAAGAGAATTATAAAAAGTATACTCGCCTGAGAAATCAAGTAAGGACAGCAACAAGACAGAAACAGATAGTGCACGAGAAAGACATTGCCGACAAGGCGAATACTAACCCTAAAAAATTCTGGGACCACATAGCGAGACGCTCAAAAATAAGAAATGGTGTCCCAAATTTGGAGAAGAAAGATGGAACAACAACAACAACAGATGCAGAGAAAGCGGATGTACTTGCAGAATTCTTTTCTAGCGTCTTCACAAATGAGCCACAAGGAAAGATTCCACGACTTGAAGACCTGGTAGTAGAACATGAACTAGAAGATCTAGAAGTATTAGCAGAAGGAATTCAGATCAGACTATTGAAGCTAAATCAAAACAAATCTCTGGGACCAGATGGGATACATCCGAGAATATTGAAGGAATTATCGCAAGAATTAAGCAAGCCATTAGGAATAATCTACAATAACAGCCTCAGACTAGGACAGTTACCAAACGAATGGAAGGATTCAAATATATCGGCAATATATAAGAAAGGAGGAGCCACTAAAGCTAACAACTATCGTCCAATCAGCCTTACGAGCGTAGTCTGCAAAGTACTAGAATCAGTCATAAGAGACAGGATCATGGACCATACGAGAAACAATAAATTATTCAGCAAAAATCAATTCGGATACATAAAAGGGCGCTCAACGACATTACAGTTATTAAATACACTTGAAGGATGGACAAAGTCTATAGAAAATAATCAAGCAACACATGTAATATACATGGACTTCATGAAGGCATTTGACTCTGTGCCACATCGTAGACTGATAGGAAAAACAGAAGCATATGGAATCAAAGGCAACATATTAGGGTGGATTAAGGATTTTCTGAGTGGAAGAAGACAAAGGGCAGTTGTAAATGGGGAGAAATCAAAATTCTACGATGTCATCAGTGGGATTCCTCAGGGAAGCGTACTTGGACCTCTACTATTTGTCATCTACATAAATGACTTGCCGAGATCAACAAAATCTGATGTCATGATGTACGCTGACGATACCAAAGTATTCAGAGAGATAACAACACCAGATGACATGGAAACTCTACAACAAGATCTTAATGAACTACAAAAATGGTCTGATAAATGGCTTCTTCGTTTCCATCCTGAGAAATGTGTAATGATGAACATTGGAAAAGAAGAATATACCCCAAATTATACATTGAAGGGAGTTGATGGAACAACCTATACACTGAAGCAGGTCGACAGCGAGAAGGACATTGGCATCACCACAGATAAAAACTTAAATTTTGAACAACATATAAATGAAAAAGCACAGAGCGCTCAATCAGTGATGGGGATGATTAGAAGATCATTTACACATCTAGATGAAGAAATGATGACGAAACTGTATAAAGGGTTGGTTCGACCAAGATTAGAGTATTCGCAGCCAGCATGGAAACCATATTTGATCAAACACATCACCCAACTTGAGAAAGTCCAACGCAGAGCAACAAAACTAGTTCCTACTTTAAAACATTTACCATATGAAGACAGACTTGAAAAACTAAAGATTCCCACCCTGCAATATAGACGACATAGAGGAGATATGATAGAATGCTACAAAATTTTCAATACATATGACCAGGAAGTAGCAAATATACTGACACGGAACTCCGAATCCAAAACCAGAGGCCACAACTTCAAGCTGTTTCTAGAAGGGGCAACCAGAGACACAAGAAAACACACTTTTAGTCAAAGAGTTGTGGAGCCCTGGAACCAATTAGCAGAAGAGGTAGTCAACGCCGATAGTTTAAACCAATTCAAAAATCGACTAGACGATTATTGGATGGAACAGGAGGTGAGACTTGATTTCAAAGCCAAATTGGGTTTGACAAGTTCTCAGACGAGTCCGGCGTTAGATAGACTTAGGCCAAATAAAAAAGATAATATGTTTCCGTACATCGACCGACCCTACTGTTTTTACCGCCAATGCTCATAAATATTGATAATCATTAGGTGCAAAACACATGGTTTCTAACATAAGCCTGTGATAAGTGACATGAAGTGTGACAGTTGTCTCAAAAGCCACAGGTGTGTGATGGGTTGTGGATTGATAGGCATGAATCTTGCAATTTTAATTTCAAGAGAGTGGATCTCATGCCTGCTTTACCATTATGCCTTGTTTGGGACTTATGGAACATATTCATGAGTTCCAAATAAACATGCATGCCCATTTATTATTTTCTTGACAGCATGAGAAATGTACATTTCCATTTCGTTTGACACTTAATATTCAAACAACATTTTACTGGTACACTTCATTGCTTCACCCACCATGTTTCTTTTGCACACATTTAAAAATGCTGGGTGCTATCTAAAGGGGTACTGAATCTGCCAATTATGGGACCATCTCCTTTTATACTCAAGAGAATATATGCAGCAAATTAATGCATTTGAGCCATGGATTAGTGCCAAATACACTGATGTGTTCTATGAGAACGATGCAAACAACATGGTAATTTATATGACTGGAGTCATAAATTCATTTTCAATATACAATGTACTTACCATGTTGTTTGCACCATTCATAGAGCACATAAGTGTATTTGGCATTAATACATGCCTCAAATTCATTCATTTGTTGCATATATTCTGTTGAGTATACAAGGAGATAGTCCTACAAATAACCGGATTCAGGGTACAGTACGGTATCCCTTTAATATATTATTTTGTTTTGATAAACTTGCTTTTATAATTGACACCAACTAATGCTACACAGGTTTTGAAAATGTGCTGAACAGTATATTCGTGTCTTGTCATGATTTCTGTTAGAGGATCTTTGTATAGGTTGCAAGGAAATTTAAAATTAACTGAAGACGAACTGCTGGTGGCTGCCAGACTTTCGGGAACACACTTAAAGTAACTGCACTAGTGCTGATCACAAACCCTGTGTACCCTTCAGCAGATTTTCAAAACCTGTGTACTGTAAAATACCCTTCAGCACTTTTATTTGGTGAGTGACCCCCTTCAGCCCAACTGACATCTTCAACAATCAGGCAGAATATCCCATATGAACAATTCAAATATATAGGTTCTATAATATTTTCGGACATAAATTCCGAGCCCCATCCCTCTGAGTTTATGGCCAAAATCAGTATGTGAATACTGAAACACACTATTAAGAATAACAGCAAGTTTGATATCTTGTTCAATGTTAATGTATATTTCCACAAGTAATACTTTCCCTACAACACAAGTAGGCATTTTATGTCATTTCGGTCGAGGTAGTTCAATATTTATGCAGCTGGAAAAAAAAATCAAAAAATAATAAAAAAAACAAATTTCCCTACCTACCTACCCTAATTTTTTCTCTCCGTTATCGGAAACATATTATCTTTTTTATTTGGCCTTAACAATATAGGGCCTGAATTTGGTGAATTCGGAGAGCCAGACATAGAAGACGTGGACATAGTGGCAGAAGCCAGCGTCCACTAACAACATAAGGTATCATAAGGTAAGGTAAGCCAAAGCTTCCTTATTTTCACTGTGGTCCTTAAATGTAACCGACCACATGACTGACCAGGCCACAGCACAAGTTCTCATACGGTCGTACAGTATTATTAATAGCATTGCACTGCAATAGCTACAGAACAGACCGATCGGTCTATTTTAGGTTGATCGGGCTTGGACTAGACACTGGATATCCGACTGAGCCAAGGCAATTCCGGCAAGGCTAAATTATTTTTTTTTAAAGTCACGAAATTTGGAGAATTAACAGATTGTAATAAAATGAATAGTTTATATTGTCACAAGATGTTACGAAATTAGAAAATCTACGGTACAAAGACCTCAGCGAATAATCAAACACACTAACATGACTTCAGATCATAATTATCGGGATTTTTGTGTGGTAAGCGTGAGAAGGAACCCCAACCGGGAAGGTCCGATTTACGCATGCGCACAAATCTAACAGGATGGTCTTTCGTCGCAGGCTATCCAGCATTAACGGTGCGCGGATATCAACAAAGTTTTGAAGATGCCGATTTGAACTTGAAAAGCTGAATACTGAAATAACTGAATGTTCAATAACATTAACAATCGGTTATAAATCACGATCTATTTAGAGCATATGTATTCGACCAACCATGATTAAATAAAATAAAAGTTAGATACTTACATTAATTTGACACATTGTTAATGTTATTGTTATGGCCAATTTCAGTCGACGAGTGAGTCAGTGACAGTAACATTGGTGAGGATTTTTAATTTAAGACTTCTCATCACTTCACGGTCTTTGAAAAGTGAAGTGGGGTGGGTGTGTGACACTGTTAAATGACTGTCTAATCTCCAACTTTGGTAAACAATGTCAACAATTGGAAATTTGTACCTGACACCTTTGGAAATTTCAGACCAAAAACAGATTCAGATACTGAAAGTAGTTGAAACTGTTCTGAATCTGAAACTGATAGCTTGAATTTCCAAACAGTATTTAATTTAGTGTAAAATTTGTTGTTTTAAAGATGCATAATCCGAATTAATGCTCCCAGATGACTATTTCTTTGGGGATTTATTGAGTTGAGAAACCCACCCATCAAAGCTCAGGTTGATCAGATATCGATTTTTGAAATTTGTTATTTCTCGAAATGTGTAATTATTTGTGGCCCAGAAAATATTCGTCAAACCAACGGTCTTGGACAAAATTGCGGATGAAGCAGTGGATGAAGATGGATAACTCTAAAATCAAGTGGTAATATGGCCAAATTTTGTTGAACAACATGTTGATAAATAACACATTTTGAGAAATTTTATACCATAGTTGACAGCCGTTAGCATTATTATGTTGTAATTGATCGATTCTGATAACAAAAGCGTATTTTGAAGAAATGTTGTTCAGTTGTAACTTGTTGTCAGATATGGGGACTCGGATTGAGTACCTTTAAGATTAAGACAAAAAGTATGAAAATGTTTAAGTACCATCTGTAAAATGTCTACCAAATAGTAATGATTCTGGTAACGCACCGCTACTAATTTAGACCTCTGCCCCAATTTAATTGCCCCCACCCCCCCCCCCCCCCCAATGTACTAATCACCAAGCTCAAATTTCTTGTCACAGTCTTTTATCTCTCGTTTAAATTACGTACCAGCTTGATCAACATTATAAAATTTCTTTATCTTAGTTACATCTTTAATTCTTCATACATTCTGATAGACCTCATATTGGCTATTTTTGTTGAGCTGGGACTGGTTTGTATTTTTTTTTTGTGGACCGTTTTATATTTTTGCTTAACCAAGCTTTGGCTAATTGAGTGTAAATTGATACACAGAAAAGTACCTAGGATATATGGTAACTTGAGACCAATCATATACAAAATATAACTACAATCTCACCTCTGGTTAGTGGTTAAGTAGTCCTACATATTTTCAGTGACCATGGTCCAATCATTTTAGGGATATGATTAACTATTTAATTAAAATTGTTTATTATTTCCCCTGTAAGTCGTCTGATACCAGCAGACTTAAACCTATGTAACAATTTTCAGCTCCATGGGTCCAACTGTTTTAGGTACATGTATGTAATTAATTTATAATATTTAATTAAATTTAATCATGAATACTTAGTGCCCTTTTAAGACATCTGATCATTATCTGATTATGATGTCAATGGCAAATATTCTGATTTAATTGACAAACAAAGAAACAGAATTGGTTGGTATTAGTATAGATACCAGTACTTTTTAACAGCATCGGTTTGCCCAACCACTAGGCTACCAGCATCATATCAATTCATCAGGATCCACCAGCAGCATAGCAAATTAGCAGTACCACTTAACCAGGGGTGAATACTCCATCTATTGAGGAACATACCCAGCGTGTGCTTATCCCAGACATCAGCAGTGTCTGGGCCATACAGGGACATAAGGAAAGAAACAAATGGATTACACAATAATTTGCCTTCATTTAGGCTTCATTGATAATTTCCAATACCTAGAATAATATGCTATAATGTATGTGTTTGGTTGATGTTCTAGGCTTATTTTCAGGTGCATGTGCCATCCCAGGCAACCCCAATTCATTTGAAGGGGAATAACAATGGGCATTAGCTGAATCTTGCCTACAAATCTATGAACATTTTTAATCTAATGTTATGGAATGTATTCTTATTTATAGCCACACATACTCACATAGTGTGGGAACTTTTAAGTTTTTACATACTGCATTATAACCCCCAAAACTTGAAAACTACTACATGTATCTTCTTTATTTGCTTTGCAATCAAGTTACGCTGAATAGGTCACTCTCACCGGTTTTCTGTGATAAAGTTACCCAGGTTCCTGAAATTGTGATAAAGTTAGTTAAGTTACCCAGGTTGGAGAAGAATGAGATAAAGTTACCAAGGTTAATAATAGTTCATGTTTAGCAACAAATTATTGATTTTTGTGATCAAAATGACGAACTACAATACTAATATGTCTTAATTTATGCTTGATAAGGGCTATTACTTGCCAAAACTGAACAATATTTCCCTCTGTCACTTTTAAATCGAGTTGATATTGTGAGATTTGCTTAACCTGGGTTACTTTATCACAATTCTCACCAACCTGGGTAACTTTATCACAAAATTAGGAACCTGGGTAACTTTATCACAGAAAACCGGTGAGAGTGACCTATTCAGCTCAAGTTACCCCATAGCCAAGGAGGTTTTTTAATATCAGTACCAATTGCACATTAAATACAAAAATAAAAGGGTTCTTAAACTATCAGGGTGTATACAGATGTACTAGTAATTCAAGAGAAAGAAATCTGCAAATTTTGAAATGATTTGGCACCTAATTTAACAGAGATAAAAATAATGCGATAAGAAATTAGAGCTGAGCTGAGTACAATTTAAAATATTTTTTAGCGGGGTGGGGGGGGGGGGGGGGGGGGGGAATACAATTAGTAGGGGTGGATATCTGAATATAAATAGGGGCTGGTGGGTTACAGTAAACAAAGGCCTTATTATTATATATATATTTTTTTTAAACAACATGATTAAAAAAAGAAAATAATCAAAGAAAATGACAAAATTTTATATTATTAGATTATTTTATCTTAGCATTTGGATCTTAATTAGCATTTCTGATTTAAATGATTGTGCCAATTCACTTAATCACCGCGACTGACAATTCAATGTTCCAGGATGCGTTCACTGTGGACTGGGGTATACTATAAACTAAACCTATAACTTATCATTTATTCATTATTTTGAATTTACCTTTTTTAGTATTTATCCGTTTTATCATATCACCCCCCCCCCCCCAATCAATCCGCCACCTCAGCATTGCTCCAACACCACTATTTATTCCATGCCATTGTTTGAGATCGTATGCATAAAACGCCATCAATTTGGATAGACTGCCATAGGCCTAAATAATTCCGATAATTTAGCTGCCATAGTATGATAGTTTTTAACATTGTAATGAGTGCTAAAAATAGACTCAACGAAACAATCACAAATTTCGCTGCAAAATGTTCATTTAATCTAAATCTACGGCGACTTACGGTAGCATATATAATCCATGTAACGACATATTCACTGGTCCATGTTGCATCTAGATCCTATTATATAATTATTTTATTATATAGACTAATTCGTATGTTTTAATCGCTCATTTTCGTCATGTTTTGAACTTGAAATGACAGCGCACTCAATCACATTGAATGTGACGTCACAAATTATTCGGTCAAGGTCATAAATCCAGACCTTCCCGGTTGGGGTTCCTTCTCACGCTCACCTTTTTGGTAGATATGTTTCAAAAATAAATTTTCAAATGGTTCGTTTTTACGGAACACCGTTCATGTTTGACAAATATAAATACCGGAATATTTTCCTGCTACCGGACAGTACCGGTATGATCGGAGCATAAGATGCATAATCCGATTACTGAACTGAAGTGATTTTTTATTGATAAACCAAAGTATGCATATTATACACAATAACAACGGGGGGGGGGGGATTACATGGTGTGCATAATATGTTGGGCGATGCTCACAAAGTATACATTAACTTAAAAGTTAAATCCAACTTCAATTATCCAAGAACAGTTCAATATGTTTTTGTGAATGTCTAAGGGTGTGGCTGTACAATCAGTGGACATCATTTAGGTTGAGATATGTGAGAGTTTATAGATAGTGCTTTCAGATTTAAATTATTAGAATAGGCCATTGATCAATACGGCTGAATTATTGTACTCGTTTTCTTATAAAGTAATCCTTTAAATATTACTGAACTGAAGTGATTTTTTATTGATAAACCAAAGTATGCATATTATACACAATAACAACGGGGGGGGGGGAGATTACATGGTGTGCATAATATGTTGGGCGATGCTCACAAAGTATACATTAACTTAAAAGTTAAATCCAACTTCAATTATCCAAGAACAGTTCAATATGTTTTTGTGAATGTCTAAGGGTGTGGCTGTACAATCAGTGGACATCATTTAGGTTGAGATATGTGAGAGTTTATAGATAGTGCTTTCAGATTTAAATTATTAGAAATTAGGCCATTGATCAATACGGCTGAATTATTGTACTCGTTTTCTTATAAAGTAATCCTTTAAATATTTAAGGTATTCCGGGCTACTAATTTTAATGCGTAGCGTGCAGTCTGCGGGAAGGCTATTCCATAATTATCGGGCTTTGTTTGAGATTGCACTTTTTCCTTTTGAATTCATGATAAAGATTACCTTTTGTTTTTGCCCGGTATTATAGCTATGGATATATTCAATATGTGTGAGTAATTTTAATTGATAATGAATCCGCCGGATCAATCCGGTAGTTCATGCATATGATAATCATGTAGTATTATAATGAGTTGCATGTTACCAATATCATCAAATAGTAGTAGTCTGTTTAGTTTAAAAAAATTAATCGATTATGATAACTGAAGCGGAATTAATTTTTTCCTTCATCTATGGTATCACCCTGGCGACCAGTTTGCCTGGCGACGTTACCCCACTACCGCCACACTGTTGGCCTTTTGTGGACGCAACCGGAAACGGTTATCCTGTAAAAAAAAAACATTAAAATTTATGTTTGCCATTTTTCAATGGACACTTCCTCAAGTTCCTGCTCTATCAGTGTCTATAATTTGAGTATTTTTAGTCCATGAACCAGAGTGATTTGGTAAATATCGTAGTCTCTCTCAGTATCACTCACAGAGTCCATGCTGACCCTTCTCATGACCGCTTTCCCCGCCAAAAAAAAGCCAAAAGGTGAGATAACACAAAAAACAACAACAAATCCGCAATTGAAACTTCTTCTGAACTTAGGTCAGGATGAACTGATGAACACTGTTTCCTCACCAAAAGTGTTCTCCTGTCAGTTTCTTTTTTGTGTGCATCTAAATCATCTAAAACGTGCTGTGTAAAAATGGTTTGTAATGGTAGGCCCTATACACAGGATTTGCTCAGGGTTTGTAAACATGCTAGAACTTGTTTCTATGACATACATGTAAGTTGAATGTAACTTCACAGAAAATGTGAATGTGTACAGGGTTTACTCTACTCTAGTCTAATATTATGAAGGGTACACAGGTTTTGAAAATGTGCCAAAGAGTAAACACACAAGGTTTGCTATAATATTCTGAAGTTTAACAGGTTTTTAAAATGTGCTGAAGGTTAGGCCAAAAAAAAAAAATGTCTCTGTTTCCAGTACCCGGCCTGGCTGAGATTTTCTTGCCGGCTTCAATTTTGTTTTTAATTTTCCAGAAGTAACCTGTCTGTCTGTGAGTTAATAGCTAGGCCTATGGTTTTCCCAATACCAACAGCAGAACTAACCACCCATTGTATACAGAAATGACGCATCTGTAAACCGGTGTATGCGATCGCGCATTCTAGATATAAATAAGACAACCCGGTCGGCCATGCTACACAGTGAATTGCATAGTGTAAATCAAACTCTACCCTGAAGAGTCACTGCGGAAATCCCCCGTCTTTTGTGGAAGTCCTGTGTATTTTAAAAAGTACAATGTATTATACTGGTACTTCCCTTAAATTCCTGTGCGGAATTGGGCGCAAAACTTGCTTGAAAGACCATCTGTTCGCGACAAAATTAAACAGTGAAAAGCATGTGCGTTTTGGCGGGAAAATGACAGTCCGTATTCCGTTATCAGTCCTGGAAATTAGCATCGTCAAAGCCGAAATCGCCATCATCATTGACCAGACGAAATCATCATCCAAGACTAAAATGCATTGGCATCCTTAAATATTCACAGAAACCCGAGTTTAACCCACTTTAATTAAACAACAGTCTGTTATGAATGACACACCAACTGGTTCACTGTGTCACCAACCAAACGCCTCAGTGGGTCACGTGAATCAAGGATATGTGATAACTTGCTGTTAATTACACTGAAAGTTGGCAGGTAATCAATTCTGCTATTTAAAACGTTCCTGGATTGAAACGAAATATTTGTCACTGAAAAATAATGATCATCTATGAAGAGAAATAAGAGGGGTTGAAAATACAATATTTAGGGCAATTCCACGACGGAGAATGAAATTTGTGAAAAAATTAAATCTTGAATATTGACTAAACAGTTTGAAAATCTGATAGTTATAGTATTCAAGTTATTGAAAACAGTTTTTCCGTCTCTCATATTCATCATTTTAGTGCTGAAAGCTTATGCCATTGTTAACCCACATGTGCTACTAAAACTTTTGCTAAAAGTGGCTTGTAAGTAATTGAGCAAATAGTAACAATTATTTAAGATTGACCTGTAGTATTTCAGTATTTAAATAGGCCGATGCACGCTATAACACATCTTGGGTTTATATTTCTGTGACTGATGTCCATTTGGGGAAAAATATTTTTCAGAAATCTACATACTATATGTAATGTCAGTCACGAAAATACTACCTTTTTTGGTATAAAACAATATTGCATGACAATATAACAACCATATCTTAGAGACGCTCAATATACCTGAGCCTCAATGTCTGTGTTCAAAATAAGCACCATTCGATGTCTAAGTTGACCGCTAGCAAGAGTTGAAATATGTAATGTCAGTCACGCGTAATGTCAGTCACGACATGTAATGTCAGTCACGTTTTGCAATTTGTTCCTATTCTGGTAGATGACATAAATATCTTGTAAGAAAACATACTACATGTTTTAATTGGATTTGTAAACATATGCACTGCAGTTCCATATAAGTGCATCTACTACTAGTAATTTTGAATATTGTTCTCATGATGTACATGTATGTGAGCATTGAATGTACGGTATGTGTAGCGGTATTTAATATAGTAAGAAATGTTTCAGAACATAGATGGCGAGTGAGTAAGTCGTACACGTCGTACTTATCTCCTGAGATGTGTTTTTGCGATTTTAACATATGAGTTTCTGTTATGGTCAGTGCTGGCCGCTGGGAAGTTCTGGAAGTGGCCTTCACATGAAGACAAGCTTATATATCAACGGGAAGACATATGCAAGAAACTGAATGGCCCAGTTGTTGTTAATTCACGTGGGAATTTTGATTTCCCAGCAAATATTTAAATGCATGGTATAGATGATGACATAGTGCAGTTCTTTGTTCAATATTATTTAGTGCGAATGGATGTACTGTGGTATTACAGAGCTCTGATTCTTAATTGACAGTACTATATATTCAGTGATTGGTTTAATGTTCTTATCTCTGAATAAACAAGCTATTAATTGGTACACAATTGTGAATATAATTCACCATTGGTCTATTCTAAAAAGAAGTGTGCAAAGTCTGAGCTGCTAACCGTTATATATTTGGTGTCAATAGGCAACCGTGTCTTTTAATGCCCCAATATCTATCACAGTATTAAACTACATATACTAACTTCTTATCACAATAGGGATGTTTATTGAGAAACTTCAAACTTCTCCCTTCAATCATTGATAAACTTAAATTAGCTATGGATGTGGTGGAAAATATTAGATCAAAAGCAAATTTCATAGGTGAGTTTATCAGACCAAAATAAAGGTCAAGTTCGAATATGGGTTTGCTCCGCCCATTTTTGCAAGAGTTATGGCCCTTTTTTGACTTAGAAAACCCCTGAAAGTTGGTTTCCGGATGATAACTTTAGTAGAGTTAATCGGATTCAAACCAAATTTGGTATATTACTTTCTCCCAGTAAAACACAGGTCAAGTTCGAACTTGGGTTCTGCCCGACCATTTTTGGCAGAGTTATGCCCCTTTTTCTTCTGTTTTTTGGTTTCTGGATGATAACTTGATTTTGGATTGTTTATATGCAAAACCCATTTTTTTTGTGGATTACTTATATCAAAATACAGCTCAAGTTCGAATTTCGGTTTAATCCGATAATTTTTGCGAGAGTCATGGGCCTCATGGCCCTTTTTTGTCCGCCAACCTGACATATAAAACCCCAAAAGTTGGTGTCCGGATGATCACTTTAGTAGAGTTAATCAGATTTAAACCAAATTGGTATGTGTCTTTCTCCTAGCAAAACACAGGTCAAGTACGAATTCGGGTTCCGCCCGCCAATTTTCACCAGAGTTATGTCCCTTTTTGACTTAGAATTTTTGCCAATTTGAGGTTTCCGGATGATAACTTTAGTAAATGTGTACTGAATGAAATTAAATTTGGTATATGTAGGTTTACTAGCACAAAAGACAGATCAAATTCGATTTCGTGTTCCGCCATGCCAATTTTTATACGCAAACAACAGTCGTATCAAGCCAATGCTTAGAGGCGGACACGAGGTCTACCGACCTTTTATTCGACTTGTTTTACTTAGAAAATTTCTCACTTTTTCGGTTTCCGGATAATATCTCAAGTTTGGATCCTTTAATTGCAAATACCATTTTTATGTGGATCAGTCATATCACGGTACAGGTCAAGTTCGAATTTGAGTTTGAACCGATGATTTTTCTCAGAGTTATGGTCTTTTCGACTTAGAAAATTCAATTTTTCATGTAATTTTATTCATTTTGTACCAATTTGAGGTTATATTTTGACTTTAAGAGTTTTTTTTAAAGAGTTGGTTATTTGTATGCATGTCAGTAATGAGACAATGCACAAGTGTCTTATCCATATAGTATACTTCTACAAAGCCTCCGCTCCAAATGAAGCCACCGGTTCGGGGGACACTGTGGCCGAGCGGCCTTTTATTTATCATTGATGCTTCTCTTTAAGGACACTTGCAAGTTGTGATTTGGAAGTTTTGCTGATGCTGAGTATCTTTATAATTTGAAAATAAACTAAATTCATAGCATCAGCCTTCATTATTATAAATTCTTGATTTTAGCATATAAATATCGCTTATTGACATGCTTGATTTGAGCATATAAAGGCCAAAGAAAAAAGATGCTATATTTCCACATCGACCAACCCTAAAAATAGCTGCCGACCCTAAACTTTTTATTGATATTTAAAAACAATAAATAAAAAAATTCTGTTTTTACTACTAATGCTCATAAATATTGATGATCATTAGTGTGGAAAACACATGGTTTCTAACATATCCCTGTGAAAAGTGACCATAAAGTGACAGCGGTCTCAAAAGTTAAAACCCCAGGTGTGTGGTGGGTTGTGGATTGATGGGCATGAGTTTTGCAAATTTAATTTCCTGAGAGTGGATCTCACTGCTGTATGCCTTGTTTGGGATTTATGGAACATAGGAACACTTATCAACAGACATGGTGGGTGTGTATCTGTATATATACATGTATAGAGGTTATCACCACACATGTTAGGGTATACCATACATACTGTTTCCAAAAACCAGGCATGCTAGGTTGGATGTACTGGCTACCTCCAGACAATGGGATGTAGTCGTTACAATACAAGTATCGGTGTAACACGATATCTCCCCCTGGGTATCTTCCCCCCCCCCCCCCCGGGGGGGAACATACCCCGGGATATCTTCCCCCCCACCCTGGGTATCTTCCCCCCCCACTCGTACATTTTTTTTCCCTCACTTATTTTATATTATTATGGTAAGAAATGCCGAGAAAACTAAAAAGTTTTTTTTTTTTTGGTTATTTTGAAGTTTAACTTAACCCAATAATAGCATAAATATGTCAAAATATTACCTTATGATTCTATCGTTTAATTTGCTTTATATAGTCATGAAATGGGGAGAAATTAACTTTATATGAGCAAAATTTTATAGAGTAAAAATTTTGGGTGGGGGGGGGGGGGAGGGGGGGGGGGGAGATACCCAGGCCTGAGTATCTTCCCCCCACCCAGCACCTACATATGACAAAAATTAAACATATGATTTTATTTCTTAATTTTCTTTATATAGTTATGAAATGGCGAGAAATTAACTTTATATGAGCAAAATTTTATAGAGTAAGAATTTGGGGTGGGGGGGGGGGGAAGATACCCAGGCCTGAGTATCTTCCCCCCTACCCAGCGCCTACATATGGAAAAATTAAACGTATGATTTTATTGCTTAATTTGCTTTTATATAGTCATGAAATGGCGAGAAATTAACTTTATATGAGCAAAATTTGATTATAGTAAGAATTTGGGGTGGGGGGAAGATACCCAGGCCTGAGTATCTTCCCCCCCCCACCCAGCGCCTACATATGAAAAAATTAAACGTATGATTTTATTGCTTAATTTGCATTATATAGTCATGAAATGGCGAGAAATTAACTTTATATGAGCAAAATTTTATTATAGTAAGAATTTGGGGTGGGGGGGGGGGGAAGATACCCAGGCTTGAGTATCTTCCCCCCCCCCCCCCCCCCCCCCACCCAGCGCCTACATATGACAAAATTAAACATATGATTTTATTGCTTAATTTGCTTTATATATAGTCATGAAATGGCGAGAAATTAACTTTATGTGAGAACAATTTTATTGAGTAAGAATTTGGGGTGTGGGGGGATACCCATGCCTGAGTATCTTCCCCCCCGGCAGTATTATGGGTAAAATTCTTTTAAAAAGTTAGTGACATCAGTTTCGTACTAAGTTTTAATATAGCCAAAATCATGAAAATGTAGTATGAATAATACAACACACACTTGAGCATGAAGTAAGTGTCTGATCATTATACCCCCGCAACGAGTTGTGGGGGGGGTATACTGGTATCAGCTTGTCTGTCTGTCTGTCGGGCCGTCTGTCCGTCCGCGGAAACAATTTTGTCCAGAGTTTTTCTCAGTCATTTTATGATCATTTTGCGTGAAACTTGGCACAGACACCAACCACCATGGGAACCTGTGCACCTGCGATTATGATGTTTGTCAGACTGTTTTTGGTGGAGTTATCCCCCCTTTTACGTCTTAGAAATTTTTCGCAACATGTATAATTTTGTCCCGAGCTTTTATTCCCACATTTTTAGGTCAATTTTTTAAAAACTTGGCACAGATATTTAGTACCATGGGAACCTGCGATTATGGCGTCTGTCCGACATTTTTTGGTGGAGTTATCCCCCTTTTTCGACTTAGAATTTTTTTCGCAACATGCATAATTTTTTCCGAGCTTTTATTCAGTCAATAAATTTAGGATTAGAGTTAGGGGTTAGGGTTAGGGGGTTTAGGGTTAGGGTTACCTGTTGACATAATTTCAGTGCCAAATATATGGTATGGCTACTTCATTCAAATAACATTTTGAATACGGGGGGTATTACTTAGTCCCATCTGGGACAAGCCCATCTCTAGTTTATCAATCTTAATGTATATTTCCACTGTGTTGTTCAAGTAATACTTTCCCCATAAGTTGACATTTTATGTCACTTCGGTCGAGGTAGTTAAATATTATTCCAGCTGTATAAAAAATATAAAAAAAATATAAAAAAAAATTCCCTACCTTCCCTAATTTTTTCACTCTGTTAGCGGAAACATACAATCTTTTTTTTGTTGTGTCAATCTTGTTGCTGAAAGTCTGATACCCTTCAGCATTTAGTTTTCAGTTCATTCTAATTTTCTTTATAACACAATTTATTGAGTTTAATGCCTCACACACACATACAATGGAACACACATTTTGTTTGAGAATATTTTTGTCTTCTTAATCATTGATACATAAAGTAATAATTTTTGTGTGTGTAATCTGGTGAGGAAATTTTACTTCGATTTTCAATCAAAAAGTTGCCATCGGCTACCTTCGTTGATTTTACTCTTTGCATGACTAAATCCTTTGGCACACTACAGGCCAATCCCTCGTTCGATCATCGTCAAAATTAATAGGACTCTTCGGGTGATTTTCCAATTTTTCTGAATTTCATTGAAAAACATGGCTGCTGGCAGCCATCTTGGATTTTACTCTTTGCAAGACTAAATCCTTTGGTACCTTACATCCCTAATCCAATTACCATCAAATATCATATGGATTCTCAGGGTGACCTCTAGGTGGAAGCTTACCAGTTTTTTATTTCGAATTCTGTTAAAAAACAGCCACCAACGGCCATCTTGGCTTTCATCATGGATTGGACTTGAAACCATCATCACACCCTGCAGCCCACATTTATTGTAGAATTGTTTTGAAACTTTACAGGGTAGTTACGATCTCCTCTAGATGTCTAATTTGAACAATTTTCGATGAAAAACATGGGCATTGGTAGCCATCTTGGATTTTACTCTTTGCATCACTAAATCCTTTACCACACCGTCCAGAGCATATCCCTCATCTGATCATCACCCAACTTCATATGGATCATTGGGGTGACCTCAAGATTGGTGTATACCATTTCTTCCAAATTCTGTTATGAAAACATGCCTTCAGTGGCCATCTTGGATCTTTGTATGACTAAATCATTTAGCACACCTTACAGGTAACATTTCTTGTCACATTTCTTATCCAATCATCACCGTGCTTCATATGAATCTTCGGGGCCTACCTTTCTTCCCGAAATTCATTAAAAAAAACATGGCCGACAATAATTATTTTGAGACAAATCCATTCTTTCATGCAAAAAAACTTGACTAGCGCCATCTTCCGATGTGCACCCTATATTCCGATGTGCACCCTATATTAGCGCCATCCTCTGATGTGCACCCTATATTCCGATGTGCACCCTATATTAGCGCCATCTTCCGATGTGCACCCTATATTCCGATGTGCACCCTATATTAGCGCCATCTTCCGATGTGCACCCTATATTCCGATGTGCACCCTATATTAGCCCCATCTTCCGATGTGCACCCTATATTCCGATGTGCACCCTATATTAGCGCCATCTTCCGATGTGCACCCTATAGGGCTGGGCGATATTTCAATATATTGACTATAGTCGGTTTGGAAAAGAAAAACCGTATTGAAACCGTGTGTAAAAGAAAAAATCAATATATCGCAACTGCAATTTTATCACCTCAAAAGACGGTTTCAAGATACAATCCAATACTGAGTTGAATACTTTTTATTTAGCATGGTGGAAGATGAATGCAAAAAAATCCAAAATCTAGCGAAGATTTCCTGCAAGTAGTTGTGCATTCCTGCGACAAGTTGCGCTTCCGAGTGGGTCTTCAGCACTGCGATACATATTGTTTCTCAGAAACGAACATGTCTCAATCCATCTTGAGTTGACGTGTTAGTGGTCCTTGCCAAGAATTTGATAAATAAAATCACAAACTGCAATATTGTATTACTGTTCAGTGATTAATGATGATTATCTTGTTCCCGTGTTCAAAAGTTAATTAAAAATGTTCCGTAATTCATTGTGTGTGATAAACTACAGACAGCCCAGAATGAACCATCTTGGCCCAATTCTACTAGGTCCCCATTCAACTTATGAGCACGTGCTATGACGTAACGGGAATGTGCATCGAATGCTGATATGTAAACAATGGATTAATCGGGATGTGAGCCTGTGATTCACTCAATGTTGTTACGTATTCCAGAAGGCCGGAACTTTATAGAATGGGCACATGTCATTCTGGGAATAGTTTAAATAATTTAATGCGATAGTGTATACAATTCTACATCGCTTATAACGACACCCGGAGTCTTATATCTCTGGTTTAAAATTTGATTTTACATGGTATTTTTCAATAGTAAAATAATATTCAATAAAACCGTATATCACGGTGTTATTTTGGAAAAATCGCGGTTTTTTAAAACGTCCATACCGCAAAACCCTAGCACCCTATATTCCGATGTGCACCCTTATTAGCGCCATCTTCCAATGTGCACCCTATATTCCGATGTGCACCCTATATTAGCGCCATTTTCCGATGTGCACCCTATATTGTGAAATTGACATGCTGGAAGGACCTGCACTATATTCTTATTTAATTTATTCTCACTCCCCCGTCTTCACATGTTCTTAATTGCCTCACTGAATCAGTTGACATCCTATAATAATGACAAGCCTGAGATTAGTGTGCCTATCATTTGCAGAATGAGGTCCCCAGACGGTGAATTTAGTGACGCTATCCCACATAGCAGGCACCCTCTGGGGGACCTCATCCAGACGGTGAATTTAGTGATGCTATCCCGCATTGACTCAGATTGAAGTTCACAAATGGTAAATATTGTGATGTACACCCATTGGGAACCCTGATTATGCAATGTGTTGTCTGCAAATTTGGGGATATAGATACAAAAAAGAAATAGAATCTATGTGAAGAAGTTTCTATAGAAATTTTATTATAAAGAAACTTTCCAGAGAAGATGAGGCCTAAGCAGACTGAGGTCCCCAGAGGGTGAATTTAGTGTGATGCTAGCCCGCTATGTGGAATAGCGTCACTAAATTTACCCTCTGGAGACCTCATTCTGCAAATGACAGGCACACTAAACTCAGGCTATAATAATGACATTCAGCTATTCCTCTCCCACATCTACAGTAATGCCATAAATAATCGACCCCTTAACCACAGCAGAATTATGGGTAATTTTTCAGGATTTAGTCGGAAATATGGCTTGTTGCCATTCATCGGAAAGCTCTCAGTCCACAGCAGAATTATGGGTAACTTTTCAAGATTTAGTCGGAAATATGGCTTGTTGCCATTCATCGGAAAGCTCTCAGTCCACAGCAGAATTATGGGTAACTTTTCAGGATTTAGTTGGAAATATGGCTTGTTGCCATTCATCGGAAAGCTCTCACATATTTACTACTAAATCCTGAAAAGTTATCCATAATTCTGCTGTGGTTAAGGGGTTGATTACTTAGGGCATAACTGTATTTCTTGTCTGAGGAGTTGACAAATATAAGCACCATGCTTCGATCAACATTTCTGTATCATGTCAATTATCAAAGGAGGGCTTGTAAATGAGTGAATTTTAAAATGATAATATTGAGGGTTGAATAAATATTGTTCAAACTAAATTCAATTTGCATCCCCTCAAGTCAGAATTTGAAGTTTCCAACTCTAATGGACCAATTCTGTCTGAAATTTCCAACCTAACACCACCACTAGTTGGGGAATTTCCAACCTAACACCCCCATGGACTCCAACCTAACACCCCCATATTTGACTTTGGATTACAAATCAGAGAAATAGTTAAGAAGTACATGTAGTTGTATAATCACTTTAAAGGCCGTTTGGATATATATCTCAATATTATATTGGTAGAATAGAAAGTTGAAACATGGCCAGTCATTGACCGATTGTTCGTAAACAACGAAATAATTTGTCGACAAAGAACAAAGGGTAACAACTCTATTAATATAGCTCCCGGCATCGAGGCTGTATCTTCTGTTTTGACATATCCTGACTGTTTCGCAGCGCTGTGTTGTGTATCGTGCCCAATCTCCCATATCTGATATCAACATATTATATGTCCGTGTCACATTATATGATGACACCAGGTGCGAATGAAGAGTGTGAGACTGTGCGCATGTGACAGTGAGATAGTTTCCCCTCTCACCCTTGAAGTATTGTATGCTAATGTATGTCTGTGATATTCCGTATATGTTTTTCTATTCAATAAAAAAAATAAAATTGTTGTATAATCAAGGAAGACAGGAGAAAATAAGGAATAAGAAGTTTCCGATAGAACGAAAAAAAAAAGAAGATTAATTTGGAAGATAATTAGGGAGAAAGACAGATAAGAGAAAGAATAAATAGATAAAATAATCAAAGAAAATAGGAGTACATGTATAGTAGAAGAGGTGCGAGAACAAGAGGAATAAAAGGCATGGAAAAGGAGAAGAATCATGTTTGTCTCTTTGTATCTAATTGTCTCTTTTAAAATCCATTGAAAGCTGATTTATATTCATTGTTGGGAAATGTTCCAATAATTATTTCAACAAACAGTCTGTGGCTTTATCCGAACATTTCATAAACTAATCCTATTAAGGGAATTACTGGACAATGATGAACAGCCTGTGGCTATGTCCGAACATTTCATAACTTAATCCTATTATCCTAAGGGAACTACTGGACAATGCTATTTAGTAAAGAAAGAGTTAAAAGCCAGGTGATGTTATTGTTTGCAAGCCTTGAAATAGTGTGTCTGTCATTTGCAGAATGAGGTTCCCAGAGGGTGAATTTAGTGATTCTACCCCGCATAGCGGGCTAGCATCACCAAATTCATCCTCTGGGAACCTCATTCTGCTGAGGTGTAAGCAGAATGAGGTTCCCAGAAGGTGAATTTGGTGATGCTAGCCCGCTATGCGGGGTAGCATCACTAAATTCACCCTCTGGGACCTCATTCTGCAAATGACAGACACACTATTTCAAGGCTTGATTGTTTGTAGTCACAGGATGTAAAGTCCCACAAATTTTTCACAACAAGTCCTTAGATTCAACAATAGGTGTCAATCCAGCTAAAAAAATTTATTAATGATCCATTAATTACAACTACTGGACAGCAATAAAGATTATAAAGTAGTTTCACTGTCCAGAGGGTCGATTTAATGTTTTAAATTTTTCAAGCATTTTGCAGCATCAGTTAGATTTTGTATAGCATTCCCAACCAATACAAGTTTTTTCATTGTAAATTGTTTAGCGATGCAAATCCAGTTAAATCGAGCCCTGTTACTACTCAGCTATCCATCAACAATGGCTACAGGCTGTACTGTTCGTCTAATCATCATGAAATTTGTCATGGTTGTTACCATTGACATGTACATGTTGATGGGAATGAGTCATTTTGGGGTCTTCGGCAAAAAACATGGCCACTGGCAGCCATCTTACTTTTTGTATGACCAAATCCTTCGGAACAACCTACATGTACAAACCACCTCCCTCATACGATCAACACCAAACTTCATATGGATCTTTGGGGCGACCTATAGATGGGAGCCATAATTGTTTTCGAAATTTGTTAAAAAACATGACCGTCAGCAGCCATCTTGGATTTCAAATTTGAATCTATCAGCACCCTGTGCAGCTCTCATATATTGGAGTACTATTTTGAAAATTGTACAGGCATGTTTAGCATCACCTCTAGATGGGAGCTATCAAATTTGAAAATATTCAACAAAAAAACAGCAGTCATCTTTGATTTTATTCTTTGTGTGACTCACCAAACTTTATATGGATATCTTGTGTGACTACTAGATAGGAGCCATAAAACTTTCCAAATTTAAAAAAAAAAAAACATGGCCACCAGTGGCCATCTTTGATTTTTTACTCTTTGTATGACTAAATTCTTTGACGCACCCTACAGACAACATTCCTTGTTCGATACTCTTTGCATGACTAAATCATTTAGTACGCCTACATTATGTGTCAAACTTTAAAATGACGCCTCATTCTCCTTTTTTTTTCTAAATCACCTTTTCACATAATTAGAACATATTGTAGTACACCTCGGGTTTGATGACGTTCGTCAGGATGGGTATAGCTCAACTTGGGTATTCACCAAAGGCCTCGCTCGATTTTACTGAGTGAGTCCAGGGGTTGGGTGGACAACTGAGAATTGAGTTGAAGTTGATGAAATTTATTCTTTACAATATGTACATTTTTGTATCATTCTTTATATGTGGTGAGTTGATGATATCACAGCAGTTGGCTAATAAATACTATAAATATATAATATTAACACTATTTGCACTAGGCCTATAGACGTGTTGTTCCCGATAGGCAATGACCTGGATTCACGATAATCAGTACAGTCAATGAAAGAGTCTGGTTCGGACTTTATATACTATGACTGTGTATAAAGCTGGGATTTAATAACGAATAATGAAGAGCCATGTGGAATGTATCTTTACACGGGATGTCAAACCTAGTTGGACGATGCAGAAATTTCCTAAGTGGAAATATTGATGTTGGTTCGGACTTAGAAAGTTCTAAGTACTAACTGTTAGGAGGCGAGATGAAGTATATATGAAACGTTAAGCGTAAAGGTTGAATTACGAGTGACACTGACGTTAGGAACAACGCGACTTATATACTGAGAGAATTCCTGAGAGCCAATAAATGGACTGACAGAATTCCTGAGGACCAAACGTTAAGGACGTCAGAAATTCCTGTGAGCCAATTAATGGAACGCCAAAATTCCTGAAAGCCAATGACGTCGCAGAAAGTTAACCAATTCACGAATTTGAAGCAAAGAAATATAGATCTTTCTGCTACGCCACACAGCCTTATAATAAACAATTATTAATATGAATTTATGTTGAATAATATCTAAAGTGGGTGGGGAAGCGTATAATATACTATTGTGTGAAATCTAAGAATTCTCCCGCTATTCCAACTTTCGCAGGCAATAGAGCGTATGAATATATATTACTAGAAGAGTCTTGATGCTTCGCCTTGAGAGTGAATAAATAGCAGAAAAATGCCCCAATTGCACGAAATAGTATGACTAGAAATAATAAGCAATGTAACTGAATAACTGAATAACTCCCAAATATAATTTGAGTTATATATAAGAGTAGATTGAATGGCTTTCCGTAGAAGTTAGTTCCACAGAACGTGCTATAATGATTTGTATCATGTGATATAAACATGACGATGAGCGAAAATGTAAAACGTGTGTATCACAATATTCTGATGAAAATCCGGAATAAACATTCAATTTACGAATCATGAGATGAAATGAATGAGCGCGGTTATGACGACGTGGCAGCGTGATTGAAGGTAAATGGTTTAAACGAAGTACAATGAGTTTGATGTTTATAATTTGATCGCGATGATGAAAATAGATGAGGAAAACTTCGCTGATACGAAAAATGGGTGACAAGCAATCACATGGTCTGAATGAAAATTATGCTTTAATATGAGTGAAACTTGATCTATGCAGAATGTGGTAAATGGGAATGAATTGTGCTGATTTGAAATGAATACTTTTTGCCTTTTATAAAGGACTACTAATTTTTCCAGTGTGAGTTAAGTTATAAAAAATATGAGGAAATTTATGGAATGAAATACCCAGAGGGTATTACAATTTACACGATGTATCTCTCAACATGTCTGGTTATAGAATTATATCATACATTGGTTATAAAGAATAATGATTTTTATCCCTTCAAATTGATAGTTCGAAAATTCACAAATGGGGCAGCTTCTTAATTACCATTTATTCGCATGTGATGGCATCATGGCATATCAAACTTATCAGATACTAGTACTATTGGAGGCTCTGCATTAATAATGCCAGAACTTAGAAAACAGATCATGGCATCGATGCAACTAATTCGTCCAAAAACTACTAATACCTCTATCCAGTTCTAAATATAAATTGGTTCCCATATATTCCAACAACAACATTTTTAGAAATGCTGCATCAGTTATCAGATTAATTCCCCAAAATAATGCTAGCCAATGTCAACTATAATATAAAATTGCCCGAAACATGTTATTTATCAACATGCTGTTCGATGAAATTTGGCCTTACTATCATCACAAATGATCTTGATTTTAAAGTTATCCATCTTCATCCGCAATTTAGTCCAAGACTGTTGGCTCATCGACTTTTTACTGGGTCACTAATAAGTCTCGATGGTGAAAAATAATAGATTAAAAAAATTGATATCTAATAACTCTGAGCTTTATTAGGTGGGTTTCTCGACTCGTATCAAATATTTTTACCACCGAATCCAAATAAATAGTAATTGAGGGTTGCTTAATTTGATTATGAATCTTTAAAGGCCCACTTAATTTTCGAGTCGCCGATTATTTTTTATGTTTACCCATACCATAGTATGGTAAACATAGTGTCGTTGTCCGGATTGACCACTCGTCGTTAGTCTGTCTGTCTGTAGACACTTTACACATGGTGCGATAACTGAAAAATTTTGTATGTGAATTTCTCAGCACCAAATACAGATCGAGTTCGAATATGGGTTTGATCCGAGTTTTTTTTACGGAGTTATGGCCCTTTTTCGACTTAAATTCATGCATGCTGCCATAACTCAAAAAAAATTATCTGACCGGTACCAAATCTGGTATGCGAGTTTCTCAGCCCAAAATACATATCGAGTTCGAATATGGGTTTGATCTGATATTTTTTAATGGAGTTATGGCCCTTTGACATTGAATTCATGCATGCTTCCATAAATACACCATTTCTCAACTGATAGGAACCAAATTTTGTATGTGAGTTTCTCAACTCAAAATACAGATCGAGTTCGAATATGGGTTTGATCCGTTATTTTTTAATGGAGTTATGGCCCTTTTTCAACTAAGAATTGAACAGACAACCCTTGCAGTCTACAATTAATTACCAGTGATATGAAGTTTAACTCCTTAGAGAAGGAGATAAGCAGTAATCTGTATTATGAGAAATAGAGTTATTTTTAGCCATCAGTATGAGGCCTAACCAGAGATACTTTATACCTGTGGAGAGATAAGAGCTCTTTGTAATTAATTTGCCCTGTTAGCCTGGGTTTCTGAGGAGGTCTCTATGTCAAGAAAGATGGCTTGCAATAGAAAACTCATAGGGAATAAATTGTGTTTTATCACATAATCTGTCATGTTTGCAGGGGTGGCGCCAGTGGGGGGCACAGGGGGGCTACAGCCCCCTTGTCGGGGAGCTCTAGCCCCCTCGTCGGGGAGGACTTGTCGGGGATTTTCTATATGTAAGTCGGTTGTGTGTATAAGATGAAGTAATCATGTACAGACTGTGAGTGTGGGAAAGTGTCAGAGAGAGAACACACATGTACAGCGGAATATATCCCACACAAAATATTCATGGCACATGTTCCCATTAAATCCGGGGGAGGGGGGTATTCCCCTGTATTGTTACACCATCAGCGTTTTAGTGGTAATGAAAATCTATTGAAACATGTGTGCTTTATCATTGCTGGCTACTCTGGCATTCCTCACAATGGCCACAATGGTCTATAGAACCATTGAGTACCTACAGTATGGCCACATGTATGTTAGCTATATCCCCGACAGTGAAACACCATGCTGCCACTTGCAACTAATGAAATTAGAAATTAGAACTGACACAGAAGACAAGTGGCCTCCCTAGAATATAGGAATTTTTCACAACAATTCATGGGTTTTAATCTTCGAGTTATCTCATCTGCTAATTATGGCTGATGTATTGCTAAACTTTAGATCTATTAGAATTATCCAGCTAAGAGACTATAATTACTTCAATATGGTTTTGTTCATTGGTTCACCACACACACTATGTGTGCTCATTTCACATACCAACAGGCACTATCGTGTAATTTAGTGTAGCCCCCCTGTCGGGGAGCACAGCTCCCCTGTCGGGGATTTTCTGGTGCCACCCCTGCATGTTTGTCCAGTGTTTCACAAAAATCACATACATGCCCATGCTAGTGGAGATGGGGAAAATTGATACTTACCCACCAATGACTAATTTGTATGTTTACCCATACCATAGTATGGTATTAAAACATAGTATCAATGTCCGGATTGACCACTCGTCGTTAGTCCATCGTCCATCTGTCTGCCTGTAGACACTTTACGCATGGTGCGATAACTCAAACATTTTCTATCTGATCGGAACCAAATTTTGTATATGAATTTTACAGCACAAAAGACAGATTGAGTTAGAATATGGGTTTGATCAGACTATTTTTAAGTGAGTTATGGACCTTTTTCCAAAAAAATATTCACTCTTAAAAAAAAATAATTTAGTTTTAATTTCTTGCACAATTTAACATAAAATGAATAAATAACAACAAAAAATAATAAAATTGTTTTTTTATAATAATTAAAAAAAAAGTAGTAACAGTAACAGAGTAACTTACTATCGCCAAGGGATGGGTTAACATCTGCCGATCGTGATCGGCCTCTCGTTTTATAGTGACTTTATATACGGTTTTAATAACAATCTATGCCATACAATATGATTAAAATACTATAATTCATCACTATGTGAAACATCTGTGTCTCAGAAGATGCCCACAGAGAAATAGAAAACTGCTAAGATCATAGAAAGACCCCCCCCCCTCTGGATCCCAGATTGCAACAGAATTCCAACTTTTTCAATGGAAGGGGAAGCACTCTATCTTTATATATAGAGTTTTTCCCCCTGCATTGAAAATAATACTGCTTTTTACTGCAATCTAGATGACAAAATGCGTTGGCAACTCAACAAAAACAACATGTCTTCAGTTTATTACACGGATAAGTTGATAATACAATGTTTTGGAGCTTTCTCTTTCAAATGGTATATAATATGGCATATATTTTATATAATGTTATCGGTGTGTTAGAAAATTAAGTCAGGCCTTTAACTTGTTACAATTCTTGTATTATGGGTAACCAATAAGTGGTAAGTGGGTGTCTGACCAGGTAACACATAATGTAGGGTTAGCGAAAATCACACCTAGCATCCCGGGATGACAGTAAAAAGTCAAAATGAAATGCTGGCTGACGGCCCAAAGGCTTTTTGATATGTCAAATTAGGATAAGCTGAAAAAAAATGTCCTGAAACCAATTAGTCATATACATTTAATCACAAAGTGATGTTGGTGCCAAATGTATGGATAACAAGAGAAAGAAGAGGGAATCTGCAAACCATATGATAATAGGGGGATTAAAAAAAATAAATAAGGGAACAGTGACCCAATTTTGTGCAGATACCTGATTCCTTGTTCACTTGTCATAAATTTAGGATGGAGAGCAGTGGCCCGGAGCGGTTTTACTAAATTTGGAAAATAATTTTGAACGTTCGCACCAAAATATCTCAATTAATAAAATCCAAAAGTCAAAATTTATATTTTATAAATGAGATCATCAAAGAAGGAAGAGAGAAAAGAGTCAATAAGATCTTCATCAGTTGCAAGTTGCTAACCCGTGCCATACTAAACGTATGAGCACCAACTTTTCGACCTTTACTTTATCTGGGTGTTCGAAAATTAAGTGGGCCTTTAACCCTTTGAGTGCCAGGTCGATTTTTGTATCAACCCATATACCCTGTGCCAATGCATTCTCTTATATATGCGAGTCGACCATAGGTCGCCTCGCATATATAAGAGAATGCATTGGCCTAACAATTTTTTTTTTACAATTTTAATAATTTATTCTTATATTCTTTAACAGACTTATTTTGTAGGTTTAGGGCCGATATGATCGGCCCCTGGCACTCAAAGGGTTTTAACTTACAATTCTTGTTTTGCAGATGGCTCTGGAAGGTTGCTGTGATGATCACTATACAGACTATGTTAAAGTGTTGACAAAAGGAATCGCCGATATGTACAATGATGAGACGACGGCAGACATTCAGGTTGTGGTTGGTGATAAGACATTCTCTTGTCATAAGTCTATTCTAATCTCTGTATCACCATACTTCAGAGCAATGTTTACATCTGGGATGCAGGAGTGTAAGACCAAGACCATAACACTGAAAGAAATCAGTCCCAAGATTTTCTCAAGTGTTTTGGAATATATCTATAAAGGAGCACAGGTGGCGGATAAGGCAAACTGTGAGGAGCTACTACATGTAGCATACATGTACCAAATGGACGGTCTCCAAGAATTAGCATCACAGGAGTTAACAGTGAACCTAAATTATCAGAACTGTATGAGAATTTGGAAAATTGGAAAGGTTTACAGATGTCAGTCATTAACTACAGCATCATATCCACTAGTATGTAATTCATTTGGCAACACATGTCTGGATGAAGACTTCATGGTTTTAGACAGTAGTGATGTCATAGAAATTATCGAGAATGAAAAGCTGTTTGTCCCAGATGAGGAGATGGTGTGCGATTCTGTTCTGGCATGGCTTGATTATAGTTTTGGAAAACGAAGAAATGATTTTCATAAAGTTCTTCAACATGTCCGTCTTGCGATATGTTCACCAGAATACCTTCTTTGCACCTTAGAGAAACATGAAATCATGAAACTTAGCCCAGAGTGCAGAGAGTTGTTCAACGAGGCAAGGGACTTCCATATGCTTCCTGCACGGCAGCAGGAGTATGGCTCATACCTTACATACCACCGACTTGATGGGGATTTAGAGGATGTGCTTGTTGTGATCACGGACTATAATCCATACAGGAGTACAACTTACCCATGTAACAAAACAATCGCTTGCTTCAGCTTCATCACCCAGAAGTGGATTCATTTAGCTAATCTACCTTATGACCCTGGACTTGATTTCGCAATGGTTACTCATAGTAATGATGTTTACATAACTGGTGGTCATATGAAACATAGGTGCAGCTTAAAGTTTGAATTCTACAGAAATCAATGGGTGGAATGCTCTAATATGCGCCGGGGAAGGTACTCTCATGCCATGGTGGCTTGCAAACAGTCCCTATTTGTTCTTGGTGGTTACAGTCAAACTATGCCAGACGGGGCTCACGTTCTCAGTACCATAGAAGAGTATAATATCAATGGAAAAAAATGGAGAAATGTCGGGGAGCTGAAATGCGGTGTGGAGTCCGCCTCTGCGGCAGTGTTTGAGGAGAAGATATATGTGTATGGTGGAATCACGAAGGATAACAGTGTTACAGCGATAGTTCAGTACTTTGACACAAGAAATAAAGAAAGTGTCGTAGTAAGCGAGCTTCCGGTTCCTACCAAATTAACAAGAACTGTTGTTATTGACAGGAATGTGTACCTCATTACACTCGAAGGTATGATGTTGATGCCTCACTGTGAAGATAAGGAGTCTGATGTGCGGGTTGTCATGGACACATCATATCTGGCTGTGATTGGTGCTATACACTATCGAGGGTCCATTATGTTCCTCATGGGAACAGGTACAAAAGACCCCATGAACTTGTGTCATTTGATTCAGTATGATTTGAAAACATCTTCCACAAAACAATTATCCACGTCATTGGGGGACTCACCAAAGCTGATATACGGTAGTACAAGGACAGTATTACTCAAAGAAAACTTGGTAAATCCATACTAGTTTTTACAAAATGAATGAGCACCTTATTGTGAATGTATGTAAATAGGGTTGTACATTTATTTGTATCTATATGCATTTATAATATTACTTACTAGTCTAGCAGCGTTACCTTCTTAGAGGTCGATACACTCAACTTGGAACACCACTTGGAAACTTTAAATCACACCATTTGATTCGGACGAAAAATTAATTTTATTAATTTTTGTTGCTCTCAGACCCAAAGAATCCTGACCTGAAAAGCACTACTTCGGAAAATTTAAACTAAAAAATTACATTTCTCATTTCATAAATTTTTGGTGTTACTCGATCCGAAACACTCATCACTGACTCCGATGGTGTGACTTTGAAAACTTTGAATCACACGATGCATACTTTGAAAATTTAATAAAACACCTTCAGGGCAAGCCTTGAAATAGGGTGTCTGTCATTTGCAGAATGAGGTCCCCAGAGGATGAATTTAGTGATGCTACCCCACATAGCGGGCTAGCATCACCAAATTCACCCTCTGGGAACCTCATTCTGCTTACACCTCAGCAGAATGAGGTTCCCAGAGGGTGAATTTGGTGATGCTAGCCCGCTATGCGGGATAGCATCACTAAATTCACCCTATGGGGACCTCATTCTGCAAATGACAGGCACCCTATTTCAAGGCTTGCTTCAGGGAGTATAACAACCTTTTTGTTTTGAGATTTTAAAATTGAATACCAACTCAGCCATCATGGCATTCATTTTTAGCTCAACATATTGCTATGGGTTGGCGTCCATCCCTCCGTGATTCAGCAACAATTTCCGTTAGCACACTCTTCATATCACATCTCTTATCGGATCATCACTAAACTTCGGGATGACCACTAGATGGGGGCTATAAATTTAATTTGAATTTCATTTGAAAATATGGCTGTCCGCGGCCATGTTGGATTTTACTTATATATTTTTTCGCATTCCTCATCGCTCCATTGATTGTAACACATGAAATTATCCCCCATCCAAGTTGACCTATGTACAGTGTCATTGACACTTTCATTAAATATTTTGATCGCTTATGCTCTGATTTTTATTTGTCACATTTAACCCTTTACCCAACAGAAGGGCCCTGTGCCAATGCATTCTCTTATATATGCGAGTCGACCATAGGTCGCCTCGCATATATAAGAGAATGCATTGGCTTAACACATTAAAAATTATAAAATTGTTAAAGAATGTAAGAAAAAATGGTAAAAAGTGTTAAAAAACGATTTTTTTTAGGCCAATGCATTCTCTTATATATGCGAGGCGACCTATGGTCGACTCGCATATATAAGAGAATGCATTGGCACAGGGCATAACTGTAACTATCACAATGTGGTCAATGAACCGGTTCCAATGATATCCATATTTGTATGGTTCTATTGAGACAGGCCGAAGATATTTTAGGCTGTTGAAGCTTTATTTGGCCGGTTTTGGCCGGTTTGTTGGGTAAAGGGTTAAAGGTATTTTGCCGAAAATTTGATCTATGTGCAAGAAATTGTATAATTTTTTTCAAACTATTGAAAAATTGCGAATTTCATGCATTTTTGACCAATTAAACACTGAAAACGTTCTCGACATCTCAGGCCGAACATAACCATATTCACATGAGGTAAAATCAGTTTAGTTTGTGAGGACACCATTGGCATTGTTTTGGCTGTCGTACAGGAGTATCCGTTTTTAGCTCAACTTGACTTGTCAAGTTTGAGTTATCGCCATGGGTTGGTATCTGTCATGTGCATGTGTCGTCTACAATTTCCATCAGCACGAGCTAAAGGTCGTACTTTTGCACACCTACAGACCACATCCGATCATCACCAAACTTCATATTGATCTTCAAGGTGACCACTTGATGGAAGCTATCGATTTTTTATTTATTTCTGACATTGGAAAATATGGCCACCAGGAGCAACATATCCCTTCATGTTGACATCTAGTTTTACTTAGACATTTCAACTTGCCACATTACTAATCACTCCATTGACTGTAACACATGAAATTATCCCACTCCGAGTTGAGCTACAGTGTCATTGACACTTTCATTTGTCATGCGTTACTGGTTCCTTCAAAGCGCATTGCAATGACTCAATAATCAGTGTATTTTTATCAAATTGTACAATTTAAATCAACTTGCATTGTACAAGGTAGGATACTGTTTTAATTTCTAGAACTGACCATGACTATTTATGGTAGCAAGAATAAAATATAAACAATAAAATCCAGTCGAAATTTACCCTGTGCCAATGCATTCTCTTATATATGCGAGTCGATCATAGGTCGCCTCGCATATATAAGAGAATGCATTGGCCTAACAATTTTTTACAATTTTAATAATTTGTTCTTGTATTCTTTAACAATTTTATAATTTCACCCATACAGAGCCCCAGACAAACATGAGCAGACGACACTCTTCTAGGTGCTTCTATATATGTGTGGGGCTCCCTGCAGGGTAATGGTAATAAATGTCAGATAATAAGTTCAACAAACAAAGTCGTTTATTGAACTTATTATCTGAACATTTCCAACCAATTAATAGAAATCCTACTACACTTGTGTTGCGTTATTGTCTGTCAGTCGTCTGCTTACATATCATGAACACCCCTCCAACTGAATCCAATGTATACTTTCATAGCTGAATGGGAGAATCCATTTAGTGTAGAAACGGTTAATCATCAAAATTATGTAGCGCCATAAAAGTCGAAAGCAATGACAGCTTGAGATTTGTCTTCCATGTTCTGCAGGTGCTATTTTTGTCCCCCGACGTTTCCGTCGGAGGACTATAGAAATGACCCTCATCCGTCCGTGCGTCCGTGCGTCCGAGATTGGGTACCTTCATGGTGTAATCAACTCCTCCTACAGTTTTAAATGTAGAGATTTGAAACTCTGGGATATTGTTCCTAACATGTTGGTGATTTGCAACATCTATATACCGGGTAGCTAATAAAAAATATAATTTTTTCCATATTTTTGGGGTGTTTTCGACTTAGAAAAATTTGGAACATTTTTGCCTTTTGGATGAGATTGGGTACATTCAAGGTGTAATCAACTCCTCCTACAGTTTTAAATGTAGAGATTTTAAACTCTGGGATATTGTTCCTAACATGTTGGTGATTTGCAACATCTATATAGCTAATAAAAAATATCATTTTTTCCATATTGTTGGGGGGGTTTTCGACTTAGAAAATTTTCGCCTTTTGGATGAGATTGGGTACCTTCATGGTGTAATCAACTCCTCCTACAGTTTTAAATGTAGAGATTTGAAACTCTGGGATATTTTTCCTAACATGTTGGTGATTTGCAACATCTATATAGCTAATATTTTTTTATGGAATTATTAACCCTTTTCGACTTAGAAAATTTCAACATTTTTTTTTAATTTCTTTAACAAAGCGGCATCGACTTGCCATGTTGTCGGGGGACACTGTGGTCTGCTGACCTTTTATTGATCTACCACCGATTAAAGACATATTATGCACTTGTTCGAGTGCGAGAAATTCATAAGTTAGTAATCGGGCACTATGCCAACTGGAGGAATGTAACATTCTACTGACATCGCCGAAAATTTGAAGCACATCGACCATCCCAATCCATAAAAAACATCGTTTGAACAACGCTAAATTGTAAATATTTACTACTTTATTCGGGATGCATCTATCGGCGATAAACTAACAAAAACGATTTTGATATCAAGAGTCACTGCAATTAATTAATATATAAGAATGACTGTGTGTGTTGTCTGTTTGCATATAATAATTCAAAAAATTACTACATTGAACACGATTATTCTAAATTACGATTTGATCACCCTCCTGGGGTGATTCACATCACTTTAAAACATTTTAATTGGCACAAACGAACCAATCTCAATTTTACCCAAAAAATATAAGAAGTAAACACGTTTTTTTCTGCGCTATATTGACACTTTATCTTCTGCATATGTATTTATAAAAAAATTTGGGGTTTGAACTAATGTGTTCATTTAAAATATTACAACTCCTAGAAGATTTTCTGTTCTTGATAATAGACTGGAAAATGTTAACATTTTGTGGGGGGATTCGCTATAAGGCTTTGGATCGGTGTAGTTTATGCACATTAAGTTTTCTTGTTCACAAACTAGGAATATGAAACGGAATAATCAATCCACTTCATAAAATGTTGATTTTTATAAATTATCACAGTTATGCGTGTTCTAATATGTGTGCATATAGGCAGATATCTTATGAATTTGCTTGTTGGAATAACCAATATATATGGTAGCAGAAGTTAGGCATTGTTATCCCCTGCCAAATTTAAAATTTGCGGGGGATATAGTAATGGGTTCCGTCCGTCCGCGAGTCCGTCTGTCCATCCGTCCCAAATTTGTAAGAGTCATAACTTGAACAAATGTAAACGGATTTCAAAGATTTGTGGTATATGAGTTCACCTGACCATTACCTAGAATGAGTTCGCAAGCCAGGTCTGGCCGGATATTTTTACCGGAGTTATTGGACTTTGTTTATTATTTTTGTCGAATTTACCAAATAGCAAATGGACGACGTCACAGGGCTCATTTCCACAAATGTCAACGGATTTCAAAGATTTTTGGTATATGAGTTCACATGACCAGTATCTAGAACGAGTTCGCAAACCAGGTCCGGCTGGATATTTTCAGCAGAGTTATTAGACTTTGTTTATTGGTATATTCATTCCCATGACCAGTACCTAAAATGAGTTCGCAAGCCAGGCTTTTTGACAAAATCCCACCTCTTGTTTAGCACATACTGAGAACGCAAACATTATTGAGAATGCACTTCCCAAACTGCACATTTCGGCGGGGGATACCGCCGTCTGCGGCTGCTTGTCAAATCCAGTCGAAATTTACCCTGTGCCAATGCATTCTCTTATATATGCGAGTCGACCATAGGTCGCCTCGCATATATAAGAGAATGCATTGGCCTAACAATTTTTTACAATTTTAATAATTTGTTCTTGTATTCTTTAACAATTTTATAATTTCACCCATACAGAGCCCCCGACAAACATGAGCAGACGACACTCTTCTAGGTGCTTCTATATATGTGTGGGGCTCCCTGCAGGGTAATGGATGTTTTTTTATTTTATGTCCTAAAAATTGTAAGAAACATTTATTTAAAAAACATGATAAAAAATTGTTAGGCCAATGCATTCTCTTATATATATATATATATATATATATATATAAGAGAATGCATTGGCACAGGGTAAATTTCAATGTGGAGGTAGACATTATGACTTTATTTAAGACATGTATTTGGAATTCTACAATAAATTTATACTATTATCATTATTACATGTCTGGAGTTTGTTGGTCATCCCAGTCTCAGCTAATTATTTTAAATAAGTTTTATACATGGACTTCTGTTTGACACCTGGCTCTTGTACTTTCTCCACAGCATCCAGATTGTATTCTTATGCATAGACATTAATTATTACTACTTTTGTATCGGATGCAGTTGAAATTCAACAATAAAATACTGTTATCATTACTACACTTGTTTGGAGTCCGTTGATGATTAGCACAGGGGCATTGTATAAAATTTTCATCAGTTAGAACCTGACACAACATTAGTTTGAAATTTCATGCCAAAATTTTTTCTGAAAGTTTCATTTTCAAGCCAGTATCTAGTGGGAATTGTTTTTTTGTTTTCCAATCAAAAGTTAAATATTATCCAACATTCAAATTTTGGACTGAAATGGCCATCACTTGGAAAATTTCCAGCCTTATCACAAATAGGAACAATGGTACGTGTCACTGTGTCAGTATTTTTTTTTTTTATTAATGTTTTAATGACCCATAATTTTCATATCAAGTAATTATAATGTTCTCTTACAATTTTTGCATCATAAATTTGCATTTATAATCAATTATACAAATTATACAAAGTTTATATGTTGAGTCAATTATTTATATATAAAAACAGTGAAGATAAAGAGTGATAAAACTAAAAGAATGAGAGCGAAAGAACAAAAAATTGTTATTATTAGAAGAAATATATATATATATATAAATTATCCAAAGAATATATTAAGTTAGTGCAAAGTGTGTAAGTGGATCTAACATACCATTTATATATTTTATAAGAGTGCTTATTAGACAATGTATATGACTGATATATAATAATAAAATTTCTTCTTCTGTTGCTTCATTTGTAGTTATTCACTTTCCACCTACTGGAGGAATAGTTTCACCCCAGGTACAGAAATGCCTTAAATAATCGACTCCATAACCACAGCAGAATTATGGGTAATTTTTCAAGATTTAGTCGGAAATATGGCTTGTTGCCATTCATTTGAAAGCTCTCAGTGAGAGCTTTCCGATGAATGGCAACAAGCCATATTCCGACTAAATCCTGAAAAATTACCCATAATTCTGCTGTGGCTAAGGAGTCGATTATTTAGGGCAGTACTGTATATATGGTTATTATTATGCCCCGGACCCTCCGACGGAGGTTTCAGGGGTATATAGTGGAGACCTACGTCCTTCCGCCCTTCCGCCCGTCCTTCTATCCGATGGTAACAAACATTTCACAACACAGCTCAAGTATGAGTATCGATAGTCCAATTTGGATGTCATTTGGTATGCCAGTAGACCAGCATTGTGGAAAGGATCTCCACATAGTGCAGGTATTATCTGCACTTTTTTCCAGAGTTATAGCCCTTTGCTGGACTTGGTGTAAAATTCTTCAACTCGTCTTCCGTGCTCCCATAACAAACATTTCACAACACAGCTCAAGTATTGATAGTCCAATTTGGATGTCCGTTGGTATGCCTGTAGACCAGCATAAATGTGGAAAGGATCTCCAGAGTTATGGCCCTTTGCTGGACTTTTAACTCTTTCACTGCCGATCGCGACCTGAGTCGAATTACCCATACACTGCCGATCGCGACTTGAGTCGAATCCTGACACCTTCGTCCCGTAACATCAATCCATGGGAAGTAACTTTAGATTATTCTGTGAAAACACTGTACGTGATGTAATCAATTTTGTGAGAAACTCCCGGTTTATTTTTTTTATATTTCGGGATGTCGGCCATCATGTTTTGTAATTAAGTGGTCGCGGTCATGTGACCCTCCTGGTATGGAAGTGTTTTCCATTCCACAGATACCAACACCAACCTGCATACCAAGTTTCAGGAATATACCTCTGCATATACAAAAGTTATTGCGAAATACCCAATAATATATTTATTTAGCAGAAATATACTAACTTGTTTTCGGTTCTCAATACAAAAGTTATTGAGAACTAATTAGGGTCCTGCGAATATTCGATATTTGGTTCGAGATTCGATTCGAAAGTCAAATTCGATTCGAAATTTCCAACTCGAAATTTTGAATATACACTGACAAAAAAGTAGGCAGTTTACGGACAAGTACACACGTCGATCTTAGCTGTTTCTGTGCCATATTATTCCCGAAAGTTATGAATATATGCAGCTTATAATTCTTATTGTACATTGCGAACGTTCGCATGATATTAAATATAAGTATAGCCAGTAATTAGCCACTATAGGACGACTAAATACATCTGAATTCTAGCTTTGAACATGGTAGCCAAAAGCTCGGAGATCGCCGATGGACCGACGACGCACGTAAATTATAATAGCGATGAGACTGAGCAACCGCTAGCGTTATCCGCCGACTATATGTCTCAGATTCCACGTTATGTAATATCGCTGAGAATGTGAACAACGTGTTCCCGGCGTCGAAAAGTGCACGTGGGCGATGTTTTCTTTTGAAGTTGACTTTCAGTTTCGGAGCGTTCCTTGAAAATTGACAATTTGTCGTCCGTTATTCTTGTTTATTTTAAACACGATAAAAGCTGTATGCAGTGCTGGAACTTACACGTGTGATGAATGAAACATGGTATATAAATCTCAAGCGTCTGGGACAACGACCCATCTAAGCATCCAGCACTACATAAACAGGCTACCCTGTGACTTGTTGCATCTTCAAGTTTATAAGATTATAACAACGGGTATTTCCCAGTGCCGATTTGCAATTGTGCATGTACATGCAAACTCTAAAAATTGCGCGTGATTTTAATTCCGATAATCCGTTTAGTGCATGGTTATATATTTAATCATCGTGACGACCACACAACGGTTGATCGCCACATAAGTTATGATGGAACTTCATGGAAATTCATAGAACGTTTCACAAATCGTCTAATCATTGACAATAAATACCTAATTGAGAATGCAACACACAGGTATGATTCGATTCGATATTCGATTCGATATTCGATTCGATTCAATATTCGATTCGATTCGATATTCGATTCGATTTCGTCGACTCGATTCGATTTCGTCGACTCGATTCGATATTCGATTCGATCAAAATCTCCAATTCGCAGGACCCTAGAACTAATGCATTTTCCTTATATTTCGGTGTGGCGGCCATCTTGTTTTGTGATCATGTGGTCACGGTCTCGTGACCCTCATGTGGTCACGGTCTCATGACACTGGCAGACTGGGAAGTGTTTTCAATTCGCAAGTCCAATATCTAACTGAGCACCCCAATATCTAACTGTGCACCATGTTCCACGAACATACCTCTACAGATACAAAAGTTATTGAGAAATTACCCAATCAATATGTATTTAGCAGCAATATACTAACATTATCTTATATTTCGGGATGGTGGCCATCTTGTTTTGTGGTCACATGATCGTGGTCACGTGAAATGTGACACTGGCGGACTAGAACATATTTTCTATTCCAAATACTGATACTTACTTACATGCCAATTTAAGTTATCTTTCATGAAAATATCTCTACAAATACAAAAGTTATTGAGAAATACTGACATTTTCTTATATTTTGGGGTGGCGGCCAACTTGTTTGTGGTCACGTGATTGTGGTCACGTGACAATTGTGGACTGTGATGTGTTTTCGATTCCCCAGACCAATACCTACATGCATACCAAGTTTCATGAAAATAGCTCAGCAGATACAAAAGTTATTGAGAAATACCCAATTCATATGTATTTAGCAGCAATATGCTACATGTACATGTATAGTATGCTTGGCAGTGGCAGATATGTCTGTGGTGATGCATGGAAAGAGTTAAACTCCTCAATGCATCCACAACAAACATTATGCTGTGTCAGCATTATTGGATTTTGTTGTACTTTGACATGGTTATAGCACAGGTTGGGGGATTCTAAGGATATCCACATACGGTACTACCAGTTTCATCCATTAACCCTTTACCCAACAGAACGGCCCTGTGCCAATGCATTCTCTTATATATGCGAGTCGACCATAGGTCGCTTCGCATATATAAGAGAATGCATTGGCTTAACACATTAAAAATTATAAAATTGTTAAAGAATGTAAGAAAAAATGGTAAAAAGTGTTAAAAAAAGATTTTTTTTTAGGCCAATGCATTCTCTTATATATGCGAGGCGACCTATGGTCGACTCGCATATATAAGAGAATGCATTGGCACAGGGCATAACTGTAACCATCACAATGTTAGTCCAGTGCATTTATGGTTTTACCCAGAACTAATTGCAACAGAATTTTTTTTTGCTGGAATTTGTACATATACCCTCCGTAAACAACATACTAAAAATCGGCAAAAATCGGAAAATGGGAAATTAGTGAATTTCGTGAAAAAAAAATTGGGAAAATTTGGTCAAATCATCAATATATGGATTTTCATGAATGTATATAAAAAATTCAAATTTACAAGTCCTACAAATATCATGCCTATTTTGTCGACCACATTTTCCTGAATCCAGAACTGGAAACCATTCCCAGATTCCTTAAGTATCTTTCGAGTTGTGTGCTTTCAAAAACGCGAGTTTACCTGATTTTGGAGCCTTAATTTCGCAGAATGAGCCAAATGCCGTATTATATGGTTAATTATTTAAAAAACTAGTGCCAAATTAATGACTTTTTCACTGTTTTAGTAATTTCCTCACTAGATTAAACACAAAATATGATTAATATGTGCATCTATGAATACGGAGAATAAAATATTCTCAAACACATTTTGAAAATGTGTGTTCCATTGTATGGACTTAGCCAAATTTACCTTGACACAGAACTTGTGTGATGAAATGCCATATTTGAGGTCATGTAACTCAATAAATTAATATCCATATGCTCGGCTTTTCTCATAACATTTTGAGAATACTAGATTGAAGAAATTGTGAAGTAATTTCCAAATACATTGGTGAAGAAAATAAAATTATGGTCCTATGAACTCTTAGTCTAGCCTCTTTTCCGAAAATGCTATTGTGGGGCGTTTTTGTCAATTTTAAAAGTATTTTAGGCATATTCAGAATAATTAACGAAAGTTTATTGTGTAAAATGATGTGATCTGTCCTCTTAAATCATTTTTTTGTTGAAAAAATAGCATTTCAATGGTTATACCAATGAATGTCACTGGATTTCACTCATCATTATGGAAACTTACTCCAAATTTGAACGGCAGAACAATGGGGTAGGGGAAAGCATATCAACAAAAACTTAAAAATTATGCATCTTGAAGCATAAATAGAGGATATCCACACTTTTTCAGTGGATATGTGTTATATCTCATGAGTGATGACAAAACATTGAATTTCCACGAGTGGCTTTAGCCACGAGTGGAAATTCAAATGTTTTGTCATCACGAATGAGATTTAACCCATATCCACTGAAAAAGTGTGGATATTCTGTTTATTATATACTTTAGTTACTTGCCTATGGCCCCCAATGAATGTCAATACATCAAAAATTTCAAGCTGATATCACTCACTAGTGGGATATCACTTATATCTCACTGCTAAAACCTTATAATTCATGGGCAAGTATATAATAAAACTTTATATTAACAGCTTCTGCTTACATTGTTCTTTCATGCATAATTTCATATTTCCTTTGTTTATATGTTTATTGACAGAGCTATAATATGTGTTGTCATAATTTGGCAGTGAAATGTCAAATTGGCATTTTGAGATTGTTTTTATACAACATAACCATAACATTCTAAATCAACGTCCGATAACGTATTAAGCAGTTTTATAATGCAACAGGAATGTACACAAACTGGAAGAAAACAACATTGTGTCTGAAATGGCTGTAATTTGGTGATAAGATTGCATTTTGTGATTTTTCCTACCCCTATACCAACGTTAAAATTTGGAGTCAGTTTCCTGAAAAATGAAAGAAATCTAGTGACATACTATGGCATAACCAATGTAAGGCTAATTTTTTATCACTTAAGTGTTGTGGGAGGAAAGTTCAAATAATTTTACACATTAAAACACCCATTGTTTTTTGTTTTTATGGCCCAAAACCTTTTAGAATGGACAAAAAAGCCTCAAACTGGCATCTTTGGAAACAAGCTAAGACTAAGTATTCAAAGGGCCATAAGTTGATTATCTTAAATAATGTCCTGTTAATACCTTTACAATTTGTTCAATCCAACATACTTAAAAGGTTATAAGAAACACATGGCATATGGGTATTAAATTATTGAGTTACATGACCTCAAATATTGCATTTCATCACACACGTTCAGTGTCAGAGGCAAAATTGGCTAAGTCCATACAATGGAACACACATTTTGTTTGAGAATATAATCTTCTTCTTAATTATAGATGCACATATTAATCATATTTTGTGAGGAAATTACTAAAACAGTGAAAAATCCCTTCAGTTTGCTCTAGTTTTTTTTAATAATTAATCATAAATAAGGCATTTTGGCTCATTCTTCGAAAGTGAGGCCCCGAAAATGGGCCGAAATCAGGTAAACTTGCATTTTTGAAGGCACACAACTCGAAAATTACGTAATGAATATGGGACTGGTTTTCAGTACTGGGTTCATGAAACTGAGGATGACACAATACACATCCTATTTGTAGGATTTGTGAATTTGATTGTTTTTATAAACATCCATGAAAATCCATAAATTGATGATTTGACCAAATGTCCCCAAATTTATTTCACGAAATTCACCAATTTCCCTTTTTCCGATTTTTGCCGATTTTTAGTATGTTGTTTATGGAGGGTTTATGTACTTACTCCAGCAAAAAAAAAATCTGTTGCAATTAGTTCCGGGTTTGGCATTTTTTCTCATAAATGCACTGGACTATGTGGTCAATGAGCTGGTTCCAATGATATCCATATTTGTATGGTTTTATTGAGACAGACCCAAGATAATTTAGGCTGTTGCAGCTTTATTTGGCCGTTTTTGGCCGGTTTGTTGGGTAAAGGGTTAATTAGTTGCCATCCTTGTCCGACTTGGAAATTTGTGAATTTTGTGTCTGAAAGAACACTTCAGCTTGTAACATGGGCAAGGATCTTCTGATTCAGTTGTGCTTTGGTATGTTGATAGCTCCGGGGAAAGGATACCGACTTATTTCAAGTTTCGTCCATTCATGTTTACCAGAGTTACCGCCCTTGTTTGTCTTGGGAATTTCAGAATTTGGCCTCTGTATGAACATTTCAGCTTGTACCTTGGGCATGGATTTTCAGATTTGGTTGTTCTTTAGTGTATCGATAGCCCTGTTTATGGGGAAAGGATACCCACTTGTTGGATTCAGAAAAAGATTTTTTTCTTCTTTTCCATCCATTGGCAACTCTCTAAACTGAGCGTCTGGGGCATATACCATGCTTGGCATTGCACTTGTTTATACATAGACAGACAGAGGAATGAAGCATATCGTGTTCAATTTATAATCAATCCATGCTGATTTATCCATCTTGCCTCAAAGGATTCATATTTCTATCTGCATTGTAAAGTATGCCAGTCTTACCATATAATAGTATTCCTTCAGGTCTATTTTCATATTTATATGTTGTATTGTAAAGTATGCCAGTCTTACCATATAATAATATTCCTTCAGTTCTATTTTCATATTTCTAATATTAGGGATACTGCTCTGCATTTTGCATGATATATGCTGTATTTTGCAAAAAAAATGTAAAAAATGTATCTGTACAACCATGTGTTTGCCCTCCAAAAAGGACCATGCTTGGAAAACTGTTCCAAATCCGTGTGCATTTTCTTTCGTCCACTTCTTTATCATTCACACAACTTTCTAAAAACCACGAAAAGATGGACGATGTTTATGTCCATACTGTCCTTGCTTGCAGGACAACCTGATTGAGGGCTTCAGTTCATTAACCCTTTCAGTGCCAAGTCCGATTTTTGTATCAACCCATATACCCTGTGCCAATGCACCTATGGTCGACTCGCATATATAAGAGAATGCATTGGCCTAACAATTTTTCATCAATTGTTATTATTTTTTACAATTTTAATAATTTTTCTCATATTCTTTAACAGACTTATTTTGTAGGTTTAGTGCCAGGGAATCTTACGTTTTTCATGGGCATAAAAATTATTACTATGAATACTTGGTGATAGTTTTGAGTTATAACATGCCCCTAATGTTTTATCCAGTTTGTTTTTAAATTCGCTATAGCATGCTTAAGTATACCCAAAAATATTCAAGGGTTAAAGGGGTACTGTTCGCCATTTTCAATAAATAATTCCCGGTGATAACAACGATTTAATATCGACAATACACAGAAAACCAAGTAACTTGAGTTGAATGTGTATTCCACAGGCCTTCTAAACAGTGACTGAGATCTTAATAAATAGAAATTTAATGCATCTATTCTCTTTAGTATAAGAAAGAGGCGGTATGAATACAAAAGTTTGTAAATTTACAAAGATCGACCCAACATTTTTCAAAGTGTTTCAAAACTTTTCAAAATTTATACTTTACCACTATTTTATACTCCAACATGTGCTTCTAATTACGAGAAACACGAATCCGCTGTCAAAATTGTCATAGGATGTCCTCTTCTCGAATTATCCGTCATGTTAGATGGTATATTTCGCCAGTTATTTTGACTAAGATGGCCCCAACGTGGTCCATTACAGGAAGCGAAGAAATTTTGGGTCTCACTAAAGGAATACCGGCGAAGGCCGTCTGTGACCGACGAAGTCCTGTATGTGTAAACAAAAATGAGTTCTTTGTTATTAATGACACAAAAAATAAACAACTGCAGCTGACTGCGGCTAAACTAAAGCAGAGTGAGTATGTCGACGACTGGATATTTGAAATCCAGCATAATATTTATGTTTTTAAGCCGCTTGTCAACGTTGGACTTCAACAGTCTTCAGCGGATTTCTTTTGAGCGACCATTTCAATTTCCAATTCATTTATCACGCGATTCTATTGTGGTCCGATGGAAATAGAAAATGGCTAAAAACAAGTGACATTTGTTGAATAATATACATGATACAGGTGAGATACATTGATTCTGCCAACGGCATACATCTCTTCAAAAATAGAGGCACCAGATGCTGTAAAAATCCTGCAGTTTAATGGTAAATTGTATGATAAAATCGACTTTAACCTATTTTCTTGATCGATGTGACAAAATTTCTGACATAATTCTTTATGCATACCTGGTTCATTTATAGTAAGGTAAGTGGTCGAATTACTTCAAAAGTATATAATATCACTCAATTATCACTGTTTAGCAGGGATGGGGTAATTGTAATTTGTAATTGTAATTGACTGTAATTAATTAAATTTTTTCTAGTAATTGCATGTAATTGGTAATTGAGTTTATTCTCAATTACATGTAATTGCAATTGTAATTGGCTCTTCTCAAAGTTCTCTTTCATGATTCATCCAATGGTTTCTTCAAATTTGTTTTTCCAAATTTCAAAGTGTAAGACTGGTGACTGGCTATCACTATGTTGTCACAACACTGAGTTTTCATCCACTGTGTCTCAATGGTTAATTCTGTTGACACCTCTTTGGTTGCTGAAGCATTGGTTAACCTTTGAGGTAGAAGGCTTGTTTTGATAAATACAATGAGAAACCACAGGTCCCCAGAACAAAAATTTACCCCACCCCCAATAATACTTAATCCTATAGGATTAAGTATTATTGGGGGTGGGGTCAATTATTTTTGTTCTGGGGACCTGTGTGAGAAACCAACTTCAAATAATTGACAATAGATCACTATAATAGATCACTCTTATGATCATGTTTCATTATCTCCACCTGTTATGGTATATATGCTATGGTATAAATTCATACCAACCATTGCTAAAATGCTATCAACATGTCTACAAAAACAATCTGGCAGCATTTTGATTTGCAGAAAGACACGTCGTGTACTATGAAAGCGAAGCGCAAACTTTGCCCAACTACAATCTCCGGTTCCAAAAAAGTTACCTCCAATTTTGTGACACATTTGAAGGTAAGTTTCCATTTCTATGTATTAGTATTGATTCATTCCATTGACATATTACTTCAGTCATATGGTGGTATTGGTATATGTATTGTGTCTTGTCCCTTCTAATTTGCAACTGAATGACAATGATGGGACAATTAGCTGCATCACTAATCCCCAATTAGCTGTGTCTAGTGGATGGATTGTGTCACCAGTAAGCTGGTGGCCACAAAGGCTAATTATGTTTATGACTCTAATTAACAATTAGATTGTTGATTATCTCATTGTCCTTTACAATGGCCTGGCTTTGTATCCGACTTACTGGGACAGTCTTATTCCCTTAATAATTAAATGATGGATACATGTATGTGTTACTAAAATACTCTTATTATTTTCATTTTATAGCGAAAGCATCAAGATGTCTATGAATCCACAGTCACACAAGCACCATCAGCAAGTTACCAACAGCCTAGAAAAGATAGTTAGCAAAGTTCACAAATCACTGATATCATCCCAATTTCTAGAAGATCAGCCCAGGCTACAAGTTGCCAATGCAGCACGCTGGAATTGCCAGCTATAAATCATGATCGCTCAGTTCTACGAACACCTATCCTGCACCTAATACATTGGCTGCTCTGCACCAAGTGTGCTTCATTATTGTGCTTCTTCGTGTATTTTATCTTGCATTAAATTTATGTTTTGTTATCAAATAAAGTTCATATAAATAAAAAGTGTTCCTACTTCAATTCTGTACTGAAATGTAATTGTAATTGTAATTGAATTACATTTCAAAGTAATTGTAATTAATTACATTGTGATTTAGATGTAATGCGAATTGTAATTGAAAAATGTAGAAGTAATTGTAATTAATTACATTCACAAGTAATTGCCCCAAGCCTGCTGTTTAGAAGGCCTGTTGTGTATTCTATAAACATTCAGGTTAATAGGTTATCTTAAAATCAAAGTTAATAATTATACCCCCACTTTCGAAGAAAATGGGGGGTATACTGGATTGACTGCGTCTGTCCATCCGTCCGTCTGTCACACTTTCTCCCTCCGTGTGTATTGGTATATGTATTGTGTCTTGTCTGTCCATCCGTCCATCCGTCTCACTTTCTCCCTTCGTGTGTCCGTCCGTCCGACCTCATAACTCGAACAACTATGAACCGATTTCAATAAGTTTATGTATGCATTCTCCTTAGGACCGCCTCTCCGCATGATGCTAATTGCGGTGCGGTCCGACTTTCTTTTTTTAAGTTACGCCTTACTTTTCGACTTATTTTGACTTAGAAAATTCTGTCCGACTTAATAACTTTAAAAATATGAACCGATTTCAATAATTTTTGGTATACATGCTTCTCACAACACCCTCTCTACATGATGCGGCTCAGAGTTGGATCGGACTGTTTTTCCTAACATTACACTTCATTTTCGACTTATTTTTACTTGTCCAAATTTTTTCCCTGGAGTTGTGTGCCTTCTTAGCAGAAGTTTGGATTGACTGACGAAACACTCGACAATCGACAATCATTCGAACAAATATGAACCAATTTGAATATTTTTTTCTGTACAAGCTTCTTGCAACATATTATTAATCCAAATTTTCTTTAAAGTTAAAAATCTTTTTTGTTGGGTTTACGGATAATGCGGGTTGAATTTTCCATGGTGGGGGTATGCTAGCACTCGAGTGCACACCTCTTGTTTGATATAAATTTAATTTGTGGCTGGATTAATAAATTAAATTACGAATTTCCGTGTACAAGACGTAATCAAAATAATACACGGATAGTCGATTGGGCAAAGCGTGGCAAACATGATCGTGTAAAAAATTATGTTGATAAGGCCAGCTATGCCCCTGTTTAGAACTACTTGTCTCAAGTCAGTTTGACAAGTACTGACTGTTTTAGTCTTCTCAGTCTTTGCAGTCTGGTGAACAATCCACAGTCATTGACTATCTTGTTTATGTCAAGTCACAGATTTTTCACTATTTCACATTCCCAAGATAAGTGAATTATGCTTTCAGAGTAATTTCCACACAAGGTACAGTAATGCCCTAAATAATCGACTCCTTAACCACAGCAGAATTATGGGTAATTTTTCAGGATTTAGTCGGAAATATGGCTTGTTGCCATTCATCGGAAAGCTCTCAGCCATATTTCCGTCTAAATCCTGAAAAGTTACCCATAATTCTGCTGTGGTTAACCCTTTACCCAACAAACCGGCCAAAACCGGCCAAATAAAGCTGCAACTGCCTAAATTATCTTGGGTCTGTCTCAATAAAACCATACAAATATGGATATCATTGGAACCGGTTCATTGACCACATTGTGATGGTTACAGTTATGCCCTGTGCCAATGCATTCTCTTATATTTGCGAGTCGACCATAGGTCGCCTCGCATATATAAGAGAATGCATTGGCCTAAAAAAAAACTTTTTTTAACACTTTTTACCATTTTTTCTTACATTCTTTAACAATTTTATAATTTTTAAATTGTTAAGCCAATGCATTCTCTTATATATGCGAGGCGACCTATGGTCGACTCGCATATATAAGAGAATGCATTGGCACAGGGCCGTTCTGTTGGGTAAAGGGTTAAGGAGTCGATTATTTAGGGCATTAATGTATATACTGTTACTCATCTAGTCTTCAGTGCTACAAACCATTAATGTATATACTGTTACTCATCTAGTCTTCAGTGCTACAAACCATTAATGTATATGCTGTTACTCATCTAGTCTTCAGTGCTACAAACCATTAATGTATATACTGTTACTCATCTAGTCTTCAGTGCTACAAACCATTAATGTATATGCTGTTACTCATCTAGTCTTCAGTGCTACAAACCATTAATGTATATACTGTTACTCATCTAGTCTTCAGTGCTACAAACCATTAATGTATATGCTGTTACTCATCTAGTCTTCAGTGCTACAAACCATTAATGTATATGCTGTTACTCATCTAGTCTTCAGTGCTACAAACCATTAATGTATATGCTGTTACTCATCTAGTCTTCAGTGCTACAAACCATTAATGTATATGCTGTTACTCATCTAGTCTTCAGTGCTACAAACCATTAATGTATATGCTGTTACTCATCTAGTCTTCAGTGCTACAAACCATTAATGTATATGCTGTTACTCATCTAGTCTTCAGTGCTACAAACCATTAATGTATATGCTGTTACTCATCTAGTCTTCAGTGCTACAAACCATTAATGTATATGCTGTTACTCATCTAGTCTTCAGTGCTACAAACCATTAATGTATATGCTGTTACTCATCTAGTCTTCAGTGCTACAAACCATTAATGTATATGCTGTTACTCATCTAGTCTTCAGTGCTACAAACCATTAATGTATATGCTGTTACTCATCTAGTCTTCAGTGCTACAAACCATTAATGTATATGCTGTTACTCATCTAGTCTTCAGTGCTACAAACCATTAATGTATATGCTGTTACTCATCTAGTCTTCAGTGCTACAAACCATTAATGTATATGCTGTTACTCATCTAGTCTTCAGTGCTACAAACCATTAATGTATATGCTGTTACTCATCTAGTCTTCAGTGCTACAAACCATTAATGTATATGCTGTTACTCATCTAGTCTTCAGTGCTACAAACCATTAATGTATATGCTGTTACTCATCTAGTCTTCAGTGCTACAAACCATTAATGTATATGCTGTTACTCATCTAGTCTTCAGTGCTACAAACCATTAATGTATATGCTGTTACTCATCTAGTCTTCAGTGCTACAAACCATTAATGTATATGCTGTTACTCATCTAGTCTGCAGTGCTACAAACCATCCAAGTCTGGATATATTGTGTCTGACGTTTTCATAATGAGGTCCCCAGAGGGTGAATTTAATGACGTTATTCCATACCAAATTCATCCTCTCAGGATCCCATTCTGCTTAGGCCTCATCTTCTGGGAAGTATCTATAGTCTCAAATTAACATTGCTTTCAGTTACTTTTCCCCTTCTATTCAGTTTCTATGTCCCCTAATTTGCAGAAGATAAATTGCATAATTGAGGTGAATAATGGGTGAACATCACCAACTTCAACTGAGGCACTTCAATCTGATCCTTATGTGACAGTGATATTTTATATACAAAACAGTATATGTCTTTAATGTTGTAGCCTACATACTACATATGTATACTAACTCAGTTATAAAACCTAACTCACTAATATACATCTTTATTAAAGTGGCGTAGGAAGGTTATAATTATTCCTACGGCCCATAGGTATCATTTCATAGCCGCGGCTCCGAGGCGCATGGAGCGCCAAGAAGAGGGGATGGTATGGAAGGGGGGTTTCCCCCTTGCAAAATTGGGAAATTTTTACATATTCAACATTGAAATGGCGCTTTCTGGTGCATTTTGGCGTAACCAATGTTACATTACACATGCTGGGAGAAAAAAATGAAACGTGCATCAATACAGACAGATAACATGATATAGTCAACGACGTTTCTTCGATAAGAACTATAAATTAAGCAGCATGGCATCGTAGAAGTTCCACATTCCGTGTTTTATGACTATCCCCAATCGCACCATTCCCATGTGTGTAACAACAAAAAACTTCACTGGTGCGAATATTGGTACGGCCAAAACCGTCCGGCCGTACCCGCTCCTACGCCACTGTCTTAAAGCCGCATCATAATCATTTAATTTTGCGTGCTTGGTTCCGTTTTCTATCTGCTCTGTCCTGCCTATCTCAAATCCCATTCATGCTTTTAATAACTGTCCTAAATGGCCGCCCACTCATTTCCAACTTCGCCCAATAACTTATCCGCTTTGTCTATTCTCTATCTGTATGTCGCACCCAATCTGAGATCAAACAGTCAGAGAGTAGTGTTTCTCAGCCAATGACAGGTAGCGTATTTTCGCGGGGTTTTCATTCTGTAATTTGTCGCCATGGTGTACACATCGTATATCGTATTACACACTCAGTGTTATGGTAATTCTTCAATGCTTGAAGAATATAATAATAGTTTAAGTAATGAATACTACAACATTAAAGACATATAGTGTTTTGTATATAAAATAGCACTGTCACACTTATATAGTCTCCCAGTTGAGGTCTATAAAGCAGAATGGGGTTCCCAGAAGGTGAAGTTAGTGATGCTAGCATGTTGTGTGGGAGAGTGTCATTAAATTCACACTCTTGGGACCTCATTCTGCAAATGTCAAATACTCTATATCCAGTATATATTGCCGGCTTGCTTTTGATTTGAGGGTCAAGCAAATTTTCAACAGTTGGAAATCTTAATATAAACCAGTTGTACCTGTGCCCTACCACTCGGTACTGATGGTAATAGAAGGTACATGTGCATGTAGTACGCAACATCCTATAATTATTGCAATATTGAACTTGATGATAACATTTGTGGTTGCTCCATTATGTGTTGAAAAGTTAGAAATTTCAGTCTGGTTCAAGGGGGGGGGGGGGGGGGTGGGGTGCAGTTGGAAATTCCAAGTATTACAATCCCCCTCAAATGGGGACCATCTAGTCACACGTCCCTGTCTACACATCTCAACATCTGTATTTTTCCCCCACATACATGTAAATATACTGGCACTAAATGTCCTGGAGAACTAATTTCCTCCAATCATGCATACTTCTTTGCCTCGGGCTATAGGGATACATCAATAGCATTGTCATTCTGTGTCACTGTCATTTGTAAACCTGTATACACCTGTCAGTAAGCCCATCCTCGAAGATAAGCCCAGTCTGTGTTTTTTACCCTAAATAAAACATGGGGTGGTCCTCGTAGATAAGCCCACCCCCATTTTTGAGCATTTGGAAGGTGAATACAATCATGTATCTATCCTGTAGAATAGGAGAAGATACTCAAGCACATCTGTGCTTTTTTTTTTTCTTTTTTTTTTTTTCATGGGTTGGTTTGGGGTAGCTAGCCCCGGGATTGTCGAAAGGGCCGAAGGGCCCTTTCCTTAATCCCTCATGGTATTGATTTTTTATTAGAGAAATAAGAGGGGGGGGGGGGGAAATGAAAAAAAGATAGCAATTTCTGGATTCTTTTTGGAGTTCATTTTCTTTCTTCTGGTGGTCTTGGACGCTTTGAATATGCCAGTGTGTACTGTCCATATGTCTCTGTTGGAATTACTGTTACATGGCCAGATGTTTTCTCGTCTTTGTCTTTATGCCAGTAGATCTGGCGATCCCTCAGCAGGAAGAATTCGTATTTAGTGAGATGGTAAGTCCTTCCTGCTGCTCGGTTTGTTACGATCGCTGTCTTTAACTTTTCTCGTTGTTTTTCCATCTGTTCTTTGGTGATGGACGTCGCCGGCTTCACTTCATACCTCGGCGTCAGAGGGGCGGTGTTGGTAGATTCCGCCCCTGGTGGAGAATGGCTGGGTGGTGTTTCCATCTCCACGTCGAAACTGGCGGCAGGAACATCGGGGGTGGAATCCGCGTCCCTGTCTCCGCTCGTCTCTGTGCCGACAGCAGGGACCTCCGGCAGATCTACGGAGTCCCTGCTAGCTGGTCTAATGTCACCTGTCTCCATGCAGGCCGGGTCGTCTGGGCGTCTCTCAGACAACTCCGGCCTACCGGCTGTGACACTGGATGGCTGAACCACACGGGGAGGGGTGACTGGCCGATCTACAGTCACCCCCTTCTGCTTCTTCCATTTAGCCCGTCTTGCTGCGTCCCTTCTCCTTCGAGCTGGCGTCTTTCTCTTAGGAGGCTCCTCTTTCATTGTACGGCTGGTCTTGGCTTTCCTGCTCCGGGTAGAAGATTTCTGGGTTCCAGCATCCTCCGTCCTGAATTCAATACAGAGAGTCAAATAGCCTCTGTTAGACTGGAGATTCCAGCTAACAATATCCGCAATTTGAGATCTCTCTATCGCTGCTAACGCGGCGTCAGGGATTAGCTCCATTGTCCGTCGCACTAAGCCTAATCCAAAACCGTCTCACTCGCCGGCATCAGCACGAGGGCGGTTGCTTCCAATAAAGGTTACAGACCGCTCAAATCACTCGTACCGACGCTCTGGTAAAAAGGAACTAATTAAGCCAAATAAAATCTGACTTGTTCGCTCCACCTTCCACCAGAGCTGTGCTTTTATAATTTGACCAGTTTCTTAAATAATAAAGATGTATAATATTATACACTTTGTTAATATTCTGAATTATACACATCCTATTCTATTCTTAGTTGTTGCATCAGTCAAAGAGGTTTCAAATCAATAAAATCAAAGAATGTGTCACTTACTGTTCACACCTCTATCAGATTAAATCCAATGGGATGTGGAGTAATGACTTAGTGTTTTTGTAGGATCCTTTGATAATGCAGAAGTGTGATGTGTGGCCACCACTTCTCACTGTTGTGTTTTTATAAGAATTAGCTTGATTAATAAGCATCAGTGAAAAACATGATGGTAGGTCAGTACCTGAAGGCTAACTTAATTTTTGCATGGGGAGGTCCTCGTGAGTAAGCCCAGTACCCACTTTTTGACCAAAAATGTGCACGAGCCCCCCCCCGGGCTTACTGATGGGTGTATACAGTATTAGGCCAGAGCAATTTATTGGTTTGTTTCTGAGCAATAGGGTTATAAAATCTATAGATGGAGGACAGGGACCAGCCATATCTCTGTTCTTCTCTCTAAAATATTTCACTTCTCCCTCTTTGTCCAAGGTTTATGATCTCCCCCCAGATGGAACCATGCATGTACAAAGCGCGCAACTGCATACCATCCTAAAAGTCCCGGGCTCTTCAAATTCTGATAAGAGGCTCTTTTTGTATTTTTGGTGTATTGAATGATATTATTATTTGCATTACAGAAGTCATATGCAATCCGATTATTGAACACCATCAACTTTTTTGCTTCCACAGTGATGAGTATGTACATGTATGACAATTGAGCCTTGTAAATTAATATGGAAAGCCATCATTTATTTTTATACAGAAGAACCAGAGGACAGGATGCATTTTCGCCCCATGTACATGCCTGATGTATCAAACGAATATATTCTTACCTAAAAACATTTATTGAATATAAATGATCGAGTTGGCAACATGCAGTACATTATTATACGTTGAATACAGAATAGCTACATTTAAACATATGCTTGTTTTCATTCAATTAATATATTTGGGAAAGAATGGGGCTCTCAGTTGCTGGTACAAACTTCTATCTATTGTAATATGAACTTAAAACTGTAATTTGCTAAATGAAATTACAATTTTAATTTGCACTATTACATAACACTGAAATGATGTTCTTTGAATCATTTCTGGATTAAGACTCCACAGATTAGCTCCTGAGTTAGGGACTATCGTTGGACGAATTACCCAAACGGAGCTGGGTACCAGCGGAGAGCCCCAAATGGAGAAGTGACTACCCCTATTCAAACATTATATCTAAATTGTAATTGCTAATTATAATGGTGTCCTTGTCTGGTTATAATGGGACTACTGTATCAATAGGTTCTTGTGTAACAATACAGTAATGCCCTAAGTAATCGACCCCTTAACCACAGCAGAATTATGGGTAACTTTTCAGGATTTAGTTGGAAATATGGCTTGTTGCCATTCATCGGAAAGCTCTCACTGGAATGGTCTAATATTCATATGGAGGGATGTTCAGGATACATGAGCAGACAATTGAAAGTGCAGAAGGAATCCAATTCATTTGTGGGAAATGTTCAGATAATAAACTCAACAAACGTCCAATTTGTTGAACTTATTATCTGAACATTTCTTAACCCTTTTCCCAACAGAAGGGCCCTGTGCCAATGCATTCTCTTATATATGCGAGTCGACCATAGGTCGCCTCGCATATATAAGAGAATGCATTGGCTTAACATATTAAAAATTATAAAATTGTTAAAGAATGTAAGAAAAAATTGTAAAAAGTGTTAAAAAAGGTTTTTTTTTTTAGGCCAATGCATTCTCTTATATATGCGAGACGACCTATAGTCGACTCGCATATATAAGAGAATGCATTGGCACAGGGCATAACTGTAACCATCACAATGAGCCGGTTCCAATGATATCCATATTTGTATGGTTCTATTGAGACAGACCCAAGATATTTTAGGCTGTTGAAGCTTTATTTGGCCGGTTTTGGCCGGTTTGTTGGGTAAAGGGTTAAGGGATAACTACTGACCAATCAATATTCATGCCATGCCAATTGTACCATTTCAGAAAAAACAACATCTGAAGTAAGCACATTTCTCCTTAATTCGGGACAATTTTTTTGCCGATTAACAGCAATAATTCTGCCCAACAGAGCGGCTGCATATAACTTGTATATAGGAATGATGTTGCGTGTTGCTAATATGGATATGAACATTATGAAAATAACTACTAAATTTCAAATGAATTCTCCCCTTCGATCAGTTCTAAAAGTATACATTGGAATGACCTATTATTCATTTGGTGGGGTTTTCAGGTATTAAATGCAGTCAACAGACAGAAAAACAGATAATACAAGAGCAGAATGATTCATATTCATTGGTAGGAAATGTTCACATAATAAGTTCAGCATGGCTGTTTGCAGGGTTCGCGCTGCCACTTGCCAAATTTGCCAATGGCAAAAATAATTCACATTTGGCTAAAAATATTTTCATTTGGCAAAAGTTTTGGCAAATCATTTTTAAATTCCTCAAGCAAATTTGAAAAATATTGGTCAATCATTACCGATCATTTCAGGAAACTCTTAAAACATAATTATATTAGTGGTGTTTTATCAGGTTTAGGGGAAGTTAACACCTCTATTAACAAGCAGTTAATCTCATAGCATTAGTACTGATGGTTGAGGGATTACTAATCCACCTGTGATGTGCCCTTCTGATGAAGCAACCCTTCTACAATTGTATTGTTCAGTGATTGGCTTATTGTTGTATGATAGACCACAATAGAAATGCCAGTATAATTGATTATTTTTGTATCGATATCAAAAGTTGTTCAACCCGCGAATGTCGAAACATAATAATTAAGGTTGCAGAAAATGATAGCATTTAATATAATTTGGCAAAAAATATTTTCATTTGGCAAATTATTTGGCAAAAGTAAATTTAGGTCCAGCGCGGACCCTGGCTGTTTGACAGTGTTTGTTGATCTTATTATGTGAACATTTCCTAGTTCATCAAAGAATATTTATTATAGAAAGGATTAATTCTGTTTTTGTTTCAAACACAATTACATGTACATTAATGCCCTAAATAATCAACTCCTTAACCACAGCAGAATTATGGGTAACTTTTCAGAATTTAGTTGGAAATATGGCTTGTTGCCATTCATCGGAAAGCTCTCAGTCAAAGAATATTTATTATAGAAAGATTAATTCTTTTTCTGTTCCAAACACAATTACATGTACATTAATGCCCTAAATAATCAACTCCTTAACCACAGCAGGTTTTAGTCTGAAATATGGCTTGTTGCCATTCATCGGAAAGCTCTCACTGAGAGCTTTCCGATGAATGGCGCAACAAGCCATATTTCTGACTCCTGAAAAATTACCCATAATTCTGCTGTGGTTAAGGAGTCAATTATTTAGGGCATTACTGTAAGCATTTATGTAAGCTTTTTTAATTTTAAAAGTTGTTGGCATGTTAAACCAATTAATTAAATTGGTGTCGCCTTTATGATAATTATATAACAGAGGTTCAGGCAATCATGGAGGACTGTTGGATAAGATATTTGGCTGTTTCCTATAGAAAAATCAATAGAAAAATCAATAGAGGAATTAAATTATTTTCTGTCAGGCTATTATTACACAGTCTGACCATTGAGCGAGGACTATGGGCCTGAGTTATGGGCGTGCCCTCATTGTTATCAGCTACATTTACTGTTGGAGCATGCTTGGTGTCATTTTCCACAGATTCCCGAGGCAGATGGTCATATAAAACTAGACAATGGAGAGATTTTCTAAATTTGGAACACTTTGTTTGATTATAGGGAACCAGAGAATGAGTAGATTACTTTGGAGTGTGGATAGTGGTTCTTATGGTGGAGAAAAAATGAAAACTGAGCTAGCAGACAATGATGTAAAATAAAAAAAAATAGGCTAGGATCCAAAATGTGAGTACAGGCGCTTATATGACTTTATTATTTATATATCTCTTCTCTGTTAGTATGACTTTATTATTTCAAAATCTGTTCTCTGTTAGTATGACTTTATTATTTCAAAATCTGTTCTCTGTTAGTATGACTTTATTATTTATATATCTCTTCTCTGTTAGTATGACTTTATTATTTCAAAATCTGTTCTCTGTTAGTCTTGCAAGCAGTGATTATCCTATGTATTTTAGGAATAGTATTGTGGCCCGGCCCTTTTCATCTGAAAAAAATGCATTGTGAATAGTTAAGCTGGACAGCCTTATATTAATTTGTCTTAATATTATAGAATATAATACCAGAACAACTTTCACATAAAAATATACTGTTTCACTGCCTGTCTCAATTTATTTTAAGATGATACATATAGAATATCCATATAGTTTGACGAGATATAAGGTTTATTTTCGCAAGTTTGATTCAGCAAATTGCAGAGCGAGCTTTATCGAGGTCCTCTATTTGCTGAATCATACGAGCGAAAATAAGTCTTGCATCTCGTCAAAACTATATGGGTATTGTTTTTATCCATCGCCAAAGTTTAAAAGCCGTTAACATATATTAATTGTGTTTAAATGGGATAAGAAATTAATGGGGAATTTCTTTTAATAGGAAACATTTAAACCGATTGCAAGATTTTAGTTTTTTAGTTCTGAGAACGTGCCTTTATTATGATAGTTGAAGTAGCATGTGCTGAGGAGCCACTTCTGGCCAAATAGGACATTGAAAGTAAAAAATAGAACATTGAAAGTAAAAAATAGTTCTTTTTTACTTTCAGATCAATTCATAGTGAATATAATTATGTCGAATTGCATGTGTATTTATTAATCGACGTAAAGTTTTTGAACTTTTGAAAACAAAAATAACATGGAATTTTCCTTGGTGGCAATTGGACGCTCACTATAACGTGCACATCATTGAAGAATAATATGTCGATTGGAAATATAAATACCATCTCATACAGTACATCTGAAAATTTGACAGGCACAATTTGTAAATGACCAACACCATCCATTTGGTGCCTGTCATTTTAACAGTCAGTAAAATTTTTTTTATTTTGAGCCTTGTTCTAAAACTAACAATGTTTGTTGGATTTTAGGGAACAAAATAATGAGTAGATTACTGCTGAAGTGGTTCTCATTGGTGGAGATAAAAGATGACAGCTAGTGGATATGGCATTTTTCATGGAAGGAATCAAACTCCGGGCAGAGTTATCTCCCATCTCTCCGCTGAGATATCACTGCCATAAGGACATTTGGTAAGGATTTCTTACGTGTTCTTAGTTCTTATGTTTTAGGGATAAAATTGTCTATGTCTGGCTCAGTTTATATTGTTCTTATCAATACCGAAATAATTACCATTATTGCAAACTTTTGGTGGTCAAAATAAGATAATAAGTGACTAAATATTGTTCCGACGATCTGTAAAAATAGATGTATCATTCCGCAAAGTACCATCATTGTGGCAGTGCTATATCGCAGTGCTAACATAGAAGGCACTGCATGGAGTTTGGGAAGGAATTAGAGGTACAGACAGGTTGGATAAAAAGTCATGAGTATAAGCACCTACCGCTATATGGGTATTGTTTTTGTAAATATGTGACCCGCCATATCAAATCCAGTCATAAGCAGTGTTCGCGCTGGACCGAAAAAAAGTTTAGCCAAAAGTTTAGCCAAATGAAAATTTTATTAGCCAAATGAAAAAAACTTTAGCCAAATGTTTTTTGGCCAAATTAAAAAAAAACTTAGGCCAAATTAAATCATCGTTTTCTGGTCGGTTCACAATTAATGACTAATACGTAAAATCTAACAGACACAGGTAAAATACACAATAATTTAAATAATTTTGATGAACTAGAAGTATTTTTATATATATCATTTATTAAAAATTTATTAATCTTTATGTGAGAGTGTTTTGGGGGGGGGGGGGGGTGGGGGGGGGTAATCCGGGATTGTCCTTCTTAAAGGTACTCAATCCGTAAAGAGGGTTCCCATCTCAACAGATTCCAACAACAACAATCCGATCAGAGGGTCCTATATTACTATTTCTTTGGCTTTGGGGGTAAAAAATATTTGATTCGAGTCGAGGAACCCATCAAACAAAGCTCAGAGTTATTAGATATTGATTTTTGAAATTTGTTAATTGCTCGAGATGAGTACTATTAACTGCCGTCAATTTGGTAACCTGTTCGAGATTTTACGCCAAAACTCTATTCAAACAGACAAGGATGGATAACTCTATAATCAAGTGGTAATAATAACGAAATTTTGACTGTCTTCTGGGCCAGAAAGAATTCCCGATAATGAAAAATAATAGATTTCTAAAATCGATATCTAACAAATCTGAGCTTTGATGGGTGACTTCCTCGACTCGAATCAAATATTTTTGACCCCCGAAGCCATTGAAATAGTAATTGAGAGGAGTTTTAACGGATTGAGTACCTTTAATGTCATTATTTTTTTGTTTTATATCAATATCTTTTTTTAAATCATTAAATATTTATCCTTGCGAAAATATCTAAGTGGCATCTGGAAACTAATAACTTAATATTGTTACGCCATTATCAAATTACAATCTGTCATAAAAGCATGCATATTAATTTGACTGTATCGGTATTGACGACAAATAGCCACAAAATATCTGTCGTGATTCACATTTGGCTGATTAAGCTATTGTCTTACACTTGGTGCTCATAAACCTCGACCGTCATAAATACAATGTCATCATAAACATGCATTGTGCAGGCGCGCCGTGAGTGACCAGACAGACAATGGGCTGAATGGGGGATTAGGGGATTAAATGTAAAAAATAATAATGACCTTTTGCTGCTTTGTGCAGAGTGACGTAATCTCTCTCCAGATTAAAACAGCCTGTTACGAACAAATTGCTTATATACCGGCGTCAATGCACTTTACAAAACATTGCTTTCTTCACATTGTCATAATTCAACCACGGTCGGTTTAATGTCCATGCGTCTTTGAATGTCCGTCTTGTGAAAACTAAAGATGATTGCATATCACTTTGTGATCGCTTGGTTGATAGAGTTGTCGATCGGGTTTCCCTTTGTACGATATTTCATAAGTACGAAAATAATGAAATACTTTCGTCACCTGACTTCGTCTTGAATGTCGATCTATTGAGCGCTTTTATTAATTAGCTTTCTGCCTCCATGCTTTCAGTCTCCATTTGGGTTCAAAAAAAGTTTAGCCAAAAGTTTAGCCAAATGAAATTTTTATTAGCCAAATTCGAAAAAGATTAGCCATTGGCTAATTTGGCTACCGACAGCGCGAACACTGGTCATAAGTCGGGATTTTTTTACCCTGTGCCAATGCATTCTCTTATATATGCGAGTCGACCATAGGTCGCCTCGCATATATAAGAGAATGCATTGGCCTAACAATTTTTTTTAATTTTTTTAAAATAAATGTTTCTTACCATTTTTAGGACATAAAATAAAAAACATCCATTACCCTGCAGGGAGCGCCACACATATATAGAAGCATATAGAAGAGTGTCGTCTGCTCATGTTTGTCTGGGGCTCTGTATGGGTGAAATTATAAAATTGTTAAAGAATACAAGAACAAATTATTAAAATTGTAAAAAATTGTTAGGCCAATGCATTCTCTTATATATATGCAAGGCGACCTATGGTCGACTCGCATATATAAGAGAATGCATTGGCACAGGGTAAAAAAATCCCGACTTACACAACTGGATTTAATATGGCGGGTCACATATATTTTTCCACTAGTACTGTTAGCATCGCAAGCAGCAATTTTCTTTGGTATTTTAGAAATGGGTCTGTGGCCCCTTAAAGTTATGTGAAACACTCTGATAGGGTGATCAAATAGAAATGGAGAATAATCTTGCTCAAAGTTGTTATTTTCACACTGCCATTGTTATATATTAATTAAACCTTTACCCAACAAACCGGCCAAAACCGGCCAAATAAAGCTTCAACAGCCTAAAATATCTTCGGTCTGTCTCAATAGAACCATACAAATATGGATATCATTGGAACCGGCTCCTTGACCACATTGTGATAGTTACAGTTATGCCCTGTGCCAATGCATTCTCTTATATATGCGAGTCGACCATAGGTCGCCTCGCATATATAAGAGAATGCATTGGCCGAAACAAATCTTTTTTTAACACTTTTTACCATTTTTTCTTACATTCTTTAACAATTTTATAATTTTGAATGTGTTAAGCCAATGCATTCTTTTATATATGCGAGGCGACCTATGGTCGACTCGCATATATAAGAGAATGCATTGGCACAGGGCCCTTCTGTTGGGTAAAGGGTTAAATGGAATGACTCTCGTTGGATAAATCATTTGTGTTAGTGTATCGCCGAATCGAGATGTAAATATTTACAATTGGGTGTAATTCAGATGATGTTTTCTATCTGCGATGTTAGTACAATGCTACATTCCCCATGTTGGTATAGCACCTTATAGTTGATAAAAAAAATGCTCTTTATTGTTAAATTCTAGTGCCTCTTTAAGTCTATCTGAGGTCAATGGCACCTATCCCATGATTATTATCAAATTACCCACGTAACTTCTGATCATCGATGTTAATATAATTTAATAATTCCCGTTTATGACATCTGAAGCCAAAGGTGCCTATCCCATGATGTCCCCCTTGTCAGGTGACCCATGTGAACCAATTTTCCAAGAAACGCTCTTTAGTGTCCCCTGAAATTTTCGGAGGACTATTGTAATCAGCCACGTGCGTCCGTCTAGCCATGCGTCCGTCCGTCGGTCTGTCCGTCGAAGTTATAACTACAGTAATCATCATCCGATTTGATTGAAACTTGGTATGTAGGTGTCTCAACCAAGTACACAGGTGCTCTGCAATTCTTGATTTGATCCGATGTTCTTTTATGGAGTTATTTCCCTTTTTTCAACTTAGAAAATTTCTCACTTTTTCTGTTTCCGGATGATATTTTTCGACTTAGAAAATTAAATTTTTCTTCCTTTTTCTTTGGTTTCCGGATGATAACTCAAGTTTGGATTGTTTAATTTTTTGTGGGTCGTTCATATCAAAAGTTCGAATTTGAGTTTGATCCAATGATTTTTCCAACATTTTTTATAATTTTCTGTATGAGGGTACCTTCATGGTGTAATCAACTCCTCCTACAGTTTTGATCGTAGATATTTGAAACTTTAGAGTATTGTTACCCACATATTGGAGATGTGCAACATGTATATAGATGACGGTAAATTATTTCTTTACGGAATTATTAACCCTTTCTTTAACAAAGCGGCGTCGACTTGCCACGTTTTCGGGGGACACTGTGGTCGGCTGACCTTTTATTTCTCATATATGATAAAATAATTTTTAAGTTGCCCTTTTGGCACCTATCCAATGGCACTCCCCATATCAATATACCCCTGCATACCAATTTCCAGCGACCAGGGTCCAACCTTTTTTTGGTATATTCTTAACTATTGAATTAACATTGTTTAGCAGAAGCAGAATGAGGTCCCCAGAGGGTGAATTTGGTGATGCTAGCCTGCTGTGTGGGATAGAATAACTAAATTCACCCTCTGTTGACCTCATTATGCAAATGACAGACACACTATTTGCAGGATTGCATTGATTAAAAACAAGCATGAGGTCCCCAGAGGATGCATTTAGTTATGCTATCCACACAGCGGGCTAGCATCACCAAATTCACCCTCTGGAGACCTCATTCTGCTTAGGCTTCATCTTCTGGGAAGTATCTATAGTATCAAATTAAGATTGTTTTTAGTTACATTTCCCTTCTAGGAAGTTTCTATATCCCCTAATTTGCAGAAGATAAAATTCATAATTGAGGTGCCCAATGGGTGAACATCACCAACTTCAACTGGGAAACTTCAATCTGATCCTAGGTCCGCCATATCAGTTGAAGGCCTAAGTAGAATGAGGTACCTAGAGGGTGAATTTAGTGATGCTAGCCTGCTATGCGTGATTACATCACTAAATTCACCCTCTGTGGATCTCATTATGCAAATGACAGACACACTAATTGCATTGATTAGAAATAGGACTCTATATTATAGGGATGTTCGAAGGAGGAAGAGAACAGCAAATATCAATGCCAGTTGCCAATTAGCAGGTTTTTCAGCTACTCGGTTCTGATCTCAGGTTTGTAAAAAAAAAAGTTCTTGTCCTTTTCATTTTCAGAATTTGTTGCCTACAAATAGTTATTAAGGTAAGATTGTTCTCACTCCGTATATCATATGTATTTAAATAATTTAATTGATCTTCGCATTCAATTTTAAGCTTTATTTTTAGTCTGTTTATTCAGATCACAGAAACTTCTCATACAGACTCTCGGAATTGCTACTTTGCAATTATTCAGCCTTCTGGCGATATCATATCTATAATTGGTTTTACTGAAACCAATTCCAAGCCCTACTATTGATTTGGAACCAAGTGGTTTTTCATCATTAAGTGCTTCCAGGCAATATTGTCATGTTAATTCGCTATATTGCATTGCTGATAGGTATCGGGTTGTAATTTATTCTTGATTCCGATGTTCTCAGATGAGAGACTAAACAGTCCCATAGCCATAACACTCTATCAATATTAGGTGTTAACTTTCCAAATATGGACAGAAATTTATCCCAACCAATATTTCTTAGAAGAGGAATTTAATCTGATGAAAAACTTGCGGTGCCATGAGTTATATCTGCCATTATCAGCGATCGGACTGGGGAAAGGGCAATAACTCTAGACTACCTTAAAGGGGTACTGTACCCCAATTTCAATAAATTCCCGGTGACAATAGCGATCTAATATGAATATTATATTATAAAATAACTAATTTGAGTCGACGATGTCTACTGAAAACGTTCCGGTTAACAGGCTATCGTAAAAGTTAAATTGAATTATTTAATATAAATTCATTTATGGCTGGAGTCATAAAATGGAGAATTATGCCATTACGAGTTACCGTTCTTGAAATCGCATATGTTGCGTGTCTTTTATCGACGGCCGTTCGCGAACATTATTGAGTTGCAAACAAAACATGTTACCTGCAAAAGAAGGCCCGTTATAACCGATTCGGAAAAAAGGAGAAAGAAACAAAGAGTCATAAAGCGTCAAGTATTTTATAGGGAGTGAGATTGTTCGATGGAAGAGATTGAATGCATCAATCGAAGATGTGAGCAATGAACTTCCGGTTCTTCCTGCGACCCGCGTCTTCTCCGGTGAAGGTCAAAAACATGGCGCGTAGTTTGAAATCGTAATATTTTTGTTTCCAAGATCAATATTTTCTTCGCTAAATTAGGTTTATACGAAACTCATATAACACGAACACAATCTAACTTGAAAGTTATTTCAATGGGAGTAAATAAAAAAATCACCTATCTTTGTGTACAGTACCCCTTTAATATAGATAGATAGATTTATGGAAACCAAATGCATGCATTTTACATATAATGGACCCCGAGAGGTATGACTAGAAAATAAACTGGTATGTTTTACCAAAACAAACAAGACATATTATAGAACTTGATTATAGTAATCCAGTCAAGTAGTTATTTGATTATCTCAGTAACAGATGATGTCTTGGCATTCTCTGGTTATAATTATAGGGCAATTTCATGTACATGTATCTCTCTAAGAATAGGTGTTTACCATTATCTGTATCATTAATAGGATTGTCAGTATTAGTGTCGGGCATAGTAAGAGAGACATTATGTAGCAGAGTCCCGGGGCGTTTTTACCCTTCTATTTCCTTGTTTCACGTTGTGTATTCTTCTGGGTCAAAACTATATATTAAAGACTATGATCTCTAGTTTAAGTGTTTATTAATGTGATGACGTATATGGTGAGGATGTATGACGACTGGAACTCTCCGAAAACACACATACTGGATCCAGAATTCTGGTCCAGTATTTATAGGGAATATTGTTTGCAATAGCAAGTGACATATGTTTAAACTGGGCCTGTCAGAATACATAACTCATATGTCACATTTTTTTCCTGGATTTTTAAAGTACATTGTACCTGAATGGCCAAATGGTTTGAACGCCTAAAATAATTTGGTGTCATTGTTGTCATCACATCCTGTACATACCTATGCAATGTTATGATACTAAGTATCAATATGTAATAAATGGTTTATATAACTTATTGCGGAGGTACGTTCAGGAATCCACCTCACCATTCCTTGTGACCAACATTCCCCAAGAGAGGACATCAGTCTGATCTGACTATCGAAGTTAGATAGTCTCTAGGTTTTAATAATTTTGAAGATTCTAGTGATGGAACAGAGTCCACGGAAACATTGTTCTGTTACAATTGTCAATATAACATGATTGTCATGATATGGTATAGGCTGTCTGACTATATGAATTATGTTATTGTTCCATCCGTCCTTCAAGCCATTCACCCGTCCAATTGTTTTTTTTGTTTCTGGACGATAACTTTGTTAAGTCTGAACAGAATGGAATGAAATTTGGTATGTGAGTTTACTAGACCAAAATACAGATCAGGTTCAAATTTGGGTTCCGCCCGGCAATTTTCACCCGTGTTTTGACCCTTTGTTGACATTACCACAGGTATATATTTTGCCATGCCCTAGCGATGCTCTTGTTTGCTGTCAAAAACAAAACATGAGACTGGGCTGAAATATACTATTAATGTGATACTATTAATGGTCAATCTCACCATACTGTCAAAAAAAAAATTAATGCAATACTTTTAATAGTTAAACTCCCCTAGCTTGCTGACAGCAAAGTTGCTGTCACAAACAAAACATGAGACTGGGCCGAAACATATGTACTATTAATAGTTAAACTCCTCTTACTGTCAAAATCAAAACATGTGACAGGCCTTCAAAAACAAAGCATAATATCGGGCTGAAACATACCATTAATATGATACTATTAATTAGTTAAACTCCCCACAAAACATGTGACCGGCTGTCGAAAACAAAACTGTTTAACATGAGACCAGGCTGAAACACACTATTAATGCGACACCATTAGTAGTCAAACTCACACTCGCTGTCAAAAACAAAACATGTGACCGGCTGTCGAAAATAACTGTTTAAACATGAGGCTGATCTGAAACATACTATCATTGCATTACTATTAATAGTCAAACTCATCTTGCTGTCAAAAACAAAACATGAGACCGAGCTGATACACACTATTAATGCGACACCATTAGTAGTCAAACTCAAAAACATGAGGCGACAGAATCTTGGAATCGTGATGGCAGAAAGTTCAAAGAGAAAACAGAACTTTATTGATTAAAGTTACCATGTGCTCATAATGACACTGATGTGAGAGGTCACTGATGTGAGAGGTCACTGAGGTGAGAGGTCACTGAGGTGAGAGGTCACTAGGATCTGAGTGTCTGTGAGGTACAACCTGACAACAATGTTGCTTTAATTGTCAGTGGACGACACATCCTAGTGACCACAAACAAACAGCTAATGTCAAACCAAGAACCACCGTTGACAGCTTTATTTGAATAAGAACCAGCAAGTACAGTTAATTTTGCTTAATTGCATAGTGTCGGTGCATATTTTAGTAAGTTAGCAGTCTGGTCCCTGTAATTAAAGTCTTTAAAAATTCATAGAATAGTTGTAGATCTATTACAAATCCAAGATTCCATTTTGCTGAATTCATATAAATCAGTTTCAGCTTTTCGAATATAACATTATGTCTTGCTGTAATAGTTCCAATTGATTGTTCGGGTTCTAGTTGAACGGTGTTTAATAATGCAAGACTTTTCAATCCCATTTCCAATTTACTTACAATTACTTTTTGTTCCCGTTGCGTGGTAAATGACTCTGTTAATAAGCCTTATTTTAGCAGATATCATTCAATTATCCGTCCAATTTACTTCCATATGCAACCAATTTATTTAGACTTTGCAAACACATTTACAATTTACTTACAATTACTTATTTTGCGGGATAATGACTATTTTAATATGCCTTTATATAAGAAGTTATTATTCAATTATATCGTTCCCACATTACATTCAATTAAGTCTTTCTTATGACAATGTAATTCTCGTTTACCAATTTTCTCATTCCCAAACTCATTACATTATTCCGTTTTGTGTTTCGTTAGGACAGGTCAATTATTTTCTACCGAAACAGAATCATATTCAATTGTCTAATCCCCAAAATAGCCTTCCATTATACTTATTCATCTTTATGACAAATCCATCTCCCCAATCCACTGTATAAGATCCACGGACACTAGATCGATACACGGACATCGGTTCGATCTAACCCATTTTACACGATTCACGCATATCACTTCGATACACAGATCTCGCGTCCTAGGGAAGTTCTTCCCTTTTTTACAACTTGAATGCGAAGGCATCCAAGTGTAGTATGATAGAATAAGTTTTTTTATCTCTCTTTTAAATTTTTTTTTACTATATATATATTTTTTATTGCTTTTTATTTTTGATTATTGTTCATTTCATCGCATATGCCTGTCCTTACAATATACTTTACCAATGGTATCTTCCCTTCTAAATATGCATGGAAAACTCTGGTTCGCGATAAAATTCTTGCTTATGACAATGCCATATGGAAATCAACCGTGTTATCAGATCAAGAATTGGCATTATTTTCTCATTTCCACAATTCTCTTGATATGTCTCCACTGTGGCATGCGTGTAAATCCCAATCATCAGAGAAATATATCTTCTTGCTTATTGCCCGTTTAGTGGCTCACACCGCCTATAGGGACAAAGGTAAATGCCGCAAATGTGGACTTTTATATGAATGTATTGTACAACATGTATTTTGTGACTGTGTAGCTCTTGCTGATGTTAGGAATATTGTATGGTTCGATATTATTGACCAATTCGGCACCGAAACATTCGTATTTCTTGATAACCTAGACACTTATCAACTATTGGGTTGCTATCTCGGCCACCCGCCGTTAGAAGTTCCCGGTGTGCTCCATACCGACGAATTAGTCTTGTTCTTCTCACGTTTAGCAGCAAATATTTGGAAATTTTACCATCTAGATACCGGTTAATATCGTTCTGTTAATTAATACAAGGTCACCGGAACTTAACAAACCTTTGACCTCTGACTAATGATTACATCGTTCTGAGTATATACGACCCACAATACAATTGAGACTATAATTATGCATATATATATATATGTGTATGTGTACGTGTGTATGTATGTGTGCGTATGTATGCGTGTATGTGTATGTATGTATACGTGTATATATATGTATATATATATATATATATATATATATATATATATGTATGTGTGTATGTATGTATGTGTATGTATATGTATGTGTATGTATATATATATATATATCTATATGTGTGTATGTGTATGTGTGTGTATATATTTATGTATATGTATGGGTATATATATACCACTGTCTTTTCTGACGTTGCTTATCTCATAAACTAGTATGTGTTATCTCTTTCAGATATCCTTTGTAAATATGTTATACATGTATGTAATATTTTGTTTTTGCTAATCTTCGATCTCGGAGGACAATTAAAGAATATATAATACCACAATGTGTGGTTCTCATAATAGAGCGGATTTACCTGTGCCCAATATGTGTCCATAATTTCCACCAGTTGATGATCAACATCATCCTCGGGTGGGGGAGTTAGGATGACATTCGGTCCAGTCCTAGAGAAATGTAGCAAACGCCCCATGACCAAAGGAGAAGGAATAGTCCACACAAATGGAGGTTGAGACTCATTGTACATTGGGGGTTGATAGGATATGCCATCCTCTGGTGCAAAACACCACTCCGAACGAGAACTCACATCCCCGTCCAGTTAAGTGTCTGCGCCCAGTTCCAAATCCACCTCAGGGTCTACACCCCAATTCGATGGAACTGGTTCGAGGGGAGGCATATCAGCGTATGGATCCTCTGTATCAGAACTGGGATCAAGACCCCCATTCTGACCAGCGAATCCCGCAAAATCAAAACCCAACACCGACAACCAATCTCTATGGCAAGCCGTTTTCACATTTTTTTATTGATTTGAACTTAAGTCCAATTATTTGGACTTAAGTCCAATTAATTGGACTTAAGTCCAAATGAATTGGACTTAAGTCCAATTAGCGAATTGATTTGGACTTAAGTCCAAATGAATTGAACTTAAGTCCAATTATTTGGACTTAAGTCCAATTAATTGGACTTAAGTCCAAATGAATTGGACTTAAGTCCAAATGAATTGGACTTAAGTCCAATTAGCGAATTGATTTGGACTTAAGTCCAAATGAATTGGACTTAAGTCCAATTATTGGACTTAAGTCCAATTATTTGGACTTAAGTCCAATTATTTGGACTTAAGTCCAATTAGTGAATTGATTCTGACTTAAGTCCCATTCATTTGGACTTAAGTCCAATTCATCTGGTTTGAAACGATAGTCCCCTTCTTTGTAATGGTATATTCCTGCAAGTTTTGATTGACAGTCAAACTCCGTACTAACCAGGGCATTCCTGACTCCAAGACTAACTCCGTACGTCCCCTTTGCCACGTAGCTTGTTTTCGGCATGCCGAGATTGAAAATGTTTCGAATCCGAATTGGCATCTTAATAAATGCTAACTGCATGCATGAATGAAGTAAAATTAATTCACGACTTGATTCAATTGTTATTTGACAGCATGTAGTGTAGGCTACACGCAGTTTCGTTTATTGCATTTACTAAGTGTCTTATTTGTATAATTTGCTCGGTTTTCAAAGTCAATGTAATAAGGGTGTACTCGAAAGTCGAATTATGCCAAAACAATAGATTAGAGTGACTCCCCTTCTATTGCTATTGTAATGACTGCGTGAAGCACAGTCTCGGTTAACTTTGTCAATCTATTCTACAGAGACTTCTTTGCATCAATTAGCTTGGTCAGAAGGAAATTGCAAAAATAATTTACATTATATATTGCTCAGAATCAGTGTTAACATACGCTTTATATATAAACAAATTAGCAGCCATAATTCCACTAGTGCAACATGTAAACGGCCATTTTCCCACAACTCCGCCCTATGAGCAAAACCAGATCTGCTTAATATCTGATGGGGGTGTTTCTTATACAAATGAATTGTACTTAAGTCCAAATACCACATAATTGTTAATTCGGCGAGGAATTGGACTTAAGTCCAAATAGATGAAAATATCGGTATTTGGACTTAAGTGTAATTCATTTGGACTTAAGTACAATTCCTCGCCGAATTCGCTATTTGGACTTAAGTCCAATTATTTGGACTTAAGTCAAATTATTTGGACTTAAGTCCAAATAATTGGACTTAAGTTCAAATAAATCGAAAATGTGAAAACGGCTTGCCATAAATCTCCCTCGATATCCCATTCCTGGTCCTGGTCGTCGTCCACACCTCCCCCGACCAATCCGGCCCAAACATCTTTTTTGTTTTTTTTGAGGCTCATGGTCGCTGTCGCTGTCGTCCTCCCACACTCCGTGCGGGCGTTTGCTCCCCGTGCATTCAGGATCTGGGCACTGAAAATTAACATAATATATTAGAAATTCATAAGATAAGGCGTGCTGTCTACTATCATGAAAAATGAGGGGTGAAAAACGCTGAAAAACTAGTTTCAATATAAATTTTATTTACTAAACATACAGTTACACAAAGAAAATAATTGTCATATGTATATCAGGTATCACGCAAGGTGTGTCAATGTTGGCTCATTAATATGGTTCCTTACTTATTATATTAGTGCGAGTTATAATAATATATACTCACATCTTCGCTGAGCTCCCATACATCCCAGGAACTCAAATCCTCCAAATCGGTTGGCTGGAAAGAGAAGAAATGACGATAGTGTCGGATTTAATATTTTAAAATAATTGTTATACGGATACGAGTGATCACCAAAGGTGTGTCAATGCTGGTTCATCAATATGGTTCCTTACTTATTATATTAGTGCGAGTTATAATAATATATACTCACATCTTCGCTGAGCTCCCATACATCCCAGGAACTCAAATCCTCCAAGTCGGTTGGCTGGTTTAGGAGAGCTGACTGTAGAAATATAGTAGAGCCTCTTTAGAAGGGGAATAAGCTCTGGTTTGCGGATATGTATATGAATGAAACACAGACTGTTGCGTAGAGCGTGTTCCGTGTCCAGTAGAAGATTTTCCGTGTAGATGTTCCGGTTAGAAGAAGTGTACAAATCTTGAGGAATTAGTCGTTTTAATTTGTACATGGATAAACAGATGTAACAGCAGCAACAATATATATATATACACATAACATCTGTCTAGCATATAATGACCCCGCGCCGGACCGCATAGCACGCAGCCCGACGGGTAAACTTGTACGACAGCAATCTTCCAAATTCTGAATCTCTCTAGTGTTTTCTATCTTTTCTACCCAAAATTTCCGTAGCTTTTTATATTTTATTCCATGCAGTTCACGATTGGTTATAACTGGTGTGATTTCGTTACCAAGCCGTTACCCGTTGTTACAACATAGGTGATTGCGTAATTACACATATGTATACAGAGAAAGCCGCTAACAATATATTCCCATGAATTATTTGTTTCGATAATCTGGATCTTTTTTACACAATATATTCTTAATTCGAGCGACTATTCATAAATGGGCTTTATGCGATAATAACTATGACGCAACGAGACTCCATTGTATAATGTTTTAACAGGTTTTAGAAATTTGCCGAAGGCTACCCATTTACGACAATTGTTGTAATTAGCGCTGATTATGTCAAAGTCGACGTACGTGGTATTGTTATCGGAGCGTGAAATTATCGTACGAGAAATACTCAGTAACGGAATTGTGATAAGTTTGAGCAGGGGGGGGGATTTATTAACTCTGACATTACCCAATTTAGTAGAGCTTCTTGATAGGGGGATTAAGCTCTTGTCCGGGATCTGAGCAGAAATGAAAACACACTATGGAATAGCTGATAGATCGAAATTTGTAACTCGCTCTGTATATTTTCATAATTATGACAGCATAATAACAACATAGGAACATAGCAACATAAATGTAAATAGGTTTGTACACTATGAAATAGCTGAGTCTAACTGGAGTAGTTTATAGTTTTGCATTTGAACTATATTAATTGGAAGTTAATAATTGCTTAATCAAAAGGTTATAACTTGCCCCATTGAAATTCTAATCAGCACGCCAAGACGGTCATGCAGATTAGAATGTCAACTGGACAATTTATAGATTTACTTTACTGGGAAAATATTGCTTATTAGAAATACAATGAACGATTAGTGTTTGTGTGACATAAGTCAATTCGGAGTTAAGATAATAATTCGGTACAACAGACTGATGGCCTGAGTACACACATGCGTTTGTAACCAGTTAGATTCAACTCTCAATTACCAGAATAACATTATGAATACAATATACACTTAGATAGATGGTGATAGAAATGAATTAAACCATCAATTAGAAAAGAGTATTGGTCTCTTTAAGTCAACATAGATTACCCGAAGATATGTACATATATAATTTCTATCACTATTAATGATGTGGAAGCCAACATTATATCGCCACTTTAAGGTAAATGAAAGTGTTTAAAATGATTATGTAAATAAATGTCAAGGGCGTGGCTTCCAATGTATAATTTATCTAATTTGCATATTGATATAATTTGCATACTAAAGTAATGTAATTATGAACAAAGCTCTTCATAAAACACTTACTTTGTAAACCTTAGTGAGGGTCTTCGTGTGCGACAATTATGCCTATACAGTCGCACTCATGGTTGTACACATGACCGACGCCATCACTTGCTTAATTGTACAATACCAATATTACATGCATTTACTCTCTATAAATTATACTGTATGGAACGCATACATGTATACGTGCATTCCTCTATGAAATATGTTACTTGTATATGTTTATCACAAAGAGCATAGTTATGTCATTTCTTTGGAAATATATTATTTCCATAGAAATCACACCTCCTATGATTCACGCGTTCATGTTCTAACTATAGATATGAGGTCGCGCATCTCATATCTGCTAATTCCACGCAAACAGCCCAGTTTGTGTCTTATATGCTATTGACACAGTTTTACCGCCTATATCTGACACGAAATTATATCTCCATGTGTCTGGCAGTATCTAGAGTTATAATCATATCCGCCATAGAACTATATACGTCACTTCCGGGCATCGAGGATGTGAATGTTGCATATGGCCACTTCCGGCATAGGTAACATTGACATCCTAAATGATACGTCACTTCCGGTTATCGATGATGTTAATGTTGCATATGGCCGCTTCCGGCAATATGTAACATTGACACCCCAAAGAGTACGTTACTTCCGGTCATAGATGGTGTTAATGTTGCATACGGCCACTTCGGCAATATGTCACATTAGCATCGTATATAGTAGTAACGCTATATATAAGCGCCCTGAATCCCCCCCCCCCTGCTCAAACTTATCACAATTCCGTTACTGAGTATTTCTCGTACGATAATTTCACGCTCCGATAACAATACCACGTACGTCGACTTTGACATAATCAGCGCTAATTACAACAATTGTCGTAAATGGGTAGCCTTCGGCAAATTTCTAAAACCTGTTAAAACATTATACAATGGAGTCTCGTTGCGTCATAGTTATTATCGCATAAAGCCCATTTATGAATAGTCGCTCGAATTAAGAATATATTGTGTAAAAAAGATCCAGATTATCGAAACAAATAATTCATGGGAATATATTTGTTTCGATAATCTGGATCTTTTTTACACAATATATTCTTAATTCGAGCGACTATTCATAAATGGGCTTTATGCGATAATAACTATGACCCAACGAGACTCCATTGTATAATGTTTTAACAGGTTTTAGAAATTTGCCGAAGGCTACCCATTTACGACAATTGTTGTAATTAGCGCTGATTATGTCAAAGTCGACGTACGTGGTATTGTTATCGGAGCGTGAAATTATCGTACGAGAAATACTCAGTAACGGAATTGTGATAAGTTTGAGCAGGGGGGGATTTATTAACTCTGACATTACCCAATTTAGTAGAGCTTCTTGATAGGGGGATTAAGCTCTTGTCCGGGATCTGAGTAGAAATGAAAACACACTATGGAATAGCTGATAGATCGAAATTTGTAACTCGCTCTGTATATTTTCATAATTATGACAGCATAATAACAACATAGGAACATAGCAACATAAATGTAAATAGGTTTGTACACTATGAAATAGCTGAGTCTAACTGGAGTAGTTTATAGTTTTGCATTTGAACTATATTAATTGGAAGTTAATAATTGCTTAATCAAAAGGTTATAACTTGCCCCATTGAAATTCTAATCAGCACGCCAAGACGGTCATGCAGATTAGAATGTCAACTGGACAATTTATAGATTTACTTTACTGGGAAAATATTGCTTATTAGAAATACAATGAACGATTAGTGTTTGTGTGACATAAGTCAATTCGGAGTTAAGATAATAATTCGGTACAACAGACTGATGGCCTGAGTACACACATGCGTTTGTAACCAGTTAGATTCAACTCTCAATTACCAGAATAACATTATGAATACAATATACACTTAGATAGATGGTGATAGAAATGAATTAAACCATCAATTAGAAAAGAGTATTGGTCTCTTTAAGTCAACATAGATTACCCGAAGATATGTACATATATAATTTCTATCACTATTAATGATGTGGAAGCCAACATTATATCGCCACTTTAAGGTAAATGAAAGTGTTTAAAATGATTATGTAAATAAATGTCAAGGGCGTGGCTTCCAATGTATAATTTATCTAATTTGCATATTGATATAATTTGCATACTAAAGTAATGTAATTATGAACAAAGCTCTTCATAAAACACTTACTTTGTAAACCTTAGTGAGGGTCTTCGTGTGCGACAATTATGCCTATACAGTCGCACTCATGGTTGTACACATGACCGACGCCATCACTTGCTTAATTGTACAATACCAATATTACATGCATTTACTCTCTATAAATTATACTGTATGGAACGCATACATGTATACGTGCATTCCTCTATGAAATATGTTACTTGTATATGTTTATCACAAAGAGCATAGTTATGTCATTTCTTTGGAAATATATTATTTCCATAGAAATCACACCTCCTATGATTCACGCGTTCATGTTCTAACTATAGATATGAGGTCGCGCATCTCATATCTGCTAATTCCACGCAAACAGTCCAGTTTGTGTCTTATATGCTATTGACACAGTTTTACCGCCTATATCTGACACGAAATTATATCTCCATGTGTCTGGCAGTATCTAGAGTTATAATCATATCCGCCATAGAACTATATACGTCACTTCCGGGCATCGAGGATGTGAATGTTGCATATGGCCACTTCCGGCATAGGTAACATTGACATCCTAAATGATACGTCACTTCCGGTTATCGATGATGTTAATGTTGCATATGGCCGCTTCCGGCAATATGTAACATTGACACCCCAAAGAGTACGTTACTTCCGGTCATAGATGGTGTTAATGTTGCATACGGCCACTTCGGCAATATGTCACATTAGCATCGTATATAGTAGTAACGCTATATATAAGCGCCCTGAATCCCCCCCCCCCCTGCTCAAACTTATCACAATTCCGTTACTGAGTATTTCTCGTACGATAATTTCACGCTCCGATAACAATACCACGTACGTCGACTTTGACATAATCAGCGCTAATTACAACAATTGTCGTAAATGGGTAGCCTTCGGCAAATTTCTAAAACCTGTTAAAACATTATACAATGGAGTCTCGTTGCGTCATAGTTATTATCGCATAAAGCCCATTTATGAATAGTCGCTCGAATTAAGAATATATTGTGTAAAAAAGATCCAGATTATCGAAACAAATAATTCATGGGAATATATTTGTTTCGATAATCTGGATCTTTTTTACACAATATATTCTTAATTCGAGCGACTATTCATAAATGGGCTTTATGCGATAATAACTATGACGCAACGAGACTCCATTGTATAATGTTTTAACAGGTTTTAGAAATTTGCCGAAGGCTACCCATTTACGACAATTGTTGTAATTAGCGCTGATTATGTCAAAGTCGACGTACGTGGTATTGTTATCGGAGCGTGAAATTATCGTACGAGAAATACTCAGTAACGGAATTGTGATAAGTTTGAGCAGGGGGGGATTTATTAACTCTGACATTACCCAATTTAGTAGAGCTTCTTGATAGGGGGATTAAGCTCTTGTCCGGGATCTGAGCAGAAATGAAAACACACTATGGAATAGCTGATAGATCGAAATTTGTAACTCGCTCTGTATATTTTCATAATTATGACAGCATAATAACAACATAGGAACATAGCAACATAAATGTAAATAGGTTTGTACACTATGAAATAGCTGAGTCTAACTGGAGTAGTTTATAGTTTTGCATTTGAACTATATTAATTGGAAGTTAATAATTGCTTAATCAAAAGGTTATAACTTGCCCCATTGAAATTCTAATCAGCACGCCAAGACGGTCATGCAGATTAGAATGTCAACTGGACAATTTATAGATTTACTTTACTGGGAAAATATTGCTTATTAGAAATACAATGAACGATTAGTGTTTGTGTGACATAAGTCAATTCGGAGTTAAGATAATAATTCGGTACAACAGACTGATGGCCTGAGTACACACATGCGTTTGTAACCAGTTAGATTCAACTCTCAATTACCAGAATAACATTATGAATACAATATACACTTAGATAGATGGTGATAGAAATGAATTAAACCATCAATTAGAAAAGAGTATTGGTCTCTTTAAGTCAACATAGATTACCCGAAGATATGTACATATATAATTTCTATCACTATTAATGATGTGGAAGCCAACATTATATCGCCACTTTAAGGTAAATGAAAGTGTTTAAAATGATTATGTAAATAAATGTCAAGGGCGTGGCTTCCAATGTATAATTTATCTAATTTGCATATTGATATAATTTGCATACTAAAGTAATGTAATTATGAACAAAGCTCTTCATAAAACACTTACTTTGTAAACCTTAGTGAGGGTCTTCGTGTGCGACAATTATGCCTATACAGTCGCACTCATGGTTGTACACATGACCGACGCCATCACTTGCTTAATTGTACAATACCAATATTACATGCATTTACTCTCTATAAATTATACTGTATGGAACGCATACATGTATACGTGCATTCCTCTATGAAATATGTTACTTGTATATGTTTATCACAAAGAGCATAGTTATGTCATTTCTTTGGAAATATATTATTTCCATAGAAATCACACCTCCTATGATTCACGCGTTCATGTTCTAACTATAGATATGAGGTCGCGCATCTCATATCTGCTAATTCCACGCAAACAGCCCAGTTTGTGTCTTATATGCTATTGACACAGTTTTACCGCCTATATCTGACACGAAATTATATCTCCATGTGTCTGGCAGTATCTAGAGTTATAATCATATCCGCCATAGAACTATATACGTCACTTCCGGGCATCGAGGATGTGAATGTTGCATATGGCCACTTCCGGCATAGGTAACATTGACATCCTAAATGATACGTCACTTCCGGTTATCGATGATGTTAATGTTGCATATGGCCGCTTCCGGCAATATGTAACATTGACACCCCAAAGAGTACGTTACTTCCGGTCATAGATGGTGTTAATGTTGCATACGGCCACTTCGGCAATATGTCACATTAGCATCGTATATAGTAGTAACGCTATATATAAGCGCCCTGAATCCCCCCCCCCTGCTCAAACTTATCACAATTCCGTTACTGAGTATTTCTCGTACGATAATTTCACGCTCCGATAACAATACCACGTACGTCGACTTTGACATAATCAGCGCTAATTACAACAATTGTCGTAAATGGGTAGCCTTCGGCAAATTTCTAAAACCTGTTAAAACATTATACAATGGAGTCTCGTTGCGTCATAGTTATTATCGCATAAAGCCCATTTATGAATAGTCGCTCGAATTAAGAATATATTGTGTAAAAAAGATCCAGATTATCGAAACAAATAATTCATGGGAATATATTTGTTTCGATAATCTGGATCTTTTTTACACAATATATTCTTAATTCGAGCGACTATTCATAAATGGGCTTTATGCGATAATAACTATGACGCAACGAGACTCCATTGTATAATGTTTTAACAGGTTTTAGAAATTTGCCGAAGGCTACCCATTTACGACAATTGTTGTAATTAGCGCTGATTATGTCAAAGTCGACGTACGTGGTATTGTTATCGGAGCGTGAAATTATCGTACGAGAAATACTCAGTAACGGAATTGTGATAAGTTTGAGCAGGGGGGGATTTATTAACTCTGACATTACCCAATTTAGTAGAGCTTCTTGATAGGGGGATTAAGCTCTTGTCCGGGATCTGAGTAGAAATGAAAACACACTATGGAATAGCTGATAGATCGAAATTTGTAACTCGCTCTGTATATTTTCATAATTATGACAGCATAATAACAACATAGGAACATAGCAACATAAATGTAAATAGGTTTGTACACTATGAAATAGCTGAGTCTAACTGGAGTAGTTTATAGTTTTGCATTTGAACTATATTAATTGGAAGTTAATAATTGCTTAATCAAAAGGTTATAACTTGCCCCATTGAAATTCTAATCAGCACGCCAAGACGGTCATGCAGATTAGAATGTCAACTGGACAATTTATAGATTTACTTTACTGGGAAAATATTGCTTATTAGAAATACAATGAACGATTAGTGTTTGTGTGACATAAGTCAATTCGGAGTTAAGATAATAATTCGGTACAACAGACTGATGGCCTGAGTACACACATGCGTTTGTAACCAGTTAGATTCAACTCTCAATTACCAGAATAACATTATGAATACAATATACACTTAGATAGATGGTGATAGAAATGAATTAAACCATCAATTAGAAAAGAGTATTGGTCTCTTTAAGTCAACATAGATTACCCGAAGATATGTACATATATAATTTCTATCACTATTAATGATGTGGAAGCCAACATTATATCGCCACTTTAAGGTAAATGAAAGTGTTTAAAATGATTATGTAAATAAATGTCAAGGGCGTGGCTTCCAATGTATAATTTATCTAATTTGCATATTGATATAATTTGCATACTAAAGTAATGTAATTATGAACAAAGCTCTTCATAAAACACTTACTTTGTAAACCTTAGTGAGGGTCTTCGTGTGCGACAATTATGCCTATACAGTCGCACTCATGGTTGTACACATGACCGACGCCATCACTTGCTTAATTGTACAATACCACACTGCCAAAAATATTTTCTCAATTCAGGAAAAAAAAAATCTTGAAATGAGATATTATCTTGGGAGAATAGCTAGAAAAATAAGTAAAACATATTTTCTAGGTCAAGAAATGAAAGGGTGGGATAATTTCTTGTCTGAGAAAATTTCTTTTAAGAAAACACAGTAATCTTAGTAAGAAAATCCTAGTAAAAAAATCTTAGTATAGATTTTTTTTCTTAATGTAGGAAAGATTGTTTTTCTCACATAAGTTTATTTTTCTTGAAATAAGATAAGTTTAACATACTGCGATTATCTTGGGAGAATAGCTAGAAATTTAAGAAAGCTATACAATTAATCTAGAACAAGAAATTATATTTTCTATAGTAAGAAATATCGTCAAGATATTTTTTCTTAAGTGATGCCAATTTTTTCTAGAATGAGATTTTCTCAAGCAGGAAAATAAATCTAAGTGAGGAAAACAAGTTTTCTTAACTAGGAATATTTTCCCCAATTAGGAAAGATATATTAGAAAACAATTCTTAATTAAGAAAAACATTTAATTTTAAATTAATATATAATTTCAATTGTGTTTTAAAATATACAATTGACATTTATTCTGAATATAAAAACTTGTAAATATCATTGTTAAATGTATAATAGAGACAATAAGGGGGCTTAAAGGCACGGGAGGCCTTAGTTGTCGAAAATATTCATATTTGTTTCAATCACCGTAAACAGAAAAACATTAAAACGCATACAGTTTTGTTCATATAAACATGACCATCGCATAAACAGCATGCTATCATAAAGACCTACTATATTTTACCTAAGCAGGAGCCTGATTGTGTTACAGAAGGCAGCACAGTGTTACTGGCTAATCACACACAAATGATATAAATGCTCTTTATTCGTTCCATATCAAAATTCAGCAACAATGAACGCTCTTTATGTTTACCATCATAATATAAACAAACACCAGGAAAGTACCTTTTTATGCTTTTGTTTACATAAGAATGGTCAAACATATGACAATAACATACTGTTTATGCGATATTTCTTATTTGTATACGGACAAAGTCTGTCTGCATTTTAATATTCTTTCTGTTTGTGGCGGTTTTTGACCGGTGGAAATATTTTCACAGCATACCCACCGCCAAGGCCTCCCGTACCTTTAAACTTTAAATATACAGTCAACAATTTCTCGTTACAGTTATGGGTTTCTAAAATTGCAAGTGGCCAAACAAGATACTGTGTACATTCGCGAAATGAAACTATACAAAGTACCTGTATCTTGTTCTGCCTCTTAAAATTGTATAAACCTATATACGCAACAAAAAATATATTGATTGCTAATATTACATCCCGACACATGATTTTCAATATATTTATAGAAAGAGTTACCTCAAATCTGTCGGTTGCAAAACTAATATATAACAATTTCTGTTATTTGAGTATCCAGTTCAAACGATAGGATAAAAAATCATCACACATGACAAAACAAGCACTGTATGTGCCTTAATAAACATCGTAACCCTGTATTTTTAAATGCACATATTCTAGGACGGGTGATGTGTAATAAACACAGAAAGACACTTGTATTAATGGATTTGTTGATACAGCACTTGTGCCATTGAGGAAAGATAGAACTCTAGGGTGTGCTGTTCATTCCGTCATTGTGCGCTAGCACTCGTGTCATATCAACAAACCCATAAACAAAATTGTGTAATTCTAAGTATATACAGCATGGTTTCAATAGCTGTTTCATGAATCATGCAGATTGCAGGTTTACTGTTCAGGTACTAGCCCAAGTCTTTTCGGTATGCAACAGCTTGAGATATCGAATACAGTAATGCCCAGAGTATAATCGACTCCTTAAACACAGTAGAATTATGGGTAACTTTTCAGGATTTAGTCGGAAATATGGCTTGTTGCCATTCATCAGAAAGCTCTCTGAGAGCTTTCCGATGAATGGCAACAAGCCATATTTCCAACTAAATCCTGAAAAGTTACCCATAATTCTGCTGTGGTTAAGGAGTTGATTACTTAGAGCATTACTGCAGTTGAAACTGTTTTGGATCGAGTCCTGTCCGGCTACTCTTCTATAACCTCTCAAGATTTTGAAGTGTTGAATGGGTCACCATGAATCGCTCAATTAAACAATCGCAACGGTGCTGAGTGTTTTGCTTATCGCTCACTATTTACTGCTGTATATAAACAAACGATTGACTCACACAAAGTGTGTTTTGTGGATAATAACGCATTCATATGAACATTATCCTATACTATTAGTATATTCTTGGGAAACTTTTTGTAAATGTTATTTATAAATTATAACCTATAACGAAGGCCATCCATTCCTTTAAGTTCCAAAGATATAAGGAGAATCACTGCATTTTAATTGCATACCGCATCCATCGTGGTGCTGTTTTGTGTTCAAGTGACAACCTTACCATGGTGTTGGAAATTACTGCAGTGTAATACCACAGCATTACCTGGGTAACACCACGTTAGAGATGGTCAATTACTTTAAGTATATGCAGGTTTGAAATCATCACGCTTGGGAAAGGCTGCCCTCTATGTTCTTATAAAAAAGCGTCACTTTGACCTAATCTGACGAAATACTGGTAGTGCTACAATCAAGATAACTTCAACCCACAATTCTGGGCGTAAAGTCCATTATAGAAGAGTATCGGGATGGGACTCGGTCCAAAACAGCATCAACCCAACCGATACCACAAGTTGTGGACAGGGAAAACTTGGTCTAAACAGGTACTAGTACATGCATGTATTACAAGCATTAAAGGGTACACTAAATCCGGCCATTTATGAGACCATCTCCTTGTATACTCAACAGAATATATGCAACAAATGAATGTGCTCTATGTCTAAGCCACATTAAGCTCCTTGTACAGATTACTTGGTGATACAGCAGGTTGACAAAGATAAAGGAACATCAGAATATTTTTATTCTGTGATGGATTTTAAGGCCTGTATGTGTGTACATGTACATGAATCTGATTATATTGACATGCTGCAATAATGTGTCACTTGAAGTGATGTGAAACACTCCAATAGGGTGATAAAATATAAATGGAGAATAATCTTGTTAAAAGTAGTACTTTTTACAAACATTATATCCAAATTAACAACACACACCATCATTCGTATACATAATTAAATGCAGTAACTATCAAAGGCGAACTCGTTTTCGTTATATTATCGCCGATAGATGCGCCCTGAATCGAGTAGTAAATATTCACAATTGAGCGTAGTTCAGACAATGTTTTCTATGGAGTATTACGGTTGATTTGCTTTCGATTTTCGGCTATGTTAGTAGAATGCTACCTTATTCCAGTTGGCATAGCGCCTTGGTACTAACTGATCAGTTTCACGCACCAGAACAAGTGCATAATATATCTTTAAAAGTTCATATCATTCAGACAAGCTCAGAAACAAGGCTTGAGACTGATCCATGGGTACTGTTGTGCTTTGTGTAGAGATATGAAACTGGTACACCTCCAAATTCTGGTCAATGTAGTATGAAGTACGGTATAACAAAGGTTATGCATACACTGGATGCCATAGTGCACATTTTCTGAGACTCATACAGGTACATACAGAAGCATACAGGTACATGTATGTTGTAGAATTGAATTCACTAACTTCACTTGCCAAGATTTTCACCACTAAGTCTGATAAAATGTAGACGTCACTGATCGGTCTCCATCAAGGAAGGAATTGATGTGTCATTTTTGCCTTTGATGAAGACATTGGTCATCATTTGGTTATATATTAAAGCCTCCCCTTCGCTGCACAGTACTGGATTCAGTGCATACCGTCCATTGGCATACATATGGTACATGTATATAGCCAGGACTGTCACAAAGCAACAACTCACATTATGTCATGCATGGACGAATACCGATAACATCTAGATTACATGTATCCGTTACATGTACACCGAATAACATTTGAAATCCTTCCTCATCCAGTCCTGGACAGAATTAATAATATTGGTATCAAGGGTAATCATTATCTGCAAGAAACACTCAGGAAACATGATTCTATGATTGGTTGTCAGATATCATGCCTTGAATGAAATGTGTATGTCTCAATCCAGTCAGGCAGCTCCTCCTGTCTGAAAAATAAGATTTGAATGCTTGTAATGACATCAGAAAAGCGGAATGACTAATCATGTACATATTATTAAGATGTACGGTCCAAATTAATCACCCGGGGGGGGGGGGGGGGAGGGGCAGTTATAACAGTAATGTTATCCATTCAAACGCTGCATGTTGGTCAGAATCAGCTACAAATACATATATTTACATACTAAGTGTTGTCATCACTAAATCCAGCATACTGATTGGTCGGCGCCCACGTGGCTAGTTGCAGTTATTTCTCGGTGAATGCGCAACGGCTCATAACACCAAGCTCACAACACCATACATACGTCATTGGGTTTGGAAAGACGAACGCATAATGTTTTGGGAGCATTTGGACTCGCGCAGGATTGACTTAATACATCATCTGGTTACAATATGAAGAGAAATTGTTCCTATTAACTTTTGCCAAGGGTGCTATTGGGTACTTTGGGCTGTTTTTTGTCACGATACACTATTCAATTTAAATACATTTACAAAAGTGGCTTTTTCGCTAAATGTATATAAATATAAGGATTAACTGTCATGTGGACTATTTTAATGGAGATGTAACCGTGAGGAAAGTGGTCATAACTTGTATGTAAAACCCTTTGGGTTTTACACAAGTTATGTCCACTTACTTCACGGTTACATCTCCATAAAAACAGTCCACATGACAGTTAATACTTATGTACATATACTATTAGCATATACCGTTGTAACAGGATACCTCCCCTTAAATATCTCCCCACTAACAATACCCACATGAATGACTAAAATAAAATTTCACTCATTTGATATGTTACTTGAACAAACAAAATTAAATAAAAAACAAACGTAAATCTCATAAAACATCTTTTTCGGGCCATTTCATGGTCAAATGATATCAAAAGTGTGAATTTTCTTTTAGTCAAAGATTGGGGGAATGTCAGGGAATTACAGTAATGCCCAAAGTAAGTGACCACTTAACCTCAGGATTGTGGGTAATTTTTCAGGATTTATTCAGAAATATGGCTTGTGTGGTCTCACACCAGAAACTTCTAACACAGCAGTACTAGAAAGGTTACCGCTTCAACACTGCACCAAATCGGTTGATATTTATGTAAAATATACGAAGCAGACTAGGTGTTATGTATTGCTCTGCGTACCTATTTTTCCATGTACCTAAAAATAAGTCAAGCCCTGTTCCATGTGTGAGGTATGGCTACATGTATACTCAAAGTAATTGGCCACCTCTTAGTATAGTGCCCCCGTTAATACTGCAGTATTAAAGATATATAAAGCACAGTAACCTCCAACACCTCATTATGGTTACTAGTACAGTTTCAACGTTGCATATACCACAGTTACACCCCATATGCATGTTGTCATGTCACACACCATATGCATGTTGTCATGTTACACCCCATATGCATGTTGTCATGTTACACCCCATATGCATGTTGTCATGTTACACCCCATATGGCATATGCATGTTGTCATGTTACACCCCATATGCATGTTGTCATGTTTCGCATGCATGAAAATAAAATGCAGTGTTTTTCCTCCTATCTGTGGAACGGGTGGCCTTCGTTACATGTACATGTATATATTATTCCAAATATAGGACATGGGAACGCTGATAGAAAAATTGTATTGTATATACGGGAGTTAAATGTAGCACATAATGAACTTTTAAGTTGCCAACATTGTTTAGGCTGTCAATTTATAAACTCCACCCATCCATGTTGTCAGGCTGCATTGATTGGCATTACACAAACAAGCATGAAAAGATAATTTAGTGATTCATCTTATTCATGCATATATAAGTTCATTGAACAAGATCCATGTGGCTGTTTTTGTTTTCAACTTTTGGTGTGATATTTGTTGGTGTATCATAACTGCATGGTGCTCCACAACAGTAATCGACTTGATACCGTGGTGGATATCATATACTGCCCGTATATACTGCGATCATTACCAGGTATCCCCCCGGAAAACAACTGCGGGACACAACGTACCGGGGGGTGGGGTGGTACTTAGGCGTAAAACATTTACACGTAAATTTTTTCCTTATTCATTTAGGGGGGGGGGGGGGTTGTCGGAAAAAATTTGCATGTAATATTTTTCCAAATATGTATTTTCAGACTCACAACTTCAATTTTCTCTCATTTTATAGAATATGGATTAACCTTAATATCCAAATCATATATACATGAGTAATACAATCCACATAAAACAATTTTGGATAACCACTGTCTTGGTGTACATGTGATATTGACCCCATTAACCCTCTTAATAATGCCAACTATGTCAGTGTCTACCAGTCGATTGCAGAATTCTACGCTGCGATCGCTTATCTGGCAAATTTTTACTGCAGAACTATCCCATGTATTAAACAATTTCTCCTCCAATGGTATCAGAAAACAGTTATATGCTGGTATCTCACTCATCTCATTTGCATCTTTTTCAAAGTCGAGGTAATGACTAGTTGTCATTTTTTAAAGTGCATACATAGCGTTGCGATCACCAATATACATGTTTGTACATGTCATGACATCACGAGGTACAAATCTGCGTTCTACTGGTAGACAATGACCATTTTAGTCACAATAATCTAAACTAAGTTAACAAGCACCTTCTCGTGAATTGTATGCTCCGGTGTTTTTTTCGCTTTCCGGTCAAACCGAGTTGTTGTCCGGCTGCGGTAGATTTGATTTGGGGGGGGGCGGGCAAATGGTCAGTGGAAAAAAACTGCAGTTTTTGCTGTTTTGGGGGGGGGGGGGGGATACCCAAACCGAAGAAAACAGTTTTTTCCACCCTGTGTCTGCAGTTTTTTTCCGCCCCCCCCCCCCTGCCCCCCCCCCCCATTTTTAAGGTCCATAATTTTGAGGATAGCAGTATATACATGTATTGGTGACAATGTACAAATATTCATCTGCATGGTAGCTATACATGTAGATTATAAACTCACCACTGGTATTTTGGCGAACAGACTTCCAGTAATATTTCACCTGTCATTTGTTCATTGCCACGTGTCTAGCTAGACAGGACCGACGCTTAGACTAATCATGGGCGAAATCAATCTTCATATGTTGAAGATGAGAGGGCATGATGCCGCATCCACCATGGCTAATGAATCTGGTATTTCTGTAATTGAAGAAAAAATACATGTACATGTATGCTGCATATATATGTATGTGATATGGATGCATGTATTTTCATAATTTGCAAAATATTCAAAAACCAAGTGTAAAGTTCATTCTTCCAACAATATTAGCATTTTCGGCGATTCAGATGTCAGAAGACCATAATTCAATCGTAAGTGGAGGAATCGGGCCTGACAAAATCATGGATAGTTTGTTACGATGTCATCGCAGATGAGAATATTTAATATCGGTGGTTAACCACGTGATTAACTATCCTATGATATTTCTATTTACTTTGTACGATTTTTACGTACTCGCAAATTTCACCAAGTGGAGGTAACCAAGGATACGTCACAATTTTTGCAAATCTGCATTGATATAACTCGTGATCATGTCGTGAGCATGCGCAGTCCAACTATCGGTTATTACCCAAGATGGGAATCTGTCCACTTACAATTGAATCGTAGTCATATGAATCATGAATGTTCACTCAGTGAACGTACAGATGAAAGATATAATCTTAAGTGGAGGAACCGGGATCGACGAGATCGTGGATAGTTTGTTCACACGATTACGATGTCGTACATGATGAAATCACAGTTTTTTTGTAAAGCATGTGATTGACTATCATGCGATCCTTCAGGCCACACTTTTTACATACACATGACTGATTAGTGATTACGTCGCAAATGGGGATAACCAAGGATACGCCACAATTTCGCTTTTAAATAAAACAGTGCATGATATTATCTTTTACCTACTTACAATTGTATCGTGGTAATCTGAACGTTCACTTAGTGTTAAATTGGCCATGGCATGACAATATTAAAGAGATTGTGGGAATTCTATCAGATTGACTATCTATCTATCTACTCGATACTCCATCGCCCTCAATGTGCTGAGGATTATGTGGAGGTCCAGGTGCTACCACGGCCGAGTAACTTTATAACCCTGTGGTGACTCCAGTAGCGTTCTTTAACGTGCACACACTGAGGCGTGTACACGGGTCAGCCATTAATGTCCGCGTCCGATCGGACAGCGTACTGAACCCACGACAACATACCTGGACAAGTGTTGTAATGGGGGGAAGTCGGCATTTTTGCATTCGGATCTTTATTCAGTGATCTCGAATGAGACTTTTCAGCCTGACAAACTTGTATCTGACCGAGTTCTGATTTTTGTCAGAATACCCTGAAAACGTTACGATCCCCGGTCCGATAGCACGAGAGACCAGTACGCTACCTGTCGGCCACCGACTTCCCTTGACATTTGTTAGAATAATGGTATGAAGTATAACTGATCATAACTGACAATTTCCTTATAAGCTACATGTATATTTTCAATAAATGGGACCTTTTTATTTTCCAACTATTTTCATATTAATGTCGACCGATAATACACTGCATTTATGGCAGAATTTGATTTTGCAGACGAAAATAGCCATTCCCGGATAGTTTTACTTTTTATGTAGCATAAAATTTAGGCCAATTTATAATTCATTAAAAATCGTTTTTGCAGTTGGGAACGCAGTTGGGAATATTGTGTAGGGCTACCTTTATATATGAATCATAAATGCCATATAATCATAGTCCGTCAGAAGTTACTATTTTGACCAAAAAAATGTTCATTTATCAATGACGGATTCCATTTTCTGAAATATTACACGGAAACAAAATTAGGCCGATTTACTATCAAATTTCATTTGAATAAAATGGATAATTCGTGCCCTTTTAATTGTAGTTCGATTAAATATTTTACTAGTAACAGTCTGTTCATAATGAGAAATCACTTCAATTGATTACTAATTAGTTTCACTTACCTAAAATCCGATCAATTTGTATCCTATGAAAACGTAAGATGGACGTAGTTTTTTATCCACGAAGCCTCGATCTGAGCCGGTAGGTAAAACAATAGGAATGCTTTTGCCCCTGTTGTAAAGTGGAACGAAATTACACGCTCAAATTTGTAATAATAAAAGTTCAACGAAGCAATAGATTGATAAGGCCACCACCAACAGGAACGTGGAGACAGGGTGATTGGGTGTATATATCCCAAACAGTTCTAATAATTAAAAATTTCATGACTGCCACATTAGTTGTAAACTTCACACCATATACGAGCACCCCCACCCCCTGGAATACGGAATAATACCACTTAACACAGAGGGTGGAATACGAAATACCAGTTAACAGCCATATGGATAAATTCTCTATTGTCGTACGAACGCAGGTCATAATGTCCATGTCTAAAATGATATAAATTGATGATCGACGATCTGTATGTCAAACCGTGCATTTATTGTGACAAACATCGCATTTATATTATTCTTATGATCATTTTTTTTGGAAGGTTGGAATACGAATACCGGTATTTTTGGAATACCGAATACCTCCTAACAGAGGGGCCGGAATATGTCGTACCTCGTAACAGGGCATGGAATACGGCGTACGAAATGGGGGGGGGGGCTCTTATACCGGGTATGACATACATAAAAAACACACTCACCGCGCTGTTGAAGGGGGGGGGGGGTGTCTGTGCAACCTTTGTTTATTAATTTAACCCTTTCATAACGGGAGTTAGGCTGGTGCAGCATTAAGGACGCTGTTTGTATTAAACATTTATCATGGTCAGTGTATGCATTTTAAAACACAGGGCAAGTTAGATTACATCATTTAATTGATATTCTAGTTAAAATAGTCTGTGAAACTACTTTAAAACCACATGTTATGCACCCTGTTTTGCCAACCAAACTATGAAATATAGATATGTTATTTGTTTTATTATCAGAGAAAAGCATTCTGCAAAGATATGGCCTTATACATGTTATAAACATGCAAATAGTGGCTTCATTTGGCCTTTCTACCATCATTTAGAGAGTCAAATCTGAAGAAATTCCCTTAGTTTGATATTTATGATTCCATAATCCCATGAAATGGTATTTAAAACCTCAAATGTCAGTATTTCCTATCAGATGGACATATCAACTAATAAATTAAACATTTCCCATGGTCATTACATGCATTTTTAATATACAAGGCAATGTAGAAAACATCATTTGATGGATATTTTACTTAAAATAGTCAGTGGAAACTACATAAAAGCAATATTGTATGCATCCCTGTATAGCCAAATCAAATTAAACTATGGATATTGTATTGTTTATTTCATCTGAGACATGTATTCTGTTCAGATATAGCCTTATATATGTTATAAAGATGCCAATAATGGCATAATTTAGGCTTTTTTTCCATAATTTAGAGGGTCAAAGCTGAATAAATTCCCTTATTTCAAATTTGTAAGATGCCAAGCCAGCTGAAATGGTATATCAAACCTCAAATGGCAGTATTTCTTATCAGATGGACATCTCTACCAATAAATTAAACATTTTTCATGGTCATTGCATGCATTTTAATATACAGGACAAGGCAGAAAACATCATTTGATGGATATTTTACTTAAAATAGTCTGTGGAAACAACCTAAAAGCCATGTTGTATGCATCCCTGTATAGCCAAAACAAATTAAACTATGGATATTTTATTGTTGATTTCATCAGAGACATGTATTCTGTTCAGATATAGCCTTATATATGTTATAAAGATGCCAATAATGGCATAATTTAGGCTTTTTTTCCATAATTTAGAGGGTCAAAGCTGAATAAATTCCCTTATTTCAAATTTGTAAGATGCCAAGCCAGCTGAAATGGTGTATCAAACCTCAAATGGCAGTATTTCTTATCAGATGGACATCTCTACCAATAAATTAAACATTTTTCATGGTCATTGCATGCATTTTAATATACAGGACAAGGCAGAAAACATCATTTGATGGATATTTTACTTAAAATAGTCTGTGGAAACAACCTAAAAGCCATGTTGTATGCATCCCTGTATAGCCAAAACAAATTAAACTATGGATATTTTATTGTTGATTTCATCAGAGACATGTATTCTGTTGAGATATAGCCTTATACATGTCATTAACATGCAAATAGTGGCTTCATTTTGGCTTTCTTCCATTATTTAGAGAGTCAAATCTGAAGGAATTCCCTTAGTTTGATATTTATGATCCCATAATCCCATGAAATGGTATTTTAAACCTCAATTGTCAGTATTTCTTATCAGATGGACATATCAACTAATGAATTAAACATTTCCCATGATCATTACAAGCATTTTAATATACAAGGCTATGTAGAAAACATCATTTGATGGATATTTTACTTAAAATGGTCTGTGGAAACTACATAAAACCAATATTGTATGCATCCCTCTATAGCCAAATGCAATTGAACTATGGATATTTTATTGTGCATTTTATCAGAGACATGTATTCTGTTGAGATATAGCCTTATACATGTTACTAACATGCAAATAGTGGCTTCATTTGGGCTTTCTTCCATAATTTAGAGGGTCAAAGCTGAATAAATTTCCTTAGGTTTCAAATTTAAAAGATGCCAAGCCAGCTGAAATGGTGTATCAAACCTAAAATGTCAGTATTTCTTATCAGATTGACATCTCTACCTATAAATTAAGCATTTATCATGGCCATTGCATGCATTTTAATATATAGGACAAGGCAGAACACATCACTTGATGGATATTTTACTTAAAATACTTTGTGGAAACTACATAAAAGCCACATTGTATGCTTTCCTATATAGCCAAATGAAATTCAACTATGGATAAATTGGATATTTTATTGTTTGTATCATCAGAGACATGCATTCTGCTAAGATATAGTCTTTTGTGTATTATAAACATACAATAGGTGCATGGCCTCATTGGGCTTGCTTTCATAATACAAGAGAGTCAACTCTGAAGAAATACCATCGGTTTGAAATTGGTAGCATCTTCCATCCTTATATAAGAGGGGTATATACCAGCTTGAAGTACCTGTTTAATTAATAGGTTCAATGCAAGGGGCCACCAGAGAGGTTTGTCTAGTTCGGGATGGTGTGGCAAACCACCAACTGGAGATTTCAAGGGAGGCCTCCTCAATGGCGACCCACTATATTGTGCAAACAAAATTTTATTAAAATTGTATAAAGGTCAGCAATCCCTAAGAGCATTGAGAAATAGATAAAAACACTTACTGACAGATTGCCAATAACAAAATTACAGCTGTTGAAACTATTGTCATGTAAACAAAACTGTTACAGTGATTTGTCAACAAATATATAATTCTAGCTGTATTATTAGTTCAAATATTTAACTATGAATAACATTTTCAGAATATTTAATCAACAGGTTGGACCTTTTCCAATGTTATGTAAACAAAACTGTTACAGTGAGTGACTTGTCAACAATTATATAATCCTATAGCTGTAGTATTACATGTAGTTCAAATATTTAAGTATGAATATGAATTTCAGAATATTTAATCAACAGGTTGGACCTTTTTCAATGTTTACCATAACATTTTTATCACAATTTTGCTATCGTTGGACTTTTACAGTTATTCCATTACAGCAGTAATTTGTACATAACAATTAATTCTTGGTTTAGAAATATTTTCTTTAAGTATTTCTTAACTTAGAAAAAAAATCTTGAAACAAGAAATATATATTTAATTTTTGAAGCCATTTTCTTAGTAAGGAAATTGTTTCTTGTTTCAAGACTAAAATCTATCTTATTTGAGAAAACTATCTCTTGACTGGTGGGAGTTTCTTAAATTTTCTTGATGTAGCAGACTTGGGGGGTATATTTCCCAAAATAAGATTTATTTTCCTGTTTCAGGAAATAGTTTTTCTTGTTTCAAGATATTTTATCTTATTAAGAAATTATTTTTGGCAGTGCAATATTACATGCATTTACTCTCTATAAATTATACTGTATGGAACGCATACATGTATACGTGCATTCCTCTATGAAATATGTTACTTGTATATGTTTATCACAAAGAGCATAGTTATGTCATTTCTTTGGAAATATATTATTTCCATAGAAATCACACCTCCTATGATTCACGCGTTCATGTTCTAACTATAGATATGAGGTCGCGCATCTCATATCTGCTAATTCCACGCAAACAGTCCAGTTTGTGTCTTATATGCTATTGACACAGTTTTACCGCCTATATCTGACACGAAATTATATCTCCATGTGTCTGGCAGTATCTAGAGTTATAATCATATCCGCCATAGAACTATATACGTCACTTCCGGGCATCGAGGATGTGAATGTTGCATATGGCCACTTCCGGCATAGGTAACATTGACATCCTAAATGATACGTCACTTCCGGTTATCGATGATGTTAATGTTGCATATGGCCGCTTCCGGCAATATGTAACATTGACACCCCAAAGAGTACGTTACTTCCGGTCATAGATGGTGTTAATGTTGCATACGGCCACTTCGGCAATATGTCACATTAGCATCGTATATAGTAGTAACGCTATATATAAGCGCCCTGAATCCCCCCCCCTGCTCAAACTTATCACAATTCCGTTACTGAGTATTTCTCGTACGATAATTTCACGCTCCGATAACAATACCACGTACGTCGACTTTGACATAATCAGCGCTAATTACAACAATTGTCGTAAATGGGTAGCCTTCGGCAAATTTCTAAAACCTGTTAAAACATTATACAATGGAGTCTCGTTGCGTCATAGTTATTATCGCATAAAGCCCATTTATGAATAGTCGCTCGAATTAAGAATATATTGTGTAAAAAAGATCCAGATTATCGAAACAAATAATTCATGGGAATATATTTGTTTCGATAATCTGGATCTTTTTTACACAATATATTCTTAATTCGAGCGACTATTCATAAATGGGCTTTATGCGATAATAACTATGACGCAACGAGACTCCATTGTATAATGTTTTAACAGGTTTTAGAAATTTGCCGAAGGCTACCCATTTACGACAATTGTTGTAATTAGCGCTGATTATGTCAAAGTCGACGTACGTGGTATTGTTATCGGAGCGTGAAATTATCGTACGAGAAATACTCAGTAACGGAATTGTGATAAGTTTGAGCAGGGGGGGATTTATTAACTCTGACATTACCCAATTTAGTAGAGCTTCTTGATAGGGGGATTAAGCTCTTGTCCGGGATCTGAGCAGAAATGAAAACACACTATGGAATAGCTGATAGATCGAAATTTGTAACTCGCTCTGTATATTTTCATAATTATGACAGCATAATAACAACATAGGAACATAGCAACATAAATGTAAATAGGTTTGTACACTATGAAATAGCTGAGTCTAACTGGAGTAGTTTATAGTTTTGCATTTGAACTATATTAATTGGAAGTTAATAATTGCTTAATCAAAAGGTTATAACTTGCCCCATTGAAATTCTAATCAGCACGCCAAGACGGTCATGCAGATTAGAATGTCAACTGGACAATTTATAGATTTACTTTACTGGGAAAATATTGCTTATTAGAAATACAATGAACGATTAGTGTTTGTGTGACATAAGTCAATTCGGAGTTAAGATAATAATTCGGTACAACAGACTGATGGCCTGAGTACACACATGCGTTTGTAACCAGTTAGATTCAACTCTCAATTACCAGAATAACATTATGAATACAATATACACTTAGATAGATGGTGATAGAAATGAATTAAACCATCAATTAGAAAAGAGTATTGGTCTCTTTAAGTCAACATAGATTACCCGAAGATATGTACATATATAATTTCTATCACTATTAATGATGTGGAAGCCAACATTATATCGCCACTTTAAGGTAAATGAAAGTGTTTAAAATGATTATGTAAATAAATGTCAAGGGCGTGGCTTCCAATGTATAATTTATCTAATTTGCATATTGATATAATTTGCATACTAAAGTAATGTAATTATGAACAAAGCTCTTCATAAAACACTTACTTTGTAAACCTTAGTGAGGGTCTTCGTGTGCGACAATTATGCCTATACAGTCGCACTCATGGTTGTACACATGACCGACGCCATCACTTGCTTAATTGTACAATACCAATATTACATGCATTTACTCTCTATAAATTATACTGTATGGAACGCATACATGTATACGTGCATTCCTCTATGAAATATGTTACTTGTATATGTTTATCACAAAGAGCATAGTTATGTCATTTCTTTGGAAATATATTATTTCCATAGAAATCACACCTCCTATGATTCACGCGTTCATGTTCTAACTATAGATATGAGGTCGCGCATCTCATATCTGCTAATTCCACGCAAACAGCCCAGTTTGTGTCTTATATGCTATTGACACAGTTTTACCGCCTATATCTGACACGAAATTATATCTCCATGTGTCTGGCAGTATCTAGAGTTATAATCATATCCGCCATAGAACTATATACGTCACTTCCGGGCATCGAGGATGTGAATGTTGCATATGGCCACTTCCGGCATAGGTAACATTGACATCCTAAATGATACGTCACTTCCGGTTATCGATGATGTTAATGTTGCATATGGCCGCTTCCGGCAATATGTAACATTGACACCCCAAAGAGTACGTTACTTCCGGTCATAGATGGTGTTAATGTTGCATACGGCCACTTCGGCAATATGTCACATTAGCATCGTATATAGTAGTAACGCTATATATAAGCGCCCTGAATCCCCCCCCTGCTCAAACTTATCACAATTCCGTTACTGAGTATTTCTCGTACGATAATTTCACGCTCCGATAACAATACCACGTACGTCGACTTTGACATAATCAGCGCTAATTACAACAATTGTCGTAAATGGGTAGCCTTCGGCAAATTTCTAAAACCTGTTAAAACATTATACAATGGAGTCTCGTTGCGTCATAGTTATTATCGCATAAAGCCCATTTATGAATAGTCGCTCGAATTAAGAATATATTGTGTAAAAAAGATCCAGATTATCGAAACAAATAATTCATGGGAATATATTTGTTTCGATAATCTGGATCTTTTTTACACAATATATTCTTAATTCGAGCGACTATTCATAAATGGGCTTTATGCGATAATAACTATGACGCAACGAGACTCCATTGTATAATGTTTTAACAGGTTTTAGAAATTTGCCGAAGGCTACCCATTTACGACAATTGTTGTAATTAGCGCTGATTATGTCAAAGTCGACGTACGTGGTATTGTTATCGGAGCGTGAAATTATCGTACGAGAAATACTCAGTAACGGAATTGTGATAAGTTTGAGCAGGGGGGGATTTATTAACTCTGACATTACCCAATTTAGTAGAGCTTCTTGATAGGGGGATTAAGCTCTTGTCCGGGATCTGAGTAGAAATGAAAACACACTATGGAATAGCTGATAGATCGAAATTTGTAACTCGCTCTGTATATTTTCATAATTATGACAGCATAATAACAACATAGGAACATAGCAACATAAATGTAAATAGGTTTGTACACTATGAAATAGCTGAGTCTAACTGGAGTAGTTTATAGTTTTGCATTTGAACTATATTAATTGGAAGTTAATAATTGCTTAATCAAAAGGTTATAACTTGCCCCATTGAAATTCTAATCAGCACGCCAAGACGGTCATGCAGATTAGAATGTCAACTGGACAATTTATAGATTTACTTTACTGGGAAAATATTGCTTATTAGAAATACAATGAACGATTAGTGTTTGTGTGACATAAGTCAATTCGGAGTTAAGATAATAATTCGGTACAACAGACTGATGGCCTGAGTACACACATGCGTTTGTAACCAGTTAGATTCAACTCTCAATTACCAGAATAACATTATGAATACAATATACACTTAGATAGATGGTGATAGAAATGAATTAAACCATCAATTAGAAAAGAGTATTGGTCTCTTTAAGTCAACATAGATTACCCGAAGATATGTACATATATAATTTCTATCACTATTAATGATGTGGAAGCCAACATTATATCGCCACTTTAAGGTAAATGAAAGTGTTTAAAATGATTATGTAAATAAATGTCAAGGGCGTGGCTTCCAATGTATAATTTATCTAATTTGCATATTGATATAATTTGCATACTAAAGTAATGTAATTATGAACAAAGCTCTTCATAAAACACTTACTTTGTAAACCTTAGTGAGGGTCTTCGTGTGCGACAATTATGCCTATACAGTCGCACTCATGGTTGTACACATGACCGACGCCATCACTTGCTTAATTGTACAATACCAATATTACATGCATTTACTCTCTATAAATTATACTGTATGGAACGCATACATGTATACGTGCATTCCTCTATGAAATATGTTACTTGTATATGTTTATCACAAAGAGCATAGTTATGTCATTTCTTTGGAAATATATTATTTCCATAGAAATCACACCTCCTATGATTCACGCGTTCATGTTCTAACTATAGATATGAGGTCGCGCATCTCATATCTGCTAATTCCACGCAAACAGTCCAGTTTGTGTCTTATATGCTATTGACACAGTTTTACCGCCTATATCTGACACGAAATTATATCTCCATGTGTCTGGCAGTATCTAGAGTTATAATCATATCCGCCATAGAACTATATACGTCACTTCCGGGCATCGAGGATGTGAATGTTGCATATGGCCACTTCCGGCATAGGTAACATTGACATCCTAAATGATACGTCACTTCCGGTTATCGATGATGTTAATGTTGCATATGGCCGCTTCCGGCAATATGTAACATTGACACCCCAAAGAGTACGTTACTTCCGGTCATAGATGGTGTTAATGTTGCATACGGCCACTTCGGCAATATGTCACATTAGCATCGTATATAGTAGTAACGCTATATATAAGCGCCCTGAATCCCCCCCCCCCCCCTGCTCAAACTTATCACAATTCCGTTACTGAGTATTTCTCGTACGATAATTTCACGCTCCGATAACAATACCACGTACGTCGACTTTGACATAATCAGCGCTAATTACAACAATTGTCGTAAATGGGTAGCCTTCGGCAAATTTCTAAAACCTGTTAAAACATTATACAATGGAGTCTCGTTGCGTCATAGTTATTATCGCATAAAGCCCATTTATGAATAGTCGCTCGAATTAAGAATATATTGTGTAAAAAAGATCCAGATTATCGAAACAAATAATTCATGGGAATATATTTGTTTCGATAATCTGGATCTTTTTTACACAATATATTCTTAATTCGAGCGACTATTCATAAATGGGCTTTATGCGATAATAACTATGACGCAACGAGACTCCATTGTATAATGTTTTAACAGGTTTTAGAAATTTGCCGAAGGCTACCCATTTACGACAATTGTTGTAATTAGCGCTGATTATGTCAAAGTCGACGTACGTGGTATTGTTATCGGAGCGTGAAATTATCGTACGAGAAATACTCAGTAACGGAATTGTGATAAGTTTGAGCAGGGGGGGATTTATTAACTCTGACATTACCCAATTTAGTAGAGCTTCTTGATAGGGGGATTAAGCTCTTGTCCGGGATCTGAGCAGAAATGAAAACACACTATGGAATAGCTGATAGATCGAAATTTGTAACTCGCTCTGTATATTTTCATAATTATGACAGCATAATAACAACATAGGAACATAGCAACATAAATGTAAATAGGTTTGTACACTATGAAATAGCTGAGTCTAACTGGAGTAGTTTATAGTTTTGCATTTGAACTATATTAATTGGAAGTTAATAATTGCTTAATCAAAAGGTTATAACTTGCCCCATTGAAATTCTAATCAGCACGCCAAGACGGTCATGCAGATTAGAATGTCAACTGGACAATTTATAGATTTACTTTACTGGGAAAATATTGCTTATTAGAAATACAATGAACGATTAGTGTTTGTGTGACATAAGTCAATTCGGAGTTAAGATAATAATTCGGTACAACAGACTGATGGCCTGAGTACACACATGCGTTTGTAACCAGTTAGATTCAACTCTCAATTACCAGAATAACATTATGAATACAATATACACTTAGATAGATGGTGATAGAAATGAATTAAACCATCAATTAGAAAAGAGTATTGGTCTCTTTAAGTCAACATAGATTACCCGAAGATATGTACATATATAATTTCTATCACTATTAATGATGTGGAAGCCAACATTATATCGCCACTTTAAGGTAAATGAAAGTGTTTAAAATGATTATGTAAATAAATGTCAAGGGCGTGGCTTCCAATGTATAATTTATCTAATTTGCATATTGATATAATTTGCATACTAAAGTAATGTAATTATGAACAAAGCTCTTCATAAAACACTTACTTTGTAAACCTTAGTGAGGGTCTTCGTGTGCGACAATTATGCCTATACAGTCGCACTCATGGTTGTACACATGACCGACGCCATCACTTGCTTAATTGTACAATACCAATATTACATGCATTTACTCTCTATAAATTATACTGTATGGAACGCATACATGTATACGTGCATTCCTCTATGAAATATGTTACTTGTATATGTTTATCACAAAGAGCATAGTTATGTCATTTCTTTGGAAATATATTATTTCCATAGAAATCACACCTCCTATGATTCACGCGTTCATGTTCTAACTATAGATATGAGGTCGCGCATCTCATATCTGCTAATTCCACGCAAACAGTCCAGTTTGTGTCTTATATGCTATTGACACAGTTTTACCGCCTATATCTGACACGAAATTATATCTCCATGTGTCTGGCAGTATCTAGAGTTATAATCATATCCGCCATAGAACTATATACGTCACTTCCGGGCATCGAGGATGTGAATGTTGCATATGGCCACTTCCGGCATAGGTAACATTGACATCCTAAATGATACGTCACTTCCGGTTATCGATGATGTTAATGTTGCATATGGCCGCTTCCGGCAATATGTAACATTGACACCCCAAAGAGTACGTTACTTCCGGTCATAGATGGTGTTAATGTTGCATACGGCCACTTCGGCAATATGTCACATTAGCATCGTATATAGTAGTAACGCTATATATAAGCGCCCTGAATCCCCCCCCTGCTCAAACTTATCACAATTCCGTTACTGAGTATTTCTCGTACGATAATTTCACGCTCCGATAACAATACCACGTACGTCGACTTTGACATAATCAGCGCTAATTACAACAATTGTCGTAAATGGGTAGCCTTCGGCAAATTTCTAAAACCTGTTAAAACATTATACAATGGAGTCTCGTTGCGTCATAGTTATTATCGCATAAAGCCCATTTATGAATAGTCGCTCGAATTAAGAATATATTGTGTAAAAAAGATCCAGATTATCGAAACAAATAATTCATGGGAATATATTTGTTTCGATAATCTGGATCTTTTTTACACAATATATTCTTAATTCGAGCGACTATTCATAAATGGGCTTTATGCGATAATAACTATGACGCAACGAGACTCCATTGTATAATGTTTTAACAGGTTTTTAGAAATTTGCCGAAGGCTACCCATTTACGACAATTGTTGTAATTAGCGCTGATTATGTCAAAGTCGACGTACGTGGTATTGTTATCGGAGCGTGAAATTATCGTACGAGAAATACTCAGTAACGGAATTGTGATAAGTTTGAGCAGGGGGGGATTTATTAACTCTGACATTACCCAATTTAGTAGAGCTTCTTGATAGGGGGATTAAGCTCTTGTCCGGGATCTGAGCAGAAATGAAAACACACTATGGAATAGCTGATAGATCGAAATTTGTAACTCGCTCTGTATATTTTCATAATTATGACAGCATAATAACAACATAGGAACATAGCAACATAAATGTAAATAGGTTTGTACACTATGAAATAGCTGAGTCTAACTGGAGTAGTTTATAGTTTTGCATTTGAACTATATTAATTGGAAGTTAATAATTGCTTAATCAAAAGGTTATAACTTGCCCCATTGAAATTCTAATCAGCACGCCAAGACGGTCATGCAGATTAGAATGTCAACTGGACAATTTATAGATTTACTTTACTGGGAAAATATTGCTTATTAGAAATACAATGAACGATTAGTGTTTGTGTGACATAAGTCAATTCGGAGTTAAGATAATAATTCGGTACAACAGACTGATGGCCTGAGTACACACATGCGTTTGTAACCAGTTAGATTCAACTCTCAATTACCAGAATAACATTATGAATACAATATACACTTAGATAGATGGTGATAGAAATGAATTAAACCATCAATTAGAAAAGAGTATTGGTCTCTTTAAGTCAACATAGATTACCCGAAGATATGTACATATATAATTTCTATCACTATTAATGATGTGGAAGCCAACATTATATCGCCACTTTAAGGTAAATGAAAGTGTTTAAAATGATTATGTAAATAAATGTCAAGGGCGTGGCTTCCAATGTATAATTTATCTAATTTGCATATTGATATAATTTGCATACTAAAGTAATGTAATTATGAACAAAGCTCTTCATAAAACACTTACTTTGTAAACCTTAGTGAGGGTCTTCGTGTGCGACAATTATGCCTATACAGTCGCACTCATGGTTGTACACATGACCGACGCCATCACTTGCTTAATTGTACAATACCAATATTACATGCATTTACTCTCTATAAATTATACTGTATGGAACGCATACATGTATACGTGCATTCCTCTATGAAATATGTTACTTGTATATGTTTATCACAAAGAGCATAGTTATGTCATTTCTTTGGAAATATATTATTTCCATAGAAATCACACCTCCTATGATTCACGCGTTCATGTTCTAACTATAGATATGAGGTCGCGCATCTCATATCTGCTAATTCCACGCAAACAGTCCAGTTTGTGTCTTATATGCTATTGACACAGTTTTACCGCCTATATCTGACACGAAATTATATCTCCATGTGTCTGGCAGTATCTAGAGTTAAAATAATTGTTATACGGATACAAGTGATCACCAAAGGTGTGTCAATGTTGGTTCATCAATATGGTTCCTTACTTATTATATTAGTGCGAGTTATAATAATATATACTCACATCTTCGCTGAGCTCCCATACATCCCAGGAACTCAAATCCTCCAAGTCGGTTGGCTGGAAACAGAAGAAATGACGATAATGTCGGATTTAATGTTTTAAAATAATTGTTATACGGATACAAGTGATCACCAAAGGTGTGTCAATGTTGGTTCATCAATATGGTTCCTTACTTATTATATTAGTGCGAGTTATAATAATATATACTCTTATCTTCATTGCACCTTAGCTCATCTATGTCAGTGGTATTCCACTCCCAATCGTCCCAGGAACTCATAGCTGTGGACTGGAAACAGAAGAAAAGACGATAGTGTCGAATTTAAACCGAACCACAACATAGAAAATAAGAAAGAGTTCAATTATTTTATACATATGAATAAATAATCTTTAATCTCCCCGGGAAATTGTCAGGGGCGTTAATTTGTTTTGTCCTGTAACGCCCCTTTCACTTTCTTTTTTGGCGGCTCTTCATCATCACTCTCCCACGTGCACGCTGCCGATGTCCGATCTGCTCCCAATCATCCCATGAACTCAAATCATCCATATAAGTCGTTTGGCTGGAAACAGAAGAAAAGACGTTCGGTTTTAATTTTTTTAAATAATTGTTATACGGATACGAGTGATTAACGAAGGTGTGTCAATGTTGGGTTATCAATATGGTTCCTTACCTTTTTAGGGCCAGTTATAATGATATATACTTACATCCTCATAGCACCTCATCTCCTCATCTTCGCTGAGCTCCCAATCGTCCCAGGTACTCATAGCTGTCAACTGTAAACAGAAGACAAGACGATAGTGTCGAATTTAAATCGAACAACAATATAGAAAATAAGAAAGAGTTCATTTTATACATATGAATAAATAATCTTTAATCTCCCACGGGATATTTCTGCTTACGCTAGTTAGTTAGCGTTGGATTAAGATTAAACTGCCCCCCCCCCCCCCTATTCATTTTTCCCAGCACTAAAATAAAAGTAGAACGTGTATTATTTAGTATTGATTGATATTATATGTTAATCAGCATATTTTATTATATAAATTTACATAATTAAATCAGTATACTCACAGGGATCTACTAAAAGACGGGACGGGACGATTTTCCGGGACGGGACGGAACGATTTGTCTAAAAGACGGGACGGGACGGAACGAATATTTAAAAGTCATTTTATTCGGAAATGAAAGAGTTTAGAGGCACAAACATGGTCTCAACTTGTTTATTGGTATCTACTCTATACGAATGTGATGTTTTCCCGATAAAATTGAGCGTATGCTGAACGGTGGGCGTTCGAATAACGAAGCGTCGAAATTAGGGAAATTTATCACTTCTGGGACGATAATCTAAACACTAAAAGTCATATTTCGTTTACATTTTCATGTTTGGGTGACGGATTATTGCAGAAAATGTTAGACTAATATATACTAAATAGTAAATTAGAAGTTTGAACTTGTTTTCTGATGGTAAAAGTAGTGTTTTTATCGACGGGACGATGACATCCGCATTCTTGAAAAATCTGCATCCCGCCGAACGAAAATCTTCGAAAATCTTAACAGAAAAACTAGCATTATGTTCACATTTTCATGTTTGGGTGACGGATTATTGCAGAAAATGTTAGTCTAATATATACTAAATAGTAAAATAGAAGTTTGAACTTGTTTTCTGATGGTAAAGGAAGTGTTTTTATCGACGGGACGATGACACCTCCATTCTTGAAAAATCTCCATTCCGCCGAACGAAAATCGTCGAAAATCTTAACAGAAAAACTAGCATTATGTTCACATTTTCATGTTTGAGTGACGGATTATTGCAGAAAATGTTAGTCTAATATATACTAAATAGTAAAATAGAAGTTTGAACTTGTTTTCTGATGGTAAAAGTAGTGTTTTTATCGACGGGACGATGACATCCGCATTCTTGAAAAATCTGCATTCCACCGAACGAAAATCTTCGAAAATCTTAACAGAAAAACTAGCATTATGTTCACATTTTCATGTTTGGGTGACGGATTATTGCAGAAAATGTTAGTCTAATATATACTAAATAGTAAAATAGAAGTTTGCACTTGTTTTCTGCTGATAAAAGTAGTGTTTTTATCGACGGGACGATGACATCCGCATTCTTGAAAAATCTGCATTCCGCCGAACGAAAATCTTCGAAAATCTTAACAGAAAAACTAGCATTATGTTCACATTTTCATGTTTGGGTGACGGATTATTGCCGAAAATGTTAGTCTAATATATACTAAATAGTAAAATAGAAGTTTGAACTTGTTTTCTGATGGTAAAAGTAGTGTTTTTATCGACGGGACGATGACATCCGCATTCTTGAAAAATCTGCATTCCGCCGAACGAAAATCTTCGAAAATCTTAACAGAAAAACTAGCATTATGTTCACATTTTCATGTTTGGGTGACGGATTATTGCAGAAAATGTTAGTCTAATATATACTAAATAGTAAAATAGAAGTTTGAACTTGTTTTCTGATGGTAAATGAAGTGTTTTTATCGACGGGACGATGACACCTCCATTCTTGAAAAATCTCCATTCCGCCGAACGAAAATCGTCGAAAATCTTAACAGAAAAACTAGCATTATGTTCACATTTTCATGTTTGAGTGACGGATTATTGCAGAAAATGTTAGTCTAATATATACTAAATAGTAAAATAGAAGTTTGAACTTGTTTTCTGATGGTAAAAGTAGTGTTTTTATCGACGGGACGATGACATCCGCATTCTTGAAAAATCTGCATTCCACCGAACGAAAATCTTAACAGAAAAACTAGCATTATGTTCACATTTTCATGTTTGGGTGACGGATTATTGCAGAAAATGTTAGTCTAATATATACTAAATAGTAAAATAGAAGTTTGCACTTGTTTTCTGCTGATAAAAGTAGTGTTTTTATCGACGGGACGATGACATCCGCATTCTTGAAAAATCTGCATTCCGCCGAACGAAAATCTTCGAAAATCTTAACAGAAAAACTAGCATTATGTTCACATTTTCATGTTTGGGTGACGGATTATTGCCGAAAATGTTAGTCTAATATATACTAAATAGTAAAATAGAAGTTTGAACTTGTTTTCTGATGGTAAAAGTAGTGTTTTTATCGACGGGACGATGACATCCGCATTCTTGAAAAATTTGCATTCCGTCCCGTCCCGTCTTTTAGACAAATCGTTCCGTCCCGTCCCGGAAAATCGTCCCGTCCCGTCTTTTAGTAGATCCCTACTCACAGCATCCGCGGGTTCCATGTTCTCCTTATCCGATTCGCCGTATTCCCATTCAATGGTGTTAGCTGGCGACTGAAATAAAAGGAAACATAAAAAATAACGGGGAAAACCCTTCCCTATATTTAGTGAGTGGAAAAAGTGAGTTACTTAAAACAAAATTAAAGTCGTGTTTAATATCGCTGATATGAAGCGAAATAAATGTTTGACAGGACAATGTATTGGAATATAATTGAAAAACATAGTAATGTCTCATTCTTAATTAAAGATCAATTAAGTGCTCGAATTAACCTGGGACTAGTATAGTAGTCCCAGAATTAACAGTCCGCTGTCATGCCGACAATATTCGTAAAGCCGACACTGCATGGAAAATTCCACCCAAAGATAGAGAGTGGCTAAAATGCAGGCTTGGCGCCAAGCTTGGCAGTTTTTAAGGCAGGTGACTAAAATACAAGCTTGGCGTTTTAAATTTTTTTAAAATCCTTTTAAACGCTGTTTTCGGGTGAATTATGCGGGAATAGCACCAGTTAATTACTTATATGGCCCATTTTCGTAAATTAATCGACAATAGTGGCAGTAATGTCCCCGATTGGTTGGTTAATAGGGGGCGTGGTCACAAAATAAAAACATCGTCTTTTTACGCAGATTTCTTGTCGGTTTTTGGTCGATTTCTCTTTTTAAACATCAGTTGGACTAAGTTTTTTATTCGAAACATGTTGAATGGTTATCATTTATCACTCGCATAGTCGAGCTTGGCGGTTTTGAACATTATATGCGAAGAATTTTTGACTTTTAGATGACCGACCACCGAACCGCCAAGCTCGAATAAAAAATCTAAATATTAAGCTGAATTTTCGCCGATTTCTCGTTTCTAAAACACGTTCCATCTAGTTTTTATGTAAAAACGTGTAAAATGAGTTTAGTTACCTTCCACCATAGTGGTCTTTATAATCCACCCGATTTTACTTCATTAGTGAGGATTTCCTTCAGTGATATCGACGTAAGACTATCCACCCATATATTTTTTAACGTGAGTGCCAAGCGCTTAAAGCCTGGTGAGATACGTATCACGGTGATATATAAAACTATACACTATATATATATAAAACGTCCATGACGCCAGTGCCATGACGCCAGTGCCATGCATTTTAAATCCATTTAGTGATATACCATCGTCTTGAACTTTAGTATGGTTGCCTTTCATCCTAGAGGTATAGCTCTCGGTTAGCGGCCTACGAACCGATTCGATTCGATGCGATTCGAAATCGTTCATCTGATTCGTTTCGAAATCGGCTACCATTTTTTCGGATTTTGTCGAATCTTTGGTGACAGGTGAATTTCCATGCTTTCTACAGACCACAATGCTCTTACCAGAAAAGAAAATTCACTATAATAATGTAGTAAACGACTTAAACGTACCGTTATGTCCGAAACATGTAATGTTATCGCCAATCTGTAAGAATGACATAAGTGAACAACAAACTTTCCATGCAAGGCTGTGTGCTAGTGTCGTATCAGGGATCGTGGGAATTCCATAATCTAGATTGCCAGATTTGAGATCTTTGTTTGATTTGCGTAAATCCGAGTCTGAATCTAAGTCCGGAGTATTTTTGTAAATATTGTCCAGTAAGTCTGTCAGTTCAAGCGACAGGCAACACAATCATAGCAAATGTTGCGATAAATACTGCGCTATTCAACGAAATGAAACAGCATCACGCGGTACACTTGTCCGTATTTAAGTCGACATTGGTTCTCTCATGCATAATGTATGCTCTTATCTGTACTCAAATTTTGCTTTGGCACAGTAAATGCATAGAGGTGTGTAGATAAGCGCATAATCTGCGCATTGCATTACATCGACGATCATGCACCAGGCGGTTTTTGCCAGGCAATTTTAGGTATTTCTTCGAAGTTATATATGTATTTGAACTCGATTGGCTCAGTAACAATGATTCGATTCGAGATTCGTTTCGATTTCGAATCGTTTGCCTGATTCGATTCGAAATTAAAACACCCGATTTGCAGGCTCTACTCTCGCTGGTCCATGGGAACAATATATATTCAGGAACTTGAGTTTCATTACCTTCCAACCCAGAAGTGTTTATCTTTATGTTCCATCCAGTGTTACGTCATTCGTGCTGAGTTCCTTGAATGATATCGACGCCACCCATCTATTATAACGAGAATGCCATAATAATTTAGACCCTTACACTGTCAATGCGATATATTAAACAGTGTCATCAGTTCGGAATTCCTTCAGTTATTGCGACCTCTAGTGCAGTCGTTGAAGCTGAATTTGGGAATCAACCGGAAGAAATTGGATACAGGCTGGTGTTGCTGTCATTCGACGCGGAAAAGCCTCAGGAATAACATATCCAAAATCCGCGTTGGGGAAGCATTGTTAGCCAAGAATGACGCCCAACATGGTTGTCCATATTACATCAGTTATATATTAAGTCATTACACGATATATTGTGTCATCGGAATTAAGCAGTTATACCAGTTTGGTTTGTGTGAAATTAGAGTACTGGAGCGAATAGAGTGAAACGGTCAGAAAATGATATAATCGCGGCCAATAAATCGCTGTTTAAATTTCAGCAACTCCGAGCCATATATACCACGAAGAGAGCAACATATTTGATACCACCTAGGAGTGAAAATACGTATTGGTAATACACAAGTCTGTAATTAAATATATTGAAAGGTACACATATCATAAAAACAGATCCTTCTGAATAATTTTTCGGTAACTGCAACGCAAGTCAAACCCCAATTATTTGTTTGGGTGTTCTGCATACCCAACACCCAACTGTCGGGCCAAAAATAATAATTTCGGGCATGCAACCCACACCAGTTTAGCAATGCGGTTTTTCGGGTTGTGGGTGATTCCATTTTGTTATATCTGCATATCTGTGTTTTGAGGAATTAGCTGGTAGGTGTGGTACCTATATTTGTGAAAACAAGAATACAAAATAACGTTGTGATGATGAGCTTTAATCTTGTCCAAAAGTCAAAAGTAATAAACAAATTTAGCATTATAATTAGAATGGCAGTAACAGAATAAACAGTGGTAACAATTCAGCGACCATTCGTAAATCAATCAATCTTTATTTAGATTTAAGCATATGTTGGGTCCTCAAGCATAGCCCAAGATAAGTATAGAACAATGGGTGTATATTAATTATAAGAATGTGATTCTTTGATGTGAAAAGCTCGAAACTCAACGCGGATTTCCATTTACATTTAAGTAAACTTTATATCCATTTACTTATTACAAAAGACACGTGCAGCTTTAAATCAGGAAATATATTCAAAGGTAGCCTATGCTAGAAAACGTTTGATTGTTAAATTTTTGCTCCATTAAGTGATCGAATCGTGGTTGAATATAACAGTTGCCAGTGCGTGCAACTTCGATTGATTGGTTGGATGAAATCAGTAATTCAGACATACATTGATCTGTGCTTGTAATAACATTGAAGTAATACACTCCGTTTAATTTAGCCCATAGATATCTATCTATATGTGATGGGGAAACACCAGCGCGTAGATGCGATTATTCTAAGTTAACTGTCCCCTGAACTATTTGGGCATTGTGTGATTGCGGAAATGGAATTATGCTAGGGTCTGCACCTATCATAAGTATGTAGTTAAATGAATGTATTAGGCACTTGATAACTGAAATGTGATATCTCCCGGATTGTCATAGGGCCTGTACCTCAGCTTAAGTTTCAGGACCCGCCAGTCTAAAAACCGACTGATTAAGGTAAATCATAAACTGGATGACAAATCCTTGAGACAAACATTGCTTTTATCAAACCCCGACTAAAATTTTCATATGATATGCATGTGTAACAGGTATATTATAATTATAATTAGAAACTAGTGTTGACTTGTTTGGGAAAATCTGGGAAATGGAATATAGACAAACATCACATATGGACATACATGGCTATACAGAATTACTCTGAAACAGGTTTAATTAGTTCACGGGTTCACATTGAACATTACTTGCTTTAAATATGAATATACAAATCAGTTGCGTGTTTTGAATCTAAAGTGATAGGGCCCATGACTGACAAATTTAGTGCCCCCTCAAAATTTGAGTTTAACAACTGCAATAATGTAAGCACGACGATATCAAAACAATGGTAGACCTGATCTAGTCGGGAAACAGAGCATAAATCTCACAACTAACCATGTATCTTAACCAACAGCTAGTAATGCATAAAAACAAAGTTTTAGCTTGACTTAACTATATTTGTGAAAGCAAGAATTAGGGGATAACAGTGTGGTGTTTTGTGATTTCGGAAAGGTACATGGCGAATATACTGTGGCAAATTTAGTTAATGGGCGACGGCGGAGCCGGAGCCCATTAACGGGTATTTGCCACAGTATATTCGCCATGTACCTTTCCGAAATCACAAAACACCACAATGTTATCCCCATTCTAATGCTCTTCGAACTTATAAAACATTATTTAGACAAACAAATGCCTCGTAATTATCAACGAAATGTGCGGCCATAGAAAACACTCAGCCAATTCACGACTTTTTATTTTAAATTTAATGCGCTAGATAAAATATAGTCCCTCAATTACCATCGCTCTTATCGTTAAAAATGCTGATAAACATGAAAAATGTCCACCTCAAATAGAAATAAATATGCACAACAATCAGTTCTTGCATGTACTTGATGTCTGTTTCAGATGTTTACCACTTACAAATTGCGGTTTAGATATTACCGCGAACTTGAACTTGAAGTTGAATTGAAACAATGGCAAATTGTTTACTCAATGCTATGTATTTCACGCCGTGCATGTCTGTCGCGGTTCATGTCAAGAAATTTGGGGTCAAATGATATCGAGACACGGACATTTGTGGGATATAACGGTGTGGTCTTTTGTACATGTATACAGGGCGAATGTACTAACTGTCAATTTTCGAAAAAGCGACGTAGCTGGTTTGTTTATATAGCAACGAGCTAGTAACGGAAGTCAGTAGACCTGGCGCCAACTCTATAATCTACTCCGTAACGTCGCCGGCATGTACTGCGTAAGGGTGACGTCATGGAGTGAAACGGAACATTGAGCGGGGCTGGATTTGGCATGGTCGAGATTAGGAATTCAGCTAACGGCAATATTGGCGCGTAGGAATATATAACATTGAAGCGGTGAACCGGACTATACATTGCGACAGGTTATTGAATGAATAACCCCCCGCAAATATGTGGTGTTTCCGGGGGTATATTGGCCTAAGTGCATTAGAATACAAAATAACGTTGTGATGATGAGCTTTAATCTTGTCCAAAAGTGACTAAAACTCATCATCCCAATGCCTTTATACCCATGTTTTGCACGTGTCCTAGTTGCTCATCTTGTCATGGCTTCACCAATGAAATTTCTCAGTTCTAGCGCAATCCAACAAAATCGTTTTTCCCCACGTGTAGAAGTTTCCAAATCATGTGATGGACAGGTTATTTGCATAATTTGCCACTCCTTGGGCCGGACATAATTAATCCGCAGATGTCTACCGGTGCTTCACGCTAGATAACATGCGTGTAATTAAATTAACATTCCGCTTGGAATTAATCGCCGGTCCAGCGGTCGTTATCTCTCACAATAATTACCGTCCATCTGCGGGCTAGTTCCTGTAATCTCCCCTTCACATGGAATTGGTAAATAAATTTCGCCCTTTGGCGCCAAGTTGTCTGCGATTTTAATCATGGTAATCTATTTTCCATACAAAATTTGCATGATCAGTTATTTCTGACATTCTTCAGGCAACTTATAGTGCTGGGAGTCCGACAGCTTATAATTAAACTCCAATAAATTACAGATGGTCAATTATTTCGCCAGACCCCTTTACGGTGCCGTGAATAAATGTTGATAATGAGCTTTCCCACATCTGTGGTCTCGAACGTGATAATCACAATATGACACTACCCCACAATATGACACTACCCCACAATATGACAGAGTTTTGAATTTTTCTTCCTGGATTTTCTTCTGAACTGAATTGTTCACAGAATGTTCTGAAATTTTCTTCTTGGACTTTCTTCTTCTGAACTGAATTGTTCACAGAATGTTCTAAATTTTATCTTGTTCCTTATTGGTTCTTCTGCTGAATTTTTGTTTTCCATTTTCCTAATTCACCATAGTTAGGAATGCTGCACACGGCAACCAAAAAACATGTGTCCTATAGTCGGCCGTAGATCGTCTCTCCACGTTGGGTAACTCAGGTCCAGATACTGTTTTGTAGATACACAATCTTTTATTGTAACATCAAGAATGCATGGATATATATTTACCACAACAACTTTCACAAAGCTAGCAGTTTGAGAATTCGCCTGAAGTCTGTCGTGGGTCCTATCGGTCACTTGGAGAATTACAAAAGAAAAGCCATGACCGAAAGCAAACCTAGTATTTTATTCCAACTTTCTCCCCAAGTCACATGACTGGTCGCATCCCCGTGATACGATATAATTCCAGGCCAGTAGGACTTCTTCCATGTGACATTGATCTGTTTCCAAACATATGATTCGCTATACTTCTGAACCAGTAAAACAGTGGTCCCACACACTTATTGATCAGTTGGTAATTGGTTCTATTAACATACTCTACACAGACTTTCAGGCAAATATTAACCCCGACATTCCACTATAGCACACACCTCCCCTTTTTTCGAGTTTAATTATTTAAGTAAACTAACAACTCCGCCGGTGATCAATCGGTTTCGTTGATTAAGTTATATTAAGATATCAAAATTCTTCATCCCTGTTAGGGTTTGCAATCCCTTTCCGTACTTCTTGACCATATTGAAATATCAAGCCTTTCCAACTTCTCACAAAACTTTAACGAACATCAATTTATAAATAAATCCCCTAACTGCAAATTCATAATTTCTTTATCCTCCCTCGTTTGCCAACGATTTCTTGTACCAATTGTACAATATTCAGCGAAATTCCACAATTTGCATATAAGAATACAATTACATTTCATTACATACACCATTTCAGTACAAGAATACAATTACATGTTATTACATACACAATGTTGAATACACCAATATAATTACTAGTAATACATAACATTTGAAATACAATAGTGCACTATATCATAATACCTTCAATGTTCAATAACTGAGAGTTAAATCAGTAACATGACTACCACCTTAATTTCCTAAGGATGGGGCCCTTCTATTCTCGTTATCGATTTTATGTCTGACCTCTTCATGAGATCTGCCCTCTAACTGGGTTCGTTTAATACTCGCTAATAACACCGCCAACTGCGAATCCACTGGCACAGGCCTTGGCTCAAGTTTCTTTCTCAAACTGGGAAGATTTATTGAGTTATACGTTAATGGCGGGAGATTAATTTGAGCCTGTGTAGTTAAAGTTGAACTTGTCCTGGCTGTCAACGGCAACTCGGGTGAACCTCCCAGTTCCTATGATCCTTCCAAAGAAGGATATATTTGACTAAAAGGTTGCATTGGTTGCATCATTAACCCCGACCCTTCTGACATGCTATTATTAACTCTGGACTCCAACTCCATTCTAGCCTTATTCTCAACCCTCGATTTAAAATCAAATATAGGGCGCTGTCGTCTAGGTGGTTTTCCAGGGTTGTCATTCTTCATTTGGTATTCTATTCCTGTCCCTGCAGCCATATCTACGTACGCAGTAGGTGAAGCTGGCGCCGATGTTGTCTCCTGGACGTGTTCTGTCACCCTGTCATTTTTAAACACCACTAAAATAGCTTTTCCCTTATTCTATTCAGTGCGTGTTTTGTTTAACATACCATTTAGCACTCTTTTACAGAGACGAAATAACGCCCTTCGAAAACAACATTCGAAATTCCTTCCAACATGGGTTTCCATATTTTCAACTGTACTTCGTGATATTTCGGTAACAATTCATCTTCTACAGCACTTATTAAATTATCCGTGATATTCTCGTTTGAAAAGGCAATTAATTTAAAATGTCGCCACACATTTAGTTGGTAATATGAGAAAATCGATTGGTGGACGTATTATTTTTGTGGACAATTCCGCGCCCGAGTGTCCACATGACATGGCAAAATGAATTTGATTTTGTGTCGCTATTGCAAACAGATTTCCCGTGAGTCGGTGTGCATATGGTAACATCATATTAGGTTGAACGACAGTCGTACATGTACGCTCGTCTGTTCCCAAGAATAATGCTACCTCGCAAATTCGGTTAGGATCTGCTCGATAAATTATTCCATTCAAATCACAAAAAGGCATTTGATCCATCAAACAGATTGCGGTATCCTCTACAAATGTATATTTCGTTTGTCCCACGTACATAGCCAAATAATTAGCACTCAGTCGGTAATTAGCTATCATTGTGTCAAATTTATGCGGTAATTGTTTATTTGGATAGCCTGTTAATGGATATGGTAAACTGTGCATGCGGTGAATGGTATATTGTTCTCGGACATCTAACAATGGCACTTGAACGACCATAATTATTTTCTTATCAGTCAACACGGTATGTACGGATAATTTTTGATAATAAAACCAAATTTTTGTGTCCAAGTCAAATGGCATTTTTAAATAGTTAGGAAGATTTGGCTGCAGTGTTCTCAACGCCAATGCTAATTGACTTACGCTAATCACACTTGGTGTTAGTCTCTGTGCTACCAAAGGATTTAACTGCGTATGCAAGCGCGTTAAATAAATCTTTGCACCCAGTACTTGCTGTGTTATTTCGCGGACTACAAGCTGTAGCCTACCAAACATTTGAGTGAAAAATTCCAAATATGTTATCCGTCTTTCTGATCGCGTTAATCTACTATCTAGTTTCTTTCTGAGATCTTCAAAATTGTCGATTACCATATTTAATGTATGTCTATTTTGAATTACACGAGTTTGTGTTATATTAATAACACTTAAGCTTTTCTCCACAACATGTTTTATTCTTCTTTGATTGGTTTGTAATTCATTTAAGCTGTGTTTAATTGGTTCTAAATCATCAGAGGATAACGTTCCAAATAAATAACTACTAGCCGTTCCAATAAATCCAAATGGGGCACCACGTTTTTGTCGAGTACGTGTACCAGTATGAAGCTGTTTATATTCTTTAAACTGTTTTATTATATGATCCAATTCACTTTGCACCGTTTCCAATTCACTAGTTAAACCTTTAAATAATTTGATAAAATTATTCGTTACTTCCATATCACGCGTTTCCTCTGCTAAATATTTATCAAAGTTCTTTTCAACAGTATTTTGAGTCCAAAACTCTGCTATGTTATGTTCGATATATTTTGCGTCGTAACTATGTTTCACATTTACTTTTGTTATCGACAACTGGGCATTCTTAATGCTGTTTGCCAAAGACTTCAAAAATGTCTGGAACGGTTGTAAATCTATTACAAATCAAAGATTACATTTTGATGAATTCATATAAATCAGTTTCAACTTTTCAAATATAACAATATGCCTCGCTGTAATAGTCCCACTTGATTTTTCGGGTTCTAGTTGAACGGTGTTTAATAATGCAAACAGAAGGAGTAGACTTTTTGATTCCATCTGAAAAATAATGAGAATTCGTATCAGCTTACTAACCCACTTTCATTTTCAATTTTTTCACTATACGATCAATTCCAACATAATATTCCATTATTTCTACACTCGACCAATTTACTTATACTTTCCAATCACATTTCCCATTTATTTATTTGTTTCTGTTACTTGGTAAATTACTCTGTTATTAAGCCTTATTTAAGCAGATATCATTCAATTACTCCACCAAATTGTTTACGCTTTTCCATTCCACATTACCATTTACTTACCATAACTTCGTCCGTGATACATAGCTCTTCTAAAATCTTATCTACACAGATATATTATTCAATTATCTGACCAATTTACTTCCATACGCAACCAATTTATATAGACATTGCAAACCTATTTACAATTTTACTTACCATTACTTACTTGTACTATTTTTGTGTTATAAATGGCTATTTCCATGGCCTATATATAAGAAGTTAATATTCAATTATATCTGACCCAAATTAATTGTTTCTTATGACAATGTAATCTCGTTTACAACTTTTATCATCCCCCAAAACTCATTAATTGATCCTGTTTTTCGTTTCGTTAGGACAGGTCAACTATTTGTTTTCGAATCAGCACGGCATTCTCCACAATCCATTGTATAAAATACACGGATTTGGATCGATACACAAAGACGCCTGTCCGAAACGCCTCCGCTACGAGGCTACACGATCTCCGTATATCGCTTTGATACACGGATTTCGTGCCCTGGGAAATTCTCCCTTTTTTTCCAACTTGAATGCCAAAGCATCCAAGTTTAGAATGATAGAATAAGTTGGGTTTTTTTTTCTTCTCTCTCTCTCGTTTGTCTTTGTTTTTCTCAATATTTATATATTTTTTTTTATCATTTTTATTTTTTTTATCATTGTTTAGTGAAACTTGCTATGCCCGTCATTGTTGACCAAGTAACATTGCCACCTGAGCATCCCACATTGTGAGATACTCAGTCCTATATTCTGAGGGCACAGGAGCATGAGGAGGGCGAATCAACCCATTATGAAACCACTGTGTGTAGTCTTCATAATAAAGCGGATTCACCTGTGCCCAATATGTGTCCATTATTTCTATTAAATGTTGATCAACATTATCTTCGGGTGGGGGAGTTAGGATGATACTCGGTCCAGTCCTAGTATAATGCAGCAAACGCCCCATGACGAAAGGAAATGGGATAGTCCACAAAAATGGAGGTTGAGATCGGTCATAGATATGGGATGTGTCACCTTAAAGCTTAGTTTTGTCCAGAAAAAAAACATTCATTGTTTTCTCTCTCTGGAGTAAACACGTAAAAAATGTTCTACTTGGTATTGTTGTGCTTGCATTGTGTGGCCAGGGAGTTGCAAATTGCCCAGGTTGATCTCGTTTCGGGGTGGGATTTTGACTGGTTGTCAATAACCCCGGAACATATTTTGCCGCTGCCCGTGGAGGAGGGTTGGGCCGGGCTGATTGGGGAGGGTGCGGAGAACGACCCTGACCAGGAATGGGATATTGAGGGAGATTGGTTGGCGGTGTTGGGGATTGCTATTGCGGGATTCGCGGGTCAGAATGGGGATATAGATTCCAGTTCTGATACCGAGGATCCATTCGCTGATATGCCTCCCCTTGAACCGATTCCATCGAATTGGGGTGTAGACCCTGATGAGGATTTGGAATTGGGCGCTGACACTGAACTGAGCGGGAATGAGAGTCCCCGTTCGGAGTGGTGTTTTGCGCCGGGGGATGGTGTATCCTATCAACCTCCAACGTACGACCGATCTCAACCTCCATTTTTCTTATTTCTGACTCACTTCCAAAATCTAAACTAGGTATCTCTGGTGCTTGAGCCATTTTATTTGATTAACAAGCATACAATATTAATTTATCTTTCCACTGTGACCGTGTCCTCATCTATAAACATTACTGCCTCTTCACTTTGTCCAATTTCGTATGCTTTATTTTTAATTAATGTTTTAAGATGAATTAGACATCCATATGGTGTCGGATATCCCAAAAACGGCAAACGAGCAACAATTCTATTCACAGTTAATGTTGGAAAATCTGGAAAGGGTGTTTTAATCGATGTCCAAATTGTATATCTGTCAAAAACACAATTATCAAATTTATTAAAAATTTGTATCTCTTGCAAAACCCTTATTCTATTGCAATGTACCTCTAATTTAATTTGCACGACTCGTTTAAATACTCTCGGCGATATTGTGCTAACGCGTTCTTTACAAAAAGTACAATAATATAAATTTAAATGGTGCGTCGTACCCAATCAATGTATCTTGTATCACTGGTACTCGAGGTGGGGGATTTAGCGATTATCTAAATGGAGTTCTATCGTTTTAAAACTCTGGTCCTGACTCCACTATTTCTGTAAGGGACGAAATCCCTGCTGTTAGGGGTACACAAGCGAACCTACCAGCCATTAAATAAATTTACATTGGTATGTTGTTTAAGAATGCCGTATTTTCTATCTATGTAAAAGGTATTCACCCTATCACTACCACAGAACTGTTCAAACAACTGGAATTGTCAGTACTTTGAAATGTCAGCTGGGCACCACACCTCGAAATGTCAGATGTATACACTGTTCTTGGATTTTGTTCTGAACTGAATTTGTTCACAGAATGTTTCTTCCTTGATTTTCTTCTGAACTGAATTGTTCACAGAATGTTCTGAAATTTTCTTCTTGGACTTTCTTCTTGTTTTTTCTTCTAAACTGAATGTTTATTTTCGTGAACTTTATTTTTCAGAGTTTTTTATTTTTGTTCCTGGATTTTCTTCTAAACTGAATTGTTCACAGAATGTTCTGAAATTTTCTTCTTGGACTTTCTTCTTCTGAACTGAATTGTTCACAGAATGTTCTAAATTTTATCTTCTTCCTTCTTGGTTCTTCTTCTGCTGAATTTTTGTTTTCCATTTTCCTAATTCACCATAGTTAGGAATGCTGCACACGGCAACCAAAAAACATGTGTCCTATAGTCGGCCGTATATCGTCTCTCCACGTTGGGTAACTCAGGTCCAGACACTGTTTTGTAGATACACAATCTTTTATTGTAACATAAAGAATGCATGGATATATATTTACCACAACAACTTTCACAAAGCCAGCAGTTTGAGAATTCGCCTGAAGTCTGTCGTGGGGCCAATCGGTCACTTAGAGAATTACAAACGAAAAGCCACGACCGAAAGCAAACCTAGTATTTTATTCCAACTTTCTCCCCAAGTCACATGACTGGTCGCATCCCCGTGATACGATATAATTCCTGGCCAGTAGGACTACTTCCATGTGACATTGATCTGTTTCCAAACATATGATTCGCTATACTTCTGAACCAGTAAAACAGTGGTCCCACACACTTATTGATCAGTTGGTAATTGGTTCTATTAACATACTCTGCACAGACTTTCAGGCAAATATTAACCCCGACATTCCACTAGAGCACACATTCAAGTATAGTATTATGGAATAAAGTTTTTTTCTTCTCTCTCTTCCTCTTTATTTTTTAATTTGTGTGTGTATGGTTTTTGTTTGTGCTTTTACCTATCTATATAGTGTCTGTTATTGGCATTAAACCAACAACACAATATGCCAGAGTAGTATACATGTTGAAGTTAGTTACATTTAACATTATTTAAAGGTCTAAAAAAGCCCTAAAAAGGCATAATTAAAGGCATTTAAATCAATTAACGTCAAAATGTAAATTTACTGTAAAACAGTCCTAGGTTGATATTAGCTACATATAACGTTAAATCACTTAAAAGTCATTTAAATAGGCCTATTGGCCAGTGGTCAGTGACGTATAAGGCCATCATAAGATGTATCTGATTGAATACATATCAAAGTTAAAGTAAAATAATGTCAAATGTAACTGTTGAAATGTGTAGTTAACACTGAGTGTTAGTTAAAACAATATTCAGGAACATCTGGCATTTGACTGACATCACCTTATGTGGAATGACGAGTAAAGTCACATAAGGTCATGTTAGTCCAAAATCTAACTTCAATATGTACAGAAATAGAGTCACCCGAACAAAATCATACATTCTGAGATACCCACCATCACATTTATAGGAAAAACATACGAAATGTTATGGTGATATGTATTTTATATGTATAACAAGTCATCTTCTTTGGAATCTATGACTATGATATCATCCGGTCCGCCAGATTGAATGTTCTGTTGATTAACGAGAAATCATTCTCGTCTCCGGGCGGACCCCAAGCCAGCTAGCACTTCTCTGGCTGCCTCGTTGCCACACACATCATTGCTACAGCGAGGCGACCGATTCGCCTTTTTCGAATCCGAACTACCAGACGCACACCACATAACATCCTTGATAGATGGCGAGGATGGAGATGAAGGGCTCGAACGAATGATGGGCATCTGGTTATCCGAAACTGACGAAAGTCCCTCCTCTTTGATAACCAGATCCCTAGCCGGGTTTTGCAGATTGTCCGAATCTGAATCCGAATGATCAATGATGAACTTTGCTTGGAATGAATAAAAAGAAATCACATAATTTAAACTGTCGACAAGAAAATAAAAAACGAATTATTAATTACGGGGAAATACAGTACATAAAGGATGTGCTATAAGAGAACACGGCGACAACTATACTAAGCCTAATATTGAACACCAGGTTACATGATGATTATTTTAGCAGTGATCAGCGATAAACAAAAAGTGATCTAACAATTGGGCTATATGACGTAATCATACACTATAATTATTTCAGTTTGAAATAAAAGGTGACCAGACTACTGTCTGTTTAGAAACTTGAATGGCTGGAGACATTAAGATGGAAAATAGAGCAACACAGTTAGGTCTGAATCGATACCAATCAATTGTGTGAATGCCCTGATATTGCGAATAAACACAGGGACATTAAGATAAGATGGTAAATAGAATAACGCAGCTAGGTCTGAATCGTTACCAATCTGTTTGAATGCTGGATATTGTGAATTAACAACAAAAGTAAAAAAGTATGTATTTATATTTAAGGTCTGTCATCTCGTCCATTATTTCGGAAATAATGTTCTTGAGCTCATAGTGAATGTTCAGTAATATCAACATCTTTGAATAGTTTAATGCAAGAACACAACAAAACTCAAATGATTTTGTTTGGAAAATATTCTCGCTTTTATACAGAAAATGCTACTTGCCAGTCCCATAACATGAAAAACATGTTAGTGTAGCCAAAGGGAGCATGTGGGTGAAGTAGACCATTGCTCATCATAAGACAGCATTAACTTGTGCCCAATATGTGTCCATTATCTCAAAAAGAGCTTGATCCACATCTTTGTATATTACCATTTGTGATCAACTAAACGATAATTTGAAATATATATACTTGCAAGCTGTATCGTTAGTTGTATGTAATTCAGGGTTGGGGCGATTACATGCCAATGTAATCGATTACGATTACAATTACTTTTGATTTACATGATTACGATTACGATTACTGATTACATATTTTCCAATGTCATCGATTACGATTACAATTACTTTAGTAAATGTAATCTATTACTTTTCGATTACATCTGATTACAATTGTTAGTTTCCAGCCATTTTCATCGCATAGAAATAAATAATGAGATAATTCAAATTAACATATCAAATTTGATTGAATAAAGACATCACTGCATAACATGGCAACAAGAAATGACTGAAACGATAGCAAGATGCACGCAATAAACATATAAACGTTTTACATTTACATGTATTGGAAAGGTTTCATCATGAAGTTATGCACCAACTTATTGGGAATACATTATGTTTTATGTTTATTTATTTATGTAAATATATTATAATATTTTTAATTTTCTTACATGCATTCAAACTAACGCATAATATTTATGAAAATATCAGCAGAAACAATTATAAAATAAATTATTTGCATGTTCTGTTAGATTCAATAACCAACACAATGAAGATAACACTAAGATTTATTTGATGATCATCCGTTGGTAATCCTGATGAGGATTAAATGAGGCTTAACTCCATGAGTGCAGTAAATGACAAACCAGCTAATTAGGTCTACTGATGTACATCACACTTGCTTTGTTCAGTTAATTACCCCTATTGTATCAGTGTGACTCTACAGCCATTGTCTGCAGCAGTCCTAATTGATGTTGGCTAGCCTATTTATTCATAGAACATTTCATTATCTCTACAACAAGTTTGTTGCCATTCATGCTGTATTCAACAATTTTTTGTTATCTGTGTCCTCTGCCAGAATGTACATAAACACTGTACCACTAACATAACACATGACAAAATTGTACTAACTTTCTAATATGTTGTTTGTACATATATGTGCACACTTCACAGTACCACAGTGTGAGACTGAGTATCCAATAGCCATCCATATGGATATTTTAGTAAAAGTAATCAAAAAGTAATCAAAATGTAATCATGATTACAGGTACATTTGAAAGTAATCTAATACGATTATGATTACTTGTAATCAAGAAATGGCATGATTACTGATTACAGGCGATTACTCCAAATTTTTTAATCGATTACTTTGATTATGATTACTGATTATGATTACCCCAACCCTGGTATGTATACATGAATGTATATGTATGGGCAGATACATTTTGTTCAGCGAATTAAAACTACGACAATCGTTATGTGTTGAGATGTGTAATATATCCAGAAATAGGTTGAGGGGGCCTGTCCTGTAGGCAGTATTTATATTGGAAGTGAATTTGCATTGTCGGGGTACTAGGCCAGTAAAAGCATACATAAATATTGAATACTAGCAGGGTTACCCGGCGTTGCCCAGGTTAAAGTGATCTGAAACCCTCTGTGGATATTTGGTGGGAATAGAGAATACTCTTGCTCTCAAAGTGTTACACGTATTCTTATAAATTGTATATCCAAATGGCATTACAAAACATGATTCTTACACATGGAATATAAGTAGTGGCTCACCTTGTCAGGTCGGAGCGATTATCATTTTGTTTATCGCGTTTAATCCATCCCACCAATAAAGAAGTATTTATTTATTTACAACTGCGTATACTTCAGACGTTATAGCATGAAACATGAACATCATAAACACATTAGTTCGAAAAAATAAAAGACGACAATTGTGTTTCACATAGAGATGTATCAATCAATCAATCTATAGTTTATCATATCTTCATGAAGATACAGATGTTTTAAAGATATGTCCAGGTGCTCCTCTGTTCTGGTGCTATATCCTGGCTAATCATTTTCAGTTTAAAAGAATTGATGTTATGCACGTATAGCAGCTGCATGTGCCCGACACAGCGAGAATTTGAGTTGTTTGTTAGGCGATGAGTCTGTTCTAAAAAATTAAAGAAATCCTCTGTATCGGGCAGATATACCCTTGTCAGATGTCAATATTGGCGGATCCTGAAAAGTCATGTGCTACGGACTGCGTTTTCCTTTATCTCAGAAGTAACCAAATTTGACTGCACACTGTGACCACTATTTTTTAACTGGCCTGCTCTACATTTCCATATATCTTGGCAATTGTAACTTTTTTTGTGGAAATTAACTATATTGAATGGGACAGACTCAATCGTGTTATAATATATACATGAGCCATTCTAATATGCTATCCTCTGACGATTCAATGTCCCTCAGTTTGAATGAATATATGTATCTCTTAAATAGATTGATATAAATATACTTTTAATGCTTTCTTCTATGTATCTGTGTTTCTAGATCATTATAGGAATGCCCTGATTTCCATCCCCATATAAATATGACAGTTGAGAAGATATAATTGTTCAAGTGACTTAATTAGGTCACCATTTGTCGAGATTGTGAAATTGGAACGCCAAAAACTCATTAGAACGACATGGAGATGGCCTGGGATATTACTATATATAAATTCTTATCATAGTTATTACCCCCATCTCTCACCCAAATCACACAAATTAAATCACACGTTTATATTCCTCGTATCACGGAGAAGAATAATATATCAATTTGGTCGAAATCTGTGCTAAAATTAGCCCCTCCCCTGACACCAACAACGTCACTTTAGAACATTTTAACCCGCACCATTATCTTACTCGTAAAAAGTTACCCCTGTTAGACCGCCTTGGTGCCATCTCGATTGTACCCTTAAAGATATATATAGACAGATATTCGCAAATATTTGATTCATTGTATCATTTGAGAAGAACGTGTATGAGTTTGATGGTAATTGGCACAAAACATATTTTTAGACCCATTATAGAGATGAATATATATAAAATTTATGAAAATTGGCGAGTATACAAATTCGTATCAAATTTAGGGCCACTATTGCATATCTCTCACCGAAAAGGCACCAATTTGGCGCATTTAAACCACACGATTAGATTATTCGTATCACGGAGAAGAATATGTATCAATCAGGTGGAAATCGGCGCTAAACATATTGTATATCAATGTTTGTGTCCCTCTCACCCTCTAGGCACCCCTGACTCGATTGGCCCCACTTTGACATCTTTAAACCACACAATTAGACTCCTGATATCATGGAGATTATTATTTGTAAGTTTGGTGCTAAAATTATTTTGATCAATTTTGGTGCCCCTCTCCCCTTCCGGTCATCCCTGACGCGAAGGGCTCGACTTTTGACATATTTAAACCACACCATTAGATTCCTCACATTATGGGGAAGATTACTTATAAGTTTGGTGGTAATCGGCGACAAATTTTGTTTCTGCCCCTCCCCCTTTTCTGCCCCGGACAACAACGGCGTCACTTTAGAAAATTCTAACCCTCGCCATTATCTTTCTCGTAAAAAGTTACCCCTATTAGACCCCTTTTCTGCAATCTAGGTGGTCCCCTGTGAATTTCTATAGAACACATACATACAGCCAGACATTCGCAAATATAGATATAGATGTTTCAAATTTGACCAGTTGTCACCTATAATGCATTCCACCATTAAACTACATGTATGTCATGTTTACCGAAATCTCACAGATTAAAAAAAATAAATTGTGTGTTCTGCTCTACATATTGTGCATTAACAAAGTAAAGTAAATACCTAAATTCAATAACATAATGTTATGTTCCGTATAGAATTAGAATCTGGAAACATCCATATGCACTGCGCTAGTAACTGAGTTGGGCTGGCACAACTCCAGGTGATTTGGTTCCGTAATCTCGAGGAGGAGGTCCGTTCGCATTGAGGAATTCATGCTAAGTTGGCTTGTTGAAATTGTATGTCTCTGTGGTGGGACTTGTATTGACTACTCCCAGAGACGGAACTTAATTTGCCAATGTTCTTTGTGTTGTTTAAATTGCATGTTGTTATGTATCATTGTCGCCATCCGAGAACCATAGCATTTTTTTGTGGCCAAATCGATCTAGATCTGTAGCCATCGTTATGTTCACTGTTGGTTGATCATTCTTTGGTTATTCCAAATTCTTTGCCCGTTGGAATCTGCACCAGTGTGGCAAGGCGCTTTTCTTGTGTCCGCCGCCATCATATTTGGGGGAATTAACATCTGGTAGGCTGGTACCTATTGGGCGTGGAAATAGACATACAATTCTTAGGGTCCTATGTATTTATTCATTAGATGCGAAGTGAATCTTTGTTGTAAACAAACAAGAATCATAAAGCAATAACACATAACCAGCGACCATACATCAATCAACCAATCAATCGTTCTTTATTTAAATTTAACATTCGGTCGGCCATTGAGAGTGGCCAAAGTTAAATGCTGTAACGGTGAGGGTATAGGCACAGCGGGTCCCCATTTGCACTAAGTAAATTTATATCAATCTATCTATTCAAAGGGACCCGTGCAGCTTTACATCGGCGATTATACTCAAAGCTAGCCTATGCTAGGAAACTTCTAATTGTTAAGACAAGATCCTTTGATTGATTGAATAAAACGTTTGTACAAGTGGTAGAATATTACGGTTGACAGGAGTTGCAACTTCGATTGATTGGTTGTATGAATTCAGTAACCCATATATACATGTCTTGGTTGTCACAATAGCATCAAATAAAAATAACCCGTTTCATGTAACCCTGAGATATCTATATATATGTGATGAAGAAGCACATTTGAGCCATCGGGTAGATGATAAAGCAATAAGATCTTATACTAAATATATATCTATATAATTTATCATTTGATGTTCAATCAAACAATAAATTATAATGGTATAGGTTCAACTGCTCGCTGAACCATTTGGAATTTGTAAGATTGTGGAAATGTAAACATATGCTATGGTTCACACATACAATGAGTATACAGATATATGAATTTAGTAGGCACTTGATAACTGGAATGTGATATCGTCCCGATTGTCACAGGGCCTGTAAATCGTCACAGATAATGAACGGCGTTTGAAAATTGATTAATTGGATCTCTGACGAAAACGGTTCTCGCTGTGTATAATGTCCTATCCCGTGTGTCTACTATATAAAGAGTTAATAACGATGCAAGTAGTATACGATTAGAATAGATGGATATGAAGGGGTTCGAGATGTGGAGAGAGGAGAAAAAACAATCGATATTGTTTTAATCCATATATAATTAAATAAGTAGATATATAGATACATAGATATATAGATATATAGATACGTAGATATGTAGATATCGGGTATAGCTGACGCAATTACCTATAATAATATGGGTAGTTTACCTTCGACTAGTCCACTAATTTTATTGATCCCCCACTTTTCGAATCAACTGATCTAAACTCCAATTATTGATTCCTCGGCTGTGTGTGCTTTAGTATTAAGCGATTGATGGTGGTGTTAATGAGATCAACGAGGCTTTTATTGTTCAATCAATCTAATTATTCCGAAAAATTTGTTAGCTGTTTTAAAGCAAATTATCTGTACTTGAGTCGGGTGAGTTTTAACACTTTCGCTGTTGAGATTTCGTTTGCAATAGAATCAGTAAATTAACCACTTACCTTCGATATAACGCATACTCCTATTTTTTCGGAATTTCGATACAACTGATGATTAAATGTCCCCATCAATATTCTAGGTGTCCACACACAAAATTAAAATAAAACATGTGAGAACCTGGAATATCATGGGGGCCCTGAGGCCCAAACAATATTACTCCGCCACTTGTTTAGTCCAAGCTGTAGCTTAGCTTCTCTTCTGGGATGTGGTTCGTATCCGCTAAACACCCCCGAACCTCCCCACTCGCGAATGCACTGTCGTCGCAAACTTCCGGTAGGTGGTGTTCCCACGATGGCGCTGTATCCTCCAAGGTCTGCAGCAAGTCCATTCTAGTTTTTTCTAGAACAGCCAATTGATTCCTAAGTTTTAGGATGATATCGACGCGACGCGACGAAGTTCCTCTTTTTTGCATATTGCATTTAGCGCCATTATGCGAGCTACACGCTTAAATCCGTTGTCCTCAGCTATCGTTTGAAGTACCTCCTCCAAAAAGGCCATCTGAAGAGCGTAATACTCTGGGGTATCCGAAGGCTTCACCAACGACACCAAGCGAGCTTTCACTTGATTTTCAAGCTCACTCGATTCTCGACGAGCTCTATGAGATTCAAGAAGGGAACACATTTTTCGATCAGGAAGTTTTGATAAACTGAGGTAAGCGAAACTGCTAGGTGGTTTTTAAGTGACCCGTGTCTTTTATACGAAAATATGGAATGTAGCAGTTGTTAAATTTGAGCGGATTGCACGACACCTGGGGCTATAGGACTGTATAGGTGAATGGCCTTCAATGGGGTATCATGCATTTTCGCTTAAACGCTAATCCCGACTCACTATTGATAAATAGGGCGTCTGGCCCACAGGCGTTAAATCGTTTCCTTAAATATTATTGTTAGATCGTAAACTGAAAAATAGCTAATTTTATGGTGTGTTTGTCTCTTCGCTATCTGTAAACACTATCGATAATTGAATTTTTGGGGAGACCGCAGGGCTTGAACAATAGTAGAGGAATGTTTAAAGGAACGTATCGAGTTTATATAGCAATAATCAATCAACATACAATTAAAATATATATATATACACATATCAACAAAAGAACATCCTAATATTTAAATATTTAAAGGGCTCGTCGTGATTCCATCAACCATTACGTGTCTTTTCGGATAAAAATAAGACAGACCGTTGTTTAATTGGGAATATGTATACATAGAATTCCCCCACATTTTAAAACTCGTGTTAACGGTGGGAATTGGGCATTTCAGTTTCAATACATCCATATACATTTTAGCCGTTAACTGGTTCTGCTTTTTATTCATGCCTTTGCACGTCACTTTGGTCGAATCACCGATGCACATATAACATTTGCTGGAAAGAGCGATAATTCCATCCCCACGCCATTCTTCTTTGAAAAGACCTCCGGTCCTCTTGCTGTAGGCGAAAGCTTCCTTGCAACAATCTCGAGCCATATCCCATAATTCTCCGCGAACTTTACAAGCTATAACTTCTTCGTGATGTTTATCGCAGTAGGGTTGTAGAAACCATTTGGAATATTCCCTATAGAAAGCTGATTTCTTATCTTCGTCGATGACAGCGTCTAAATCAGAACCTGCTAGAACTAGGTAGTTGCTGTCCGTATCCATTTGTACCAATTCGAATTTGCTTTCATGGATAAATTTGGCTAGAAATTCGTAGTAGAAATCCAGCATGCGAATCTTGGCCTACCTTTAGACGAAGGCACCGATATGACTCGGTAGTTCTTCTTTTATTAGACTTTTAGCCTTCTCGATTTCGTACAAATCAGAGGTCAATTCTTTCATCGCCCGAAATTTGATATCATTCACATCCTTTATAGCTCTGGTCTGATTGACATATGTCGTATTAGTGTGTCAACTTTTATCCATTAGGCATTTACCATATGCCGAGTTTCCGACCAAATTGAAGGAATCAGCGATTATACTTTCTGTCGGATGTATATGCCCTCTCTTCTTGCGTTAGTGATGGTGTCTGCGAATTTTTCGAAGCACTTCTCTGGTTTATATTGGATAACTTCATAGACAGTGACATTCAGTGCGTGGTTTAAGTACCATTGCACTTGGGGGCTAGCATGTAAGATTCTTTTGGCGAAATAGCTTCCGACCAGAGACCTCCTTGGTTGTTTGAGAAGTATGTTTTCCACGGCAAATTCTTTCATGCACCCGCCTAATTCATCAATGGTAATTTCAGTATTTTTGAAAACTGGTGTCATTTCGCTGAATTTTTCTTTCAAATTGTCCGGAGTATCCACATCACAAAACACTAGCCCGGTTTTCGGTTGATCGAGTAATTTCTCGTGCGACATCTTCCATTCGAGTTTCGGCTCCCAAGTGCTCATAAATAGTTTCACTTCCGGGTCATTCTTTTGAGCTTTCAGCCACTGACATTCCCACATTTCTGTAACTCTATATCCCAACGCTCTGAGATAGCTGTGATCTCTTTGGTCTCTTTGTTTATCTGGGTAAAAGGCTTGTTACGTATCAGACATATCCTGTTAGGATCGACATTTTTATTGAGGTCACACGGATCGGCATGTCACCAGCAACCATGGATACTGGTATATGTCTCTATTGTAATAACCGTCCACTGGAATCGTTCTCAAACCGACCCTCTTCTCCGGCGAGTTAAATTTATGGCGAATCTTTATTTTCTTCTTTTGAGCCATAAACTCCAACCAAGACTGAGCCTGGTGTCCATATTTTTGCGCTCTTTCCGGTCTGAAATCGTTTGCCACTTTCCTGCCCATGTACCAACCGACGGGCAAAGGTAAAGACAATTCGCATCCAAATTGTCGTTCTCTGATATAAGTCTGATCTTTCACCACATATCTTGAATATATAATGGTGGGACCAGATCCTTCTTTATCGCGCAATGAATGTCGGAATCCTTTGTGTATAAGAGCGAGAAGTAGTTATCATCCGGGATAGTTTTGAATAAATATTTTAGGGTCAAGCCTGGTATGGATACGGCATCTTTCAGTAGATCCAATCCTCCTCCATGTAAAAGGTACTTTGCTTTTCTAGCGCTTCTAAGAATGGTCCGACATCTAGATTGTTATACCATATGAGGAAATCCTTGAATGTTATCATACCTGCATCTCGCCAAACCCTTTTACAGAACTCGTTCTCATCTTCCGTGATTTTGGAATTCTTTAATTTGCTGTAAAATGCATCGTAGGATGGTAAATAATTTTGCTGGAGTTTTAACGAGAGAATCCATCCACTCATAGCAAAAATATCCTTTGGTACGGAGCAGTCATAAGCTTTGATGTACTTATCATAGGAATAATTCGGAGCCAGGAAATTCTTTATATCAAAAAACTTGAAATTGTCACATCAGATTAGTTGTTCTCTTGATAACGAAGCGGAGTTCGTTTTCACTAAGTAAATGCTTCATCAATTCTGTTTTGACAACACATAGATCGTAGGGGATGGAATTGAACCCGACAACAGGTACTTGTTGTAGATAGTTAGAGAAACTCTTCTTTAGTTGTTGTAGAGGATGAGTGCTTTTCAATTCCGTGTCGGGTTCTGTCGAAAGTGCCATTTCGTATTCCGTTTGGAGAGCATCTAGAACAAACTCAAACTTTTCTAACATCAATTCGTCAGCAATTTCCGTGATGTATTGCATCCAGCGCTGAACCAAATCTCGACAATCACCGGTTATTACGAAGCACCGAGGTTCTGCGAAACCGGCACGTTTGACGTCACACTGACGCTTAGAGGAATATGACGAGCTTCAAATTTTTTGTTGGCCGACGATCCAGGAAGTTCCTCCTTGGAGAAATATGTTTCAAAATCATACAGATTAATGTCATTTTTTTTCTCCTTGCGAAGTTCCTGATCAGATACTATAGCTTGAAAGTCACTCACTGTCGATTCAATGTTATTATTCCTTCGTCCTCCCTTAAATTTAGCAAACAACACTGTTCTATTCAGTTTCTTCGTGACTGATTCGATCCTTTAAATTCGATTCAGGGAATGATTGTTTGATACTGGAATACGACTAACACACATTTATGTAGATATAAAATATAACACTTATACATTTAGATAATTGTTCATCTTTCTTCAGCTTCAATGTTTGTTTCTTTGTTTTTTGTTTGTTTTTTGTTCCTGGTCTGACTCAATGTCATTTTTTTTCTTCAGATGATCGCCTTGCGAAGTTCCTGGTCAGATATAACTATAGCTTGAAAGTCACTCAAAGTCGCTTCAATGTTATTTTTCTTTTCTCCTTCCATAAATTTAGCAAACAACACAGTTCTATTCAGTTTCTTCATCGCTGTATCGTACACTTTGTTCTGATCAACATCATCCCCCAAACACATGTCGTGGTCTTTTTGGGATCTGCAATTATTAATACAACCGAAGCACATACTCTACAACTCCGAGTCAACAGCTTTCTTCCCCATCTCGATGTAGGTAGTCAGCAGTATAGATCTCAACGCCGTTTGTTCATCCATAGTTTCTGAGAAGAAATTCTTCGGTAGTATCTTTAGCTGGATGAGTTCTTTGAGCTTATCTACCTTATCTCATAAAATATCAAACTCGCTCGGTCCAAAGCAATCCCGTATGTCATCAGGACGTTTCTGCTATCTTTCTGATAATACTTCCTAATGTGGAATTTTGGCTTTCCCATGTAGAGTGAGAAGTCCGCGTAGATAGTTCTAAAGAGCGATCGGAACTGCCTATGTTATCGACCGAGTGCTATCGCTCGCCGTTGGTCTGAAACAACCACCTCTCCATTGATTATCGATCTGATTATCTTATAGTCGTTGGAGGAGAAGTCCCATTTGCTGAAGGCTTCAGTTATAACAGCCATCGATTCCCCTCTATGATGATATACCCCCCAGTTGGTGGCAGTCTAGACATATTATTGCGTCACGGAAGTACATGACCTATATTCTCCGCAGTACCCCAGTGGGGGGCAGCCTAGACATATTATTACGTCATGATCTATTTGTATACCATAATTAGCATAATTTTAGGTTATGACCCTTGTGATTCGTATCCCCTATTCGAATTAGCATAATCTGATGCGACGTTATTTGGGTACAGTGTCCGGAAGTACATGCTTATTTTTGGCGGATTATAATAAACATGTCGGGACATGGCATGTACCGACACCCACGCATTATCACGTGACATACGATTATACTGTGGGTCAATATCGATTTGCTCCCCAATGACGGGGTAATGTCCACTCGGCGATGGGTAATAGTGCTTCTGGATAAATTAATGATTAAACATGTCCGGACATGACCCCCGCTGGCTAGCTTTCCGTCGACTACGGTCGATTCGCTATATATAATAAACATGCTCGGACACGATCCCCTCTATATATATATAAACAAGTACGTACCCCGCAGGTATATAAACTCGTTTCTTGACATGATATCATAGATGGCTCAATGAAGATAGAGACGGTTGAGAGACGTCTGATGTGATGTGAGTATAAATATAAGTATATATTCTATACAAAATTGTTTTGAAATATGCAAATATATATCTGTGTTTTAAAAACACGAGGATATGGAGGTACTTTGATAAATTTGCAAACTTGCCAGGTAAACTTTCTCAGGTATATAATCCCCGCCTTCATAAATTAATATATCCACACAAATTTAGTGCTTGCCTCATATCCGTAACATTTGCGAGTGTATGAACGCACCCCCACGCACACAGTTAAAAAATGCGTAGATCAAATTATAGTGAATAAAATATATATATATATACTATACCCTTTTTACACATAATGGAACTGAGGTGAAATCCGATAAAACATTAATCCGTTTATTATTGAAGGGATAATTGTCAGGGGGCGTTAGCTTGTATTTGTTTTGTACTGTAATGCCCCTTTAACTTTCTTGTTTGGCGGCTCTCTATCGCTGTCACTCTCCCACGCTGCGGATGGGCGTTTTTTGCTCCCCGTAGGCTCTGGCCACTGAAAATTTAAATAATATATTAGAACTTCACAAGATAGGGCGTGCTGTCTACTGAAAAATGGGGGGAGGATATAAAAAAAAAACACTGAAAAGCTAGTTTCAATATAAATTTTCTTTACTATTACATTGAATAAGGGGGAGTTACACAAAGAAAATAATTGTCATATGTATATCATGTATCACGAAAAGTGTGTCAATGTTGGTTCATCGATATGGTTCCTTACATATTATATTAGGGAGAGTTATAATAATATATACCCACATCTTCGTGGGAGCTGAGCTCCCAATCGCTGCTCGGCTCCTCATCTTCGCTGAGTTCCCAATCGTCCCAGGAACTCATAGCGGTGAACTGGAAACAGAAGAAAAGACGATAGTGTCGAATTTAAACCGAACCACAACATAGAAAATAAGAAAGAGTTCATTTTATACATATGAATAAATAATATTTTATTTCTGCTTACGCGAGTTAGTTAGCGCCGAATTAAAATTAAACTGCCCGCTATTCGTTTTTCCCAGCACTAAAAAGAAGAACGTGTATTATTTAGTATTGATTGATATTATAACTTAATCAGCATATTTTATTATATAAATTTACATAATTAAATCAGTATACTCACAGAATCGGCTGGTTCCACGTTCTCTTTATCGGAATCCCCGTGTTCCCACTCAATGGTGTAAGTAAATCAGTATACTCACAGAATCCGCGGGTTCCACGTTCTCTTTGTCTGACTCCCTGTCTTCCCACTCAATGGTGTAATTAAATCAGTATACTCACAGAATCCGCGGGTTCCACGTTCTCTTTATCGGAATCCCTGTCTTCCCACTCAATGGTGTAATTAAATCAGTATACTCACAGAATCCGCGGGTTCCACGTTCTCTTTGTCTGACTCCCCGTATTCCCACTCAATGGTGTAATTAAATCAGTATACTCACAGAATCCGCGGGTTCCACGTTCTCTTTGTCTGACTCCCCGTGTTCCCACTCAATGGTGTAATTAAATCAGTATACTCACAGAATCCGCGGGTTCCACGTTCTCTTTGTCTGACTCCCCGTATTCCCACTCAATGGTGTATTTAAATCAGTATACTCACAGAATCCGCGGGTTCCACGTTCTCTTTGTCTGACTCCCCGTATTCCCACTCAATGGTGTAATTAAATCAGTATACTCACAGAATCCGCGGGTTCCACGTTCTCTTTGTCTGACTCCCCGTATTCCCACTCAATGGTGTAATTAAATCAGTATACTCACAGAATCCGCGGGTTCCACGTTCTCTTTGTCTGACTCCCCGTGTTCCCACTCAATGGTGTAATTAAATCAGTATACTCACAGAATCCGCGGGTTCCACGTTCTCTTTGTCTGACTCCCCGTATTCCCACTCAATGGTGTAATTAAATCAGTATACTCACAGAATCCGCGGGTTCCACGTTCTCTTTGTCTGACTCCCCGTGTTCCCACTCAATGGTGTAATTAAATCAGTATACTCACAGAATCCGCGGGTTCCACGTTCTCTTTGTCTGACTCCCCGTATTCCCACTCAATGGTGTAATTAAATCAGTATACTCACAGAATCCGCGGGTTCCACGTTCTCTTTGTCTGACTCCCCGTGTTCCCACTCAATGGTGTAATTAAATCAGTATACTCACAGAATCCGCGGGTTCCACGTTCTCTTTGTCTGACTCCCCGTATTCCCACTCAATGGTGTAATTAAATCAGTATACTCACAGAATCCGCGGGTTCCACGTTCTCTTTGTCTGACTCCCCGTATTCCCACTCAATGGTGTAATTAAATCAGTATACTCACAGAATCCGCGGGTTCCACGTTCTCTTTGTCTGACTCCCCGTATTCCCACTCAATGGTGTAATTAAATCAGTATACTCACAGAATCCGCGGGTTCCACGTTCTCTTTGTCTGACTCCCCGTGTTCCCACTCAATGGTGTAATTAAATCAGTATACTCACAGAATCCGCGGGTTCCACGTTCTCTTTGTCTGACTCCCTGTCTTCCCACTCAATGGTGTAATTAAATCAGTATACTCACAAAATCCGCGGGTTCCACGTTCTCTTTGTCTGACTCCCCGTGTTCCCACTCAATGGTGTAATTAAATCAGTATACTCACAGAATCCGCGGGTTCCACGTTCTCTTTGTCTGACTCCCTGTCTTCCCACTCAATGGTGTAATTAAATCAGTATACTCACAGAATCCGCGGGTTCCACGTTCTCTTTGTCTGACTCCCCGTGTTCCCACTCAATGGTGTAATTAAATCAGTATACTCACAGAATCCGCGGGTTCCACGTTCTCTTTGTCTGACTCCCTGTCTTCCCACTCAATGGTGTAATTAAATCAGTATACTCACAGAATCCGCGGGTTCCACGTTCTCTTTGTCTGACTCCCCGTGTTCCCACTCAATGGTGTAATTAAATCAGTATACTCACAGAATCCGCGGGTTCCACGTTCTCTTTGTCTGACTCCCCGTGTTCCCACTCAATGGTGTAATTAAATCAGTATACTCACAGAATCCGCGGGTTCCACGTTCTCTTTGTCTGACTCCCTGTCTTCCCACTCAATGGTGTAATTAAATCAGTATACTCACAGAATCCGCGGGTTCCACGTTCTCTTTGTCTGACTCCCCGTGTTCCCACTCAATGGTGTAATTAAATCAGTATACTCACAGAATCCGCGGGTTCCACGTTCTCTTTGTCTGACTCCCTGTCTTCCCACTCAATGGTGTAATTAAATCAGTATACTCACAGAATCCGCGGGTTCCACGTTCTCTTTGTCTGACTCCCCGTGTTCCCACTCAATGGTGTAATTAAATCAGTATACTCACAGAATCCGCGGGTTCCACGTTCTCTTTGTCTAACTCCCCGTGTTCCCACTCAATGGTGTAATTAAATCAGTATACTCACAGAATCGGCGGGTTCCACGTTCTCTTTGTCTGACTCCCCGTGTTCCCACTCAATGGTGTAATTAAATCAGTATACTCACAGAATCCGCGGCTTCCACGTTCTCTTTGTCTGACTCCCTGTCTTCCCACTCAATGGTGTAATTAAATCAGTATACTCACAGAATCCGCGGGTTCCACGTTCTCTTTGTCTGACTCCCTGTCTTCCCACTCAATGGTGTAATTAAATCAGTATACTCACAGAATCCGCGGGTTCCACGTTCTCTTTGTCTGACTCCCCGTGTTCCCACTCAATGGTGTAATTAAATCAGTATACTCACAGAATCCGCGGGTTCCACGTTCTCTTTGTCTGACTCCCCGTGTTCCCACTCAATGGTGTAATTAAATCAGTATACTCACAGAATCCGCGGGTTCCACGTTCTCTTTGTCTGACTCCCTGTCTTCCCACTCAATGGTGTAATTAAATCAGTATACTCACAGAATCCGCGGGTTCCACGTTCTCTTTGTCTGACTCCCCGTGTTCCCACTCAATGGTGTAATTAAATCAGTATACTCACAGAATCCGCGGGTTCCACGTTCTCTTTGTCTGACTCCCCGTGTTCCCACTCAATGGTGTAATTAAATCAGTATACTCACAGAATCCGCGGGTTCCACGTTCTCTTTGTCTGACTCCCCGTGTTCCCACTCAATGGTGTAATTAAATCAGTATACTCACAGAATCCGCGGGTTCCACGTTCTCTTTGTCTGACTCCCCGTGTTCCCACTCAATGGTGTAATTAAATCAGTATACTCACAGAATCCGCGGGTTCCACGTTCTCTTTGTCTGACTCCCCGTGTTCCCACTCAATGGTGTAATTAAATCAGTATACTCACAGAATCCGCGGGTTCCACGTTCTCTTTGTCTGACTCCCCGTGTTCCCACTCAATGGTGTAATTAAATCAGTATACTCACAGAATCCGCGGGTTCCACGTTCTCTTTGTCTGACTCCCTGTCTTCCCACTCAATGGTGTAATTAAATCAGTATACTCACAGAATCCGCGGGTTCCACGTTCTCTTTGTCTGACTCCCCGTGTTCCCACTCAATGGTGTAATTAAATCAGTATACTCACAGAATCCGCGGGTTCCACGTTCTCTTTGTCTGACTCCCTGTCTTCCCACTCAATGGTGTAATTAAATCAGTATACTCACAGAATCCGCGGGTTCCACGTTCTCTTTGTCTGACTCCCCGTGTTCCCACTCAATGGTGTAATTAAATCAGTATACTCACAGAATCCGCGGGTTCCACGTTCTCTTTGTCTGACTCCCCGTGTTCCCACTCAATGGTGTAATTAAATCAGTATACTCACAGAATCCGCGGGTTCCACGTTCTCTTTGTCTGACTCCCTGTCTTCCCACTCAATGGTGTAATTAAATCAGTATACTCACAGAATCCGCGGGTTCCACGTTCTCTTTGTCTGACTCCCCGTGTTCCCACTCAATGGTGTAATTAAATCAGTATACTCACAGAATCCTCGGGTTCCACGTTCTCTTTGTCTGACTCCCTGTCTTCCCACTCAATGGTGTAATTAAATCAGTATACTCACAGAATCCGCGGGTTCCACGTTCTCTTTGTCTGACTCCCCGTGTTCCCACTCAATGGTGTAATTAAATCAGTATACTCACAGAATCCGCGGGTTCCACGTTCTCTTTGTCTGACTCCCCGTGTTCCCACTCAATGGTGTAATTAAATCAGTATACTCACAGAATCGGCGGGTTCCACGTTCTCTTTGTCTGACTCCCCGTGTTCCCACTCAATGGTGTAATTAAATCAGTATACTCACAGAATCCGCGGCTTCCACGTTCTCTTTGTCTGACTCCCTGTCTTCCCACTCAATGGTGTAATTAAATCAGTATACTCACAGAATCCGCGGGTTCCACGTTCTCTTTGTCTGACTTCCCGTGTTCCCACTCAATGGTGTAATTAAATCAGTATACTCACAGAATCCGCGGGTTCCACGTTCTCTTTGTCTGACTCCCCGTGTTCCCACTCAATGGTGTAATTAAATCAGTATACTCACAGAATCCGCGGGTTCCACGTTCTCTTTGTCTGACTCCCTGTCTTCCCACTCAATGGTGTAATTAAATCAGTATACTCACAGAATCCGCGGGTTCCACGTTCTCTTTGTCTGACTTCCCGTGTTCCCACTCAATGGTGTAATTAAATCAGTATACTCACAGAATCCGCGGGTTCCACGTTCTCTTTGTCTGACTCCCCGTGTTCCCACTCAATGGTGTAATTAAATCAGTATACTCACAGAATCGGCGGGTTCCACGTTCTCTTTGTCTGACTCCCCGTGTTCCCACTCAATGGTGTAATTAAATCAGTATACTCACAGAATCCGCGGGTTCCACGTTCTCTTTGTCTGACTCCCTGTCTTCCCACTCAATGGTGTAATTAAATCAGTATACTCACAGAATCCGCGGGTTCCACGTTCTCTTTGTCTGACTCCCCGTGTTCCCACTCAATGGTGTAATTAAATCAGTATACTCACAGAATCCGCGGGTTCCACGTTCTCTTTGTCTGTCTCCCCGTGTTCCCACTCAATGGTGTAAGTAAATCAGTATACTCACAGAATCCGCGGGTTCCACGTTCTCTTTGTCTGTCTCCCCGTGTTCCCACTCAATGGTGTAAGTAAATCAGTATACTCACAGAATCCGCGGGTTCCACGTTCTCTTTGTCTGACTCCCCGTGTTCCCACTCAATGGTGTAAGTAAATCAGTATACTCACAGAATCCTCGGGTTCCACGTTCTCTTTGTCTGACTCCCCGTGTTCCCACTCAATGGTGTAATTAAATCAGTATACTCACAGAATCCGCGGGTTCCACGTTCTCTTTGTCTGTCTCCCCGTGTTCCCACTCAATGGTGTAAGTAAATCAGTATACTCACAGAATCCGCGGGTTCCACGTTCTCTTTGTCTGTCTCCCCGTGTTCCCACTCAATGGTGTAAGTAAATCAGTATACTCACAGAATCCGCGGGTTCCACGTTCTCTTTGTCTGACTCCCCGTGTTCCCACTCAATGGTGTAAGTAAATCAGTATACTCACAGAATCCTCGGGTTCCACGTTCTCTTTGTCTGACTCCCCGTGTTCCCACTCAATGGTGTAATTAAATCAGTATACTCACAGAATCCGCGGGTTCCACGTTCTCTTTGTCTGTCTCCCCGTGTTCCCACTCAATGGTGTAAGTAAATCAGTATACTCACAGAATCCGCGGGTTCCACGTTCTCTTTGTCTGTCTCCCCGTGTTCCCACTCAATGGTGTAAGTAAATCAGTATACTCACAGAATCCGCGGGTTCCACGTTCTCTTTGTCTGACTCCCCGTGTTCCCACTCAATGGTGTAAGTAAATCAGTATACTCACAGAATCCTCGGGTTCCACGTTCTCTTTGTCTGACTCCCCGTGTTCCCACTCAATGGTGTAATTAAATCAGTATACTCACAGAATCCGCGGGTTCCACGTTCTCTTTGTCTGTCTCCCCGTGTTCCCACTCAATGGTGTAAGTAAATCAGTATACTCACAGAATCCGCGGGTTCCACGTTCTCTTTGTCTGACTCCCCGTGTTCCCACTCAATGGTGTAAGTAAATCAGTATACTCACAGAATCCGCGGGTTCCACGTTCTCTTTGTCTGACTCCCCTTGTTCCCACTCAATGGTGTAAGTAAATCAGTATACTCACAGAATCCGCGGGTTCCACGTTCTCTTTGTCTGACTCCCCGTGTTCCCACTCAATGGTGTAAGTAAATCAGTATACTCACAGAATCCGCGGGTTCCACGTTCTCTTTGTCTGTCTCCCCGTGTTCCCACTCAATGGTGTAAGTAAATCAGTATACTCACAGAATCCGCGGGTTCCACGTTCTCTTTGTCTGACTCCCCGTGTTCCCACTCAATGGTGTAAGTAAATCAGTATACTCACAGAATCCGCGGGTTCCACGTTCTCTTTGTCTGACTCCCCGTGTTCCCACTCAATGGTGTAAGTAAATCAGTATACTCACAGAATCCGCGGGTTCCACGTTCTCTTTGTCTGACTCCCCGTGTTCCCACTCAATGGTGTAAGTAAATCAGTATACTCACAGAATCCGCGGGTTCCACGTTCTCTTTGTCTGACTCCCCGTGTTCCCACTCAATGGTGTAAGTAAATCAGTATACTCACAGAATCCGCGGGTTCCACGTTCTCTTTGTCTGACTCCCCGTGTTCCCACTCAATGGTGTAAGTAAATCAGTATACTCACAGAATCCGCGGGTTCCACGTTCTCTTTGTCGGACTCCCCGTGTTCCCACTCAATGGTGTAAGTAAATCAGTATACTCACAGAATCGGCGTCTGACTCCCCGTGTTCCCACTCAATGGTGTAAGTAAATCAGTATACTCACAGAATCCGCGGGTTCCACGTTCTCTTTGTCTGACTCCCCGTGTTCCCACTCAATGGTGTAAGTAAATCAGTATACTCACAGAATCCGCGGGTTCCACGTTCTCTTTGTCTGTCTCCCCGTGTTCCCACTCAATGGTGTAAGTAAATCAGTATACTCACAGAATCCGCGGGTTCCACGTTCTCTTTGTCTGACTCCCCGTGTTCCCACTCAATGGTGTAAGTAAATCAGTATACTCACAGAATCCGCGGGTTCCACGTTCTCTTTGTCTGACTCCCCGTGTTCCCACTCAATGGTGTAATTAAATCAGTATACTCACAGAATCCGCGGGTTCCACGTTCTCTTTGTCTGACTCCCCGTGTTCCCACTCAATGGTGTAATTAAATCAGTATACTCACAGAATCCACGGGTTCCACGTTCTCTTTGTCTGACTCCCCGTGTTCCCACTCAATGGTGTAATTAAATCAGTATACTCACAGAATCCGCGGGTTCCACGTTATCTTTGTCTGACTCCCCGTGTTCCCACTCAATGGTGTAATTAAATCAGTATACTCACAGAATCCGCGGGTTCCACGTTCTCTTTGTCTGACTCCCCGTATTCCCACTCAATGGTGTAATTAAATCAGTATACTCACAGAATCCGCGGGTTCCACGTTCTCTTTGTCTGACTCCCCGTGTTCCCACTCAATGGTGTAATTAAATCAGTATACTCACAGAATCCGCGGGTTCCACGTTCTCTTTGTCTGACTCCCCGTATTCCCACTCAATGGTGTAATTAAATCAGTATACTCACAGAATCCGCGGGTTCCACGTTCTCTTTGTCTGACTCCCCGTGTTCCCACTCAATGGTGTAATTAAATCAGTATAGTCACAGAATCCGCGGGTTCCACGTTCTCTTTGTCTGACTCCCCGTGTTCCCACTCAATGGTGTAATTAAATCAGTATACTCACAGAATCCGCGGGTCCCACGTTCTCTTTGTCTGACTCCCCGTGTTCCCACTCAATGGTGTAATTAAATCAGTATACTCACTATTATTATTTTCTTTATTGCCTCCATCTGGGGAGAGTATATTATATACAACATTATTTACAAATACAGATAGCATGAATGTCACAAGCATGTGGTTGAACAGATTATATACCAATATGTGATATTATTATATAATAAAAAAAACAATCAAATTTAAAGAAAAAGAGGTGGGATATAAAAATAAATTATAAAAAAAAAAAAAAAAAAAAAAAAAACAGGAGAGTATTTAATGAATAACATTTTCGCGAATGTCACAAGCATATGGCTGAACATATTACACCAACGTGATATTATATTCCCAGAAAGTAGGAAAAAATAAAAGAAATGAATGAAATTAAAAAAAAAAGTGGCGGTTTCTTGATTACATTGAGTTGTTAGATACATAGATAATTAACACATATCCTATGCTATGATAATTAACACACATATACAAAATGTTTTATACCAGTATGTACAACTAAGAATATCACATCCGTATGCTCGTTTAGAGCTATATACACAATCGAATATCTCACACGCGCGGGGATGTGAGGCAGAATTCACTATTATTGAAAACGCCAATCGTGTGAACACTAGATATGTTATTTGTTTGTAACTAGTCTACACATAGCCACGAAATACGATGATGTTACGTCAATTATCAAATTGTGGCATCGCTGGATGGGTGAAGTTAAGTGTGGGTCCTCTGAACCGAGCACTATAGCAAGAAAGTCATCTCTTGATAGACCGTCCAGGTAGAGGAAAACGCCAACGCCGTGATGGTTTAATAATGTTTCCCATAGACGGTTCCTCAGCTGTAAAATTGAAAGACCTATACAAGAGAACATTAAGTGATATAGTTCGTTATCGTATGTTTTGTAGCATTGGTGGCACGTCAAGTTATTTTGGAAAGTTGTTTTGTTCAATAGTTTTGCTAAATTGAAGAATTTGTCCGCTGAATTCGGGCGAGACTGAAGAAGCCTCCAAATTTTCCACTCAGAGAGAGGGTCTCGAAGAACTTTCGTAGCAACAGAAAATTTCTTATCACTGGACATGGACTGATTCCATTGTGACATGTAGGTGATCTTCACGACACTTTTGACAATTGTCTTCCATGAATTTTGATCCGGGAAGTCGCCGTGGATTAGAAAATTATCAACATGATTCAAAAGACTATACTGCTCGAGTAAGGGAAAGACTTCAGAGACGAATCCGGACACTGGACGATGGAACAGACGGTAGAGGTGTGCTTTGAAAATGAAGAGTTCAAGTGGAGTTTGGTGTCCAAGAGGAAGGAGAATCAAGTGTCCGAGGAAGCATAGTTTCCGTATATGCATTTCTTTCTGAGCGGGAAGTTGACCTATTAATCCTAGCGCAAGACACGTACTTGTGCGTTTCGGCAATTTCTGCGCGTATTTCACACACGTGCGCAGAGAACATTCTATCACATTGGCGGATGATTGAGATTGTAGTGAAATAATTTCAGTACCATATAGTGCCTTTGGTAAAACAACTGTTCGCAGGAGATGGCCCATAGTCAGAGGAGTAACACATTTGAGAGAATCGTTGCCAATCATAGAGAAAAACGTTTTTCGAAGTTTTGTTGCCACATCAGAAGAGTGTGATGAACTGCTGGAAAATTTGTCCTGAAGCAAACCGAGGTGAAGGCAATCCTTGTCTTCTTTTAAAGTATCAGATCCGAGCCGCCAGTGTCTGTATTGACGATCATATACGTGTCTGGGTTCATTGAAGACGACAATCTTGCTTTTTGTGCAGGAAAATCCGAATCTCCACCGAACGCTGTAGTCATAGCAAATATTTAGGAGATTATCCAGTCCTTGTTTGGTAAGAGCGAGAACGGCTATATCATCAGCTGTGGTTGGTGCGGCACAATGAAAGGAACTGACACTGAGACCGTGCTGCGACTTGTTCAGGTCGATCAAAAGGTCGTTGATGTAGACAAGGTAGCAAAAAGGTGATAACACACCCCCTTGCCTTGTTCCTTGGCCGATGCTGAACTCTTCGGATACATTACCGTCATATAAAATGACGCTGGTAATGTCCTCGTGCATGTTAGACAAAAGTTTCACGAATTTATTTGAGAAACCTAGTTTCTTGAACTTATATAGCAGTCCTTGATGCCACACACGATCGAATGCTTTATTGGAATCGAGGAAAGCAGCGAACACACGAGAGGTATGGTCCTTCGCATACGAAACCGCTTCTTGTAAAATAAATGATGTCATGTTACACCCCAATCCTTTTTGAAAACCGCACTGAAGTGCGTGAGGAAAATTTTGAACGTTTTTGCTATCAAGGATTCGATGTAGAAGGATTGTCTCAAATAGTTTGTAAATTACAGGTAAAAGTGTGATCGCCCTGTAACTGTCCGGTGATGTTGGCGGCTTTGGTTGTTCTTTGTAGAGAGGAACAATCATACCGAGTTTCATCTTCGGAGGAATCCACTCGAGCTTAATAATAGCATCAAACAGGATACGGAGACAATGAATTAGACCATCAGAATTATATTTAAGATGTTCGCCAACTATTAAGTCATGTCCAGGTGCTTTATTCGGTTTCAGGTTTCTAATTGCGTCCGTTATTTCCGTTGTGGACACGGGTTTGCACTGTGGGCACTGGGCTATAGTTTCATCAACTGAGAGAATGAACTCCTTTACCTCACTGCACACTTTACGATCAAATTGTGGAAGACCATGCTTATCTGGTGAATACAGTTCACAAAAATAGGAGCGCCAACCAGATAAGATCAGTTTCTGGTCACGCAGAGTGTTTCCTTGGAATTCCATCACAGAACCGAGTTTTTTCGCAGGAGTAGATTTCCTTTTTAGGAATCGCCAAAATTTAGTCTGGTTGACCTTGGCCCATCGCTCGAGTTCATAGCATTGATTTAATTGAAATATGCGTAAAGCTGAGCGGTGTGCTCGGCGGAATGCCCTTTTGGCGTTCCGATAGTCGTCGAAACAGGATGACGCACATCTAGGTCGACCCGCATTCACCCACATTTTATGCAGATGTTTAAGTTCACGTTTGAGACCACTCAGATCAGAGTTCCAGTGTGGCTTTAAACGAGAACGGTACCTTTTCACTGGGACTGCAGTATCAGAAGCCGCGAGAAGAGCACTCACAATGTCTGAGTAAAAATTGGCAATTGAGTCTTTCGAATCAATGTCACGTCTGTGTGGACACAACATATCAAAGAATTGTTTATATAATAGAATGTCTGCTCGTTCCCATGCGTAACGTTTCCTATTTGAATCCGGCACAAACAAGTCTATTTCTTGAGGAAACAAAATGGAACATGTCACGGGTAGGTGATTGGAAGTATTCGTGGCGTCATCGGTCAATATATTACACTTGGAGACCATATGCGTGAGACATTTAGGTATAAGGATGTGGTCAATGAGCGAAGGTCTGTTAACAGTGTAATATGGGAAATATGAGTAATCGTTTCCAGAACATATGCTCAGAGTCATCAGTGAAATTAACCCGGTCTGTTCCAGGAATATCGTGAACATGTCCGTGCGAGCATTTCGAGAATCGACTCTTGGTGTATGTGAAGCCCTTTGCATGTGAGCGTTGAAGTCTCCCATCAATATAACCGCACCTTGTGATGACAACATATCAATTATGTTCTCTAGCGTGTCTAAATATTCTTTAAATTGTTCATTCCCATAGTTCACGTTCGGGAGATACACCTGTATGACAGAAATCAAGCACTTTGAGTTCAGGCGGAGCTGAATACCGACCAGGCGATTATCGCCCGTTTCTAATTCAACACAGTTACCAGAAATATCATTGCGAACGAGAATAGCAACACCCTCTTTTGTGTACTTTCCGCCACTTGACGTTGTGATTGTTCGACCCGGTTTGCTAATTTGTTGATACTGGTCGCTCAGGGAACCGATAAAGCCCAGTTCTGTTTCGTTAAGCCAGTGTTCAGATAAACCGACGATTTGGTAGTGATTGGTTTTTAGTATGTCAGCGATATAGGGTGAACTACCCTTTAGTCCCGTCGCATTCCACGAAATCAGTCTAATTTCGGATTTATGTTCCATGATTAGTGTTTGTTTGCTCAGCGCGCCAATGCCTGCAGTATACTCCTGCGGGCCAGAATCCGTTATCCATCAGTGGATAACTGTGATCTTTGAGCACATGGAGACGAGCACAAAGTGTATCTTTCCTGGCACTTTTCATCAATTTTAGGAATGTTGGTGGTATGCCCCTCTCTGTGAGATAAGTTTGTATGCCAGCGTGTGTAGAGTAGGGTGCTATACCTCCAATGTAAAAGCGTAGTGTCCTTTTCCTAACAACGCCAGTGAAACCGCCATTGGTATCTGCAGCTTGTTGATTATCGTTGTGTAAATCAGAGGATGCACTATGTGAACCTGTATGACTTTGTGTACCACCTTTTTGGGTGGCGTAACACTGATCACGTCGGACGACAGTTTTGATTGGTTTGGGTTCCGGAGGTGATGACACAGCATCGGCATATTGCTTGGGTGGTTTAATAATACATTCAAGTTCATTAAATCTGGTGCCTCTGTGCGATTCATTTTGATCGCGCTCAGTATTGTTCTCAAGCTGATGTCGAATGTTTCTGTCGTTTGCCTGTTTAACACCAGGAATTAATGAGTTTTGATGTTTATGATTGATCAACTCAGATACGTGATCAGGGTACACACTGTATCGTGTAGGCAGATCAGATTGCATAGTACCCAAGCCTCTCGTGACATGATGTAACACGGGTATCCGTTGGGAAAACAATTGATGTGCATGCATCTCCGTGGTTGTCGGACACGAAGCCTCTGTGTAGTTTGCACCCTGTGTCTCATTCATAGTATTAGTATATGTGTTTGCTGTTTCCACACGAAGTGTCATATGTTGAGGGTAGTTGGTAGTCGAACATACAGGCGGGTTTGCCAGATCTACAGTATTATTATTCGCATAATTATGCTTAGTGTCACATCTTTTTCTGTTATTTCCCTGAGATTCAGATGGCCGTATATCACCAACAACCGAGCCGTTAGAACTACCATTGCATATATCAGGACGGTCTGTCGGTGAGTCGACAGCGCTATTTGTGGCTACGCTGGTGGAAACCAACTTTTTGTCAGTAGTGCTGGAAGAAAAAATTAATTAGTCCCACCGCCGTTTTTACAGGAGTTGAATGAGTTGGTTCATTATGACGTTCACCCTGTGAGTGTGTGTCCAAGTTTATCTGTTCTGTTGTCGCTACGACCGACGAATCGCCACTACAGACAATAGGCGAAGAATTACACGAATGCGTAGGGAAATTAATTGACAATGAAGTGTCAACGTCTGCTTTGAACGAACTGGCCTGTTGGAAAGCAGTATGCTTACTATTGGTCGTGATTACACTGGCAGCATTAATTGATACCGAAGGCGAACTTATTGCGTTAAAAAATGGGTCCTCCTGTTTCAATGAATCCTTGACAAAAGTGCACAAATGATTGTATTTGTCTGACGTGTGTTGGGCGTACATCTCAAACGCTTGCGCCATATTACGCGCGGTTTTGTCCATATAGTCATTTACCAATTTGGAAGATTCTTTGCATTTGTTTCCCAGTCGATTTATTTTTACATCGAATGATTTCGATTTTAACACCGATTTTGACATTTTGGTGAGTCTGGAGTCCACATCTTTCTTAAGAATTGAATACATCTCTTTGTTGGATTGTATTTCTTCGCTCATCAGTTTTGTTTTTGAACGGAGGTTGGTGATTCCAGAACACCTGTCGTCGGAGAGTCTATCTAAGTCAGTACGCATTATATACTGTTCGTCTCTCATCTCATTTACTTCTTTGGAAACTAAACTGAGTGTCTTTTGAATGTCACTGATTAACTTTGTGTTATTAGCTTTCATCAGGGTTATTTCTGTTAGCACTTCAGCTAGCTTATTTTGGAGACATATATAATTACACTGACAGTTTGTTTGTACTTTTTGGGATTGAGATAAACCCGGGGTACATTCAGCCGCGGCCGATTTGTGACGCTGGGTAGACTTGGTGATAATATCGCGGATATCAACGAATGTTCCTCCACGTATGAACTGTATGAACCAATAAATGTCTTTGGCATACTTTATCGTGATGGGATTACCAGGGTCTCGCTGGACACGACCTTTAGGTCTATATTCGAGGAGATCGCAGCACACATTTCTGGCTTGAGTGAACACTTTATTTCTAAGCTCATCAAGATCCTTAGGATCCTTGATGACCCGGGTAATTTCAGATATGAATAGGTCTTTTGGTAGATTCAGTAGATCTCGTAGCTGTGGTGACTCATTGATGCTGAAATCACCGTTACCAAGTGTCCTGGGTTGGTTTTGTACGTCGGGAACATGTTGTACAATATGTGTATCGACACTGCCCACATTGGGGGTCGGACATACGTGTGAACTTTCATCATACTGTGGTTCTTCTGTAGAAGCTGAGTTATGACGACTCTTTGTGGTCGTGCTGCCGAGTACCGTATAAGTCTTTCCTTCAACAACACATATTTGCTGATCATCCATAATTGTCATAATTGGTCAACAATGAGACTGCAGTCGAAGGCTTGATAACATGGCGAAACAACTGTTACTGACAACTTGCATTGTAGTAATCAGCCAGGCTTGGTAATTGTTTATCACACCTATGCAGTGTATAATTAGCTGGACGTATACTCTAGCTGTCGGTGTTGCATAATTGGAAAACAATACGCAGGCCATAAATGGCGGCGTAAACAAACGAATATAGAGTCTCGTTGGATGTGCAGAATGTACAGATGAGGTGTTGAAAACTCACATTTGGCAACGAATGTTCAGAATAAGGTCATGATAGTCCTTGGCACAATGAGAATCCCCATCTGTGGGACAATATTTGGCTGTCACAGAAACATATTTTCGCAGATATTTTACGATTATTCGGAGCAAATATTAAGCATGACTGTCAACAGCAGAAGATCACGTGCCCAAGGAAACATAAAAGTTTCGAGGAAACCCCTTCCCTATATTTAGGAATTGGATAAAGTGAGTTACAAAATTAAATATTTAATATCGCTGATATGAAGCGAAATAAATGTTTGTCAGGACAATGTTATGAATGAAGCCCATTGGTTCGCATTACTAATGTGGAAATGTTCCGAAATTTGTCAGTAAAGTTGCATGAAATTACCCGCAAAATGTATTGACATAATTCACTATTGTTTTTTAATAAAAGTTCAGATATATAAGTTGTAATGTGTGTACTTACGACATCCGGCTCGCTCATAATCCTGTCCCCCATCCGGGGTGAATAACGTCTTCCTTATCTGCAAATTAAAAAACGAATTCAAAATTACAAATATTAAGAGCGTGTCATATTAAAACAAAAGATAGGGGCGACACAGAATAGTAAAAAATATAGACAGACTTTACCGATCATGAATATGTCATAAGCAGTGTGTTCCACGTGACTCGTCTTTTGTTTAGCCCTCGGATATGGTAAAGAGCGTTATTAGTTACTGTTTTATGTACGTGCTAATTATGTTATACAAAGCATATAGTTTATTCCTTCCATTGATGATGGTTTGAACAAATATGAATATTTCTGAAACGAACGCCACCATTGCCTTTTAAAAATTTTTTATATCATGTTCAATTTAAAATGATGAAATGAAATAAAAGTTATATGGAAATTTATACATACCATTTCTATAGTTGGTTCCTCGATGTCACTATAGTCTCACTTAGGTGTTTCTATGTCTGTAGTTTTGTGTCAAGTGAGGAATTTCACTGTATATTATACCCAGTAACGAATGATCGCTCGATTCCTGACAAAAGTTATAATCCACGTTACGTTATAACTACACCCGTCGTGTGTTTCGCAAATTACGGTACCAATTTTGGGATTACCAGCCTCCGATACTTTTGGTCATTTACATCCTACGCTGTCTACTTTTAAACTTGACAGATATAACACGTTTTCGAATATTTGTCAGCAAAATTCCCAGTCTCCTATTATAAAGAGCGTTCACGTTTCCGCCCCAAAGTGGTAGATAATGAAGTGCGTTCTCAATTTTGAGAATTTAAAACAAAAATTATGCGATGCATGTGCCATGCGAATGATGGTAATTGCAGCTGTTATTTCGTTTGCTGAGCTGAAATTAACTTCAGAAATTTTGGTGTTTGGTGTCAAATCGGGTATCTTTAAATGAGGGGAGTGTTCATAAGTATATACGTTATTTCCATACAGCTTTTGGTATCTTCAGCTAATTGCCAAAAATAAAAAAAAATTAATATCTTACCTTGAGCGGACTTAAACGGTAGCCCTCGTCTTTCTGATAAATAATCTGAAAACCATCTCCATTTAGCTCACTCTGTTCCGAAGATATAGCTAAAAATTTGTGGGGGGGAAATAGACATATTCCGCTAATTTCCAACAAAAAAAAAAATGAATATCTCGTCCGAATATTCACCTTGTACTTTAAAAAAAACTAAAAAAAAATGAATATCTCGTCCAAATATCCACCTTGTACTTTGAATTTGGTACCTTGAATTCACCGTGGTTCAAGGCGTGTTGTATGTCTCGATTTTGCTTGTGGGCCAATCAGGACAACGATTGGATGGAGACGTTCGAATATTGGTCTGTGTCACCGTAAATCCTGTTAGGAGCTTTACCTATAGTAGTACTAATGAATTTTTCATCAGTTATTTTAATTCCAGACTCCTCGGCTGTATCCCTTTCTACCCATTCATTATCAAGCAATACTCGCTCTTTACCATTCAATTTCTTCAGCAAGCTGGTTTCTGATTGATCGGAGTTAGTGAGAGTTATAGAATAAGTTTCTTCCAAGAACAATATTTTATAGGCCTTCGTGCACACTGTAGAAATCGTTATCGACATGAAAGGATCTACCTTATTCTCGGTAACTTTCCAAAACAATTATCGAAACTTCAAACAAGCTTGACGCAGAATATCAACATCAGAAACGCAATAAGCTAATAATTCTTTCTCAAAATTGAAGGTTTCGCTGGCTTTAGTTTCGTGTCAACGTAGAAAAGCCTCCCTGTCTGACGTCGACATGGTGTCAGCCCCGTAATATTTGGAATCTGGATACGGACCCTCATACAGTCGTTTCTCCTTCCTATTGAAGAAATGGGGAAAATATCCTGAAATAAAAATTTAAAAAATGTGTAAATTTTTGTTTAAAAAAAATAAAATGGGAACGATATATATATATATATATATATATATATATATATATATATATATATATATATAAAAAAAAAAATATATGTATATACCTTTTTTTAGTTCCTTCAACTCGAAAGCCTTCGGGAGAGCAGCCAATCGCATCGTTAGAAAATTTAACGAATCTATTATGCGAATCCCATGTGACCTAGCGTGTACATGACCTTCGATCCTGAATAAATTATTTTGCTGGGTCTCATCTCCTGGAAAACTATGTATTCCAGTAACAATATAGCGTCGTAAAGCCGGGCGCACACTTCGGAACATTGTTGTACAACATTGTTGTATGGGTCATACAACACTGTTGTAAGCGTCCGCACATGCTACAACAAAATGACACAACAAATGTTATACAACAATGTTGTGACTAGCCGCACACGGCGAATATTTGTTGTACAACAAGTCACGTGATAAAACGTCATCAAGTCACGTGTTGGCTGCATACTAATTTCAGCTCTGGGTCCCCCCCCCAAGTTGATAGATGCGGAAAGCATGCACCAGGCTCGATTTTGCCACGAATCTCTACCCTGGGCCTGGCTAACGCACGTTATATATATACTCTGAACGGATTTGGACCAATTTAGTACTTTTTCATAGAATAGGTTATATGGAGTTATCATTATTAAACCTCCAGGCCATATATAATTTGGTTATTTTGTACCTCTTGTGTTATTGGGGAGGGGATATCAGGAGTTATTATTATACGTCCTTTATTAAACTATATGGAGTGGTGGGTGAGGGCATAATATACGCCAAACATGGACCTTGTTTTTTGTTTAATTTGGACAGAGTTACTCTTGCAAGTGTTTATAAATAAATATCATGTCCTTTCATTATTAATGGGAATTTTGAAAGGAGCGTGTAAGTCATGGACCTTGATTTCCATCCTTTGTTCTTATTAACTTTTTTTTTTAAATCGGCGCAGGCTTTGACCAATGATACATGACCGAGCGGAACATGTTATTAGGTTCAAAATATGATGTGATTGTATTTACCAACTGCTTGAGCGATAGCCAACTTCTGTGTTGAATATATTGTTATTTTCACTTCTATGTCTTGTTGAATTAACTTCCTATCCAAGGGAATGACACACCCACATCTTGAAAATTGTACAGGTCTGGGTGAATCAACAATAAGCGTGATCACTGAGTTGTGGCGATATTGGATTCATCCAGCTCTGACCCATGGTTTCAGAGATTCATCCAACTCCGGTTGTGTGGCTCTATAGGGCTCAGGTCAACGTTCTCGAGCAGCATTTCCATATGTGGAAGTCATGAATAATTCATGACTTCCACACAGAGAATACCACTACAGAACCCCCGACCCATAGTTCCAAAACCATGGAACCGGGCATGGTAGGTCCAATATGGACATGACTAGCATGAGTCAGAGACAGCCATATAGGGCATATTGATAGACAATAGCCCGATCGGGCAATAATCGACTGATTGATTTTCCACAGCCATAACGGTTGCATAACAAATGTTTCGCTCTCTAAAATATTTGTTAATGTTATTTGAACTTATTTCTCAATTGGTATAATTTAACTATAAATTTTCACGGTAAACATCCATCAATTCTACGTGTAAATAGGAACCGGCAAATAATTTATAGTCAAGTTTGGCTATTATTATAGATAAATCGGTGCCGGTGGTTCAAATTCAATCAATTTTAATTTTCAGACCTGTAGGCTGTACAAGCTGTAGACAGTGTAGTTTGTACAAATTACTATTGGCAAGACATGGGAAGTGTAACACCATTGGATAGAAAATGTATTCACCAAGACCTATATTATGCAGTAGTCAGTGCAGTAGGCCCTACTGGAGAACTGAACTGAAGTCTGGACCTATGAGTGTGAACACAGAACAGGAGAATCATTCTCACTCTCACTCTCAGTAATTACAGAATTCCATGTGCTGGTGAATAAAATCAAATCACATTTCGAACCCAGGAACCACTCCGCTCGGTCAAACTATATCGTTTCTCAATGTCTGCACCTATTTTGTATGAAAGCATGCTTCAGTTTTCAATGTTCGTTCAAAATATCGACTGTAATAAATTTCGAGGTGGGAGCCGCCATGTTTCTCTTCACCTTGAGATTTTACGCTGTACGTCATAGACTAAAAATAGAACGCTGTCCATCCATTGGCTACAACAAGCAACAAAATCTAAATAATTTGATCTCTCACAACATTGTTGCACAACAAATTTCTGTTGCGTACAACAAAAAACAGACCACCACACACGCTACAACAATGTTGTACAACATTGTTGTACAACATTGTTGTACAACATTGTTGTACAACATTGTTGCGACGTGTGCGGTGGGTTTAAGCCTTGTTATGTGCCAATACCGTGGCGTTTTTGTGGTGTTTAGTTCAGTAGAGTGTCCGAACCAGATGCTATGTACTGCCCTTTTCCGCACGTGTTGCCTTCTTTATCCAGGCTACCGCAATAATCGCACCGAGTACCGCAAACATCGCAAGTCGAATTTGCGTCCACTGGTGAGTCCAAACAAGAGTCGCAGGCTGTTTGGGCCACCACCAAATTGGGCTGATGCATGTTCAAACCACACGCCGGTCGTTTGCAGTTTGAGCACCTAAAATGAAACAATTTTTTTTATTACTGAGGGTGAGATGCAGCTAAAAATAAATTTTTCGTTCCTCGGAAAATAATGTAGTTACCGGCGACATTGACTGTATCTTTCCGCTTCACTGCACATAAAGCAAGGAAGTCCCATTTTATACCCATCATCACATAGGTACACCTCATCTTGAGAACATTCAAATTCGTAGAAAATAAACTTGTTGACATCTTTCACTTTCTGTTTCGGAGGTCGCAAATAACATAGGTGACCCGGAAGTACCCATTCCTTGCAAGATGAACACAACCAATCTCCGCAAATGTGAGGTATTTCAGTTAGGTCCCTCTTTGCACGATTCATTACACCTCCACACTCTTTACACTTCAAATATTTACAACAATTTGATAGTTTATTATCAGGTGCCTCTTTGTGTCTCTGGTAACAGTCCAAAGATATACAGTCCATATTACACTCATGACACATTAATAACTTGCCCATTAATCAAGAGTCAAGCAAACATCCCGTTGCAGTTATGTTCATCTTTCTTGTCGAAAGGCTTTAAACAAATTTCGCAGAAATAAGATTTGCCGTAGAACCCGGAAACGCTGACTATCGGTGTGTAGTGGTCCTGATTGTGCATGGTACAAATATATATTTCTGTCATAGGTGTTGCTGACTCTGGTCACTTTTTTCCCAGTTTCGCCGCATATGATTATAACATGCACCTTGAGAGAGAGAGAGAGAGAGAGAGAGAGAGAGAGAGAGAGAGAGAGAGAGAGAGAGAGAGAGAGAGAGATATATATACTTTATTCCTCCATATCAACGGAGATTGCGTATAATACAGATATATACAACAAAATAATGTTACATAAGATTTGTTAAAGCTCAGAAGTTAGGCATGTAAACAAATGTGCTCAATTTCAGTGCAATTTTAGTGAATGGACGCATTTGGTATTCAACGCCAACATACAAAATGGCTAGGATATGTTTAGCCACAATAAAATCGTATCCATGGAAATGATCGCCATTAAGAGGTGTTCATATATACGTTGTGAGTGTACCTTCTATTGCGAGCAGAGGAAACAGATGAAGCGAACGCATCGCTTTAATAATAGAGTCTCGTTGCAGAGAAGATGAATCTGTAGTGGGATACACCCACCAAAGCAGTATGCTAGAAATGTGTTTTTGCTGAGGTTATCTAGGAGCGCGAATGTTTCTATTCCATGGCTGTCTATTACTGAATACCAGAATGCATTCCTCGTCACCTGTGCAAAGTCTGACATGCAATCGTGATACATATGGGTAAGAAGATTATCGAATGAATTATGACAATGAATACAAGTAGCATCGTTATTGTACGTAGTTTTAGCCAAAATGTTCGCCATTTTTATGCACATAGGATAGTAATCGGGTTCATTGCGGCACAATTCCCAGAGTCTCCACGATGAGTGAACATCTGGCTTCACGTTGAATAGGAATCTTAGGGTTTCGTCTTGCTGTACACTGAGATGCACCCTACGGGCATAATGTGCAGCAAGGCGATCTCTAATCATCCCCTTCCAAACCGCCTGCGACGGAAAAACACCTGTTTCTACGAAAGATGTTAGGTAGTGGTACATATCAATTTCTTTGAGAATTTCAATTATGTCTTTCAGAAAGCCCTTAATTGGGCGACCAAACAGCCTGTGGCCGTGGAAATCGAATAAAAATATATTAAGAGCCGCTCTGTGGCTTTTGGGGAGATTCACTAGTGTGCTAAGAAAGAGTAATTTCCTTTTATGCAGCTCGTACTCTATCGGCAATCTTCCCAATAAAGATAAAGCGAATATCGTGCTGGTACGTTTAGGTAAGTGCTGCATGTGTTTGATGCACATACGATAGGCTCTTTCCAGAGATAAATGTTGAGTGCTAGAGAGATCCCACCACGTTTCGCACCCGTACAGTGCCTTGGGGATAACTATGTGTTTAAAAATCATAAGATTGGTTAACGGGGAAAACGTAGACGTAACGTGAGAACGACAACCTGCAAAGAAGCATTTACGTAGCATGTCCGTTGCGTTCTGAATTTTTGGCAGCTGTCCAGATTTACAGTTTTGTTTGATACCAAGATGGACGACTTCCTCTACTTGTTGTATTACATCTGGACCAAGTTTCCAGGATCGAGACATGGTACAACCCATGCTGCGATTACTATTGAAAAGCAGCACCTTGCTTTTTTCATTGGAGAATTCAAAGCGCCACTTTTTACTATAGATGTGACAAATATTAAGAAGTCTGCGTAAGCCACCTTCAGTGAGAGAGAGAACAGTGATGTCATCTGCCGTTGTCGGCGATGCGCATGATGTTGAACCTATATATAGGCCATCAGTTGATTTTGCAAGATCCGCAAGAAGCTCATCAATGAAGACTAGATAAAGGAAGGGAGACAAGACATCTCCTTGTCTTGTGCCTTGTTCGATGACAAATGATTCAGAAATATTTCCCTTATACATGACGTGACTCTGAACCTTTGAATACATATTCATAATTAGTTTCAATGTAAGACCTGTGACACCTTTCTGGTGTAATTTGTAAATGAGACCTTCGTGCCACACTCGATCAAAGGCTTTCTTTGAATCTAAAAATGCCGCATAGACACTTGATCCATATGCTTCTGCATACGCAAATGCTTACTGTAGCTCGAATGTAGTTATCGTGCATCCCACGCCCCTTTGAAATCCGTTCTGTAAGCTGCTTGGGAAATTCTTAAACAATCGGCTTTGCCGAAGTCGTCGAAGAAGAATCGCCTTTGTTTTTGCTAAAATCTTTTGTTCATTTCGTCCTTTATTCGCTAGGTCCTTATAATAGGTTTTTGTCACTTTACCGTGTTTTATAAAAATTTCGAGATGATTTAAGATCTTCGGAAACTGTACCAATCCTGGCCATCGCGATGCCGATAGCTTTAGGCAAACATGTGTTGTCAGTGTTGTGGATGAAGACCATTGATTTTTTGTCCAGAAGTGATTTGTCACCGTCGATAGCAACTCCACCTCCTGAGCCACTGGGTTGCCTCAGTGATCCTACAGTTATTCGAAATGATCGGTCTAAGGCGATATGTTCGTGCGATGTCAATACATTAGCTATTTTGTCAATAATCAACTGAGGATTCAGGTCCGCCCATGCCGTTAATGGTACTATGATCGGTTTATCCAACTGATCGGTATGTAGGATAACTCTTCCCAGATCAATGTCCGTGAAATCACCTCTCGTCATTCTTAGTATGTGATGGAACATGTTGGTAAGCCATTCCGTCAAGTCTGACAACAGTTCATCGCGCCATTGATGGTCAAATTTCACGTCGTATATAGTTTCCACAGCCGATGACGTCATGAATGATTTTATTTCACGAAGAGTGATCGTGTAAGACTGATTAGTCATCGGCTGAGTTCGCTCATCGTGACTAGTGTCATGAGTAACTGTCGAGTTCTTCTGTTCATTTCGTACGGTTAAATCCAGAGCAGAAGACTGGTTGTTGGCTCGGGATAAGTCCAGCGGAGGCGGTGCGGGGGATCACCTCATTCTGCTGATATGTAAGCAGAATGAGGTCCCCAGAGGGTGAATTCGGTGATGCTAGCCCACTATGTGGGGTAGCATTACTAAATTCACCCTCTGGGGACCTCATTCTGCAAATGACAGACACCCTATTTCAAGGCTTGACTACCTATGGCTTATGTTTCCAGGTGCAAAATATATTCATTTGAACAACGAAGATTAACGGGCAGCATTTGGATCTTGTAATAATGAAGAACTTCTTTCTAGTCCAGTATTCATCAGGTGAGCAAAAACTGAGGGATAACTTTGTGTCAACTCCGGGGACATAGCTATAGAGGGTCTCCCTTGGACGGGAATATCAACCTTGAAATTTCCAACTGAAACTGCCCAGCCCCCACAGGTTGGAACTTTCCAACTATTAGAAAATTTCTAACTGCATGATTGCCATTTCAGACAATTTTTTTTTATAAATATGCTAATATTGGTCTCAAAAATGCACATTCCCCACTATCTGCTGGTTGGAAAATCAAACAATAAGAACAATTTCAATCTATATGTGGTGTAAAATTTCCAAATAATGTTGTGTCAGGCATGAAATATTCAACTCTTTTATGGGACAAGACTCCCCCAAACCCCTGTCGCCATGTCCCTGGTCAATCAACAAAGTTTGCTGGTCAATAACTTGGCGGATAATCCAGTAAGTGCCGGTATATATGACCGCCATATAAAATCCAGTCGGAAGTCGGGATTTTTTTACCCTATGCCAATGTATTATCTTATATATGCGAGTCGACCATAGGTCGCCTCGCATATATATAAGAGAATGCATTGGCCTAACAATTTTTTACAATTTTAATAATTTTTTCTTGTATTCTTTAACAATTTTATAATTTCACCTATACAGAGCCCCAGACAAACATGAGCAGACGACACTCTTCTATATGCTTCTATATATGTGTGGGGCTCCCTGCAGGGTAATTGATGTTTTTTTTATTTTATGTCCTAAAAATTGTAAGAAACATTTATTTTAAAAAAATGATTTTTTTTTAAAATTGTTAGGCCAATGCATTCTCTTATATATGCGAGGCGACCTATGATCGACTCGCATATATAAGAGAATGCATTGGCACAGGGTAAAAAAAATCCCGACTTACGACTGGATTTAAATTGATATTGCGGGTCACATATATTATCACATCACGCAATCATCCTGTCATGTAGGTGGAGAAGCTGCTGAAAATGGCAGGTATTCTCATCGTGAAATCATTAATTTATCATAGAAACAACGGCGTTTATTAATTATTACTCTTTTGAGAAAGGTAAACGAATGAATGGTAAAGAGTGCTAAACGCACATATTTCCATATGTTTTCGCTGTATTCTGCTATGTTAGCTTCCATCAGGTGGGCTATTTATGTTACACCATGGGCAACAAAGAGATATACTCACATTGTAGTGTGAGAGGTGAAATTGGTAGCAGAAAATACTTACTCATACCAAAAAGTTTAAAATATACACAATTTGAGCCTCTTTCTATGAATATTATGGAAAACCGAATATTGTAATCTTTTCACCCCACAATCAAATGCCTGCATGGATTATTTAATGTTTTCTCCACGTAATCGGGAAAGGCGGGTATAGCAACAAAAATACATACCATTTCCGGCAGCTACATGTACATGGCAGGATGATCGAGCAATGTGATTATAAATAATAATGTACACCGGCTGATATGGACCCTGGGTCTTACGGACCTCCGGCTTATACAGACCATAATACAGACATATAATGTGCACCGGCGATATGGACCCTGGCTCTTACGGACCTCCGGCTTATACAGACCATAATACAGACATATAATGTGCACCGGCGATATGGACCCTGGCTCTTACGGACCCTGGCTCTTACGGACCCTGCCTCTTACGGACGCTGGCTGATATGGACCCTGGCTCTTACGGACCTCCGGCTTATACAGACCATAATACAGACATATAATGTGCACCGGCTGATATGGACCCTGGCTCTTACGGACCTCCGGCTTATACAGACCATAATACAGACATATAATGTGCACCGGCGATATGGACCCTGGCTCTTACGGACCCTGGCTCTTACGGACCCTGCCTCTTACGGACGCTGGCTGATATGGACCCTGGCTCTTACGGACCTCCGTCTTATACAGACCATAATTTTATTTATCACATAATTTGGCCATAAAAGCAGTTTCATAATTATCGGTAATAGACACGTTTAATATCAGCGCGTGCGATGACGTCACGGCGTTCTTCAAATAACTTGCGATCGCTGTAGTTTATGATTGTTGTTTTCAATGAATAATTCGCGTTGCTTCGGGTTTATTTGATCATGTGATAAAAGGTATCTCACACTCGTCCTATTTTATACGTAATTTATCAACCTCGTCCTCTAAATTCTATATGAGCCTCGGCTCAAATCGAATTTAGTGAACTCGGTTGATAAATTCCGTATAAAATAGAAACTCATGTGAGATCCTCTATTTATATTTTTCTTAAAATAAATTAAAATATTGGCAACATACATACTAAAATAACAAAAATGTGAATATAATGAGGCCCAACAAAAGTGTAACAACGTTCCATCAGACGATCATTATTTATACTGGAGCGTACAGCTTGGGGACTTCTTTCAACAACCTGCTGGCAGTAATCCTCATTGGTGAGTAGTCTGTCCACAAGAACATCAACTTCCCGGTCGTATCCCTCGTTTTCCTCTCCTATACATATATATATCGCCGACGCATCTTCTCTTCAGAAACCTGCTTCAGATCACCACCGGAATTATAACCTCCTGAAAAGTCGACTGCAGGGATGTGGCTAGAGGGGGGGGGGGTGTGGGGGGGTGTCTCACCCCCCCCAGCAGAGAGCTATATTTTCAATAGTTGGAAATTTCATACCTGCCACAACGAAATTTCACACCAACAATAGGTTGAAAATGTTCTTGTAGTTTGATTATAAAACAATTTATTGGGGGGAATTTATTGTTTTTCGACCAATATTTGCATATGTTCCTATTTTTGGTCAAAAATTTTGACAGAAATGGACATCAGTTGGAAATTTTCCAACCTTAGGGGGGTGAGAGGTTGGAAATTTCCAACACTTGGAAAGCTTGTGTCCTGGTCCCTCCCCCGTGGCCAGTCAAAAACTTCTAGTTAATTTAAGAAAACAATATTGTCAAACAATTGGTCAACATTGTCATTGGAATTGTCATCAGTTGGAAATTTTCCAACCTAAGTGGGGGTGTAGGGTTTGAAATTTCCAACAGTAGGAAGGCTTGAGGCTAGTCTAGATGTTAATATTTTGCGATTTTCTTGTTCAGATTTCAAAATTTTCGCACACCGGGCCGAACCATGGTCGGCCCGGTGTCATTACCCCATCCACATGGCCAATACAAAACTGCTAATTAGTTTAGCAAAACAATATTTTACTACATTTGGTCAAACTTGTAGACATAAATGGTCATCAGTTGAAGAATTTTCCAACCTGAGGGGGAGCATGAGGTTTGAAATTTCCAACACTAGGAAAGCTTCAGTTGAGGCCAGTCTAGATGCTAGGATTTGCGATTTTCTTGTATATAGTTTTCAAAATTTTCTCACACCGGGCCAAACAACCATGGTCGGCCCAGTGTTTCCTGGTCTGTTGTCGGTAGCTGCGTGCATTTGTCTGGAATTAGATCACTAGTTGTTTTTTTTGGGGGCAATTTTCAGGTTAAAATATCTTAATGTTCTTATACTGGGAAAATAGAAGCATCGCTTATGAATATATAGGAAATTAGGCCTGAGCATGAGGTACCGTACAAGGGGGGGGGGGTGCAAATGGAATTATGCAAAAGTTGTGTTGGTGCGATTCCGACTCAATGGGGGGGGGGGGGTGCAAATGGAATTATGTCAAAAGTTGTGTTGGTGTGATTCCGACTCAAGGGGGGGGGGGGGTGCAGTTGGAAATTCCCAAGGTGGACACCCCCCAGCGGAGACCTTCTAGCCACATCCCTGGTCGACTGATATATCCACACGATACAATAAATGTTTTCTAAAGCCAGAACATCACCGAAATGCTCACAGTTATATACCTTGTGAAAAGACAATCATAATTATATGTTAAATTTGAATTCATAAATATAATTTAGAACTGGAAAGTATAAAATTGAAGCATGAGTTTAGAAAAGTAAAATATAATTAAAATTGCATATTTTAATTGAGGTTCGTATGAGCCGGGGTCCGTAAGAGCCAGGGTCCGTATCAGCCGGTGGGCCAGATCAGTCAGGGTCCATATAAGCCAGGGTCATATCAGCCGCGAGTCCTTTGATACCCAAACCAAATAATACCTGCCGAAAAAAGTCAAAATGATACCTTTTCAAAATAAAGTATTAAATGTTTTCTTTTATCAAATGGAAGTGTCCTGTTATCTATGTAGGAATTAACTAAATTTCATAAATTTGATGTTCAATGGCAGGGTGGGATTCGAACATGTGATGTTTTCACATCATGGCATTACGGGTTGAACCACTGTGCCACTGTATGGATAATTTATATGGCCTGAGAACAATTCTAATTGACACTAATCAAGATTATTCAAATTGATTAATTTTATGTTTGTTTGAGAAAAAATGGTTGTATTATGTTATCAGTATGTTCAATGACTCCAGTTTATCCAGTTGGTATTTGTGTTTCTCAGCCAAATTACAGGCAAAGTTAAAATATTAGTTCTGTACAATTATCAGTTACTACCCTTTTTCGACTTAGAATTCACATGATTTACAAGTGAAGAATTGTGCGTATCCATGCCGCCATGAAGCTCTTGTTAAAGAACACCTGTTTTATTTATATATATTTTGTTCGGTTTTAGTCTGATTCAATCTCTTTTTCAAAGTTGCTTCGCTTCTTCTTTGTTCAGTTTCTCTCAGCGAGACTAAAACTTTGTTAAACCCTAATAGCGTGTCTGAACCCATAGAGAGCCCCACACAGACTGGAGCAGACGACACTCTGTAGTGCATGCTTCCATCTGTGTGAGGCTCCCTGTGGGTTAAACATTAAAGTTTATTTATTGAGGTTTTAGATGGATGTCTTGTACATTACTGACCAAGCCTTGAAATAGGGTGTTTGTCATTTGCAGAATGAGGTCCCCAGAGGGTGAATTTAGTGATGCTATCCCGCATAGCAGGCTAGCATCACCAAATTCACCCTCTGGGAACCTCATTCTGCTGAGGTGTAAGCAGAATGAGGTCCCCAGCCCAGAGGGTGAATTTGGTGATGCTAGCCTGCTATGCGGGGTAGCACCACTAAATTAACCCTATGGGGACCTCATTCTGCAAATGACGGACACCCTATTTCAAGGCTTGGATGTGAAACAGTCCGGTAGAGTGATCAAATAAATAGGAGAATAATCTTGCTCAAAGTAGTTATTTTTTACGAATATTAATCCAAATTGACAACACACATCGTCATTCATATATATTAATTCAATGCAATGACTCTGGATGGCGAAATCATTTGCGTTAGTTTATCGCCGATAGTTGCGTCCCGAATCTGATGTAAATATTTACAATTGAGCGTAGTTCAGACGATGTTTTCTATGGTGTGGTATGGTCAATTTCTATAAATTTTCGTCGTTGTTCGTAGAATGATACATTCTCCAGGTTGGCATAACGCCTGAGTACTAACTTAGCAATTTCACGCACCCGAACAAGTCACACCCGAACACACACCCGAACAAGTCCATAATATGTCTCTAAAGGCCCACTTAATTTTCAAATCGCCAGATCACATTATTTACAACATATTCCATGTTATATACCATTTGAAAGAGGAAGCTCCAAAACATTGTATTATCAAATGATCCGGTCGAATAAACTGGGAAGATGTTGTTTTTGTCGCGGTACCAAGGTGTGTCCTGTATTTAATTTTGATCCGGACTGTACTATAAAGTCTATTTTACTCAATGGAAGGGGAATAACTCAATCTCTTAGTTTGAATTCTGATGCATTCTGGGTTGACAGGGGGAAGTCTTGGAATGAATCTCTATATATCACTTGGTGGACAGTCCTAGGCTACAGCTTCTTCGTATTCTGGTGCAATATATATTTTTTTGGTTCCTCTTCCAAATGGTATATATTATGGAAAAATGTTATCTGGGCATTCGAAAATTAAGCGGGCCTTTAACTACAGATATCAGGCACTGTCAGTTTCCAAAGGTCAGATGACACATGTGATCACTAGAATTCTCACGTATCAATAAATATGGATCATATTGTATGGCGATAGATTTCCTCAGTTGTTTTTCAATCATTTTCTGTGAAACTTGGCACATACATCTACCTGTTTCCCAGTGCATTCTGTTATTTATTCGAGTCTCCCATTGGGATCCTCGCATATATAAGAGAATGTACTGGCTTTCAATGTCAAGGTAAATATTGTTAGGCCAATGTATTCTTTTATATATGGGAGGCTCCCTATGGCAATTCATTGGCACAGGGTTTTCGAAAAATTTCATAAAGCTCCAGCCATGAAAGGTTTAATGTTGTTTCAGCACCTAAGCCATATTACGACTGTCAGTTGTGTGGGTGGAGGAATGACTATGCATGCCATGTGGATACTTTCACTGGGAAATTACCCCACTGCATGTAGAAAGTACTGACTCTTAGAAAGCAACTGACATTCATTGATGTCCTAAATAATCGACTCCTTAACCACAGCAGAATTGTTGGTAACATTTCAGGATTTAGTCGAAAATATGGCTTGTTGCCATTCATCCGAAAGCTCTCACTGAGAGCTTTCCGATGAATGGCAATAAGCCATATTTCCCGTCATTCACCTCAATTATGCATTTTATCTTCTGCAAAATAGGGGATATACAATGTAGAAACTGAACAAAAGTTACTAAAAACAATGTTAAATTGCGAATGTATATCCTTCCCACAAGATGAGGCCAAAGCTGAATGAGGTACCCAGTGAATTTGGTGATGCTAGCCCGGCCACTGTGGGATAGCATCACTAAATTCATCCTCTGGGGATCACATTCTGCAAATGACAGACACTATTTGCATGCTTGCACTGTAGTTAACTGATGTAACAGTGACAGATGCATTTTAGCTGATATTTACTACTCATATCTTCAAAATTGAAGTTCTGAACACCATGTTTGGCTTTAACACTTCTTATACTGAATTGATTCTCCCATTCAGCTATAAAAGAATACATTGGAATGGTCTATTATGCACCTGGAGGCGTGGTCACGTAATAAAATCAGACAACAGACGAAAAAGATAACACAAATGCAGAAGTATTCATATTTTTTGGTGGGGAATGTTCAAATAATAGGTTCAACAAACAACCTTTTTGCAGGTAATGAGTCGAAATGTAATGTGGCATGCGCTCAGTAACGAGTCAAAATGTAATGTGACATGCGCTTAGTAACGAGTCGAAATGTAATGTGACATGCGCTTAGTAACGAGTCGAAATGTAATGTGACATGCACTTAGTAATGAGTCGAAATGTAATGTGACATGCGCTTAGTAACGAGTCGAAATGTAATGTGACATGCGCTTAGTAACGAGTCGAAATGTAATGTGACATGTGTTTAGTAATGAGTCGAAATGTAATATGACATGTGTTTAGTAACGAGTCGAAATGTAATGTGACATGTGTTTAGTAACGAGTCGAAATGTAATGTGACATGCGCTTAGTAACGAGTCGAAATGTAATGTGACATGTGCTTAGTAACGAGTCGAAATGTAATGTGACATGCGCTTAGTAATGAGTCGAAATGTAATGTGACATGCGCTTAATAACGAGTCGAAATGTAATGTGACATGCGCTTAGTAACGAGTAGAAATGTAATGTGACATGTACTTAGTAACGAGTCGAAATGTAATGTGACATGCGCTTAGTAACGAGTCGAAATGTAATGTGACATGTGCTTAGTAACGAGTCGAAATGTAATGTGACATGCGCTTAGTAACGAGTCGAAATGTAATGTGACATGTGCTTAGTAACGAGTCGAAATATAATGTGACATGCGATTAGTAACGAGTCGAAATGTAATGTGACATGCGCTTAGTAACGAGTCGAAATGTAATGTGACATGTGCTTAGTAACGAGTCGAAATGTAATGTGACATGCGCGTAGTAACGAGTCGAAATGTAATGTGACATGTGCTTAGTAACGAGTCGAAATGTAATGTGACATGCGCTTAGTAATGAGTCGAAATGTAATGTGACATGCGCGTAGTAACGAGTCGAAATGTAATGTGACATGCGCTTAGTAACCAGTCGAAATGTAATGTGACATGCGCTTAGTAACGAGTCGAAATGTAATGTGACATGCGCTTAGTAACGAGTCGAAATGTAATGTGACATGTGCTTAGTAACGAGTCGAAATGTAATGTGACATGTGCTTAGTAACGAGTCGAAATGTAATGTGACATGCGCTTAGTAATGAGTCGAAATGTAATGTGACATGCGCTTAGTAACGAGTCGAAATGTAATATGACATGCGCTTAGTAACGAGTCGAAATGTAATGTAACATGTGCTTAGTAACGAGTCGAAATGTAATGTGACATGCGCTTAGTAACGAGTCGAAATGTAATGTGGCATGCGCTTAGTAACGAGTCGAAATGTAATGTGACATGCACTTAGTAACGAGTCGAAATGTAATGTGACATGCGCTTAGTAACGAGTCGAAATGTAATGTGACATGAGCTTAGTAACGAGTCGAAATGTAATGTGACATGCGCTTAGTAACGAGTCGAAATGTAATGTGACATGTGCTTAGTAACGAGTCGAAATGTAATGTGACATGTGCTTAGTAACGAGTCGAAATGTAATGTGACATGCGCTTAGTAACGAGTCGAAATGTAATGTGACATGCGCTTAGTAACGAGTCGAAATGTAATGTGACATGAGCTTAGGAACGAGTCGAAATGTAATGTGACATGCGCTTAGTAACGAGTCGAAATGTAATGTGACATGTGCTTAGTAACGAGTCGAAATGTAATGTGACATGCGCTTAGTAACGAGTCGAAATGTAATGTGACATGTGCTTAGTAACGAGTCGAAATGTAATGTGACATGCGCTTAATAACAAGTCGAAATGTAACGTGACATGCTCTTAGTAACGAGTCGAAATGTAATGTGACATGCACTTAGTAACGAGTTGAAATGTAATGTGACATGTGTTTAGTAACGAGTCGAAATGTAATGTGACATGCGCTTAGTAACGAGTCGAAATGTAATATGACATGCGCTTAGTAACGAGTTTAAATGTAATGTGACATGCGCTTAGTAACGAGTCGAAAATGTAATGTGACATGCACTTAGTAACGAGTCGAAATGTAATGTGACATGCACTTAGTAACGAGTCGAAATGTAATATGACATGCGCTTAGTAACGAGTCGAAATTTAATATGACATGCGCTTAGTAAGGAGTCGAAATGTAATGTGACATGCGCTTAGTATCGAGTCGAAATGTAATGTGACATGCACTTAGTAACGAGTCGAAATGTAATGTGACATGCGCTTAGTATCGAGTCGAAATGTAATGTGACATGCGCTTAGTAACGAGTCGAAATGTAATGTGACATGCGCTTAGTAACGAGTCGAAATGTAATGTGACATGCGCTTAGTAACGAGTCGAAATGTAATGTGACATGCGCTTAGTAACGAGTCGAAATGTAATGTGACATGTGCTTAGTAACGAGTCGAAATGTAATGTGACATGCGCTTAGTAACGAGTTGATATGTAATGTGACATGTGTTTACTAACGTGTCGAAATGTAATGTGGCATGCGCTCATTAACGAGTCAAAATGTAATGTGGCATGCGCTTAGTAACGAGTCGAAATGTAATGTGACATGTGCTTAGTAACGAGTCTAAATGTAATGTGACATGCGCTTAGTAACGGGTTGAAATGTAATGTGACATGTGTTTACTAGCGTGTCGAAATGTAATGTGACATGCACTTATAACAAGTCGAAATGTAATGTGACATGCGCTAAGTAACGAGTCGAAATGTAATGTGACATGTACTTAGTAACGAGTCGAAATGTAATGTGACATGCGCTTAGTAACGAGTCGAAATGTAATGTGACATGAGCTTAGTAACGATCGAAATGTAATGTGACATGCGCTTAGTAACGAGTCGAAATGTAATGTGACATGTGCTTAGTAAGAGTCGAAATGTAATGTGACATGTGCTTAGTAACGAGTCGAAATGTAATGCGACATGCGCTTAGTAACGAGTCGAAATGTAATGTGACATGCGCTTAGTAACGAGTCGAAATGTAATGTGACATGAGCTTAGTAACGAGTCGAAATGTAATGTGACATGCGCTTAGTAACGGGTCGAAATGTAATGTGACATGTGCTTAGTAACGAGTCGAAATGTAATGTGACATGCGCTTAGTAACGAGTCGAAATGTAATGTGACATGTGCTTAGTAACGATTCGAAATGTAATGTGACATGCGCTTAATAACAAGTCGAAATGTAACGTGACATGAGCTTAGTAACGAGTCGAAATGTAATGTGACATGCACTTAGTAACGAGTTGAAATGTAATGTGACATGTGTTTAGTAACGAGTCGAAATGTAATGTGACATGCGCTTAGTAACGAGTCGAAATGTAATATCACATGCGCTTAGTAACGAGTGGAAATGTAATGTGACATGCGCTTAGTAGGGAGTCGAAATGTAATGTGACATGCACTTAGTAACGAGTCGAAATGTAGTGTGACATGCACTTAGTAACGAGTCGAAATGTAATATGACATGCGCTTAGTAACGAGTCAAAATGTAATATGACATGCTCTTAGTAAGGAGTCGAAATGTAATGTGACATGCGCTTAGTATCGAGTCGAAATGTAATGTGACATGCGCTTAGTAACGAGTCGAAATGTAATGTGACATGCGCTTAGTAACGAGTCGAAATGTAATATGACATGCGCTTAGTATGGCACATAGTCAGCAAACTATTTTCAAAATTCCATTAAACCGCTCTAGGATCCAGCTTCCACCTTAAAATTCATATCATCAGAACGTGGAATAATTTGTTTGCGAGAAATTGGGACCTTGGTCATCATCATATTTAGCCTCGAATCTTCTTTCATATGCCTAGCAGACATTTTCCCCTTTCTTTTGACATCCATACATTTATATACCACCTTCATTATGTGGGGAAATTATATGATGGATAGGTTGTAAGCCATTTTATCTTTCACCATACTTATGTTGGCAAATGGAAAGGCTGTATGGTCCGTCAGCCAGCGCTCCATTCTGACTTGTTATTGTCATTCCGGAGGTCTGGTGTGATTTTTGTTGACCTTGGCAGATGTGTTACCTTGTCAGACAACCACTTACCTGTATTGGTTAACCTATAGAACTGTTGTCTGAACCTTTCCTAATTAAGGAAACTACTTGTGAATGAGTATTTAGTAAAGAAAGAATTAAGTATAGATATGGCAGATGGCTCTAACTTCTTTCCCTACATTAATTTCAGATACCATTATGCAGCACGCCCTGTTGATTCCAGGTTATCTAACAAGAAATAAAGGAGCAGGATGACTGGAAGCTATCACAATGATCAACCCTTTGAGTGCCAGGGGCCGATCTCATCGGCCCTAAACCTACACAATAAGTATGTTAAAGAATATAATAAAATATATTAAAATTGTAAAAAAAAAAAAAATGTTAAGCCAATGCATTCTCTTATATATGCGAGGCGACCTATGGTTGACTCGCATATATAAGAGAATGCTTTGGCACAGGGTATATGGGTTGATACAAAAATCGGACCTGGCACTCAAAGGGTTAATCCAGCATGAGGTACTAATAGATTCTAATCGTAACCCTTGAAATAGTGTCTTTCATTTGTAGAATGAGGTCCACTGTAGGCTAGCATCACTAAATTCACTCTATGGGGACCTCATTCTGCTTAGGCCTCATCTTCTGGGAAGTATCTATAGTCTTAAATTCCCTTTTGTTCAGTTTATTTTCCCCCTAATTTACAGAAAATAAACTGCATACTCGAGGTGACTAACTGGTGAACATCGACAACTTAAATCTGATTCTACGTCTCCCATAGCATTGCAGGATAGCGTAACTATGTTCACCCTCTGGGGACCTCATTCTGCAAATGTGAGACACACTCTATCCAGACTTGGATATACCAAATTCCTCAATTTGAAAATCAACATAAGATAAGACAAGATAAATTTTATTTAAAAGTCTGAGTTAATAACATAATCATCTATATATCTCTCATTCCGAATTTCCTTGGAAAATATGGCTGTGAGCAGCCATCTTCGATTTCACGTTTGAATCCATCGACAAACCCTGCAGTCCACATTTATTTGGAGAAATGTTTGAAATGAATGCAGGTTATGTAATAAGCAGATTTATGTTTGAGAGGATAAGGCTTCGTGTTACTTTTATACCCGGCAGTTCGTTTTAGTCGCAACTGTACTTAATTAATACATGCTCTCTGTCACGTGGTGCTTTCATTTCGTCTCGGCTATTGAACTTGGTAGGTTCGTTTTACAGTGTATTCCTAATATACAATTTATCAGGTAGTCTAAATTACATTAATCGTAAATTATACAATTTCCGGCATCGGTAATTGTTTTCTTGACCCTCCCTCCCTCCCAATACGGTGATTTTGCATTGATCATGTTTCATAATGCTTATTACTTTTTCTTCTTGTCTGTGTTGTGTGGGGGCAGTTGTTGTGCCCTACCTTCACATTTATTATTCCGGTAATTTAATTGAGATTAAACAGCCATATAGAATTAGAAACTGTCTCCTTTTTGTGAACAAGCAAATCCCTCCTGGGCTCAATATAGTCGTTACACAGTATATCTATTTAATACAATAGGCTCAGTATAGTCGTTACACAGTATATCTATTTAATACAATAGGCTCAATATAGTCGTTACACAGTATATCTATTTAATACAATAGGCTCAATATAGTCGTTACACAGTATATCTATTTAATACAATAGACTCAATATAGTCGTTACACAGTATATCTATTTAATACAATAGGCTCAATATAGTCGTTACACAGTATATCTATTTAATACAATAGGCTCAATATAGTCGTTACACAGTATATCTATTTAATACAATAGGCTCAATATAGTCGTTACACAGTATATCTATTTAATACAATAGGCTCAATATAGTCGTTACACAGTATATCTATTTAATACAATAGGCTCAATATAGTCGTTACACAGTATATCTATTTAATACAATAGGCTCAATATAGTCGTTACACAGTACGTATATCTATTTAATACAATAGGCTCAATATAGTCGTTACACAGTATATCTATTTGTAAGATATATAATAACAATGTAAGAGTGTTACGTTGTTATTTGTTGTATATCTATTTAGCCATCGTCGAAAGGCATAAAAATAATTTCATTTACACAATCCCCTCACTAAAACGTTTTGACTTTCTTTATTATTCCAATGACTGCTCTGCATATAATTAATTCCTCTCTAAGTTGAGCTACAGTGTCAATTACACATTCATATATTCATATGATAATAGTAAATTACGACTTTTTCTCCAGATCAATATATAAAACAATCACCATACATGATGGAGCCATTTGCTGGGCATAAGATTTGTAGAATAAAATATATTATTTATGATCTGGTCGGAAACGGCACGAAACATTAAGAGGTTTTATAACAAAATAATTGTCACATATAGAAAATGACTAAATTTAAAACATCCTTTTTTTATTTCAGGCAAATGGGACCAAACAGACGATACATGAACACCAAGTTGTTAATTAATAAATTATTAAACCAAAATTTAGTGTTTCTTCCAAAATGGAGTTGAGATCAATGTTCAGATGTACTAAATATATGCCAACACTTGAGAGACATATAATTTCATCATGACCATCCTTCAATTGACATAATTTTCCCAACTTATGCTGCCATTTCAACAACATAAAACATACATGGTTGGGTACAACAAAATCAAATGTTTACTCTAAAAGATAAAGCTTCATACCAATATGATAGAGTTTATTTGGAAATCACATTTTTCGCAAACGACCATGATTAAATTGTAAGTTGAGGAATCGGGGCTCAACAAAATTGTGGATAGTCTGTTCACACGATTGTGATGTCATCACATATGAGGATATTGTAAGCCATGGTTAGCACGTGATTGACAACCCTGCGATCTTTCCATCTACAAATTTTATATACAGTAATGCTCCAAGTAATCGACTTCTTAACCACAACAAAATTATGGGTAACTTTTCAGGATTTAGTCGGAAATATGGCTTGTTGCCATTCATGAATGTCAACAAGCCACATTTCCGACTAAATCCTGAAAAGTTACCCATAATTCTGTTGTGGTTAAGAAGTTGATTACTTTGAGCATTACTGTACACACTATTGTGAAAAGTGGAGGTAACCAAGGATACTTCGCAGCTGAAATCGAACAGTTCTTGATATTCATTTTATACTCACGATCTTGTCGTGAGCATGCGCATTCCAACTAAAGTTACTACCCACGATGGGAATCCCACGATTGAATCATGGTCATCTGAGCATTAACTTAGACATGCACACTGTCAGAACACAACCCTGTCAGAACATAACCCTGTCAGAACACAACCCCGGGCCTGTCAGAACACAACCCTGTTCAGAACACAACCCTGTGCAGAAGATGTGTGATATCTACAGTAATGCCCTAAGTTATCGACTTCTTAACCACAGCAGAATTATGGGTAACTTTTTAGGATTTAGTTGGAAATATGGCTTGCTGCCATTCATCGGAAAGCTATCGGGGAGAGCTTTCCGATGAATGGTAACAAGCCATATTTCCAACTAATTCCTGAAAAGTTACCCATAATTCTGTTGTGGTTAAGGAGTCAATTATTTAGATCATTACTGTATGATATCTACATGAGTGATAGCACATGTTCAAGAATTGGGTACTTATAATCTTTATTCCTCCATAATTCCTCGCCGATCTATCCATGTTGACATCCATCCCATCGGATAAATCAACTAAATTTGGTAGTTTTCAGAACAATGATAAATCATATGGGAAAATTCTGTCGTTCCCCTTGTCTCTTAACTAAGGTCCTTTACATAAAGCAATCACATGCAGAGGGTTGACACATAATAATAATGGCTGCTCAGTGTGGGTGGGGGGAATTGGAGTGTGTTAAAAGTCCCTGAGACATAAATGATCAAATGATGCAGTGAATGATGATACATTTTATTTCCAGATAGTCATGAGCCGTAAAGAAATGATGAAGTAGTCTACTCCAAACAGTTTCTTCCTGTCCTGGTATTCTGGGATGTCCTCAGTCTGTAGTATGATCCTTCTGTTAAATCGATCACCTTTGGAAATAAAAATTATTTCATACAGCAATACAGTATTTCTCTAAGTAATCGACTTCTTAACCACAGCAGAATAATGGGTAACTTTTCAGGATTTAGTCGGAAATATGGCTTGTTGCCATTCATCGGAAAGCTCTCGGGAAGAGCTTTCCGATGAATGGCAACAAGCCATATTTCCGATTGATTACTTAGAGCATTACTGTATATAAGAATGCTAAATTCCAGGAGGAAAATGTATCCTGATTTGTGCAAGTCTTGAAATAGTGTGTCTGTCATTTGCAGAATGAGAGGTCCACAGAGGGTGAATTTAGTGATGCTACCCTACATAGCGGGCTAGCATCACCAAATTCACCCTCTGGGGACCTCATTCTGCTAAGGTGTAAAAGTGATTATATTGGAAAATGGTGACCTGCTTTTTCCAAAATCATGTGACAATGTTATTGGCCAGGTTGTAAAAGGCTCGTCACCCTCTGGGGACCTCATTCTACTTTACACCTTAGCAGAATGAGGTTCCCAGAGGGTGAATTTGGTGATGCTAGCCCGCTATGCGGGGTAGCATCACTAAATTCACCCTCTGGGGACCTCATTCTGCAAATGACAGACACGTTATTTCAAGGCTTGGATTTGTGTATATATGGGTATGTTGGTCAGTTGATTTCCGGTGTCTGGGGGTCTATGTCCAAAGTGATTTCCTCATGAAATTAACCCTGTTCAGTCATTCATCACCTGTAAAACTGACAATAGCATCATACAATTAGGGCCTAGTGCTGGAATGACGATAAACTTTCCGCCATACCCCCAAACAAAAGCACCATCTATAGTTCATGTTCCACATCACTTTGGACCAAATACAACAATTAAAGGCCCACTTAATTTTCGAGTCGCCGATTATTTTGTTATAGTGACTTGATATACGGTTTTAATAACAATCTATGCCATAAAATATTATTAAAACCCTATAATTTATCACTATTTGTAACATCTGTGTCTCAGAAGAATACCACAGAGAAATAGAAAACTGCTGAAATCATAGAATGACTTCCCCTTTGGCAGCCAGAATGCTACAGAATTCAAACTTTTTCAATGGAAGGGGAACAACTCTATCTTTAATATATAAAGTTATTCCCCCTGCATTGAAAATAATACTGATTTTTACTTCAATCTTGATCACAAAACGGGTTGGCAACTCAACAAAAACATGTCCACATTTTATTACAACGGATAAGTTGATAATACAATGTTTTGGCATATATTTTATATAATGTAATCTGGGGGTTCGAAAATTAAGTGGGCCTTTTAGAAGAAAGTCTGAACCCATAGAGAGCCCCACATAGACTGGAGCAGACGACACTCTGTAGTGCATTCTTCCATCTATGTGAAGCTCACTGTGGGTTACCTATAAAATTAAGTGGGCCTTTAAGATATTGCCAGGTCGATTTTTGTATCAACCCATATACCCTGTGCCAATGCATTCTCTTATATATGCGAGTCGACCATAGGTCGCCTCACATATATAAGAGAATGCATTGGCCTAACATTGTTTTTTTAATTTATTTTTTTTACAATTTTAATAATTTATTCTTATATTCTTTAACAGACTTATTTTGTAGGTTTAGGGCCGATGAGATCGGCCCCTGGCACTCAAAGGGTTAAAGATGGTCTATCTCTTCTTAAATTCATTTTATATAAATAATAGATGAGTTGAAGACACCTGTATGGAAACACTTCTATTAACTAATATTGAATTTATATTGATCTTTTCTTATAGAATGCGAGAATCCAAATGGACCATTTTGATTATTATTTTAAGATAGAGTTATCCCACATGCTACCCTTTGATAGAACACAAGATGTAAAATGGCCCACATTGATTGTATGTATATTTTTCCTGAAAATTTTAAATTAATCAATATTAATTGATAGAAACGTTTCTGGACAGGGGTCTTCGATTTATATTTATTATTTTATACCCAGGAAACTATATATAACTTGTTATAGGAAGAACTAAACCATCTCCATGTAATTATAATCAGGCCCTGACTTAATGTGTGAGAACACATTCTCATAGCTAGGTACAGTAATGCCCTAAATAATCGACTCCTTAACCACAGCAGAATTATGGGTAATTTTTCAGGATTTAGTTAGAAATATGGCTTGTTGCCATTCATCGGAAAGCTCTCGGTGAGGGAAGCGATTGTCTGTGTGTTTGATTGCTTCTCATTGTCATGGGTTTCCCTCTTCAACGGTTACCAACCCTTCTAATATATGCTGATATACTATAAATGTTGATAATATATGTAAAAAACCTCTATAAAGAGTGACCCCCCCCAAACTAATACACTCTTGATAATTTATTTAGTCAGATAGTTGTATTTTAATGTAGCAACATAAACACACATATCCAATCATCGATCTATATAATATACGTCGATGATCCAATGTGGCACCGCACAGCCCCAAGTTGTGCAATGTGTTATTAAATTGGCAACTGGTAAATCATGTTATGAACAGAAAAATAAATTGAATTGAATAAATTGTAAAGAATCGATCTCGATAGACTTACTGAATATTCTTTTGAAATCATCCTCGCACCAGTGAGAAGGAGGTCCTGTGTAAACATGAAAGAAAGTTTAGACATTGACTTAACCCTTTACCCAACAGAACGGCCCTGTGCCAATGCATTCTGTTATATATGCGAGTCGATCATAGGTCGCCTCGCATATATAAGAGAATGCATTGGCTTAACATATATTAAAAATGATAAAATTGTCAAAGAATGTAGAAAAATATTATAAAAATTGTAAAAAGTGTTAAAAAAAGAATTTTTTTAGGCCAATGCATTCTCTTATATATGCGAGGCGACCTATGGTCGACTCGCATATATAAGAGAATGCATTGGCACAGGGCGTAACTGTAACCATCACAATGTGGTCAATGAACCGGTTCCAATGATATCCATATGTGTATGGTGTTATTGAGACAGACGGAAGATATTTTAGGCTGTTGAAGATTTATTTGGGCGTTTTTGGCCGGTTTGTTGGGTAAAGGGTTAAAGGGGTACTGTACACTAAATCTGGCCAGTTTTGGGACTCAACAGAATATATGCAACAAATGAATCAAATTGACCCATGGATTGTGTGCTCTCTGAACAATGCAAACAACATGGTAACTTTAATGAAAATGAGTTTAAGACTCGAGTCATTAACTCATTTTCATTATAATTACCATCATGATGTTGTTCCCATCATTCATAGAGCATATGTATTTTGCACTAATCCATGGATCAAATTCATTCATTTGATGCATATATTCTGTTGAGTATAAAACCAGATGGTCCCAAAAATGGCCAGATTTAGTGTACAGTACCCCTTTAAGATGGCAGAAGAATATTTCAACATTGATGGAAAACAACACTTTCTGGTTTTCAAAAAGAAAATCCATGTTTTCTACTAAAGTGAATTTATATGAACTAATACGTGAAATATGGATATACAGACTTATTTCCTTACTTTAGGGGCTTTTATTTGAGAGTTTGATGTAAACAAAACAACAGAAGAGATAATATTGATTGTTGGTGAAACTTAGATAGCATTGTACTTACCTGCATATTGTTCAAGGTTAAATTCGTGAGTCTCAACCAACCACCGTGTATCAGAGGACATCAATGAGAAGATCACATCAGCATACCTGTAAATTATGTCGACATACGGTATAGAGAAAATTAATACATTCGCAGTGTCGTAACTATATGTTTTGGGATTATCTCCCCTACTAAATAGTTCAACAACTTGTTTCTGCTCAAAACTACAGCACATGTTGGCTTATTTTGACTTATGAATTATCACTCCTCGAAATTGTATATAAGACCTCTATTTTATTTGTTTAAAACTTTAAAGGTACCTAATCCAAATAGATGCTCCTAAATTACAATTTATATGGCTGAGGGGGGGAAACCATATTGGATTTGAGTTGAAGAACCCACCCATCAAAGCTCAGAGTTTATCAGATATAAATTATTTTAATCTGTATTTTTCACCACCTGGAATATTTGGCAGCCTAGCAAATATTAGATGATTGATACAATTGTATATAACACATTTTTGGAAAATTTTATACCAGAATTGACAGAGGTTGGCATTATTTTTTGGTAATCAATCGATTCTGATAACTAAAGCGTCTTTTGAAGAAATGTTGTTGTTGTTGTTGTTGTTGTTGCACGTTGTTGGAATCTGATGATACGGGGACCATCGAATCAGATTGTGTACCTGTAAATTATTTATTCTCATCACCATGATTACATATAAAAGTTATGGAGAAAAGTCTTTACAATATATCTCATTTCCAATAGAATAATTTACAACTGAAAGAAAAGATACCACATTTGCTATGACTGCAATTTTGGTGACACATATGTGACCCGCCATATCAAATCCAGTCGTAAGTCGGGATTATTTTACCCTGTGCCAATGCATTCTGTTATATATGCGAGTCGACCATAGGTCGCCTCGCATATATAAGAGAATGCATTGGCCTAACAATTTTTTACAATTTTAATAATTTTTTCTTGTATTCTTTAACAATTTTATAATTTCATCCATACAGAGCCCCAGGCAAACATGAGCAGACGACACTCTTCTATATGCTTCTATATGTGTGTGGGGCTCCCTGCAGGGTAATGGATGTTTTTTATTTTATGTCCTAAAATTGTCAGAAACATTTATTTAAAAAAAAATGATAAAAAATTGTTAGGCCAATGCATTCTCTTATATATGCGAGGCGACCTATGGTCGACTCGCATATATAAGAGAATGCATTGGCACAGGGTAAAATAAATCCCGACTTACGACTGGATTTGATATTAATTTTTTTTAGACAATTTAAGCTCTGGAATTAAACTCGACTCAAGCTCAACCTCTAAAATTAAAATAAAATAAATGAAATGTTCCAAGTTCCCGTCGGTTAAAGGGGTACTGTACGCCATTTTCATTAAATTTCCGGTGACAACAACGATCTAATATCGATAATATATAGAAACATAAGTAATTTGAGTCGAAGATGTATTCTGTAAACGCTCAGGTTAATAGGCTATCTTAAAATTTAATAATTTAAAAGTTAATAATTTGATATAAATTGAATTTATGACTGGAGCCATAAAATGGCGTCAATTAAATTACGAATTACCGTAATCAAAAATAGTAATTGAGGGATATTGGATTTTTAAACCGATCGCACACACGATTGCTTAAAATATTATGATGATACGGGGAGAACACTCAAGCCACTCACTGACTAGCGACGATACAATAACTTAAATGATTATATGGGACTAGTATGCATATAATATAACTTTTATTTGATTCATTTGGTTGAAAACTTTACAAAAATTACTCGACAACGACAATTTGTATTTTTGCATTCCGGTAAATTTGTCATCCGTAACATGACTTCGTACTCAACAGACTTTCAAATAATGGAAAAATTGTTACCTTATTCTCCGACTCGGAGACTATAGAAACCAACAACAACATGTGGCGTACAGTACCCCTTTAAACCAACTTATGATATCGATTGGTATATTAGATTGTGATATCGATTGGTATATTAGATTGTGATATCGATTGGTATATTAGATTGTGATATCGATTGGTATATTGTGTTGATTTAAAAAAACAGCATCTGAACAATCCAAATAACATGGTAATTATAATGAAATTGAGTTTATGACTCATTTTCATCATAATTATTTTGAAAAGTAAGTTGAATTTGATAATCTCTGGGCGGGTTAAATGGGAGGCCAAATTCACATTTATTAAGCACAATTATTGACACATGCAATGGTCAAGTCCTCCGAATAATATTTAAATAACTTAACTGGTTAAGGAATAGCTCACTGGCCCGTCCTTACAATAAACTGCACTTCAGTGTAATTGAGTTGTGCTTCAGGTCAATGATTAAAGGTACTCAATCCGATTAGACGCTCCTAAAATTACTATTTCTTTGGCTTTGGGGGTAAAAAATATTTGATTCGAGTCGAGAAACCATCCCATCAAAGCTGATAGTGATCAGATATCGATTTTTGATGTTATTTAATTTTTGGAGATGTGGTCCACTTCCACGAGCTCAAAATATCAAGTGGTTACTATTAACAATAATAACCACTTGATTTTAGAGTTATCCATCTCACACCCGCAATTTGTCTGTTTGAGCTCGTGGAAGTCGACCACATCTCCAAAAATTAACAAACTTCAAAATCGATATCCGATCACTCTGAGCTTTGAAGACTCGAATCAAATATTGTTTACCCCCGAAGCCAAAGAAATAGTAATTTAGGGGTGCTTAAACGGATTGAGTACCTTTAATTTATGTGAATTTGGCCTCATTGAAAGCGATTAGAACGCATCAAGTTCTACGCATTTTTAAAACAATTTCCAGGGGAACATACCCATGGCCCCCAGGGGAACATACCCATGGCCCCCAAGTGGACTTGACATGTCTCTTAATGGTTGTCAAATCGATTTATTTAGTAAAGATGTATAATATTGATTTTAGAATGACTTCTGTTAAGTTGATTGACTTATTGTCTGTCATTCGAACTTTATTTATTTAAATTTTCTGTCTATTAAGTTTAAAATGGCGTCTGTCAAGTTGGAATTGACTTATTGGCTGTAATTAGACCTCTGTTATCTTCGCATGACAATTTCCGACGGGGGTATAGGAATGGTTTCCGTCGGTCCATCTGTCCACCCCGAAAAGTTATTTCGAACATTATTAACGAATTAAATGTTTTGTTTATATATGAGTTCACAAATGGAATACCTGAAACAAGTTCGCCAACTTGGCCCGGCCAGACATTTCATGGCCCTATGATTGTTATTTTATTTGTTTTCGTTTAGCACCAACAAAAAGTTGTCCGGGGGTAATTTTGAACAATTATCAGCAGATTTGAAAGATTTTAGGTTTCTAAAACGTTTCGCAAACTAGGCCTGGCCATACACTTCTACCAGATTATCGGCCCTTTGATTGAGATTTTAAGCACGAACTAAAACAAATATTAACAGATTTCAATTATTCTTTAGCCCATCCCCAACTTATTAGTTTCATTTGATGTATATTAATTTTGAATTTACATATTGATTGCTATTCGACATATCTTTTAATTTTCATTTGGCTTCTATTAAGTTGGAAATGACTTATTGATTATTAGTTAACACCTATTGATTTTAATTTGGCATATAGTAAATGGCATGTAATTACTAAATCGTACAGGCATCGTTACACGTGGAATTACAGAAACTCTACTTCTCATGTCGTTATATCCATAATTATAGATGCATTTAATACCAGTTTGTGATTAAAGATACGGGCGGCGTTGGCGGTGTGTATGCTGTTAAAATATTCATCTTCATCAAAAACCGCCATAAACAGAAAGAATAGTAAATATAGAAAGACATTGTTCTTATACCAATAAGAAATATGGCATAAACGTAAGTTAGTGTCAATTCCCCCCTTTGTTGTATAAGCAAAAGACGTTACATTACCTGGCTTTTGTTTAGATCCGGATATGGTAAACATAAAGAGCGTTATTTGTTAATGTTTTCCTGATATGGAAATAATAAAGAGCGTTTATATCATTTTTGTGTGATTAACCAATATAATTGCGCTTATTATGTAAACAGAAGCACAACTTCTGTAACATGAGCAGTACACAATCGTACGTCTTGACGACAATATACTATTCACGCGCTGATTATGTTTGGCATACATGTATGAACAAAACTATATATTTTTAATATTCCTTCTGTTGATGGCGATTTGGAAAAAATATGAATATTTCTGCAACGAACGCCACCCGTGCCTTTAACGTACTGCACGAACACTTAGTTTGAGGAAACTTGGACTACAGTAATGCCCTAATTAATCGACCCCTTAACCATACAGCAGAATTATGGGTAACTTTTCAGGATTTAGTCGGAAATATGGCTTGTTGCCATTCACAGGAAAGCTCTCACTGAGAGCTTTCCGATGAATGTCAACAAGCCATATTTCCGGCTAAATCCTGAAAAGTTACCAATAATTCTGCTGTGGTTAAGGAGTCGATTAATTAGAGCATTACTGTAATGCGGAATACGTTCACTATTCACCTTTCTCTATCTTCACGATTGATTGCTGCCAGTGCTCCCCGGTCCCAAATGGCATCAAATTCATCATCGATGTCGCTGGAAGTAAAATATGTTTAACATTGAGAATGTGAAGCTCTCGCCCTTAAATGGGTACTGTGCACTAAATCCGTCCATTTATCGGACCATCTCCTTTTATACTCAACACATATAATTATGCAACAAATGAATGAATTTGATCCATGGATTAGTGCAAAATACTACACTCACGTGCTCTATGAACGATGCAAACAACATGGTAATTATAATGAAAATGAGTTTAAGACTGAGTCATTGACTCATTTTCATAGTAATCTGCCAGGAATTTCTTTGTGAAATTTGGTACAAGCGATTATTGTGACACATTATTTAAAGTGATGTGAAACACTCCGGTAAGGTGATCAAATAGAAATGGAGAATAATCTTGTTCAAAGTGGTAATTTTTTACAAATAGTATATCCAAATTGACAACACACACCGTCATTCTTATATATGAATTAAATGCAGTGACTCTCAATGGCGAAATTGTTTTCGTTAGTTTATCACTAAGAGACGCGTCGTGAATCGAGTAGTAAAAATTTACAATTGAGCGTATTTCTGACGATGTTTTCTATGGAGTGGTACGGTCGATTTTCTTCAAATTTTTCGGCGATGTTAGTAGAATGTTACATTCCTCCAGTTGTCATAGCGCCTGAATACTAACTTATCAGTTTCACGCACACAGACAAGTACATAGTATGTCTTTAAGAACTATTGACCCATTGGATATTATAACTGTATTTACTTCACTTTTATGGCATGAAAAATATCTAAAAGTTCACTGTTTCAGATACCAACAACTTCTGTAAAATATTTTATTTTCATAAGTGCAGTTCATATATCCATGATATCATATCTCGAGATCATACTAGGAGACTTACTTATATTTTATTCATGAAATTTAATGATTATTTTCATTTAGAAAGGCAACTATCCTTAAATAAATTTCTATATTTCAGAATGTTCATCTCATGTCTGTGAAATGAAAACATTTGGCTGAGATGAGTTATGTGTCCTGGGTTCATAACCAAGTTAAAGCTCACCACCATATCTCTTAAAGGGGTACTGTACGCCATTTTCATTAAATTTCCGGTGACAATTACAACGATATAATATCGATAATATATAGAAGCATAAGTAATTTGAGTCGAAGATGTATTCTGTAAACGCTCAGATTAATAGGCTATCTTAAAATTTAATAATTTAAAAGTTAATAATTTGATATAAATTGAATTTATGACTGGAGCCATAAAATGGCGTCAATTAAATTACGAATTACCGTAATCAAAACAGTAATTGAGGGATACTGGATTGTTAAACCGATCGCACACACGATTGCTTAAAATATTATGATACGGGGAGAACACTCAAGCCACTCACTGACTAGCGACGATACAATAACTTAAATGATTATATGGGACTAGTATGCATATAATATAACTTTTATTTGATTCATTTGGTTGAAAACTTTATAAAAATTACTCGACAACGACAATTTGTATTTTTGCATTCCGGTAAATTTGTCATCCGTAACATGACTTCGTACTCAACACACTTTCAAATAATGGAAAAATTGTTACCTTATTCTCCGACTCGGAGACTATAGAAAACAACAACAACGTGTGGCGTACAGTACCCCTTTAAGGGTGTGGCCTAATTCAAGTTAATTGCTCCCTGCTTGAGTAGACCACACTTCATATCAACATTTGTTTTCATTGGGCTGGAATATTTGTGACTGCTTTATTCTTCATTATGATATATGGGGTATAATGCTATATTATGCAATTCAAAATATATCTCAACATTATGATACAAATGAAGCCTTCTCTCATAGAGACAAAACAATACACTATTTGGTGATTAGAGTTTTGTGTGAAATTTTTCATTATTCTAGAAGTTCTTGGTACCAAAAGGGACAGAAAATAAAATTATATTTTCAACCTCTCAAATGTATTAAAGGTACTCAATCCGACCAGACGCTTCTAAATTACTATTTCTTTGGCTTCGGGGGTAAAAAATATTTGGTTCGAGTCGATGAACCTACCCGTCAAAGCTCAGAGTGATCAAATATCGATTTATGAAGTTAATTATTTCAATTGTTTCTAGCCCAGAAACTCGTGTTGAAACAAGTTCAAACGGACGTTCTGGCAGATAAAGATGGATAATACTAAAATTAAGTGGTTATTATTACCACTTGATTTTAGAGTTATCCATCTTTATCTGCCAGAACGTCCGTTTGAACCTGTTTGAACACGAGTTTCTGGGCTAGAAACAATTGAAATAATTAACTTCAAAATTCGATATCTGATCACTCTGAGCTTTGACGGGTAGGTTCCTCGACTCGAATCAAATATTTTTTACCCCCGAAGCCAAAGAAATAGTAATTTATTATTATTATTATTATATCTTTATACAATGTAGATGATGATATGAGAAACTCGAGATTTTTTGCCTGATAGATCCAGAGAAATTCTTTGTTGAAAATATCTTGCCATTTATGGTTGGATTTATGCTTGTGCGTCGACGTTCACATGGGAACACTTTCAACACAAGACAATAATTCTACTGACCAAAGCCGTTTTAGGCAATGTCGTATTATTAAAATGTTTTACAAGTATGTATATATTTGATCTGAAATAGAAAGTGTGCATTAACCCTTTACCAAACAGAAGGGCCATGTGCCAATGCATTCTCTTATATATGCGAGTCGACCATAGGTCGCCTCGCATATATAAGAGAATGCATTGGCTTAACACATTAAAAATTATAAAATTGTTAAAGAATGTAAAAAAAAATGGTAAAAAAAGATTTTTTTTAGGCCAATGCATTCTCTTATATATGCGAGGCGACCTATCGTCGACTCGCATATATAAGATAATGCATTGGCACAGGGCATAACTGTAACTATCACAATGTGGTCAAGGAGCCGGTTCCAATGATATCCATATTTGTATGGTTCTATTGAGACAGACCGAAGATATTTTAGGCTGTTGAAGCTTTATTTGGCCGGTTTTGGCCGGTTTGTTGGGTAAAGGGTTAATATACTAACCCGTTGAATGCGTAAAAGTCACCACAATAAAGCTTCATCCTGCCATCAAGGGACTGAAATAAAGAGCGAAAACGTCGCAGCGATATTTGCATCCACCGGTTAATAAAGAAATAACTTGTGTTTCGATTAAAGGGGTACTGTACGCCAAATGTTGTTGTTGGTTTTTATAGTCTCCGAGTCGGAGAATAAGGTAAAAAAAAATTCATTATTTGAAAGTCTGTTGAGTACGAAGTAGTGTTACGGATGACAAATTTACCGGAATGCAAAAATACAAATTGTCGTTGTCGAGTAATTTTTGTACAGTTTTCAACCAAATGAATCAACTAAAAGTTATATTATATGCATACTAGTCCCATATAATCATTTAAGTTATTGTATCGTCGCTAGTCAGTGAGTGACTTGAGTGTTCTCCCCGTATCATTATAATATTTTAAGCAATCGTGTGTGCGATCGGTTTAACATCCAGTATCCCTCAATTACTTTATTTTGATTACGGAAATTCGTAATTTAATTGACGCCATTTTATGGCTCCAGTCATAAATTCAATTTATATCAAATTATTAACTTTTAAATTATTAAATTTTAAGATAGCCTATTAACCTGAGCGTTTACAGAATACATCTTCGACTCAAATTACTTATGTTTCTATATATTATCGATATTAGATCGTTGTTGTCACCGGAAATTTAATGAAAATGGCGTACAGTACCCCTTTAAGGTTATATAAATTATGCAGTCGTACCCGAAAAGTTTAATGATAAAATCTATAAAGCGCGTCTTCAAACTCATAACCTTAAAGGCCCACTTAATTTTCGAATTCCCAGATAATATTATTCCATATGATATACCATTTAGAAGAGGAACCAAAAAAATATATATTCCACCAGAATACGAAGCAGCTGTGGCCTAGGACTGTCCACCAAGTGATATATAGAGATTCATTCCAAGACTTCCTCCCTTGTCAACCCAAGTGCATCAGAATTCAAACTAAGAGATAGAGTTATTCCCCTTCCATTGAGTATTGAAACAAGAGTTATTCCTTATAATTTTTATATATATCAGCCTTCATATATACAACCCTCAAAATCGTATGCAGCTATATCCGATGTGGACGATATTTGGCAAACCGTGCACACTGCATAGCGGTTTCTCAAACGAGATACTAATGGAGACAGAACTCTATTGACAAACATATACATGTATTGCAGTTGTTTCCATAACCCACAACCAGTTAACACGAACAATGAAACAAATTAAGCCACAATGTTCCGCAAGTTCCAACAGCAAAAACTTATCTTGAAGATATTTTAGAGTAGGACCTGTCTGTGCGGATTTTGGTCCCAGACTCCTGGTCCGATTTCAACCAAATTTGGTGTGGTGACTTGTGGTACCTTGGCGAAGGTTACAACGACGTTAGTTTTTCACAATGTGTATCTAAATTGTTTTAATTAAATAAATAACAAACAAAAAAACAAATACGCTCACTATATATGGGCCTATATATTTAAGCACCAGATGTGCGCTCTTTATAGATGTGTTTTCACTGTGGCCCACGCCATCCAACAGAATAATGTGTATGAGTCCACTATGGGCTTATATCAGAACCAAATAAGTCCAATATGAACCAATGTCAATCTTTAGGTCCAATATGAACATATTTGCTCGAGGATATATTAAAGTAGCATAATAATATATGATCAATATATAAAAGAGTATGATTTGTCTGTCTGCCTGAATACCGTCTAACAACCATGGGTATGCATGAATCCGATATACCGCCTGAAATGGTCTGAAGGGGCGGAGGTGGGGTTGTGCCCTCAAATATATCACATTCTTGATTTGTTAGTTGTTCTTAGTTTATAGATGTCAATTAGGCAACTTACCGCGCATGCAAAATACACTCACATTAAAGACCCCAAAACCCTGACTCACCGCGCAGATAAAATACACCCACCTCAAAGACCCCAAAACCCTGACTTACGGCGCAGATAAAATACACCCACTTAAACGACCCAAAAACCCTGACAACCGCACAGATAAAATACACCCACCTTAAAGACCCCAAAGCCCTGACTTACCGCGTAGATATAAAAAACACCCACCTTAAAGACCCCAAAACCCTGGACATTCTCCTTGGTGTATTGCATCTCATTTGCTTCGAAGAAATCTTGGATGGCTTTATCGCTGATTTCGATTCCGACAACGGAGTGTCCTTTGTCGTATAACCTGAATATGATGTTAAAGTTGTATGCGTGGTGAGTATGCTGGGGTGGGTGTGTGGTATGCGTGGTGAGTATGCTGCGGTGGGTGTGTGGTATGCGTGATGAGTATGCTGGGGTGGGTGTGTGGTATGCGTGGTGAGTATGCTGGGGTGGGTGGGTGGTATGCGTGGTGAGTATGCTGGGGTGGGTGTGTGGTATGCGCGGTGAGTATGATGGGGTGGGTGTGTGGTCGAAACTTCCAAAAAGCTATTTTTTTTACACCCTAACGTATTATTTTACTGGGAACTTTAAAATCCAAGATATAGGCTGCGTAACAATTATAAACGGATCTTAACCGCAAACACACACAATATTCATGTAATTGCATGGGACCTCATATATACATGTAGGTTTTAATGGAGATGACAGATATATATATATTTAAAAAAACACAGCATATCTTCCTTCAAATGTTTTACACCCCTCCACACCCATGGACGTGGCGACATGCAGATGCATGATGTGGGTCTATATCTTTGGCTAATCGGAACTATTGAATTGAAATATTGAAAAACATACATTTGATAAGACATTTAATAATGTCTGCTTTGGTTGTTAAAACGCGACCATGATAAAGAGGACTCTTTCAAACAATTAAACAGATCGACCATCATTATTTAAAAAATACTGTGAAAAAAAATATATATGTTCTTGAATGTTTCATACAGAGAGTGGCTTAGTTTTCTTCGAATCACTCGTATTAGCCTATTGCTATATATAGGCGAGAAATACCATATTCTGCTAAAATGTCAGAATGGTGCCGGAAAATATTTGAAACCGTTCTATTATAACCCAAATACACATATAATAAACGCAAAAATGTATCAATTGAGAACTTGAGGAAGTCTGACATAGTACATTTACTAAAGTCCACCAAAGTCTGACATATATGTACCAAATATTTTATGATATTTAAGGCGGACCTGGCGGGTTTTAAAACAGTTGATATTTGTTCAAGTTATCCCATATAAAAATCCCCCTTGGTGTCACCTTGGTGAAACCATGGTTTCACCAAGGTACCACCTTGGTTAACCATGGTGACATCTTGGTTCACCATGGTGGTAGCACAGTAAAGTGGCATCACGGTGAAAACACCACGGTGGTACCAAGGTGTTATCACGGTGGTAGCACAGTAAAGTTTTTGCACCAAGGTGAAACCATGGTGGCACCAAGGTGGTACCACGGTGGTAGCACACTAAAGTTTTTGTACCAAGGTAAAACCATGGTGGACCAAACCCGACCAAGGTATCACCATGGTGGTAGCACAGTAAAGTTTTTCTACCAAGGTATCACCACGGTGGTAGCACAGTAAAGTTTTTCTACCAAGGTGAACCATGGTCTCACCAAGTATAACCACGGTGGTATCACAGCACCAGTGAAGTTTTCAATCAAGGTACCGCTATTACATTTCACGTTGACCTTCAACTACAATGCTATTTACCATGTTGTGGGTCTCGTGCATCTACAATGGTATTTACATGCTTCGATTAATTTATTATTTACAATATATACAATGGTATATGGTGAGTCATTAATTGTTTATAACATGCTGCCATATTGTACCAATATACGTAGCTGGTCACAGTATACATGTAGCAGGTTTACATACTACATCACATTATTATTCTACTGCATTGTCAATAGTTGTACATGCAATGCTGTATCCCATAATATAAGAATGTTTAGATCGAGGTGAAGATATTATTAATTATTATAAATGATATCTCAGTTATAACTTTTAACGAACAAACGTATATAATGTAATAATTAATAGGAATATGTTTTAGTATGGAATAAATATATAAACTGAATGGAGTTGTTTGGAAGACTTTGTTTACCTTTAATACATATTTTATAATGTTATAATTTAGTACTGTTTGCTTCCAACACAACAGGCAATATTTATCAATATGTACAATTTACATCTCACAATTACGTATTTTAGATATTTCCACAATTATGACTCTTTTCGGGGAAAAACAGCTCTGGTTTGAAAATCTAAGATATACGGTACACAAATACGTTATTCATTTCCCGGAAGGTTTACATGGGCTCGCATTGTCCTCCTGGAGTCCATATCTGGTCTGGTGCTTCGTGGAATACCTGTTTCAATAGTGATGATATAATATGCTCACTTTTTGTAAAATTCAACTTCGGTCGATCAAACTGGCCGAAATATATTTTAACAGTGTTTATTGCATGGCGGTGCGTATATCCTTACATGCAATAGAGTCATATTCATTCATCATATTCATTCCGTCATCGTCATGCAAACACAGATTGATACCTTCTCGTCCGACCTCTCAGCTCGAGTTAGCACCAATGAAGTTTCACAACAAGATATTTTACGCAGACTTGAAGCAGTTGAACGTGTATCGTATACAAACAGCCTTGCAGTGGAGCGCATCGAGAGCGATAAATGCAATGGCATTGCTAAAATGAAGGCCGACATGAAAACAATGAAGCAAGACATTTCAACAATCTTGGATAAGTGTGAACTGTTTCTGACTCAAGTCAACTCAACCAAAGGCTCAATAGCATCCATTGGTGGAAGGATTAAAACACTCGAAGAGTTACACAACAAGAACAACTTGAAGGGCAAATCGAACTCACAAAAAACATCTGACAATGCCAAGTGTGACTGTGAACATCGCTGCACAGAGAACCTCAAAGCTGATATGCAAAGTTTCGTCGGCCATATATATGGCGAAATCAACAAATTCGCCCACTTGACATGGAACACAATCCACGCTAACCGATCGCAAAACCCAATTGATACAAGAGGATACCCACAATCGCCGTCAGTTAGCCATGCAGACATTCAGCTGGTTGGTATTAGCAAGCACCCATCTTCACCCACACCTAGTGCTTCAAAATTCAACCCGCAGGAAACGTCTACACCAAGTTATTCTCACGTTAAACGCACAGATAAAGAGCCGACAAACACACCACTCGACAAGAAGAATAACTCTATTAACTATGCGCGTCACGCTAATCATGACACGCACGTTGACAACCAACAATCCAATCATGACCTCCGTGATATTCCTGTGGATGATTGTGACGACAGCCACCATGATTCCACAGAAGACACTCGACACTCCAATAAACGGAGCCACCTGCAATCAGAGAAGCCTGGTGCTAACGATGATCATTCAAACCACAACAGACGCCCTTCGCGAAATAACTACTCATCGAACAACGCATCTTTTTCCAGGTTCTATCAAAAGTCAAACGACAGTATACCACCATGGTAACACCGCGGTGAACCATGGTAACACCACGGTAAAACAGTATACCATCATGGTAACACCACTGTAAACCACAGTATACCATCATGGTAACACCACGGTAAACCTCAGTATACCACCATGGTAACACCACGGTAAACCACAGTATACCACCATGGTAACACCACGGTAAACCATAGTAACACCATGGTAAACCATCATGGTAACACCACGGGAAACCAAAGTATACCACCATGGTAAAAAAAACCGAGATATTATGGCCGCCCATCGTGGTGCCACCATGGTGGTTTACCAAGGTGGTTTACCATGGTGGTTTACCACCATGGTAACACCTCGGTAAACCACCACGGTATTACCACCACGGTAAAACCATGGTAAACCACCATGGTAAACCACCATGGTGACACCACGATGGGCGGCCAAAATATCTCGGTTTTCTTACCATGGTTTACCATGGTGTTTTACCATGGTGGCACCAAGGGGGATTTTTATATGGGATCGCGCTATATCGATATCAAATTCAACACAAACGAACTTATTAAGGGCGCAACTCCGCCCGAAGTGGACGGATATTGTTTAGCAATTCTCCTATACCACTACAAATTAAAAAACCCACATCGAACTAACTCATACAGGAGCGTGATGGCATAACGAGATTTTCGCAATGGCGAGTAGTCTATACGATGTATATTCCCTAATTAGGATGGATATAGAATTGTTGTAGCTATCGATTATACATTTTGGAACACCTGTCTGAATGTATGTGTGTATGCATGAATGCATGTATGTATGTGTTATAGACTCTAACACTGCTCGACTGATCCGACTCGGATTTGGTATTTAACGTGTCAACTTGACCTCGCTCATAGGCATGTTTCTGGACCTTGACCGATCAGACTAAAATTTTGTGTGTAGGACTACTTCGATCCCGGGAGCAATATGGACGGGTCCAATTTCACGTGGGACCATGTTCTCGAACGTGTTGATATAGGCATGTTTCTGGACCAATTGAACAATAGTTTGGCCAGACGCTGTATATACTGGGTACTGTCCAGATGGAGGCGATCACAAAAAAATCCCTAAATAGCCCGAACGAAGTCGAGTACATCAGCTAGTTTAATATATATTTTGGACATTTGTCTGTCTGTTTGTCTGTTAGCTATGGCCGGGAAAACTGCCGGACAGATTTGACGAAATTTGATACCTAGGGGAAATTATTTCCAGGGAGTATTTTGGACGGGTCAAATCTTGATCCCGACCTGACTTTGACATTCAAAAAGATCAATTCAAGGTCAAATCTGGTAAAACGGAAGTATTTCAACGAAATTTAATACCTACTGTTACTTTTGTCCCAGGAGTGTTTCGGGTGGGTCAAATCATGACCCTGACCTGATCTTGACATTCAAAATTGTCAATTCAAGGTCAAATCGGGTAAAGCCGGGCGGATTTCGACGGGTACTTTTGTCGTGACTTTTGTCCGGGGAGTGTTTTGGACGGGTCAAATCGTGACCCGACATGACGTTCACCTTTAAAATGGTCAATTCAAGGTTAAATCGCGCAATTCTCCGAAAATCAGAGGGGAACATCCTGGACGAAGTCGGGTCCACCAGCTACTATTATATATTTCTAGATTTAGTTACAAACTAAATACCTGTATATTGTACAAAGAAATGTTTGACAAATATATCTGTATCAATATTACCATACGGGTCATTAAAATAGATACGACGAAACAAATTTTGAAGGGTGCATGTATCAGGTAAATTAGATTGCTCTCACCCTGGTTATCCAGAAGATCATTGTGGAATCTGGTGACGATCGGACAAGGGGTGTCGTCTGTAGGATCAACCAAATTATTTAGCCATAAAAATAGTAAAATTCAAGATCACCGCTGGCAGTGATGTCTTCACAAGGACAGTTTGAGAACAAAATATGGCTCACATCTAGCGGTGACCCAAAATATCCACATGAGAAAAAGTTCTCCAATAAAAGCTGGCTGCAGGGTGCGCCAATTGATTCAAATTCGAAATTTAGCAGGGTGTACTGCTTGTGGCCATGTTTTCCCCGCAAATTTGATAGACTGATGGACAAAACCACTGAATCCGTTGAATCAATATACATGTATACATGGATTAATTTATATGCATTGTTATACACAGGACTGGTATATAAAGGTACTGAAAATAACAATATTACTAGTATACACAAAATAAACCATATATCATGGCTATGGGTTCTAATATCCGAATATGACAGCTGAGAACTTGGTGTGAATTGAAGAGTGGTGGTGTCTCAAGTATATCTAACCCTCCACGTTAGTAAACATGCCATTACATGTCATAAGTATAATCTAGCTTGAGGACTGAAGTTATCCATACCCCCCCCCTTAATTCAACCAGGTCCTCGCGCGATGTATGGTCGATCACATGATGATCTAAGGGGGATTAGAATTGTTGTATAAAAACAGCACTGCATGTAAATATAAAATAAAATAGTGCTACATCTTATTACAGATTATTGCCATATATAATCAGTGACTATACAGACAGTCTGACAAAATAAAGTTTCAGTGACACTCTATCCGAAGAGGGGAATAATTCCATCTGTTACAGTCAATGGAGCAATTATGAATCTGGAAAGGTGAAATTTCTAAGTAATACTAGATATCGACATGACGCGATAACATATAACGTAAATGCAATATGGCCGCTGGCGACCATTTTTTCCTGTAAAATTAAAAAAATATTTGATAGCTCTCATCTGATAGATCAATATCAAGATAAATATGAAGTTTGGTGATGATCGGATGAGTGAAGTGGACTGTGCTAAACGGTTTAGTAATGCTTAAAAAGATTCTTACCTTAATATTTTTATGTTCACTTTATAAACTTCCCTGAGTCATCTTTGTCATGTATTGAGTTTGATATCTTTTGTTAACAGTTTATAAATCATGTATGTCTCATGTTTGTTATTTTAATTTATGTGTTTATTATCATTAAATAAAGTTGCATTCCTTAAAAAGATTCTTACCTCAATGTTTTTATGTTCACTTTATAAACTCCACTGAGTCATCTTTGTCGTGTATTGAATTTGATATCTTTTGTTAACAGTTTATAAATTATGTATGTCTCGTGTTCGTTATTATATTATATACACTTTATAGTGTGTTTCAGAACGAAGACAAAAATGAATAAAATCAACAAATTTGTAAATTTAAAAACAATTCAAACGTTGTTGTATTCTATGTCCCAGCCCGGACATATACACCAAATTTCAATAATATTCATTGAGAAACAACGGACCAAACGCAATATAGCACCCCGTATACATCTTTTATTCCGAGCTGGCCTTTTATTCCGAGTTGGCACACATCGATTGGGGCGAGTTAGCCCTGGGGCGAGTACGCCGATTCCGACACCTTCTCTATTTGCAGCAGGTATACGTTTACGCTGATTTACGCGTAATTTAATTTACAAAGTTCCACGATTGGTATCGTAAATAGAGCGACCTTATTTGACAGAGAATGCCTCTGTTATTGATTATCAAGTTGCTATACATTAAAAACGACAAATTCACATGCTCGTTCAAGCGCAGTAGTCTATTTTCCCCATGTTAAAGGACATCCACAAATACTAAATAACGCTAACCTACTGCGAATGTTTGACACGACAACTGTTAACATATTTGGGCTGAATTCATCTGACGCGGTATTATTCCTCAAAATAAACAACAAAACCATCGTTATTCACAAGTAGATATTGATCAAACTGACTCAGTGCATACTGTGAAATTGTGTATGGCGGCCATCTTGATGACGTCATAAATCCACCCAGTCGCGACCCCAAGGTGTCTAACATTTGTTTTCTGGTGCCTGAGATATCAAGCAACGTCATTGGCATAGTCGCTATATTTCTTCACAAAGTGCACACGGGAGTACATAAGAGCCTCTACTATTACTTGGAAATGTAGTTTGGGCTAACATTTACATAAATCCTCCACATTATTTATCCCGACACACACGTCAGATGAAAAACAGCCATGAAGTAAACGGCCAAATTGGCCGAAATGATACATTAATTTAAATTGTTTATTCATCTTACCACCTACTCTAACCCCTAATGACATTCGATGGTACTTGAGATTGCATATTAATTATGTTTCAATTATCTCTTTTATATCACATTAAATCTAAAATAAAAAATCTAAAGTGCTGTGTCATTTCGTTTGAAAATTAAATTCAAATGAGACCATTGTGAAGTCGTACTAACGAATATATCAACTCGAATTATAAGTACGACCTGGATGTAATTAAGTCATGCATGCGAACAGAATCTAAATTTAATCTATAAAATATAGTTGGTCTCGTGCAAAGCTAGGTTATCTCAAAAAGAGATGCACGGCATATTACCAAGGTAATTTATTTTGACTTTTTTTATTTATGTTTCATATAAATTCACGATAAACGTGAAAATAAATACAAAGAGACAAACACTAGTGACCATAAACCATGTATATCTGATATGATGCGCATGAAATATTGCATTTAAAAGTCCATGTATAATTTACAGAGTGTCAACGATGAGGGTTACTTTTTCAGTCACCTTGCATGGTGGTGTGGTTAAAGGTACTCAATCCGATTCGATGGTCCCCATATCATCAGATTCCAACAACAATTTTTTTTTAATTCCGCTTCAATTATCAGAATCTATTAATTGCCCAAAAATTATGCTAACCACAGTCAACTATAGTATCAAGTTGCCGAAAATCCTGTTATTTATCAACATTTGTGTCAACGAAATTTTGCCAGTTTGTCAAATATCTGACACAAAAACGCCACGTGAGTTTAGAGTTATCCATCTTCATCCGCAATTTGGTCAGAGAAATTCTTCTCGTCGACTGTTTACTGGGCAACTAAAATTAAATTAATAGATTTCAAACATCGATATCTGATCACTCTGAGCTTTGATAGGTGGGTTCCTCGACTCGAATAAAATAATTTTTACCCTCGAAGCCTAGGAAATAGTAATTTGTTAGCGTTAATTCGGATTGAGTACGTTTAATTCTAAACAGATCGGCGCGTAGATCGATGTAAATCTATCTAGCCTCAATGTATAGTGGGTGTGTGTTAATGTATAGTGGGTGTGTGTTATGTATAGTGGGTGTGTGTTATGTATAGTGGGTGTGTGTTATGTATAGTGGGTGTGTAATGTATAGTGGGTGTGTGTTATTGTGAGGCACGGCGCTGTGTTCGTTTTGGGCAGATTGTGTATTACCGCAAATCGTATCTAACTAAATGTGCCCCCCCCCATATGACCACATGCAGCACCGTATCCCACAATAACACATACCACTACACTCATTTCTTATACTCATATAGTTTTTTTTTAATGATGTTTTCCATAAAAAGCTGAGTGAATTCTTAATTATTTTCACGAAATCTGCCGAGAATTTGAGACTAGCCCACATAGCAAATTAAGTCAACTCAATATGAGATTTCCAAGCACTTAGCAACGATACCGTGAACGGTATAAATGACTGGCACCATGTGCAATTCGGCTGAACTTTGAAAATGACGCCCAATTATTCTGTTGATTCTATTCTAGTGATTAGGTTAGATTAGGTCATCAATTTGTGACTTTGTGTTCGTGTTACGGTCTGTGTGCTATTGGAGTATGTGTGTTATTAGGATATGAAACGGGTGACAACAATTGGCAGTTGACCAATCACATACCAATATTTAGTGTAACACAGACGCACAATCAAGTTGAGCGGTGGTAACTCTGATCGCGGACAGGTTGTAAATTATATATGAACTATATTCATAATATACATAAACGATTGTCAAACTGACTGCTAGCCGAAAACTTCAAGCATGCCAAAAATAACGTATTTCGGAACAGAAGCCAATGCTGTTTTATCGGGTATTTTGTTGGTGTATATGTGGTCTCTACGAGCAGTTGGGTGATTTCCCGGTGAATTAACCACATGTGCGGTCTTTCCTCCACCAATATATATATATAACTGACAATACCATGATATTGGCTAATGGGTGAACATCTAATCAAATGTTATATTATTGGGGTCACTGAGGTCATGTTCTCTGGAGCTGAATATATTACTAAAGGACCACGGTTCGATTATACATATTAAAGGTACTCATTCCGATTCGACAGTCCCCGTATCTTCAGATTTCAAAAACAATATTTTTTGAAATGCCGCTTCAGTTATTAAAATCGATTAATTGCTCACAAATAATGCTAACCACAGTCAACTATAGTATACACTTGCCCAAAACCTGTTATTTATCAACATTTTGTTCAACGAAATTTGGCCTGTTTTCAATAATATCTAACACACAGTCACTTGATTTTAGAGTTATCCATCTTCGTCCACAATTTGATCAGAGACCGTCGGCTCGAATTTTTTTTTGCCAGGCACCCAACAATTACCGGTGTTGAAAAATAATCGATTTTAAAAATCGATATCTGACCACTCTGCGATTTGATGGGTGGATTCCTCGACAAGAATCAAATATTTTGTTTACCACCCGAAGCGAAAGAAATAGTAATTTGGGAGCGTTAATTCGGATTATGCCTCTTTAAACACCATAAACCTACCACGTGTACGTTTTCTATACAAAGTACATCTTGTTAATGAGTCAATTAACAGGAGACTCTGATGGTCAGTTATTGACCACAGTCACGTCTCTGGCACAAAATTGGCCATAATGGTGATTGCAAGTATTTTTCTTTCTTGTGGTAAGCTGAAAAAGACCTCAGGAAAGTCGACTAATTTGGTGCCAAATCCGACCGTGTGTCATTACGATATGTGTGTGTCTTATCTATGAAGTATCATTATCATCCACGTGGCAGAGACGTGGTGACAGGGGGGGGGGGGGGTGTCTCAACATTTTCAACATTTGGAAATTTGACACAACACTAGTTGGAAATTTCACACCAACAATAGGTTGAACATGTTCTTGTAGTTTGATTTTCAAACAATTTATTAACTAGAATTTATTGTTTTTGGACCAATATTGCATATTTTCATTCTTTTGGTAAAAATGTTGGACTTTGAAATTATGCAAAACATTTGGTCTGATTCAAGGGGTGTTTTGGTTTGATTAAAGGGGGTGCAACAAATGGAATTATTCAAAACCTTGTCTCTGGTCTGATTCAGGGGGGGGGGGGGGTGCAGTTGGAATTATCAAGGTGGACACACCCCAACCGATACCCTCTAGCCACGTCCCTGCCACATGGGCACAAATAAATTTCAACTCTTGTATTATATTGTGTTATTTTTTCGACACATGCTTACCATCTGAGATCCCATGATTTACCACAAAGTGGTACGAAGATCTTCGCGTTCTCTTTGCCGTTGTAAAGTAGATGATCATACTGACGAAGTAACCTGCAGGAATTTTAATAAATTAAAAATCACACCACTGCATGAAGTTCCATCTAAAAATTATATTAAAACACACAAAAACGTTGTTAATTTTAACAAAAACATAAATGTATGTCCTTAAGTCACACAACAAAGATATTAATGGGTTCTGCATGTAGCCATTCAAATGCTGTCAAATTAACTGTTTGATAGCAAAATGCGATTAAAACCATTGCATCCATTTGGGAAGGATACCGTTTCAACTAGTGCATGACCATTGAGACACATTAACATTTGTTTTCAGCATATTTAAAGGTAATCAATCCGATCAGAGGGTCCCCATCTCAACAGATTCCAACAACAACAATCCGATCAGAGGGTCCTATATTCCTATTTCTTTGGCTTTTGGGGTAAAAAATATTTGATTCGAGTCGAGGAACCCATCAAACAAAGCTCAGAGTTATTAGATATTGATTTTTGAAATTTGTTATTTTCTCGAGATGAGTACTAATAATTGCCTTCAACTGCCGTAATCTGCTCGAGATGTGTACACCAAAACACTATTCAACCAGACAAGGATGGATAACTCTAAAATCAAGTGGTACTAATTAAGCAATTTTGACTGTGTTCTGGGCCAGAAAGTATTCCCGATAATGAAAAAATAATAGATTTCTAAAATCGATATCTAAAAAATCTGAGCTTTGATGGGTGGCTTCCTCGACTCGAATCAAATATTTTTGACCCCCGAAGCCATTGAAATAGTAATTGAGAGGAGTTTTATCGGATTGAGTACCTTTAATTGCAATTATACCTAGTTTATTTAATGACACGACGTACTACATGTATAGTACGATACTTAATGACCATTACTTTACTTCCATAAATTTAATCCCATTAAAATTACAGTTCCGCAGTTAATGGCCATTTATGTTGTTTTGAGGATGGCAAGTCTCCAAGGCTATATAGTTGCATAATATTAGAAATTAATGCCCATGATAAGTAAAAGCTTGCATATGCATATCGCAATTCTTCTCCTGTTTAAGTTACTCACGGAGTGCATGCGTTCTCCTGCCAGAATGTTTTTCCGGCTTCCCACAGGCCCTTCCATTGATCAAGCGTGAGAGTCTTGAATGCGATTTCTTTTTTCTCCATTCCAACTTCGTTGAAGATTCTACGCAGGTTTTAAAATGTGGCCCTTCTAGTTAACCTGAATAACAAAAAGGGAAAGAAAAAAAAACACGAACGACGAAGCAACAACACGTCATGGTAATATACCTGCATAGGATTTACCTTTCGTGCTCCCCGATCTTTACTAAATTGACTCTTCCATTCAGTTATAAAAGTATCCAATGGAATTGTATATATTCATTTGGAGGGATGTTCAGGAAATATAATTAGACGATAAACAAATGACCATATACTACAAATGCATTCAATAGGATTCCTAATCATTGGTGGGAAATGGTCAGATAAAAACTTAATATCTGAGCATATCTTAATAAAGGAACTACTCGTCAATGAGTATTTAGTAAAGATTGGATTAAAGATGCCCTATCCTATTTGACACCACAAAAATACCATTAAATTTGCTATGTGTTCTATACCAGAAGATATTTAGATCCTACTCATGCATGAGGCGATTAATACGAAGTTTTGATGAATAGAATGGGACTGAACAGAATGACAATCTGCGGAATGGGACTGAATGCTGAACAGAATGACAATCTGCGGAATGGGATGAAATGCTGAACAGAATGACAATCTGCGGAATGGGACTGAATGCTGAACAGAATGACAATCTGCGGAATGGGATGGAATGCTGAACAGAATGACAATCTGCGGAATGGGACTGAATGCTGAACAGAATGACAATCTGCGGAATGGGATGGAATGCTGAACAGAATGACAATCTGCGGAATGGGACTGAATGCTGAACAGAATGACAATCTGCGGAATGGGACTGCATGCTGAACAGAATGACAATCTACGAAATGGGACTGAACAGAATGACAATCTGTGGAGTGGGATGGAATGCTGAACAGAATGACAATCTGCGGAATGGGATGGAATGCTGAACAGAATGACAATATGCGGAGTGGGATGGAATGCTGAACAGAATGACAATCTGTGGAGTGGGACTGAATGCTGAACAGAATGACAATCTGCGGAATGGGATGGAATGCTGAACAGAATGACAATCTGCGGAATGGGACTGAACAGAATGACAATCTATGGAGTGGGATGGAATGCTGAACAGAATGACAATCTGCGGAATGGGACTGAACAGAATGACAATCTGTGGAGTGGGATGGAATGCTGAACAGAATGACAATCTGCGGAATGGGATGGAATGCTGAACAGAATGACAATATGCGGAGTGGGATGGAACGCTGAACAGAATGACAATCTGTGGAGTGGGATGGAATGCTGAACAGAATGACAATCTGTGGAGTGGGATGGAATGCTGAACAGAATGACAATCTGTGGAGTGGGATGGAATGCTGAACAGAATGACAATCTATGGAGTGGGATGGAATGCTGAACAGAATGACAATATGTGGAGTGGGATGGAATGCTGAACAGAATGACAATCTGTGGAGTGGGATGGAATGCTGAACAGAATGACAATATGCGGAGTGGGATGGAATGCTGAACAGAATGACAATCTGTGGAGTGGGATGGAATAATGAACAGAATGACAATCTGGGCTCCATACAAAAACATGACAATGCAATATGAGATATAATACTACGATATAAGTAGACAAAATGGTCTCACGCAAATCTGACAATAATTTATTATTAATTTGGGAAACTCATTATTTTGGACCGGTTTGAGCGCGATTCTTGTATTATGCGATCAGTCAGTGTTGTCGGCTACAAATCTATTATTGAACATGTATTTTCTCCAATTTAGAAGAATCTTGTAAATTCTGGTATTTCGACAGCGTCGATGATTGATTGATTGGGGTTTAATGTCGCTTTAGGCAACTGAGGCCATATCACGACATTTCCAGGTTTAGTGGTGGTTGAAATCAGCACACTCAGTTACGGCTAATCAAACGGTGATTTCAATGGCTGATAAACTCGTCGACCATGTGCGGCAAACCACCGGCCATCAGCGAGTAACTGAAAACTAAACTAGACAAGAAAACCATAGTCAGAAATGGTAACGCCACCAATATCATATTATTAGCCATAAATATAAATTATAATACAATCATTCCATAAACTAGCTTTCAAATTTGATGCGGGAAATTTGCATACTTCCATATTTCAAGTTTTCCCGTTTCTCGTGTCATACGTTACTTTCTTCAAACTGTCTTCTTTATTACACAAGCTGATGGGCCCGACTTCGCCCGGGCTGTTTCCCATCTGATTTCCGGTGAAAGGCGCGATTTGACCTTCAATTGACTATTCCGAAAGTCAAGGTCAGGTCATGGTCATGATTTGACCAGTCCAAAACACCCCCACCCGGAGAAAAGTACCCCTAGCTATCAAATTTCGTCGAAATCCGTCCGTTTTACCCCACTTGACCTTTAATGAACAATTTTGAAGGTCAAGGTAAGGTCGGAGTCATGATTTGACCCGTACAAAACACTCCCCCCGACAAAAGTACCCATAGGTATCAAATTTCGTCGAAATCCATCCGTTTTGCCCGATTTGACCTTTGATTGACCACATTGAAGGTCAAGGTCAGACCGAGGTCACGATTTGACCCGTTCAAAACTTTCCCCGGACAAAAGTATCTCTAGGTATCAAATTTCGCCGAAATTTGTCCGTTTTACCAAATTGACCTTGCATTGACAGTTTTAAAGGTCAAGGTCAAGTCGGGGTCACGATTTGACCCGTCCAAAACACTTCCCGGACATAAATACCCATAAGTATCAAATTACGTTGAAATCTATGAAAAGCCGAGGAGGACATGTTGGTTGCTAATTGCTAGATATACGACGCTGTATTATAAAGGTGTTTCAAACTAGGAGATAGAAGTATTCTGCGTTTCAAATGGTGATGAATTATAGTATTTTATTCAAATTTTATGGCATAAATTGTTATTAAAACCGTATATACTATAAAAAATGAATGACTCGAAGTTAAGTGGGCCTTTAAACAAAGTCACAATTGCAGTTAGGCTCATCTCATACTCGTCCATTCGGCGATATTCTGCTGCGCAGTTTGTTATAGCATCCAGTATTCATTGAGCGTTATAGCCCCAACTGTTATAATTCGCCTTTAGCAGGCGTACTCTTGCCTCAGATTATTGAGATATTAGGTCACACGAATCACATTAAATCGCATGGAAACATAGCAATTGTGTGGGCTGCTTGGCGTGAATATGTAATGAGAAATAAGGTCATACGTAATGACATTAAACTCAAGAAAACCAGCGAAAACAAAACAAAATCACATTTAATGTTTTAAGTTATTTCCTTCATAAAAAGAATCTTCGTGATAATGAACCCTCTCAATACTTTAGAATATAGAATTGACCTTAAAATAACAAAAATCTTCAGAACACAGAACCTTCGGAATAACGAACCTTCGGATTGGTGAACCTTCGGAATGCGAACATTCAGAGAAATTTCGGAATAGTGGACCTTCGGGATAGTGAACCTTCGGAATAGAGACATGCCCCCCAATATTCATATTATATGCCCAGAGTTCAAAGCTATGGACCCATAAAATTCTAAACTTGGCCCTTAAAATTTTGAACTCCAAATTGGAGCACACACAGAACATCACTTAAGTCAACTGTACCTGTGCCATGTCCCAATGCGGGAGGGTCCATATATACCACAACATTCATATTATATGCCAAGAATTCAACGGTATGGGCCCACGTAATGACATTAAATCTCAAGAAAACCCGGGAAAACAAAACAAAATCACATTTAATGTTCTAAGTTAAGTTATTTCCTCCTGTATCTGTATCGGTGTGCGCGCAGGATCAGTTCGGATGTGAGCGCACACTCCATAAAAAGAATCTTTGTGAAAATGAACTCTCTCAAATTAGTCTCAATACTTTAGAATATAGAATTAACCTAAAAATAACAAAAACCTTCGGAATAGAGAACCTTCGGAATAGCGGACCTTCGGGATAGCAAATCTTCATAATAGAAACATGTCCCCACAATTACACCGGTGACGTAAACACATGTGCTAATCTATGTCGTAAGTAGTAATGGGTGGCACTATGGCCCAGTACCCCCCAGACATGGGCACTATGGCCCAGTACCCCCCAGACATGGGCACTATGGCCCAGTACCCCCCAGACATGGGCACTATGGCCCACTGGGCCATAGTGCCCATGTCTGGGGGGATACTGGGCCATAGTGCCCATGTCTGGGGGGTATTGGGCCATAGTGCCCATGTCTGGGGGGTACTGGGCCAAAGTGCCCATGTCTGGGGGGTACTGGGCCATAGTTTCCCCCCTGAGGATAGATGTTCCTGTCATTGATGTGACATTTCTGATCGAAAAAATGAAAATGGACTTAGACATTTTTTCATTACTAATTTAAAGTTTGTATAATTCTGACCAGAGATGACACATCGACACTAACAGAATCAATTGGTGGGGATCCTACAGTGAAAACGATTTTGTTGAAATTTATCATTTATTTTTCAAAAACAAGAACAAGAACAATGAACAATAATATATTATTATACATCAATAATATTAACAAAGAACAATAATTTATGTACAAAACAAGGTCTCAGATTTGAAGAAACTTAATTGAACATCCTACAACATCCTACGCTGAATCAATAACAAAAGAGTCTATTTTGTGGAGTTGTTGACACATTCGTTGTTATCTGGTCGTCGTCTTCTTTGCGTTGTATGTATATCAGCCGTCGATGTCCTGGTGAAGTTTAATTCAACAGCAAATTTGCTTTTCTGTATAATCGACCATAGTGCTTTCCAAACCATCGAACTATTGTTCTGTCATTCTTGGAGAAATCCCGAGAATTGAATAATCTTTTCATCCTCTTTCCTTTCATCATGTGGTGGAGTGCGAATATACAATATAATCCACACACATTTGTCGCACGATGTTGATATCGTGTTGTATTCATAGTCCATGCTGATGAGTTCCTTTTTATGAATGGTAACATATATCGTCTCGATGGTGGTAGTCCAAATGAGTCGAAGTATACAGCTGATCTTCCATTGAATAACATCAATGTCCAGTGTTCTCCTGGCTGATCCGATGAGTGCGTGTTCACAATATATGCTTGAATATGCTGTGGTTTCTTCTCTGGTAACAGATCTCTAGCACAAACATGTGTGTTAAGTTTACACAACCAGGAATTGTCCAGAATATATTGAAGTTCAGCTGTCTGCATCGTTGTAATTCTCTTTGACTCGCTGTGACCACATCAGAGTCCACTCTGCGTCGAATTTTTTGCGGTTGAGCTCCAAACTGTTTCTCAGATGATCCCACATGACGTATGCTTCAAACTTCTCCTTGCAGTGTGGGTTTAACTCCATCAGCTTCGGGAACCATCTTTCCATAACATTGTATATGTCAAGTTTAATCAGCGCTAAGTCGATAAACTGGTTTGTCCAATCATCAGTTGTAGAGAACAAACACAGAACATGTTCACGTTGACTAGGATGTTCTATTTTACATCCTTCACAGTTTGCTGACACTTCCTTGCGAATAAGTTCTTGTAGTTCTTCAATCATAGCGTTGTTGAGTGTGTCCAAGATCAGGTTCCATCTCGGAGCAAAGTTTTGTGAACATTGGTATTCTTCATAGTAGTTCCATAGCTGTGATGTGAACTCCATCCTAATAGTCAGTAAGCACTTCTCTCAAAGCTGTAATCTCTATTTCACTGTCAAATTCAGCATACACCAAAACGTTGACGGCTGTAGTGAGAGCTGTCAAGAACTGAAGCTCCAAACGCAGGTTCCCTGTCTTTATAGGATGTAGATGTCCCTCGTCGCTTCCTTGGTCCGGTGTCAAGTCGAAACCCCACAAACAATAACCATTCATATATTCTTTTAAATTAATGCCAATTGATTTGTTAACACCAAACATTCCTAAAGATTGATACAAAGATAAATATGATCTGAGACATTGTTTTGTTGCGAAGTTTGGTTCAAATGGACGGTTATGTATTGTATGACCGTCTTGACTAACTTCCAATTTATTCAAACTGAAATGTTTGAAGTGGAATGGATTGGTACCCAAATCTCCATTCATATCTTTATTTTCGACCAACGCAATAAAAAGTCTCTTTGGTAATTGTCCTTGAAATAAGTGGTCTTCAATTTTTATTTCTACTCGTCTGATAGGTATTTTCATTTTTGACTGGACAATTTCTTGATTTAATTTATTTGAGACCGCTGGAAAGAGACTAACTGTTCTGACATGGAACACTGCTGATTCGAAAACAATTTGTCCATCCTCGGCGCCAATGAGGCAAAATTTTGATGGTGATCTGTTTAATCTGATACGAATTTCAATTCCATTTGGTAAATATTTTTCTCGAAGAAACAGATCAGTGTGTAAGCGTCCACATAGTTCAACAATTTTACTACCCCCGATCAAACTTTCTCTAGAAGTTAATCCAGCATTGCCACCACCTTTGGTATTCTCTTCAAATTGTTCTGCTGTATCGCCATACCACATTTCTAAATTTGCTAATTGATTATCTTTATATTCTGGAGAGTATCCCAACAGATTTTCGAAATATGCTCGGTATGGGTAAGTGTCAGAATTCGAAGTTATCAATTTGTTGTTCAAGTAAACATCGATACTGCTGAACATGCTATGAAAGAAATTGTTAACAGGTGCTAATTCCGTACCAGCTACCAAATTAGTTCCATCTTTTTTTGTAATTTTGAATTTCACATAAAGATAAGATTGATTAATATCTGTCCACTTTTCGGTTTGAGATGGTATGACAAACTCTATCGGAGCAGAATTATTCAGCGGTGCAATCGGATGATTTTCGATCCACTGCGATTCTGACATTGTAGCCACCGTTGGTGGAACATGTGTTATATCAAGTTCCAATTTATTGCATTCGCATGATCCATTTACCATTTGTGCCATGATTAATCAAAAATATCAAGAGCTCGACTGCTAGGATGTTTTTTCGACTGACTTTTTCGGCGTTTGACAGCTGAATGATTCATTTTTGAATTCGCTACTCTTTTTCTAGGTTTTTGTCTCGAGTTCAAAATTTGATTTTTAGCTTGTGTGCTAAAAGATTTTAAAGCTTTTTTACCTTCAGACATCAACGCTTCTTTCGGACTTTTACCTTGATTAATAATTTCATCTGCAACACCAAAAGTGTGTTTTTTCGCAAGTTGTAAAGCTGTCCGACCAATCGGTTTTAGAAATGGTACAGCAGATCTCATAACTGATTTGAAAATTGAACCAATACTGTTACCATATTGCCGTGGTACACCTCTATACACGGGGAACATTGTTTTTAGAACTCCTCTCGTTTTCTGAAATGCAGCTTCGCCAAAGACTTACCACCAATAAACTGAATTGATTTTCCTGTGCCGCCACTTATATTTACACTAATTTTGTCAAAGTATGACTTTGAAACTGGAACATAATGTAAATTTAAAAATTCATGTTTTACATGTAATCCGTCGATATCTCTTTTAATTCTGAAAGAAACAACTCGTAAAATTTGTACTTCAACATTTCCAACAATTGTGAAATCGGCAATATCAGAATAAACAAACATTTGATTATGACCAACAAACAAATCTACACCAAACGGAAATCTATTATTTGAATAAAAATCTTCAGAAGCGTTTTCAGTTTTGTAACCCAACTTGTGCAAAAGACATTGTGGTAATTCAATTCCTAGTTTTGGGATACTTACACTCTTGCGAATAATTTTCACACGTTTTGTAACTTTTGAGTACTTGATGTGAAATCCGTATTCGTTTTGCATTGCTTCTCCAAGTGTTTCATCAATTACATCTTGCATTGTATCAAGTAAATCTGCCGCAGAGGTATACAAACCTTCTCGTATCTGTATTTCAATTGCACGAACGCCATCAGGTCTCGTAAATATCTTTTCTTCAAAACGATTTTGAAGAACAGACAGTATTATTGCATCAGTTGTAATCAAATTGAATTTACACGAATCCCCTGTAACATTGTATGTTTCTGAAGGTGTTATCAGTTTGACTAATGCAACTTCCCATTTTTCTTTATCAATTTGAATTGGTTTTGGTAATTGTACAGTAAAACAACATTGAGAATTGTTTGGATACATTACCATTGAACTGTCGCTCGGAATTGTAATGTAGAAAGAATTCATACTTTCAAAATTTCTGCCGACTGATTTTTCAATTATTTCAAACGCGGTGTTGGTAAAATGTATCCCAAAGAACTACTGAGTAAAATTAACCACAGTTCGTTATTTTCACTTTGTAAACTTAAATGAACAATTGCTGTAGCGATTATACCAACAATTATAATAATTTGTGTAAAATATGTTACTTGATTTTTTGCAATTTTTTCTCCACAGATTTGAAATTGTGATGGAGCATCCAGACCAACTGAACCATTTTGAGACATGTTAAAAGTTTTATACCAAATTTGTGGCAGGAATCCAACTGTCAATTTTTTTAGGATAACCAGCCCAATGAACTTTAATTTCTCTAACTGATTTACCAGCAACTTTTCTTGAACGTTTACCAACAACTGATTCAATTTCGTAAACTTTATTATCTTTTATATGTTGAATTTCTTTACCATAAAATGATCCTGCGATGTTTTCACCATCTAAATCTACTAATTTGTAAGTTAATGGTGTACTTTTACAAACTCTACTAATTTTGAAAATTTCTTTTGTCCAATTTGGAAGATATCCTTTATCAAAAGTTCTCTTTGTTTTATTTATTCTAACAAAATCTCCAACTTTCAAGATCTTATCTTTTTTCGTTTTTAACTTTCCATAAAGATTTCTGGAAACTTCAATTTCATTTTCTCGAGTTACTAAAACTGGTGCCATCTTAATACTTCTATGAAAACTTTTGTTGTAAGAATTCACAAAATCGTGCAAAACATCATTGCATTTCAAAGTTTGATTATGTGTAAAATATTTCCACATCTTTGTTTTCAATGTCCGTTGAAAACGTTCAACTATACTTGCTTTTGTCTCTGGATTCTCTGTTGTGAAAAAATGAATTTTCTTAGATTTCAAAAATTGTAAAAATAATTTATTTTTGAATTCTGAACCTTTGTCAGATTGAAATGAAACAGGTTTTCGTTTTGATGATTTGAGAATTTTCTGAAATGTTTTACCTAAAGTTTTACCAGTTTTGTCTTTAATTTTTTCAACCCATGCAAATTTTGAGAACACATCAATAACACAAAGTAAATATCTGTAATTGTCATTGTGCTTTTGCAAAGTTTGCAAATCTGCCAAATCAGCTTGCCACTGAATATCAATTCCTGCAACAATAGTTTTACATCTGCAAAATTTCCGAACAATTGGTTTGTGCAAAGTGTATGTTTTTTGCCATTGTAACCATTTTTTAACATCTGAAAGTTTAATTTTGTTATTTGTTTCTTTCGCATTTTAAAAAAGTTGATTTGCTCCACTGAAACCACCAACTTCTTTTGGATTGTAGTAAATTTCAGTTAGAAGTTTGTCAAATTTTATGTAAGTGGGGACCATCCTTTCAAAATAGATTTTCTGGTTTTAGGAAAACTTTGAGGTGTGAAAATATCAACTGAACGTTTTCTTGACTTGCCACTGCTAGGAGTTGCATGAGGTGTATGAAACTCATCACCAGTGTGACCTTCTTTTAAATGTCTTTGTATCCACAACCATCGATTCCTGTTACCTACATAATCTTGTGGTACATTAAGTTCCCCCAATCCGCGTAGGAATGTTTCATAACCAACTGGGTCAAAACCTTTTCGGTGACGAACAACATCGTTTATCAAATCAATTATATTTGATCCAGTAACTGTTTCTGTTCCATAAATTAATTGTCCACGATCATCCCATCTAAGTTTAGGATTAGTTGACAACAATGTTAAAATTTGTTGTGCTTTACCACGAAGTTTAGATGGCACACTTTCCAATATATGTTCACTCATTTTCCCAAAGTTTTCAGATAACTTTTGTTCAGGTAAACTGAATTTTGAATTTAAAGATTTTTGTGAAGTTTTCAATTTGTACAAATTTTCTCCAAATAACTGTGACTTTTCTGATTCAGAAATATTTTTATCATAAACTGATTTCAATTCTTTGTAAGAATCTGAAACATTTGAAATTGCAGGATCCGGAGGTAATTGAGGTTTATTCATTTCTGACATTTTCCATTGTTTGAAATCTTCCAACATTCTGAATGGTACAATAACCATTTTCTTCATATTTATTTGAGATTTAGTTTTTCAAAATATTGTTTACAACTGCACCTAATGTTTTGCTAATCAATGGAGCAAGAAATAATAATGGTAAAAAGCCACCTTTTTGATTCAAAATTTTCTTCTTTTGTTGCAAAGGTTTGTTCTTGTCTGCAAGATATCTGATATGTTTACGCTTCGAATGTAACTTACGGTTCTGAGCTTCATTCAGTTTTACATTACCTTTTAAAAGATTTTGACATCATTCTGAAATACAATCCATCACTTGTTTCGGAGCATCGTTGATCATTTTCTTTTTATATGCAGATGGAACTTTACTCATTGCAACAATCAACTGACCATATTTTTTTTATCAGCGGTGCTTTCCTGCTCTTAGTTTTTGAAGGCATCTTCACAGTCTAAGTAGTTGTCTCAAAATGAGCAGAAAAATTATATGTTTCATCTTTTATCTTTTCTGATTGAACCATTCTAAAGCTTCGAATGCAGATTTCGATGCATCAGACAACGGCATAAATTCAAATTGAAAATTCAAGATCAATAACTGTTTTTTTTGTAATGGTTGATGTTGAGGGTTCTGCTGAGAAGGTATAGGTGTAAATTTAGAATGTTGATTTTGTTGAGTTTGCATCGGTGTAAACTTTGAATGATTTAGAGAAAGCTTTGTTTTACGTTTAGATTCTTTTTGACTACCCCTTTGTTGTGTTTGCATCAGTGTAATCTTTGAATGTTTTGGAGAAACCTTTGATTTACTTTTAGATTGTCTACCAGTTTGTTCAAATTAATTTTTCAAAAGACTTCTAATTAAAACTCCTCCAAGGAACCCACTACCACCTCGTTGTAAAATTAATTTGCGTTTTGTTTCCATATCAGTTGATCGATCAGAGATTTTTTTAAGAACATTTTTATTTCTCTGAAAAAACTTTTTTGTCTGTGATGGTAATTTCCAATCATTTTCAAGAAATAATTCAGCTGCAAAAGTGAAGAAATTTATAATTTGTGACAGTTCATCATGACTAAACATCTCGGTGGACGACATGGTTCTAAAATGAGAAAAGTAACAACAACTGAATTTATACTTTTGAATAAATGACAGGAGTAGTAATGGGGGGCACTATGGCCCAGTACCCATCAGTGGGGGGCACTATAGCCCAGTACCCATCAGTGGGGGGCACTATAGCCCAGTACCCATCAGTGGGAGGCACTATAGCCCACTACTGGGCTATAGTGCCCCCCACTGATGGGTACTGGGCTATAGTGCCCCCACTGATGGGTACTGGGCTATAGTGCCCCCCACTGATGGGTACTGGGCCATAGTTCCCCCCTGAGGATAGATATTCCTGTCATTGATGTGATATTTCTGATCGGAAAAAATGAAAATGGACTTAGAATTATTTTTTTTCAAAAGGAAAATCTCACTTTGGAAAATATCAATTAGCAATCAAGAGTTTTTCTTTTCGAATATTTGGTGGCCCTGAAAAGGGCCGTTTTATTTTTGTTATAGTTTAGAATCCGCCACATTGAACTTCTTTGTTGGCCAAAACTTCAATTGATTTGTCTCCTCGCCTCATCCATATTTCGCATTCACAATAATGCTCGTGGCAAACGTGTGGGATCCACACTAGAGTTATTGATGACTTGAATCTTGGTGTTGATTTGTAGCCGCCTTTGGTAGCATCAAACATGACGATAGGTCGCTGTATAACAGTCGCCGCTAATTCAACCATCAATCTTGATTCAGCCAAAAGTGGTGTGCGCCGTAAATCTTGTGCCGACGCACCAAGTTCGTCACTCTCTGCGTAGTACAGGTCAACTGCCGCATCTCTCAGAACCATCCATCCATCGGTCGTCCCGTAAACCGCAACGCTGAGTGCCCTCCAAAACAGAGATATTTCTTCGCCGCCGCACACTGCTTTACAGTATACCCCCTGTACCATTATCTCGTCAAGATCTGTTATGTTTACAGCAGTCATCTTTGAATGTAGAATAAGTCTGAAGATCCGTCTTGAACATATATTACGATTGTGCGGGCGGTAGAGAAAGCACATAATACTTTGACGTTAAAAATGACAAATGCTTCCTGACGTTGTGTTTCTTTACAGTGCATTATCTGTAGTTTTCACTATTTCGATATGTTATAGATTAAATTCATGATAGTATATGCAATTAATTAAGATGTTTTAACATATGAATTCATCTTCGTTCATAAACGATGACCAAGTAAAGTTATCGATTGTAATGATGAAGAAAAATGTTCAGTATGTTTTCTTGTGTTCAGTTTTATGTATAAAATATGTACATCTCCAAAAACAAAACTAGAAAAACATTCCATATTTTCCTAACGAGGTAACAAATATATCAATCATGTGTACCAAATAATAGATAATGATCTAACGAAATAAAAAACATTTGTTTGATCGCTATGCAATAATGATCAAGAAAAATATGAATGCTGATCCGTCTCTGAAAAAACACAATGCCAGGAAACATTTGTCAATTTTAACGTCAATGCGACATGTGATTTCATTGACGCCCGTGTCAAATGTATAAAAATATTTTCGAATTTGATCAACGTTACATTGCATTGCTATCAAAGATGGATCCGTTAACAGAATTTCTTCAGAGTGAGATATACAGTAATCCTGTTGTACAGAATACATATGCGGCACCACAGTCAACAGGCCAAGCTAATACGACAATGACTATAGGTGGTGATACACTCATTTTAAAAGCGATTTTAGATGAACTGAGATGTCTTCGCAGGGATATTGACGTGAAAACACAAGTAACGCATCAAGAAGTAAAAGTGAATCTTCGTTTCGTTGCAGAAGAGATAGATATACCAATCAGGGTTCATGATGTTCAGAAATCGAAAGAACAGAAACAGATCAAAAAAGAAAAAATATTGGCGGCGAAAGAAAAAGAACCTAAAAGTATCATGAAGCCTTCTACTGAGACAAAAGTCAGATTTCGTCTTCCTTGTAAAGAATCTAAAGATACAGAGAAAAGTGATGAATTCGCAAAAGCTATCGGTTCTCACGGGAAAGATATGTCAAGATATAAGAAAAACACAAAACGATGTTAAAGTCAGATGATAATTTTAAAACGGCCCTTTTCAGGGCCACACACATTTCCCAAAAGGTTACTCTTTCAATGCTGAAAAATCAAAAACACGATTGTTCAATTTATATTTTATTCAACAACAAATATTTGCAAGTATATTTTGTTTTAAATTATTCGTGGCGTGATTTTTTCAAAACAAAACATAGGGTACAAAGAACATTATTAGTTCTTAAGCAATGCTAAAAGTTTTTCTTTTTGAAAAAATTGGTTGGTCCTGAAAAGGACCGTTTTTGTTTTTGGCCCTGAAAAGGGCCGTTTTGTATGGCATCAAAGTTCACGCCACGATTTTCTTTTGAGACTTTTGCTTTTGTTCCAACGCTGTTGTTTTTTGCATATTTGCATAACCAGTTTTGCACTGGCGGTTACTTCTTTTGCGTGTTCGCCCCGCATTATCTGGGGTGTTAGCCCTATCGTTCCTCTTAGTATAGACATCAACGGTTCGGGGATTTCGGACATCTTTGAATGCAGAATAAAAATTGTTCACGGCCGTGTTTGAACATATATTACGATTGCGCGGGCGGTAGAGAAAGCACATGTCGCATTGACGTTAAAAATGACAAATGCTTCCTGACGTTGTGTTTCTTTACAGTGCATTATCTGTAGTTTTCACTATTTCGATATGTTATAGATTAAATTCATGATAGTATATGCAATTAATTAAGATGTTTTAACATATGAATTCATCTTCGTTCATAAACGATGACCAAGTAAAGTTATCGATTGTAATGATGAAGAAAAATGTTCAGTATGTTTTCTTGTGTTCAGTTTTATGTATAAAATATGTACATCTCCAAAAACAAAACTAGAAAAACATTCCATATTTGCCTAACGAGGTAATAAATATATCAATCATGTGTACCAAATAATAGATAATGATCTAACGAAATTAAAAACATTTGTTTGATCGCTATGCAATAATGATCAAGAAAAATATGCATGTTGATCCGGTTCTGAAAAAACACAACGTCAGGAAATATTTGTCAATTTTAACGCCAACGCGACATGTGATTTCATTGACGCCCGTGTCAAATGTATAAAAATATTTTCACTTTTTCAGTGAACTTCATTCATTATGCCGTCTCTAAAGAAATTTATCAAGAAGCTATGGAGGAAGAGAGATTCAGAGGAGACGAAAATAAGAACATATAGGAAATGGCAGGATTCTCCTGAACAAAAGGTGGTACAGAAACAGATGCTAAGAGATTTTCTGGCTCGGCAACGACCATCGCCTGAAGTATGCGATCAAGCAATCAAGAATCAAGAATCAAGCAATCTTGATCTCGTGGAGATCTTGTCACAGATCTCGAAGAAAGATCTGTGCAATGCAGCAATTGACAGCTTCGCTCAGGCTGCTGCGGCGCACAGATCAAATCCTACTTGGTCTGTGACAATTAATCCCAACGGGATATATCCTGATTTGGCAGAATTTTTATGAATTCTGTAAAAGAAAAAACGGCCCTTTTCAGGGCCACCCACATTCCCCAAAAGGTTACTCTTTCATAGCTGAAAAAAACAAAACACGATTGTTCAATTCATAATTTATTCACACAACATAATTTTCAAATGTTTGTATCGATTCGTTTATCTGTTTTTGGAATGTAGAATGGTCTCAGCTTCTTTTTCTTGGAAGTTTTCTTGGAATTTTCAAAATCTGGATGCTTATCTTCAGATTTGTTCTGTGAATCATTCGTAGGATCAACAGGTCGGGGTTGTTTGAAAACATCTGATGTTGTAGACATCTCTTCAGTTTTGATAACTGCATTTTGTTCTTGTATTGTTACTGCTTGTAGACTTTTTTGTATAGTTTTCACATTTTTTTTGTCGTCGAAATCTGTTTTACATTGGAAGGACCAATGGGAGTCTTGTCCGCATTTGTAACAGTAACCATATGGTGGTTTCCAATTTTTATCAGCTTTGTTTTTCTCTTTTTTCTCTTGCCATTGCATTTTGTTACAAAATTTAAACAAATCAGTAGAGATCTGTCTCAATTCGACAAGATTATCTTGAATTTTTCTAGTCTGTAGTAGTGTAGATTCTTCTTTATGCAGCTCAATATAGCTCTCTTCAATAACTGCAGGCCTTGGTGTTTTTCTAACAATATCTTCTTCGCTGGCGGAGTCGTCTGAAACAGGTCTTTTGATTCTCTTAAACATTTTTGTCTTGAGTTTTTGTCAGCAAATAATATTGCGACTGGCTTCTTCGGAGTTGAAGTGTAAAGTGTATAATTACACAATTTTAACACCTGCTTTTATAGCAGTCACGATGAAATATGCTATAAAAGCAAGTGTAAAATTGTGTAATTATACACTTTACACTTCAACTCCGAAGAAGCCAGTCGCAATATTTTTTGCTGACAAAAACTCAAGACAAAAATGTTTAAGAGAATCAAAAGACCTGTTTCAGACGACTCCGCCAGCGAAGAAGATATTGTTAGAAAAAGACCAAGGCCTGCAGTTATTGAAGAGAGCGAAATGGAAACTGATGAGGCAGAAAGTGAAGAGAGCGATATGGAAACTGATGAGGCAGAAAGTGAAGAGAGCGATATGGAAACTGATGAGGCAGAAAGTGAAGAGAGCGATATGGAAACTGATGGAGGCGAAAGTGAAGAAAGTTCTAGTGATGGTCAGATTGGACGCGGTCGAAGACAGAATAGAGAAATTGGTGGGAAGAGAAAGAGAAGTCTGGCTAGAGAGCGTGTTGTGTTCAATCCAACAAAATATTTCAAATTGGAGCTGAACTCGGAGAAATTTTCCAGAAAATTTAAATCAGCATCACGACAATTTGGTGTGAAATTCGAGAAATTTACAGATCCAATCGAAAACATTCCAGAGATATTTGAGAAGTTGACAGAAGAATTGAAACAGAAATGTTCAGCAAATGAGAAGACAAGAATCAGAGTTACGATAAATCATCCAGGACTTGATATGAACATTTTCATTCCATTCACAAAAGCCAGTGAATTGAATGGTGAGACACTCATGGATAATATTCAAAATGTGGTTCAATCAAATGCAGACTTTACAATTCATGACGGTGCACTCAATTTCGAAATCTTCGTTACAGATATTCCGGAAGGTGGTACACGACACTCACTACATTATGGACCATTTGCAGACAAGAACAAGCTTACAAAAGTGAAAAGAAGTATTGTCCGGATTGAAAATGCTGATGATGTTATGTGTATGGCAAGATCTATTGTCGTCGGAATGTGTAAGGCAGATAGTGATGGATCTGCGTGCTGGTCAAAGAAATGGAAAAGAATAAGACAATCAATATACACAGCACAAACAGATGCAGCAAAAAATCTACTCAACCGTGCTGGTATTCCACACGATACAGTTTGCAGTATCAATGAGTTCCACAAGATTCAAGAAATATTGTATCCAGAATATGTTGTGAAAATTCACAATGAATTTGCTGGCGCTGGATTTCTATTTGAACCTGCAGAAATGTGCTCGGAGAGCAAATGTGTACACATCTACTACAACAACAATCACTTCGACACCATAACATCAATCAAAGGATTTCTAGGCACCAGCTACTACTGCGAATTCTGTGACATTGGATTCAAAAGTCGTGGCGATCATCGATGCAGATTTGTTTGTGCATGCTGGTCATTGACACAGTGTAATTTCACAAATTTGGTGAAGTGTAGAACGTGTCGACGATCATTCAGAAGTAAATCTTGTTTCGACAACCATTTGAAGACGGAAGGAAAACAGAAAAGAAAAATATGTGATTTGGTTCAACTATGCAACATTTGTGATGAAGAATTTCTCATCAATAAATCAAACAGACATATATGTGCGGGGTTGAAGAAATGCAAACATTGCAAAGAAATCGTTGAAGCAGATCACAGGTGCTACATTCCAAAATATGAATCACCGGAAAAGAAACCTGCAAAGATTCCATATGTATTCTTTGACTTTGAATGCAGACAAGACACAGGTGTTCATATTCCAAACTTCTGTGTTGCACATACCGCTTGTGGAGATTGCATGTGCAAACCAATCGAAGAAAAATGTGAAACATGCGGACCGGATTCCAGAGAATTTGTATTCAAGGGTGACAACGTTTTAACAGACTTCACAAACTGGTTATTCCATCAAGATCACAAAGGATGTGTTGCAATAGCACATAATGCTCAGGGATACGATGCACAGTTTCTACTTCAAGCACTCATACAAAGTGGAATTCATAAACCAGAACTGATCATGAATGGAAACAAAATTCTCAGTTTAAAATGCAACAGCGTGAAAGTTATTGATTCTCTGAGTTTTCTGATGATGCCGCTTTCAAAATTTCCACAAACTTTTCAGCTGAATGAGATGGCAAAAGGACACTTTCCACATTGGGCGAATTCACCAAAGTTTCAAAATTACATTGGACCTTACTTGGCTTGTGATTACTACAAACCAGATATGATGAGCGTGGAAAATCGAGAGAAATTCTTTGAATGGTACAATGAGAAAATAGAAAATTATGCGATATTCAACTTCCAAGAAGAGATAGAGAAGTACTGCAAATCAGACGTGGATATTCTTCGCCGTGGATGTGGAAAATTCAGGAAATACATATTGGAAACAGAACAGATTGACCCGTTCATTGAGTCAATAACATTGGCACAAGTTTGCAATTTGGCATGGAGGAAGAATTCAATGCCAGAAAAAATAATTGGAATCATTCCAGATGGTGGATATCCATGTGCTAAAAACTATTCCATGAAAGCGATACGTTGCCTTCAACACCTATCATTGTCACGTTTGATAACAATCAAACATGCTTTGAATGGAGGAGAAATCAAGATTGGTGGACACTACGTCGATGGATATGAGGAAGCCACAAGAACAGTTTTTGAGATGAATGGATGTCTGTTTCATGGATGTCCAAAATGTTACAACACCAGACATTACAAGAATCCTTATACGATGCTCACCATGGAAGAATTATATACAAGAACTCAACAGAAGAAAGATGAACTGGAAAGTCTTGGTTACAGAGTTGAATCAATTTGGGAGCATCAGATCGACGAAAGAATGAAATCGGATGTGAAATTCAAACAACAAATGGAATCTTTCTACAAACATCGAGACCCTATTTTGCCAAGAGAAGCGTTGTTTGGTGGACGTACAAATGCCATCAAATTGTACGAGGAAATTGATCAAGATTCCACAAAAGAAATCAAGTTTATCGATGTGTGTTCGTTGTATCCAAATTGCAACAAATATAAATTCTACCCTGTTGGACATCCAGAAATTTTGAGCCAAGAGCAGATCGATCAAGAACACATTAGAGACTATGCGGGGCTTGTTAAATGTACAATTTTACCACCATCGAAATTGTATATTCCAGTTCTACCGATTCATTGTAACAAGAAAATGGTTTTTACTCTGTGCAACACTTGTGCCATCAATGAGGACGAGACATGTAACCATTCAGAAGAAGATCGAGCTATAACCGGAGTGTGGACCACGCCAGAATTATTCAAAGCAATGGATGTTGGCTACAAAATACTTGATGTGTACCAAATTTGGCATTGGACAGATTGGACAGATGAAATATACAAATCCTATATCGATAAACATATAAAGATCAAACAGGAATGTAGTGGTTATCCATTTGGTGTTGAGACAGAAGAACAGAAACAAAAGTTTGTACAGGATTATTATGCAGCTGAGGGTATAAAATTGGAGAACATCGAGAAGAATCCAGGAAAACGTCAAATATCTAAAATTATGATTAATTGTATATGGGGTAAGAATGCACAAAGAAATCTTATGTCAAAAACAGAGTATGTGGATAAACCATCACGTTATTTTGAATTGCTTACTAGTAACAATATATTTGTTCAAAATGTTACACTTCTTGATGGTGACAAATTCATTCTGGTAAATTATGTTGACATCTTAGATAATATTGAACCTCATCATTCAGCAAATGTTGTTGTTGCTTCTTTTGTTACAGCGTATGCAAGATTACAATTGTATAAAGTTTTAGAAAAACTTGGAGATAGAGTGCTGTATTTTGATACAGACAGCTGTATGTATGTCAGTGATCCATCAAAGAAGAACATCAAAACTATCGAAGGAAGATTGGGGAAATGGAGCGACGAACATCCAGATGCAAAGATTGTCAAATTTGTTGGACTTGGGCCAAAGAACTACGGATATGAATACATCAAAGATGGGAGAAGATACACCAAATGTAAGGTAAAAGGTATCACTCTTGATTACAGCACAAGTCAAAAAGTTAATTTTGAAACAATGGTACAATGTGTTAATGATCGTGAAAATTTCAAAACTGTTGTTGAGTATCCTTCCAGAATTAAAAGACAAAAGAACCATCAATTGATTAGTGAGTGTCAAACCAAAACTTTCAGATCGGTGTACACAAAACGAAAACTCGTCAATGGTATTCATACATACCCATACGGATGGAGATGTTGAGTCATTTCATGTCAAGATGTTGGCAGGAGTAGTACCTCCAGAAATTGCTGAGAAGATTTATGGATATTTGGTGGCACAGTCAACGCTTATTCCAGAGATAAAGAAGGAATTACAAGAAGTCTGGTTTGAAAGAGAAAAGAAAGCAATACTACGATGCTGTGATGTCGGCGAATGTTTACAGAGATTGGCCTATCTTGAGTCAAGTATATCTTCTCATTTCTCTCAAAAATATATTGAATCATTTATTAAATTCAAAACATTTTTTCTCATTGAAAAAATATCTGATTTTTGGACATTTGGTGGTGATCAACACCATTTAGATATAGATTTAGGAACTTTTGATGAACATGACTATATTCATTATACAAAGTATGAAGATCATTTTCCTCTTGCTGGGGGAACTTTTGAATCAGATCCTAGGATCTATGGGTATTTGTTAACAAAAACAATGTCAACATATGCAAAAATTCAAAACATTTTGGGGGATGATTTTTTTATTTACAGAACAAAGTACAGAAGAATAGAAGACTATGATAATTGGATTATTGAAATGTATGGAAATGTTTACAGCTTTGGAGATTTCTCTTTAAGAACTAAATTCACACGTCGTTAAGTTCACTCTCTGATTAGACATCAAAGTGACAACATGGAAGAATCTTTACTTTTCCAACATCCGTGTAATTTCTTTATCAGCGGACCTAGTGGATCAGGTAAAACAGAATTTGTTAAAAAAGTTATTGAATTTAAACACGATTTATTCCAAACACCACCAAAGAAAATAGTTTGGTGTTACAAAGAATGGCAAGACACATACAATCGTATAAAAGAAATTGATAACGTTAAGTTTATCGATGGTATTCCAGACGATGATGAGGAAATTGTATCAGATAAATCATTTCCTCATCTTGTTGTTTTCGATGACATGATGGGGGAACAAGATGAAGACAAAATAATGCTTTGGTTTACTAGAAAAGGTCATCATCGAAATGCTTCAATAATTTACATTACTCAAAACATGTTCCAAAAATCAAAAAGTAGCAGAACTATAAGTTTGAATGCACACTACATGGTTTTATTTCAAAGCGTTCAAGATAAAAATCAAATAAAAGTTTTGGCTCATCAAATGCAAACCAATCATTTGAAACAAGCATACGAAGATGCAACTTCAATAAATCATGGATATATTTTAGTAGATTTTCATCCTAGAACAGAAAATTATTTGCGAATTAGAACTGATATTTTCCATAAATGGTTGACAGCTAATGACCGAGGTCCTGTCATATATTCAAAATTATAAATTCAGTTGTTGTTATTTTTTTCATTTTAGAACCATGTCGTCCACCGAGATGTTTAGTCGTGATGAACTGTCACAAATTATAAATTTCTTCACTTTTGCAGCTGAATTATTTCTTGAAAATGATTGGAAATTACCATCACAGACAAAAAAGTTTTTTCAGAGAAATAAAAATGTTCTTAAAAAAATCTCTGATCGATCAACTGATATGGAAACAAAACGCAAATTAATTTTACAACGAGGTGGTAGTGGGTTTCTTGGAGGAGTTTTAATTAGAAGTCTTTTGAAAAATTCATTTGAACAAACTGGTAGACAATCTAAAAGTAAATCAAAGGTTTCTCCAAAACGTTCAAAGATTACTCGGAAGCAAACACAACAAAGAGGTAATCAAAAAGAATCTAAACGTAAAACAAAGCTTTCTCTAAATCATTCAAAGTTTACACCGATGCAAACTCAACAAAATCAACATTCTAAATTTACACCTATACCTTCTCAGCAGAACCCTCAACATCAACCGTTACAAAAAAAACCAGTTATTGATCTTGAATTTTCAAAATTTATGCCGTTGTCTGATGCATCGAAATCTGCATTCGAAGCTTTAGAATGGTTCAATCCGAAAAGATAAAAGATGAAACATATAATTTTTCTGCTCATTTTGAGACAACTACTTAGACTGTGAAGATGCCTTCAAAAACTAAGAGCCGGAAAGCACCGCTGATAAAAAAATATGGTGAGTTGATTGTTGCAATGAGTAAAGTTCCATCTGCATATAAAAAGAAAATGATCAACGATGCTCCGAAACAAGTGATGGATTGCATTTCAGAATGTTGTCAAAATCTTTTAAAAGGTAATGTAAAACTGAATGAAGCTCAGAACCGCAAGTTACATTCGAAGCGTAAACATATCAGATATCTTGCAGACAAGAACAAACCTTTGCAACAAAAGAAGAAAATTTTGAATCAAAAAGGTGGCTTTTTACCATTATTATTTCTTGCTCCATTGATTAGCAAAACATTAGGTGCAGTTGTTAAAAATATTTTGTAAAAACTAAATCTCAAATAAATATGAAGAAAATGGTTATTGTACCATTCAGAATGTTGGAAGATTTCAAACAATGGGAAATGTCAGAAATGAATAAACCTCAATTACCTCCTGATCCTGCAATTTCAAATGTTTCAGATTCTTACAAAGAATTGAAATCAGTTTATGATAAAAATATTTCTGAATCAGAAAAGTCACAGTTATTTGGAGAAAATTTGTACAAATTGAAAACTTCACAAAAATCTTTAAATTCAAAATTCAGATTACCTGAACAAAAGTTATCTGAAAACTTTGGGAAAATGAGTGACCATATATTGGAAAGTGTGCCATCTAAATTTCGTGGTAAAGCACAACAAATTTTATCATTGTTGTCAACTAATCCTAAACTTAGATGGGATGATCGTGGACAATTAATTTATGGAACAGAAACAGTTACTGGATCAAATATAATTGATTTGATAAACGATGTTGTTCGTCACCGAAAAGGTTTTAACCCAGTTGGTTATGAAACATTCCTACGTGGATTGGGGGAACTTAATATACCACAAGATTATGTAGGTAAAAACAGGGATCGATGGCTGTGGATGCAAAGACATTTAAAAGGTCACACTGGTGACGAGTTTCATACACCTCATGCAACTCCTATCAGTGGCAAGTCAAGAAAACGTTCAGTTGATATTTTAACACCAGAAACCAGAAAAACTATTTTGAAAGGATGGTCCTCACTTACATAAAATTTGACAAACTTCTAACTGAAATTTACTACAATCCAAAAGAAGTTGGTGGTTTCAGTGGAGCAAATCAACTTTTTAAAAATGCAAAAGAAACAAATAACAAAATTAAACTTTCAGATGTTAAAAAATGGTTACAATGGCAAAAAACATATACTTTGCACAAACCAATTGTTCGGAAATTTCGCAGACGTAAAACTATTGTTGCAGGAATTGATATTCAGTGGCAAGCTGATCTGGCAGATTTGCAAACTTTGCAAAAGCACAATGACAATTACAGATATTTACTTTGTGTTATTGATGTGTTCTCAAAATTTGCATGGGTTGAAAAAATTAAAGATAAAACTGGTAAAACTTTAGTTAAAACATTTCAGAAAATTATAAAATCATCAAAACGAAAACCAGCTTCATTTCAATCTGACAAAGGTTCAGAATTCAAAAATAAATTATTTTTACAATTTTTGAAATCTAAGAAAATTCATTTTTTCACAACAGAGAATCCAGAGACAAAAGCAAGTATAGTTGAACGTTTTCAACGGACATTGAAAACAAAGATGTGGAAATATTTTACACATAATCAAACTTTGAAATACGTTGATGTTTTGCACGATTTTGTGAATTCTTACAACAAAAGTTTTCATAGAAGTATTAAGATGGCACCAGTTTTAGTAACTCGAGAAAATGAAATTGAAGTTTCCAGAAATCTTTATGGAAAGTTAAAAACGAAAAAAGATAAGATGTTGAAAGTTGGAGATTTTGTTAGAATAAATAAAACAAAGAGAACTTTTGATAAAGGATATCTTCCAAATTGGACAAAAGAAATTTTCAAAATTAGTAGAGTTTGTAAAAGTACACCATTAACTTACAAATTAGTAGATTTAGATGGTGAAAACATCGCAGGATCATTTTATGGTAAAGAAATTCAACATATAAAAGATAATAAAGTTTACGAAATTGAATCAGTTGTTGGTAAACGTTCAAGAAAAGTTGCTGGTAAATCAGTTAGAGAAATTAAAGTTCATTGGGCTGGTTATCCTAAAAAATTTGACAGTTGGATACCTGCCACAAATTTGGTATAAAACTTTTAACATGTCTCAAAATGGTTCAGTTGGTCTCGATGCTCCATCACAATTTCAAATCTGTGGAGAAAAAATTGCAAAAAATCAAGTAACATATTTTACACAAATTATTATAATTGTTGGTATAATCGCTACAGCAATTGTTCATTTAAGTTTACAAAGTGAAAATAACGAACTGTGGTTAATTTTACTCAGTAGTTCTTTGGGGTACATTTTACCAACACCGCGTTTGAAATATTTGAAAAATCAGTCGGCAGAAATTTTGAAAGTATGAATCCTTTCTACATTACAATTCCGAGCGACAGTTCGATGGTAATGTATCCAAACAATACTCAATGTTGTTTTACTGTACAATTACCAAAACCAGTTCAAATTGATAAAGAAAAAGGGGAAGTTGCATTAGCCGAACTGATAACACCTTCAGAAACATACAATGTTACAGGGGATTCGTGTAAATTCAATTTGATTACAACTGATGCAATATTACTGTCTGTTCTTCAAAATCGTTTTGAAGAAAAGATATTTAGGAGACCTGATGGCGTTCATGCACTTGAAATACAGATACAAAATGGTTCGTATACCTCTGCGACAGATTTAGTTGATACAATGCAAGATGTAATTGATAAAACACTTGGAGAAGCAATGCAAAACGAATACGGATTTCACATCGGGTACTCAAAAGGTACAAAACGTGTGAAAATTATTCGCAAGAGTTTAAGTAACACAAAACTAGGAATTGAATTACCACAATGTCTTTTGCACAAGTTGGGTTACAAAACTGAAAACGCTTCTGAAGATTTTTATTCAAATAATAGATTTCCGTTTGGTGTAGATTTGAATGTTGGTCATAATCTAATGTTTGTTTATTCTGATATTGCCGATTACACATTTGTTGGAAATGTTGAAGTACAAATTTTACGAGTTGTTTCTTTCAGAAGTAAAAGAGATATCGACGGATTACATGTAAAACATGAATTTTTAAATTTACATTATGTTCCAGTTTCAAAGTCATACTTTGACAAAATTAGTGTAAATATAAGTGGCGACACAGGAAAATCAATTCAGTTTATCGGTGGTAAGTCTTTGGTGAAGCTACATTTCAGAAAACGAGAGGAGTTCTAAAAACAATGTTCCCCGTGTATAGAGGCGTACCACGGCAATATGGTAATGGTATTGGTTCAATTTTCAAATCAGTTATGAGATCTGCTATACCATTTCTAAAACCGCTTGGTCGGACAGCTTTACAACTTGCGAAAAAACACACTTTTGGTGTTGCAGATGAAATTATTAATCAAGGTAAAAGTCCGAAAGAAGCGTTGATGTCTGAAGGTAAAAAAGCTTTAAAATCTTTTGGCACACAAGCTAAAAATCTAATTTTGAACTCGAGAAAAAAACCTAGAAAAAGAGTAGCGACTTCAAAAATGAATCATTCAGCTGTCAAACGCCGAAAAAGTCAGTCGAAAAATCATCCTAGCAGTCGAGCTCTTGATATTTTTGATTAATCATGGCACAAATGGTAAATGGATCATGCGAATGCAATAAATCGGAACTTGATATAACACATGTTCCACCAACGGTGGCTACAATGTCAGAATCGCAGTGGATCGAAAATCATCCTATTGCACCGCTGAATAATTCTGCTCCGATAGAGTTTGTCATACCATCTCAAACCGAAAAGTGGACAGATATTAATCAATCTTATCTTTATGTGAAATTCAAAATTACAAAAAAAGATGGAACTAATTTGGTAGCTGCTACGGAATTAGCACCTGTTAACAATTTCTTTCATAGCATGTTCAGCAGTATCGATGTTTACTTGAACAACAAATTGATAACTTCGAATTCTGACACTTACCCATACCGAGCATATTTCGAAAATCTGTTGGGATACTCTCAAGAATATAAAGATAATCAATTAGCAAATTTAGAAATGTGGTATGGCGATACAGCAGAACAATTTGAAGAGAGCACCAAAGGTGGTGCTAATGCTGGATTAACTTCTAGAGAAAGTTTGATCACTGGTAGTAAATTTGTTGAACTATGCGGACGCTTACACACCGATCTGTTTCTTCAAGAAAAATATTTACCAAATGGAATTGAAATTCGTATCAGATTAAACAGATCACCATCAAAATTTTGCCTCATTGGCTCCGAGGATGGACAAATTGTTTTCGAATCAGCAGTGTTCCATGTCAGAACAGTTAGTCTCTTTCCAGCGGTCTCAAATAAATTAAATCAAGAAATTGCCCAGTCAAAAATGAAACTACCTATCAGACGAGTAGAAATAAAAACTTTCACAATTAGTACTGGACTTAGATCAAAAATTGAAGACCACTTATTTCAAGGACAATTACCAAAGAGACTTTTTATTGCGTTGGTCGAAAATAAAGATATGAATGGAGATTTGGGTACCAATCCATTCCACTTCAAACATTTCAGTTTGAATAAATTGGAAGTTAGTCAAGACGGTCATACAATACATAACCGTCCATTTGAACCAAACTTCGCAACAAAACAATGTCTCAGATCATATTTATCTTTGTATCAATCTTTAGGAATGTTTGGTGTTAACAAATCAATTGGCATTAATTTAAAAGAATATATGAATGGATATTGTTTGTGGGGTTTCGACTTGACACCGGACCAAGGAAGTGACGAGGGACATCTACATCCTATAAAGACAGGGAACCTGCGTTTGGAGCTTCAGTTCTTGACAGCTCTCACTACAGCCGTCAACGTTTTGGTGTATGCTGAATTCGACAGTGAAATAGAGATCACAGCTTTGAGAGAAGTGCTTACTGACTATTAGGATGGAGCTCACAACACAGCTATGGAACTACTATGAAGAATACCAACGTTCACAAAACTTTGCTCCGAGATGGAGCCTGATCTTGGACACACTCAACAACTCTATGATTGAAGAACTACAAGAACTTATTCGCAAGGAAGTGTCAGCAAACTGTGAAGGATGTAAAATAGAACATCCTAGTCAACGTGAACATGTTCTGTGTTTGTTCTCTACAACTGATGATTGGACAAACCAGTTTATCGACTTAGCGCTGATTAAAATTGACATATACAATGTTATGGAAAGATGGTTCCCGAAGCTGATGTGGTTAAACCCACACATCAAGGAGAAGTTCGAAGCATTCATCATGTATGATCATCTGAGAAACAATTTGGAGCTCAACCGCAAAAAATTCGACGCAGAGTGGACTCTGATGTGGTCACAGCGAGTCAAAGAGAATTACAACGATGCAGACAGCTGAACTTCAATATATTCTGGACAATTCCTGGTTGTGTAAACTTAACACACATGTTTGTGCTAGAGATCTGTTACCAGAGAAGAAACCACAGCATATTCAAGCATATATTGTGAACACGCACTCATCTGATCAGCCAGGAGAACACTGGACATTGATGTTATTCAAGGGAAGATCAGCTGTATACTTCGACTCATTTGGACTACCACCACCGAGACGATATATGTTACCATTCATAAAAAGGAACTCATCAGCATGGACTATGAATACAACACGATATCAACATCGTGCGACAAATGTGTGTGGATTATATTGTATATTCGCACTCCACCACATGATGAAAGGAAAGAGGATGAAAATATTATTCAATTCTCGGGATTTCTTCAAGAATGACAGAACAATAGTTCGATGGTTTGGAAAGCACTATGGTCGATTATACAGAAAAGCAAATTTGCTGTTGAATTAAACTTCACCAGGACATCGACGGCTGATATACATACAACGCAAAGAAGACGACGACCAGATAACAACGAATGTGTCAACAACTCCACAAAATAGACTCTTTTGTTATTGATTCAGCGTAGGATGTTGTAGGATGTTGTAGGATGTTGTAGGATGTTGTAGGATGTTCAATTAAGTTTCTTCAAATCTGAGACCTTGTTTTGTACATAAATTATTGTTCTTTGTTAATATTATTAATGTATAATAATATATTATTGTTCATTGTTCTTGTTCTTGTTTTTGAAAAATAAATGATAAATTTCAACAAAATCGTTTTCACTGTAGGATCCCCACCAATTGATTCTGTTCGTGTCGATGTGTCATCTCTGGTCAGAATTATACAAACTTTAAAATTAGTAATGAAAAAATGTCTAAGTCCATTTTCATTTTTTCCGATCAGAAATATCACATCAATGACAGGAATATCTATCCTCAGGGGGGAACTATGGCCCAGTACCCATCAGTGGGGGGCACTATAGCCCAGTACCCATCAGTGGGGGCACTATAGCCCAGTACCCATCAGTGGGGGGCACTATAGCCCAGTAGTGGGCTATAGTGCCCCCCACTGATGGGTACTGGGCTATAGTGCCCCCCACTGATGGGTACTGGGCTATAGTGCCCCCCACTGATGGGTACTGGGCCATAGTGCCCCCCATTACTACTGACAGGACCTCGGTCATTAGCTGTCAACCATTTATGGAATATATCAGTTCTAATTCGCAAATAATTTTCTGTTCTAGGATGAAAATCTACTAAAATATATCCATGATTTATTGAAGTTGCATCTTCGTATGCTTGTTTCAATTGATTGATTTGCATTTGATGAGCCAAAACTTTTATTTGATTTTTATCTCGAACGCTTTGAAATAAAACCATGTAGTGTGCATTCAAACTTATAGTTCTGCTACTTTTTGATTTTTGGAACATGTTTTGAGTAATGTAAATTATTGAAGCATTTCGATGGTGACCTTTTCTAGTAAACCAAAGCATTATTTTGTCTTCATCTTGTTCCCCCATCATGTCATCGAAAACAACAAGATGAGGAAATGATTTATCTGATACAATTTCCTCATCATCGTCTGGAATACCATCGATAAACTCAACGTTATCAATTTCTTTTATACGATTGTATGTGTCTTGCCATTCTTTGTAACACCAAACTATTTTCTTTGGTGGTGTTTGGAATAAATCGTGTTTAAATTCAATAACTTTTTTAACAAATTCTGTTTTACCTGATCCACTAGGTCCGCTGATAAAGAAATTACACGGATGTTGGAAAAGTAAAGATTCTTCCACGTTGTCACTTTGATGTCTAATCAGAGAGTGAACTTAACGACGTGTGAATTTAGTTTTTAAACAGAAATCTACATAGCTGTAAATATTTCCAAACATTTCAATAATCCAAGTATTATAGTCTTCTATTCTTCTGTTTGTTCTGTAAACAAAAAAATCATTTCCTATAATGTTTTTAATTTTTGCATATGTTGACATTTTTTTTGTTAACAAATACCCATAGATCCTAGGAACTGATTTAAAGGTTCCCCTAGCAAGAGGATAATTATCTTCATACTTTGTATAATGAATATAGTCATGTTCATCAAAAGTTTCTAAATCTAAATGGTGTTCATCACCACCAAATATCCAAAAATCAGATATTCTTTCAATGAGAAAAAATGTTTTGAATTTAATAAATGATTTAATATATTTTTGAGAGAAATGAGAAAATATACTTGTCTCAAGATAGTCCAATCTCTGTAAACATTCGTCGACATCACAGCATCGTAGTATTGCTCCCTTTTCTCTTTCAAACCAGACTTCTTGTAATTCCTTCTTTATCTCTGGAATAAGTGTTGACTGTGCCACCAAATATCCATAAATCTTCTCAGCAATTTCTGGAGGTACTACTCCTGCCAACATCTTGACATGAAATGACTCAACATCTCCATCCGTATGGATATGTGTGAATACCATTGACGAGTTTTCGTTTTGTGTACACCGATCTGAAAGTTTTGGTTTGACACTCACTAATCAGTTGATGGTTCTTTTGTCAGTTAATTCTGGAAGGATACTCAACAACAGTTTTGAAATTTTCACGATCATTAACACATTGTACCATTGTTTCAAAATTATTATTTTGACTTGCGCTGTAATCAAGAGTGATACCTTTTACCTTACATTTGGTGTATCTTCTCCCATCTTTGATGTATTCATATCCGTAGTTCTTTGGCCCAAGTCCAACAAATTTGACAATCTTTGCATCTGGATGTTCGTCGCTCCATTTCCCCAATCTTCCTTCGATAGTTTTGATGTTCTTCTTTGATGGATCACTGACATACATACAGCTGTCTGTATCAAAATACAGCACTCTATCTCCAAGTTTTTAAAAAACTTTATACAATTGTAATCTTGCATACGCTGTAACAAAAGAAGCAACAACAACATTTGCTGAATGATGAGGTTCAATATTATCTAAATTATCAACATAATTTACCAGAATGAATTTGTCACCATCAAGAAGTGTAACATTTTGAACAATTATATTGTTACTAGTAAGCAATTCAAAATAACGTGATGGCTTATCCACATACTCTGTTTTTGACATAAGATTTCTTTGTGCATTCTTACCCCATATACAATTAATCATAATTTTAGATATTTGGCGTTTTCCTGGATTCTTCTCGATGTTCTCCAATTTTATACCCTCAGCTGCAAAATAATCCTGTACAAACTTTTGCTTCTGTTCTTCTGTCTCAACACCAAATGGATATCCACTACATTCCTGTTTGATCTTTAGATGTTTGTCGATATAGGATTTGTATATTTCATCTGTCCAATCTGTCCAATGCCAAATTTGGTACACATCAAGTATTTTGTAGCCAACATCCATTGCTTTGAATAATTCTGGCGTGGTCCACACTCCGGTTATAGCTCGATCTTCTTCTGAATGGTTACATGTCTCGTTCTCATTGATGGCACAAGTGTTGCACAAAGTAAAAACCATTTTGTTGTTACAATGAATCGGTAGAACTGGAATATACAATTTCGATGGTGGTAAAATTGTACATTTAACAAGCCCCGCATAGTCTCTAATGTGTTCTTGATCGATCTGCTCTTGGCTCAAAATTTCTGGATGTCCAACAGGGTAGAATTTATATTTGTTGCAATTTGGATACAACGAACACACATCGATGAACTTGATTTCTTTTGTGGAATCTTGATCAATTTCCTCGTACAATTTGATGGCATTTGTACGTCCACCAAACAATGCTTCTCTTGGCAAAATGGGGTCTCGATGTTTATAGAAAGATTCCATTTGTTGTTTGAATTTCACATCCGATTTCATTCTTTCGTCGATCTGATGCCCCCAAAGTGATTCAACTCTGTAACCAAGACTTGCCAGTTCATCTTTCTTCTGTTGAGTTCTTGTATATAATTCTTCCATGGTGAGCATCGTATAGGGATTCTTGTATTGTCTGTTGTTGTAACATTTTGGACATCCATGAAACAGACATCCATTCATCTCAAAAACTGTTCTTGTGGCTTTCTCATATCCATCGACGTAGTGTCCACCAATCTTGATTTCTCCTTCATTCAAAGCATGCTTAATTGTTATCATACGTGACAATGATAGATGTTGAAGCCAACGTATCGCTTTCATGGAATAGTTTTTAGCACATGGGTATCCACCATCTGGAATGATTCCAATTGTTTTCTCTGGCATTGAATTCTTCCTCCATGCCAAATTGCAAACTTGCGCCAATGTTATTGACTCAATGAACGGGTCAATCTGTTCTGTTTCCAATATGTATTTCCTGAAATTTCCACATCCACGGCGAAGAATATCCACGTCTGATTTGCAGTACTTCTCCATCTCTTCTTGGAAGTTGAATATCACGTAATTTTCTATTTTCTCATTGTACCATTCAAAGAATTTCTCTCGATTTTCCACGCTCATCATGTCTGGTTTGTAGTAATCAGAAGCCAAGTAAGGTCCAATGTAATTTTGAATTCGCCCAATGTGGAAAGTGTCCTTTCGTCATCTCATTCAGCTGAAAAGTTTGTGGAAACTTTGAAAGCGGCATCATCAGAAAACTCAGAGAATCAATAACTTTCACGCTGTTGCATTTTAAACTGAGAATTTTGTTTCCATTCATGATCAGTTCTGGTTTATGAATTCCACTTTGTATGAGTGCTTGAAGTAGAAACTGTGCATCGTATCCCTGAGCATTATGTGCTATTGCAACACATCCTTTGTGATCTTGGTGGAATAACCAGTTTGTGAAGTCTGTTAAAACGTTGTCACCCTTGAATACAAATTCTCTGGAATCCGGTCCGCATGTTTCACATTTTTCTTCGATTGGTTTGCACATGCAATCTCCACAAGCGGTATGTGCAACACAGAAGTTTGGAATATGAACACCTGTGTCTTGTCTGCATTCAAAGTCAAATCTTTGCAGGTTTCTTTTCCGGTGATTCATATTTTTGAATGTAGCACCTGTGATCTGCTTCAACGATTTCTTTGCAATGTTTGCATTTCTTCAACCCCGCACATATATGTCTGCTTGATTTATTGGTGAGAATTTCTTCATCACAATTGTTGCACAGTTGAACCAAATCACATATTTTTCTTTTCTGTTTTCCTTCCGTCTTCAAATGGTTGTCGAAACAAGATTTACTTCTGAATGATCGTCGACACGTTCTACACTTCACCCAATTTGTGAAATTACACTGTGTCAATGACCAGCATGCACAAACAAATCTGCATCGATAATCGCCACAACTTTTGAATCCAATGTCACAGAATTCGCAGTAGTAGCTGGTGCCTAGAAATCCTTTGATTGATGTTATGGTGTCGAAGTGATTGTTGTTGTAGTAGATGTGTACACATTTGCTCTCCGAACACATTTCTGCAGGTTCAAATAGAAATCCAGCGCCAGCAAATTCATTGTGAATTTTCACAACATATTCTGGATACAATATTTCTTGAATCTTGTGGAACTCATTGATACTGCAAACTGTATCGTGCGGAATGCCAGCACGGTTGAGTAGATTTTTTGCGGCATCTCTTTGTGCTGTGTATATTGATTGTCTTATTCTTTTCCATTTCTTTGACCAGCACGCAGATCCATCACTATCTGCCTTACACATTCCGACGACAATAGATCTTGCCATACACATAATATCATCAGCATTTTCAATCCGGACAATACTTCTTTTTACTTTTGTCAGCTTGTTCTTGTCTGCAAATGGTCCATAATGTAGTGAGTGTCGTGTACCACCTTCCGGAATATCTGTAACGAAGATTTCGAAATTGAGTGCACCGTCATGAATTGTAAAGTCTGCATTTGATTGAACTACATTTTGAATATTATCCATGAGTGTCCCACCATTCAATTCACTGGCTTTTGTGAATGGAATGAAAATGCTCATATCAAGTCGTTGATGATTTATCGTAACTCTGATTCTTGTCTTCTCATTTGCTGAACATTTCTGTTTCATTTCTTCTGTCAACTTCTCAAATATCTCTGGAATGTTCTCGATTGGATCTGTAAATTTCTCGAATTTCACACCAAATTGTCGTGCTGCTGATTTTGAAATATTTTGTTGGATTGAACACAACACGCTCTCTAGCCAGACTTCTCTTTCTCTTCCCACCAATTTCTCTATTCTGTCTTCGACCGCGTCCAATCTGCCCATCACTAGAACTTTCTTCACTTTCTGCCCCATCAGTTTCCATATCACTCTCTTCAATAACTGCAGGCCTTGGTCTTTTTCTAACAATATCTTCTTCGCTGGTGGCGTCGTCTGAAACAGGTCTTTTAATTCTCTTAAACATTTTTGTCTTGAGTTTTGTCAGCAAAAAATATTGCGACTGGCTTCTTCGGAGTTGAAGTGTAAAGTGTAGAATTACACCTGCTTTTATAGCATTCGATGCATTCGATGCTATAAAAGCAGGTGTAATTTACTTTACACTTCAACTCCGAAGAAGCCAGTCGCAATATTTTTTGCTGACAAAACTCAAGACAAAAATGTTTAAGAGAATTAAAAGACCTGTTTCAGACCCAGCGAAGAAGATATTGTTAGAAAAAGACCAAGGCCTGCAGTTATTGAAGAGAGCGATATTGAGCTACATAAAGAAGATTCAAAAAAATCTACACAACCACAGACTAGAAAAATTCATGATAATCTTCTCGAATTGAGACAGATCTCTACCGATTTGTTTAACCTTTGTAACAAAATGCAATGGCAAGAGAAACAAGAGAAAAACAAAGCTGATAAAAATTGGAAACCGCCATATGGTTACTGTTACAAATGCGACAAGACACCCATTGGTCCTTCCATTGTAAAGTAGATTTCGGCGACAAAAAAAATGTGAAAACTGTACAAAAGTCTACAAGCAGTAACAATACAAGAACAAATGCAGATATCAAAACTGAAGAGATGTCTACAACATCAGATTTTTCCAAACAAGACCGACCTGTTGATCCTACGAATGATTCACAGAACAAATCTGAAGATAAACATCCAGAAATTGAAAATTCCAAGAAAACTACCAAGAAAAAGAAGCTGAGACCATTCTACATTCCAAAATCAGATAAACGAATCGACACAAACAATTGAAAATTATGTTGTGTGAATAAATTATGAATTGAACAATCGTGTTTTGTTTTTTCAGCTATGAAAGAGTAACCTTTTGGGAAATGTGGGTGGCCCTGAAAAGGGCCGTTTTCTCTTTTCCAGGATTCATAAGAATTCTGACAAATCAGGATATATCCCGTTGGGATTAATTGTCACAGACCAAATAGGATTTGATCTGTGCGCCGCACCAGCCTGAGCTAAGCTGTCAATCGCTGCATTGCACAGATCTTTCTTCTTGATCTGTGACAAGATCTCCACGAGATCAAGATTGCTTGATTCTTGAACATCACATACTTTAGGCAATGGTCGTCGGCGAGCCAAAAAATCTCTTATCATCTGCTTCTGAACCATACTTTGTTTAGGAGAATCCTGCCATCTCCTATATCTTCTTATTTCCGTCTCCTCTGACGAATCTCTCTTCCTCCACAACTTCTTGAGAAATTTCTTTAAAGACGGCATAATGAATGAAGTTCACAGAAAAAGTGAAAATATTTGTATACATTTGACACGGGCGACAATGAAATCACATGTCGCATTGGCGTTAAAATTGACAAATATTTCCTGACGTTGTGTTTTTTCAGAGACGGATCACCATGCATATTTTTCTTGATCATTATTGCATAGCGATCAAACAAATGTTTTTAATTTCGTTAGATCATTATCTATTATTTGGTACACATGATTGATATATTTATTACCTCGTTAGGAAAATATGGAATGTTTTTCTAGTTTTTGTTTTTGGAATTGTACATATTTTATACATAAAAACTGAACACAAGAAACATACTGAAATTTTTTCTTGATCATTGCATTTGATAACTTTACTTGGTCATCGTTTATGAACGAAGATGAATTCATATGTTAGAACATCTTAATTAATTGTATATACTATCATGAATTTAATCTATAACATATCGAAATGGTGAAACTAACAGATAATGCACTGAAAAGAAACACAACGTCAGGAAACATTTGTCATTTTTAACGTCAAAGTATTATGTGCTTTCTCTACCGCCCGCGCAATCGTGATACAAGTTCAAGACGGATCTTCAGACTTATTCTGCATTCAAAGATGACTGCAATACACGAACCCTTGATGGCGATACTGAGAGGAACTATGGGGATAACACCGCAGATAATGTGGGGCAGGTACGCAAGAGAAGTGACCGACCGTTCAAAGCTGATCATGCAAAAAAGAACAGCAACCATACCAACAGAGTCTAGCTGTCCTATTTTATCTGAGGCGGGGCAACAAAAGCAAAATTCTCACTCTGAGAAAATTGGGGAGTGAATTTTGATGTCGTACAAAACGGCCCTTTTCAGGGCCAAAACAAAAACGGTTCTTTTCAGGACCAACCAATTTTTTCAAAAAGAAAAACTTTTAGCATTGCTTAAGAACTAATAATGTTCATTGTACCCTATGTTTCGTTTTGAAAAAATCACGCCACGAATAATTTAAATCAAAATATACTTGCAAATATTTGTTGTTGAATAAATTATGAAATGAACAATCGTGTTTTGTTTTTTTCAGCTATGAAAGAGTAACCTTTTGGGAAATGTGTGTGGCCCTGAAAAGGGCCGTTTTAAATTTATCATCTGACTTTAACACCGTTTTGTGTTTTTCTTATATCTTGACATATCTTTCCCATGAGAACCGAGAGCTTTTGCGAATTCATCACAATTCTCTGTATCTCTAAATTCTTTACAAGGAAGATGAAATCTGACTTTTGTCTCAGTAGAAGCCTTCATGACACTCTCAGGTTGTTTTTCTTTCGTCGCCGATGATTTTGCTTTTTTGATCTGTTTCTGCTCTTTCGATCTCTGAACATCATGAACGCTGATTGGGATATCTATCTGTTCTGCAACGAAACGAAGATTCACTTTCACTTCTTGATGCGTTACTTGCGTTTTCACGTCAATATCCATGCGAAGACATCTCAGTTCATCTAAAATCGCTTTTAAAATGAGTGTATCACCACCTATAGTCATTGTCGTATTAGCTTGGACTGTTGACTGTGGCGCAGCATATGTATTCTGTGCAACAGGACTACTGTATATCTCACTCTGAAGAAATTCTGTTAACGGATCCATCTCTTGATATCAATGCAATGTAAGGTTGATCAAATTCGAAAATATTTGTATACATTTGACACGGGCGACAATGAAATCACATGTCGCGTTGGCGTTAAAATTGACAAATATTTCCTGCCGTTGTGTTTTTTCAGAGACTGATCAACATGCATATTTTTCTTGATCATTATTGCATAGCGATCAAACAAATGTTTTTAATTTCGTTAGATCATTATCTATTATTTGGTACACATGATTGATATATTTATTACCTCGTTAGGCAAATATGGAATGTTTTTCTAGTTTTTGTTTTTGGAATTGTACATATTTTATACATAAAAACTGAACACAAGAAACATACTGACCATTTTTCTTGATCATTGCATTTGATAACTTTACTTGGTCATCGTTTATGAACGAAGATGAATTCATATGTTAAAACATCTTAATTAATTGTATATACTATCATGAATTTAATCTATAACATATCGAAATGGTGAAACTAACAGATAATGCACTGAAAAGAAACACAACGTCAGGAAACATTTGTCATTTTTAACGTCAAAGTATTATGTGCTTTCTCTACCGCCCGCACAATCGTGATATATGTTCAAGCACGGCAGCGAACAATTTATTCTGCATTCAAAGATGACTGCTGTAAACATAACCGATCTTGACGAGATAATGGTCCGTGGGGTATACTGTAAAGCAGTGTACGGCCAAGAAATATCTCTATTTTGGAAGGCACTCAGCATTGGGATTTACGGGACGACCGATGGATGGATGGTTCTGAGAGATGCGGTCGTTGACCTGTACTACACAGAGAGGGACGAACTTGGTGCGTCTGCACAAGACTTACGACACTCACCACTTTTGGCCGAATCAAGATTGATGGTTGAATTAGCGGCGACTGTTATACAGCGACCTATCGTCGTGTTTGATGCTACCAAATGCGGCTACAAATCAACACCAAGATTCAAGTCATCAATACCTCTAGTGTGGATCCCCCACGTTTGCCACGAGCATTATTGTGAATGCGAAATATGGATGAGGAGAGGAGACAAATCAATTGAAGTTTTGGCGAACAAAGAAGTTCAATGTGGCGGATTCTAAACTATAACAAAAATAAAACGGCCCTTTTCAGGGCCACCAACTGATCGAAAAGATACTCTTGATAGCTAATTGATATTTTCCAAAGTGAGATTTTCCTTTTGAAAAAAATAATTCTAAGTCCATTTTCATTTTTTCGATCAGAAATGTCACATCAATGACAGGAACATCTATCCTCAGGGGGGAAACTATGGCCCAGTACCCCCCAGACATGGGCATAGTGCCCCCCCCCCATTACTACTGTCGTACTATCGTAATTATCGGTACGATTTATACTCTAGTACGAAACAAGAATACATTCCTCCATACGACCATGAGTCTATACAAATCTGTACACCAGTGTCCACCCACTTCGTGGCGGTAATAACGTTTTCGTGTTGCAAAGTCCATCATCATGGAAACATATGGATTTGAACCATCATCGCCAGCGCGGGAGGGCGAAACGGCTTGGGAGTTGTACCCATAACCGCGATTGAGCCACCGATGCCAACTGGACAGCGCCTTTACAGAGCCAATGTCGCGTAATCTAAGTACTACGTCGAGCTTCAACGAAATACCTATAAACATGTAAAGTACTATGTGTGTGATGGCATACTATATATATATACACGCACGTATATATACCTATAAACATGTAAAGTACTATGTGTGTGATGGCATACTATATATATATACACGCACGTATATATACCTATAAACATGTAAAGTACTATGTGTGTGATGGCATACTATATATATATACCTATAAACATGTAAAGTACTATGTGTGTGATGGCATACTATATATATATATACATGCACGTATATATACGACCCAATACTTAAAGGGGTACTGTATGCCACATGTTGTTGTTGGTTTCTATAGTCTCCGAGTCGGAGAATAAGGTAACAATTTTTCCATTATTTGAAAGTCTGTTGAGTACGAAGTCATGTTACGGATGACAAATTTACCGGAATGCAAAAATACAAATTGGCGTTGTCGAGTAATTTTTGTAAAGTTTTCAACCAAATGAATCAAATAAAAGTTATATTATATGCATACTAGTCCCATATAATCATTTAAGTTATTGTATCGTCGCTAGTCAGTGAGTGGCTTGAGTGTTCTCCCCGTATCATCATAATATTTTAAGCAATCGTGTGTGCGATCGGTTTAAAAATCCAGTATACCTCAATTACTATTTTTGATTACGGTAATTCGTAATTTAATTGACGCCATTTTATGGCTCCAGTCATAAATTCAATTTATATCAAATTATTAACTTTTAAATTATTAAATTTTAAGATAGCCTATTAACCTGAGCGTTTACAGAATACATCTTCGACTCAAATTACTTATGTTTCTATATATTATCGATATTAGATCGTTGTTGTCACCGGAAATTTAATGAAAATGGCGTACAGTACCCCTTTAATTTAACCCTTTCCTTGCTCAATGTAATATCCAATAATTTATAATAAAAGTATGGACATGGAAGAATACACCGAATTGCTTGCTCACACTACCGGATGATGTGAAATCGGAATTCGGGCCAGTGATATTTGCCCACAGGGGCTTGAAAGCGTTCCGCTGCCGGGCCGGTACTCCCTTTACCGCCCTTATACGCAATCCATATATACACGCCCATATATTTACTAGAGATGAGAGTGGTTGGGCGCGAAGCGCCCGGGTGGTCGGAAAGATTGAGTGATCTTCTCCTTCACCCCACGAATTGCTGTTTTGAGGATATCTGAACACAGAAAATCGTCGTGTCTGACCGTGGCATAGTATATAGGGTAGAGCCCGCGAACTTTAATATGGAGTGTGCACGAGGCGGTGCTCGATGTGTCCCTTGGTTGGATGTTCCGTTTGTAGTCTAGTCTATAGTCTAGTTTGTAGTCGCTGAGCGAGTCGTGTAGGTGCGCTATATTTACCATCCAAGTTGATCCGACTCAAATATAAACATACATCAACATAATATCAAATACCATCGACGTGCATGCTAATTCTAGCCAATCAGCACACTCAGCCTCATAATTCAGGTCGGGTCTGCGCGTGTGTTTAAAATATAGATGAGATTCCAGATGAGAAATAACGAAATATATATTTCAGAATTAATAGCATATTTCGTCGCTCTAAAAACATTCTACTGACGATGTTTTGTTCAAATTTCCATTATAACTAAATTTTACAAACGTAATCGGGTTAATGAAGAAGTCCGCCAGTTCAGTCGGAAGACGTACGAGTTAATGAAGAAGTTCACCAGTTCAAGCGATAAAAATTCAAGCCACAAGGCGGCGTGGAGCCCCAATGTTACCTGGTACTTAACCCTTTACCCAACAAAACGGCCAAAACCGGCCAAATAAAGCTTCAACAGCCTAAAATATCTTCGGTCTGTCTCAATAGAACCATACAAATATGGATATCATTGAAACCTGCTCCTTGTCCACATTGTGATAGTTACAGTTATGCCCTGTGCCAATGCATTCTCTTATATATGCGAGTCGACCATAGGTCGCCTCACATATATAAGATAATGCATTGGCCTAACAATTCTTTAACAATTTTATAATTTTTAATGTGTTAAGCCAATGCATTCTCTTATATATGCGAGGCGACCTATGGTCGACTCGCATATATAAGAGAATGCATTGGCACAGGGCCCTTCTGTTGGGTAAAGGGTTAAAGACAAGTTTTGACACCACATGTGTTCAACGTTTCTTAGTTATTACTTTTCACTTTACTTGGAAAAAGAAAAATGATGTATACGTGCTACATTTTGCCATATTTCGTATGCATACGCATCGCCAAAAATACACAAATTAATCCATCATTTAAGCTTGAAAACGAGTACAAAAGATTATAATTGAGAACGCTCTTTATTATTTACCACATTTGGGCGACGGAAACATGGACGCTCTTTATGTTTGTCTGGAGTGATACACTCATATATGAGCTGCACAATGCACATTCAAAAATCAGTAATAGATAAAAAGTCATATTTATAACTGAAATATACAAAAACACAGGTATCGATTGTGTACCGATTTTGAACATCGAACCATTTAAGGTCCTCAATCCGATTCGGTGGTCCCCATATCATCATATTCCAACAACAACAACAACAACAACAACAACAACAACGGACCGTCTTCTCGTCGACTTGTAGCAGGGCACTAAAATGTACCGGTGGTGAAAAATAAGAGATTTAAAAAAATCGATATCTGATCACTCTGACATTTTATGGGTGGGATCCTCGACTCGAATCAAATAATTTTTACCCCCGAAGCCAAAGAAATAGTAATTTGCCAGCGTTAATTCGGATTATGCATGTTCGGAAAATGCACAAAACCACTTTCACTCGCATCTACCATAAGTCCAGAAGTCATGAACTAAATATCAGCGCAACCATGGCAACCACTACACGAGTTCTATATATAGCATCCGACGTACCCTCTGAAGCGACTGTTTCGAGATTACATTATATACAGTGACGTAGCTAGGTTCCTGGTCTTTATATACATGTATGTTCCTGAGCTTTGTATACATGTATATACACAGGACTGATTGGAATAATATAATTTGGAAATATCAGGTTCCGGCTTTTCTTTGGCATGAAACAGTGAATGTGGAAACAATAAAGAGCGTTAACTGTTAGTCTTGTGAGTGTATGGTGTGAATGCAGAGCGTTTGTCTCAGATGTAGGACATTGCTATGACTTAGTGAATTCAGACGACCACGATTTAATCGTAAGTGGGGGAATCGGCCCCGACAAAATCGTGGATAGATTGTTCACAAGATTGTGATGTCGTCGCAGATAAGATCGATATCGTGGGTTGTACGTTCGTAAGCCATATATGGTTAACACGTGATTAACATACACCCACCCTTTCCATCTACCATTTTGACATACACACGACTGTGATTCTGTCGCAAGTGGAGGAAAAGCCAAGGATACGCCACGATTTCGCATCTAAATCAAACAGTGCTTGATATTATTGTTTGTGCTCACGATATTGTCGTGTGCATGCGCAGTCAATCTACCGGTTACTACATACGACGGAAATCTTTCCACTTACGATTAAATCGTGGTTGTCTGAGTGTATGAGGTCTATGCACATGTATATATCGTTATTTTGCGTATTTATTGACCAATATTATCCATTAACACGTTGTATACACATACATTCAAAAATCAAAATCCATTAAAAAGATTAACTGCGCGTTTTTATCACGCCCCTGTGGACGGTACATGCGTATACGACATCATCATCTCGTCGATAGCAGTTAGTTGTACCAGACATGCATTGTGGTCCTCTTAATTGATACCGATCTACCCATTAAGAGACTGAACACGTTAAGTGCGTGACTTAAATAGAGTACGCCTGTCGCACAATGCAACTGCTTTCCGCAAAATGTTACATATGAAGTTGTATAAAATATGATATACGGTGCGCCCACATTTCGTGGTTATGTAATTATTTAATTACATGTAATTGTGCTCGTATACCATGTGAGTTGGTTAAATGAGACTAAAGAATTGAATGGAGGTTGAGATATATATGCTCATCGCAAAATAGAACATTAGCCAATGGCGATCCATGACAAATATAAGACTACCATACGTCCCTGCGTGCGGTCACAGTGAAACGTGATACCTGTGAAACATGTGGATGTTGGGTCGCGACGTTCACAAGTTCGAACGATCCATAACCCTAATATTCAGACAATGGTGCTGGGGGCAGCATATCGACACACATGGAATATAGGTACAAAGCATACGATTGTGAAAATGAAAACCACTTAATAATTCGAATGTCAATTATTTCAAAACTAGATGAAATGAGTGAATAAGACATTTAAGGATAAGGTCTCTTCGGTGTGACAATTCTCGATTCAATTACATTTATATTATATGCACTAAAATCTAAACAAACAAAAAATAAAAAAAGTTACATGAAATACAGGTATAGGAACCAGATGTCGAACGGTGGTTTAATTTGGACAACATTTTCCGTCAGTTTTCTCAATAACCCAACACCCTGCTCATTTTTGAGAGCGCCGGCTGCATGCTAAAACAAGGGTAATCTAGCCTAGCATAATTACCTATAAAATTATATTATTGGCATTGCTGCGACTTTCAACGGGAATTCAAGCGACATAAAATCTTCATGCAGCAAATGTTTTTCAATGTTCCTGTTGTTAAACTGCATGTCGGAAAAACATTTTAAAGGGACATGACTCATATACGAATTTCTAAATTTTGTCGACGTAGTTTGGAATTATTAAGGAGGTATATACGGTTTGTTGATAAATACACGAAATATTGAGATACCGGCCTGACAATGTCACAGCCGTCTTCCAGCTGTTTAAAATTTCTTCTATCATATCAGGAATAGACTAACAAGAACGCTATTTATTGGTTCATGACGATCACTTTAATTAGTCTTTCTGTGGCATAAAGAGGTCGTACCGGTATAAAGAAATTTAGCGTATCTATCGACCTATGTTGATCCATGGAACAGGATCGCGATATAACAAAAGCGAGCACAATTTGGACCTTCAAACTGTCAAGTGCCTTTATTACTAATATACCTACTTCATATACTGTACACATGGCACAAGGATAAGGTTGATATATTATATAGAGGATCTCCAACGAGTTATGTTGGCATATTAGATTTTATGAAACGAGTTTGATAAATTTCATTCACAACGAGTCATAAATTGCTGGAACATGAACTTGACGGTAATTACTATGATGGATATTACTGTACTCTTGTTGTTGGTGATATTTATTTTATGATGATGTTGCTGTTGTTGTTGTTTTTTTTGGTGCCGTTGATGTTGTTGTTGATGAGAATGAAGATGATGAGGATGCTATTGATGCATGCTGATGGTTAGATAACGATGTTGATGATGGTGACGACGACGATGATCATCATCAGCATCATCATTATGCTGATGATAATGATGCTGATTGTTATGGTGGTGGTGAGAAGAAGTAGAAGAAGAAGAAGAAGAAGAAGAAGAAAAAGAAGAAGAAGATGATGATGATGATGATGCTAATGATGATGATGGGCGATGATGTTGACGATGAGGATGACCACGCTGGTGATGATTATGATGCTGGTGGTACTGCGTGTCTCGTCCAATATGACTTTTCACCACAACCTTGACTCGTACAAGAAAAACACATACTGTACACGACGTTGTATAATAACTTTATATAATTCACCTTAAAATTCGGCATATGTTATTCTCGGTGAACTTATACATGTATAAATCTAAATGAATTACTGCCACAGCAGAACTATATATATAGGTATTGCTCAATATATACGTCCTCCACTGGTTGATGTTTTTTAAACTTGATTTAATTGTTATAACTAATTAGACTAGCTTTAGTATCATAGCCCGACACGCGGTTTATTGACGCCAGCAGCGCCGCGATGTACGTGCTCGCAGATTTTTTAGGATGACCAGCATGAACCTGAAACCTGATATTACATGTACATGCTGGCACCACTCCAAGGAATCTATAGTTCTGTAATTATGTACTTACCTTTTATTCTTTAAAATTATAGTTAATCCAGAACAGATCAGTACTTTTTAGCAAATGAATGCAGCGTCTAATTTCGCGAGAAGCTAAATGCAGTCAAGATATCGGCAACCTTACATGCAGCTTTGTTTGAAATTTACCATTCGATGAGCCCAACTTGATGCTAGCAACTGGTCAATACGCACCGGATCTGTGCAATTTAAAGAAATGTGTTACTTAATTACTCATGCATAATCAAATAGATTTTTTAAAATGCATTTTTGCAAATCAGAGCGGGTGTGAAGATTGTATGATAACGAGTGTATAATGAGCGAGTTTGCTATGCTCGTTCATCGGTCAAAGCATATGCGCGAGCATGGGCTAATTTATTATGGGCTATTTTTTTGTTTAAACATATTTTATTGTAATATAATATTACACAAGGGATCGGGGCACAAGTTTTAACAACTTAGATCCGCCCCTCTCCCATATACATTTTAACAAATACAAAGTAGATGACGAACATAACATATATACAGGATGATGTATGGTGTGGTTGTGATTGCTGTCAGTCCTATCCTGCTTTTGAAATTTCATCTGAGGTAGTCAACATTTGTAACGCAAAGGAGGATCTCGCCTATATCTGTTAGCGGAGGGGGCCTAATTAAAACGTTTCGTTGATGAAATGTATGAATAAACAAAATGGAAAAGAATTTCATTGCGTCGATTCGATTCTGATGATATCCCTGTGAGTAAGGAGGAAATGTTAGATATTATAAATTGGTGGGCTGCAATCTTATTGAAGAGTTCGCATCTTTCGGTAGCATACAGGGGGCACTCAAGGAAATAATGAAAGGCATCTTCGACTTCGTATCCACATGTGCATTTAGAGGTATCAGAGATAAAATTGGCTATTACTTAGTCTAGTTCGGGTAAATTGTTGAACCAGAACTTCGTCTTTGAAACTAAAATGCTGATTCATTACTCTGTCGATCGTCAGGCTCACATGGGACATTGCAGTGTCCCATATATATACAAGAAAACCATAGTCAGAAATGGTAACGCCCTCAAGATCATATTATTTATTAGGCATACATCAAATATATTGCAGCTTTAAAGGTACTCAATCCGAATTAACGCTCACAAATTACTGTTTCCTTGGCTTCGGCCCCGGGGGGGGGGGGGGTAAAAAATATTTGATACGAGTCGAGGAACCCACCCATCACAGCTCAGAGTGATCAGATATCGATGTTTGATATCTATTATTTAAATTTTAGGTGGCCCAATAGACAGCCAACGAGGAGAATTTATTTGACCAAATTGCGGGTAAAGATGGATAACTCTAAAATCAAGTGGCTTTTTGTGTCAGATATTTGACAAACCGGCAAAATTTCGTTGAACAAAATGTTGACAAATAACAGGTTTTCGTGCAATTTTATACTATAGTTGATTGTGTTTTTCATTATTTTTGGGCAATTATTAGATTCTGATAACTGAAGCGGCATTTCAAAAAAATGTTGTTGTTGTTGGAATGTGATGATATGGGGACCATCGAATCGGATTGAGTACCTTCAATCTAGTGATTGTAAAAAATATGTGTATAGATAACGGCTATGTACTACGTAGTTCGTTATATGTGATATGTGTTGCATGTGTGTGTACTGTTCAATTGGTGAGAAAGGATGTGAACACATTTTTAAAATCGGGCGTGCCAAACTAAACTTTAATTTCAAATATATAAACACCAGATATGTGTTCACAAAGGGCGCATACGTTCCAATTGGTTGAAATGTTCATCGCCAAACATTGCATTGATACACCAATAACCACACACCCATTGCCAATAAAAGTGACGAATGCCTTGACGATTGACACGTTATTATGTTGACGCGTTGCCAGTTTGCACAAATACATTAAACTGTCGGTTTCTCGGTTCTCTTGTACGAAATTTGAATTGTTTTCTGCTCGCATGTATCTTTTCTTTGTTATTTGTTCTAATTTCTTTTTAAACATAGAGGTATGAATGGTGCACTAAACAACATGCAGAATAATAATCAGGCCAAAAGCTCTCGATCTTCGTTACAGGTTCGTGTACGCAAATACCAAGTACGTGTCAAATCACAATTAGTCCATACAAGTACGCAACTACCTGTTCTAATTTCAATTGAAATAGTGGTCTGAATAGTGCATGCAATAGCATGAAGAATAATAATTAGGCCAACATCGATATTCGTTACATGGTTGAACTACGCAAACACCGGTTGGCGATTATCGCAATACGATAGGGGAACACTGTGTGCGTAACGTAACTATCGCAAGTATAACGTACTCTGAAAACTACTTATCGCCAAATTCATGCTTCAAACATTTTAAACATGTCATCTTCAGCTTCTTTTATTTTATTTTTATGAAAATGAATAATAAATGGGGTGATAAATATGTATATAACGACAAATAATATCAAATTGGCCATTTTCCCGTGAAACTCAGGACAGGCAAGCCAGGTACAAAAATTGGTGAAATATGAGTACGAACGTAAAAGTGTTCCCCTATCGTATTGCGATAATTGCCAACCCCCTGAGTACGTTTCTAATCACATTTAGTAAATCCAATTACGCAAATACCGAGTACGTTATAATAGCATTTAGTCCATCACCTCCTACGACAAAGGTGTCAGATATACTTGCCAATATACACCACAAGAGGGCGTAATGATGATCCGAGAATGGCCTCAGGCAAAGCATTCCTGATATAAACTTTGAAAATATGGCCTATCACGAGGGTTTATTAAAATACTTGTATGGTTCCACGAGGGTTAATTAAAATATGGTCTCATCCAGATAGGGTTAATTAAAACATTGTCCGATGAGGGTAAACTAAAATATGGTCACATGTAGGGTTAAATAAAATATGGCCCCATGAGGGTTAATTATCCCCCCGCCAAATTGAATGTCTGGACTTAGGTAATCCACAACCAATTATTAACAAACCTATTTGCCACCCAAATTATGTTCGTTCGTAACATGGTACATTTGTCAAAAAGAAATATGCGCATAGATTTACGCAAAGGTCATATCTCATGTTTAGGGGTCAAGCAATTGGAATTAATTACAATTTAATTGGTGGCTATGTTTATCAAAAGCACCACCGCACAGAGGGAGTGGTACATTATGGTTGGGTAAAAACATATTCGCAGTTCAACATACGACTTATGATAACCATCATACAATCATAAACATCAAACACATTTAAGCCTAGGAATTCTAAAATTCATATTATATAACTACTAAGGTTTAAAGGTACTCAACCCGATAAAACTCCTCTCAATTACTATTTCAATGGCTTCGGGGGTCAAAAATATTTGATTCGAGTCGAGGAAGTCACCCATCAAAGCTCAGATTTGTTAGATATCGATTTTAGAAATCTATTATTTTTCATTATCGGGAATTCTTTCTGGCCCAGAAGACAATCAAAAATTCGTTATTATTACCCACTTGATTATAGAGTTATCCATCCTTGTCTGTTTGAATAGAATTTTGGCGTAAAATCTCGAGCAGGTTACCAAATTGACGGCAGTTATCAGTACTCATCTCGAGAACATAAGAATTTTCAAAAATCAATATCTAATAACTCTGAGCTTTGTTTGATGGGTTCCTCGACTCGAATCAAATATTTTTTACCCCCAAAGCCAAAGAAATAGTAATATAGGACCCTCTGATCGGATTGTTGTTGTTGGAATCTGTTGAGATGGGGACCCTCTTTACGGGTTGAGTACCTTTAAAAGACACTTTAGGGACAATTAAATTGACAATTATCTTTTGTTTGGTACATTTGTTGGTGGTAATTTGTCGTCTATTGCGGGGGATAAAGGAATGGGTTCCGTCCGTCCCGAATTTGTAAGAGTCATAACTTGAACAAAATTTATGTCAACGGATTTCAAAGATTTGTGGTATATGAGTTTACATTTGTTCAAGTTATGACTGTTACAAATCCGGGACGGATGGACGGACAGACGACGGACGGACGGAATTCAATTTGGCGGGGGATAAATATGGTCCCATTATGAGGGTTAATTAAAATTAAAATATGGTGTCATCAATGTTGATTAAACTACGGGTTCCATAGGGGGGGGGGGGGTAAATAAAATATAGTCCCATTAGGGTCAATTAAAATATAGTCCGATGATGACTAAATAAAACATGCCACACTCCCCCATGAAGTTAAATTAAAACATGGTCCCATGAGTGGGGGGGGGGGGGGGGGGGGGGGTCATTTCTGAATATTCTTCAATTCATATAGCATTCTGGTATAGGCTGGTATATGTATGATAAACAACCAATGTGAAGGATTAGTGTTGGAACTGTTCTTAATAACATCTCTATTCATAGCTCAGATATATTCCGCATAAAAAGAAATGAAAAATAAAAGTTTAGAGACCAAGACTAAAGTTCACTAAACGTCAATATTTACAAACAGCATGAATGAGTAACGTGGGAATTGGTTAATAATTACCATTCCAATTCATTTAGAATACAACATGCCAATATTTTTCGCGTATAACTAAATGAAAAAGTTCACTGAACGATGTTAAATAACATGTTAAACACCGATATAAACAAACAGCACGAGGGGTTCATGTGCGAATTAAATTTCGTATACCATCCTCAATTCCCCACGCAGTATGATAGTAGATAGCATTCCAAAATGTTCAAATAACAATGCAACAAAGCAGGTTAAAGAACAATAGAAACACACAACGCGCCAAGGTTTAAGTGTGGATACCCATGACACGGTCACACAAATCATTGATAGCATTATTAACATGTGCGCGATCGGTCATTCCAACAGGCTAGACCAGTGAGGTTAGGATATGATAGGATAAATTTATTACATTATACACACATGAAAAGTACAGTTACAAGTAAATATAATATTAATAGACTATACATGTATATTGCTAGGGGTTATATAGTCATGACTGACTGTCTTCCTATCACCCCAGTGAGTAGTTATAAGCCATTATCAAACTAACTGCTATCAAGAAATTTCAGGCCAGTCACAAACATGTCTTCTTTCGTCAATGCCGACATGAAAAAATCCTGTCTGATACAAAATGGCCATTGTCCGATTATTGACTGTTGCATGGGTGGGGAGGGCTGTTCAATGTCGTAAAAATAAATTCTCTCCATTCTTAACCAAACTTACACGTCACCCTGAAAATGATGGCATGAAAATTTTGGAAATCGGTGGACGTACGGATGACAGACGAGGAGTGTTGACTATAGCTCCACCAGAAACTTCATTTAAATTTTATTTAAAGTTGTCATTTTCATGGGGTTTGGCCGACCTGAATAAATGTCAATTCAGCAGAACCTACCAGCATCATAGCAATACAGCAGGACCCACCAGCATCATAGTCAATTCAGCAGAACCCACCAGCGTCATAGTCAATTCAGCAGGACCCACCAGCATCATAGTCAATTCAGCAGGACCCACCAGCATCATGATCAATTCAGCACGACCCACCAGCATCATAGTCAATTCAACAGGACCCACCAGCATCATGATCAATTCAGCAGGACCCACCAGCATCATAGTCAATTCAGCAGGACCCACCAGCATCATAGTCAATTCAGCAGGACCCACCAGCATCATAGTCAATTCAGCAGGACCCACCAGCATCATAGTCAATTCAGCAGGACCCACCAGCATCATAGTCAATTCAGCAGGACCCACCAGCATCATAGTCAATTCAGCAGGACCTACCAGCATCATAGTCAATTCAGCAGAACCCACCAGCATCATGATCAATTCAGCAGGACCCACCAGCATCATGATCAATTCAGCAGAACCCACCAGCATCATAGTCAATTCAGCAGGACCCACCAGCATCATAGTCAATTCAGCAGGACCTACCAGCATCATAGTCAATTCAGCAGAACCCACCAGCATCATGATCAATTCAGCAGGACCCACCAGCATCATGATCAATTCAGCAGAACCCACCAGCATCTTAGTCAATTCAGCAGGACCCACCAGCATCATAGTCAATTCAGCAGAACCCACCAGCATCATGATCAATTCAGCAGGACCCACCAGCATCATGATCAATTCAGCAGAACCCACCAGCATCATAGTCAATTCAGCAGAACCCACCAGCATCATAGTCAATCCAGCAGAACCCACCAGCATCAATTCAGCAGGACCCACCAGCGTCATAGTCAATTCAGCAGAACCCACCAGCATTATAGTCAATTCAGCAGGACCCACCAGCGTCATAGTCAATTCAGCAGAACCCACCAGCATCATAGTCAATTCAGCAGGAC